>OX638062.1:22517410-23717410 GCA_951804385.1 Trifolium dubium | reverse complement strand
AGGAAGTGAATCACAACTTCCCTTAAACAAAACCTACACACGCAATCATCATTATTTTTTTCAAGTTTCTCAAAACCTCTCAACTGCTCACTTGCCGCTCCTATTGTCGTTCAGAAAATTCTCAATATCTCAAATCTTCAAACATCTCATCTTCACTATGTCTGATTCCACTCACTCACCAGTCGCAAATGATTCAACCCCTCTCATTGTCACAGAAACCACTTCACCGGTCACCATGAATGCTCAATCACTTGATACTGCTACTCAGTCAAAAGCGCTTAAGCAGCGTTCTAAAACTCTGGTGTCACGAAAAAGGAAGACTAGAAAAGGAAGTTCATCAGCGACGAAGAAGATCTCAAAATCAAAAGGTAAGGTTTCGTCTCCTGTTGTTCAAAGAATAAGTCTTACCATGCATGATCTCTATTGCAAAGAAAATCCTTTCAAATCGACTGTTGTAGAACCTAATGTTGACAGTTCTGTCAACCGATCTGATGTTAATCCCCTGAGGGAACTGAAGCGACAAATGAAACCCTAGGTTCTGATAATCCTAAGGTAAATGACAAATTAGATGCAGATCTGTCAAATTTGCATGCTGAAAGTATTGATCATACTACTGTTAATGACAAGACTGTTGCTGATGATGTTAATGTTGCTGAGAAAGTTGTTGTGACAGAGGACAATGGTGAACCCTCTGCTGATATGCCAGATGTTGTGCCAGATGCTCAAGCATCTTTGGCACAAGCCACTGTGGAGTTTTTGGAGGTTCCAAACACTCCTGAAACTGTGAGAGTTGATGAGAATGATTCCTCCAAGTCTCAAGATCAGAATGATGATATTTTGAAAGATGTTAGTCAGGCTGAGACTGTAGAGGTTGAACCAATTGATGTGGTTCATGTTGATGAAGTGGAGTCTGAAAATAGATATGTGGAAAAGACTCCCTCTATTGGTATTGCTCGCAGGACAAGGAGCAAATCCAATATTGTTGCACCTACTGCCAGTAAAGGTGCTAAGGGTACCAAAAGGAAAGCAACTGATGCTGGGAAGAAGCCTGTTGGTCCACCAAAGTCTTGGAGTAAAGTCACTCCCAAGCCTGATCAGAAGAAGAAGAGTCTCAAAAGGAAGGACCGTCCTACAGGTGATTCTAACTTTGAGATTGCTGAGACAGATGCTGCCCCATCTGGTGGAGCATCTAGAAAAACTGTCAAGGGAATGAAAGTTCCTTTGGATATTCCTCCAGCCCCTCTGGATAATGTTTCCTTTCATCTGGAAAGTGGAGCTACTCGCTGGAAATTTGTTTATCATAGAATACTTGGACTTGAAAAGAATCTGAAGGCTGATGTGTTCAAGTGCCAAGAGCTGGTTGATGTGCTGGAATATGCTGGGTTGATGAAGACTGTGAAGAATCTGGGTAATTGCTATGACAAACTAGTGAGAGAATTCATTGTCAACATCTCTGAAGACTGTGATGACTCAAGGAACCCTGAGTACAGGCAAGTGTTTGTTCGTGGCAGGTGTGTAAACTTTTCTCCTCAAGTCATAAATGCTTATCTTGGAAGACCTGTTGAAGACATTCCTGAGTTAGAGGTGACTGATGACACCATATGCAAGGCTATCACAGGTAATAAGCTCAGACACTGGCCTGGACATTTGTCCTCTGCAAAATTATCTCCCTTGTTTGCTGCTTTGAACAAAATTGCTGCTCATAACTGGTCCCCCACTACTCATTACAACTCTGTTGCAACTGGTTTGGCAAAGCTTATATATGCAGTTGGTACTAAATCTGCATTTGATTTTGGTTCTTACATTTATTATCAATTCTTGGAGCAAGCTAAATCTTTTGCTGTTAAGTTCCCCATTCCCTTTCCAACTCTTGTGTGTGATATCATTCTACAACAACATCCTGATATTTTAGCTAGCTCAGATGAGCCTGTTAGGAGGCCTAGTCCCTTGGGTTTGGATTGTAAGTTGATATCCCAGCCACATGCTGATGATTTGGCTGGCACATATGTCCAGTCAACTGGTATTATGAGTAAGCAGGATATGATTGCTGAGCTTACTGAGGTTAGTTTGGATCTGGGTGTGAAGAAGCTGAAGGTTGACAGGGTTATAGCTGGTTTGAAAGTTGAGGTTGAAGCTGAGGGTGAGCTTCATGAGCAAAGTCATGACAAGGAAGAAGAAGGAGGAAATGGAAATGCTTCTACTGCTGGTGACACTGAGGAAATGTCTGCTGCCTCTGATGAGACTGTCTCTGTCTGATGATTGTGTAATTTTTTTTTCTCTTTTATTCATTTACTCTGCACCTATGTGTGCTCTATGGTCTGTAATAACTCTATTTGTGGCCACCCTGTGCCTCTATGACTCTGTGACCTCTGTGACTGGATGTACTACTCTATGACTTTAGGCTTAAATACAGTTTTGGTCCCTTAACTAATTTTGAGGTTTCGTTTTGGTCCTTTAACTAATAAACGTTCTGTTTTGGTCCTTTAACTATATTTTTGTTGTCAAATTAGTCCCTTTAAATTTTGTTTAAATAAGAACCTTTTGATCATATAGGTCTATTATATGTTATCATAAACCATCAACACCTAATTTTTTTTCTTCATCATCTTCATTGGTTTGTTCTTCATCTTTAACGTTAACAACATTTCAATTAAAAAAAAATGTTCTGTTTTTCCTTTTACTTCATCTTCTTCATTGTTTTGTTCTTCATCTTTTACATTAACAACATTTCAATTAAAACAAAAAAAAACAGAAACCAAAATCCCTTTCACCTTCTCATGGTGTTTAGGATAGTCAATCCAAACACAAACATAATTGAAATGTTTACTCTAGCTACTATTTAGAATTTTTCAGTTTCCACTTCCAAGTTAAACTCTTCACATTTTCATTTCATTTTCCATCGATCTTCTACTTTCTAGTTTACTAACAAGTTAGTTCTCGTGATTTTATGATTTTACAGTTAGATTTCATTTTTCTCAAAGTTTCAAGCTTTTTGGTGTTTGGTTTGGTTGATTTTGAAGAAGGTGGAATTGGGGTTTGGAAAGAGGGGTTTTATGGTTTGTGTGGTTTTGGGTGTGTTTGTAGATAGAGATTGAGTTTTAGGCAGTGTTTGGTGTTGATTTTGGGAAAAGAGATTTTTGAGGTGAAGTGTAGATGTTGATTTTGGAAAAGGGGTTTTGGTTTCTGATTTTTTTGAATTGAAATATTGTTAATGTTAAAGATGAAGAACAAAGCAATGAAGAAGATGAAGAAAAAGAAAATAAAATTTGGTGTTGATGGTTTATTATAACATATAATAGACCTATATGATCTAAAGGTTCTTATTTAAACAAAATTTATAGGGACGAACTTGACAACAAAAATATAGTTAAGGGACTAAAACAGAACGTTTATTAGTTAAAGGACTAAAACGAAACTTCAAAATTAGTTAAGGAACCAAAACTATATTTAAGCCTATGACTTTCCTTATGCATGATTGATGTTTGTTAGAATTTATGGCTAAAAAGGGGGAGTAGTAGTAGATGTTAGAACACATGCTCTTGAAGTTGCTATGTTAGTTGTTGTAGTACCCCAATTTTGGACCTATAAATCCAATTTACGTTTCATTCATAAAAAATATAGTAATATTTACTTTTTTCTTATCATATATGTTTTAATTTCATTTTCCATGCATATTTTATGTTTTTCTTATATTTTCATCATTTTCTCATAATTACATATTTTTCAATTATTTTACCTTTTTTGTCTATCTTATTTTAAATAGTTCGCATTTTTGCGTAAAAGTCCAAAAATATCAAAAAAATAGTCTTTTTCTATTTTACGCTCGTTTTATATTTTATTATCATATATTTCAAAAAATATCAAAAATATTTACGTTTTACATTTATATTTTATTTCCATCCATTTTAGTTCAATTTATTTTCACTTACATTCATTTTAAAAATATGCCAAGAAGAGAAGGAGTAGAGCACAAGTTGCTCTATCTCATCACTCATCAATCTTATCTCTTTATCTTTTTTTAAAATAAATCAAAAATGTTATTTTCCACCTCAAAGGAATCTTTTCACATAGACCACTCACCATGTGCCACCTCATCTCCATCATATATCCTATTTCCCAATTAAAAATAAATCAAAATATCTCTATTTTATCATTTTACCTAATTATCCTATCATTTCCATGATTATTACACCAATGTCATTTAACCTAATTTTTTTTCTATAAATAACCACTCTCATTAATGAGAGAGGGGGACACAATTTTCTCACACATTTTTTCAACTCATTTTCACCAAAAAAACCATAAACACTCAAAACCTCTCCTCTCAAAATTCACAAATCAAAAAAATCAAAAAATAAGGAAAAAGGAAAAAGATTCACGTGAAGAACAATTTCACTTCCTTGTTCATCCATCTTCCAAATTTCAATCCATAAACCATTTCCTTTGCTTTGATTTCAACTACTGCATATTCATCTTCAAATTGAAACTTAACCGAAATACTTCACAAAACTAGAACAACAAATCCTTCTTCTTCATCTCACCGAACCCAAAAATCAAACCACAAAATCAAACTCACAAATCTCAACCAAATTTCAACACCATTCATACAATCAGTTTCTAAACCACTTCAGAACAAATAAACCAACGCCATTTTCGTCAAAAATCAAACTACAGACCCAAACCCGAATAGATTCCGGATCTGATTTTGAGGTGATGTTTTTGAACGATTCCGACCTCCGTTTCACTTATTTCTTGGTCCATTGAACTCGCAAACAACATACGAAGCTGATGCATACATCAGTTTTCGTCAATTTTGCGTACAAATCATTTTCAAATTTATAGATCCGAACTTTGACTGATGTTATTTTAAAATCTAAACGTTTTTTTCGTAAAAATTAATTGCATATTTGAGATCTACGCGGAGAATACTATGAAAACCGTTATTTATTTGCTTGATTTGGTGCCTATTTGAGATTTTGATATTTTGTTTGAATTTCCATGGCTTGTTTCACGTTACTGTGATGTTGCTCATGTAGAAGAAGAAGGACCATGCCATGCGTTCTGTTTGTTAGCTTTAATTCCTGTGCGTTTGATTTTTCCTTTTAAACCTGATCACATGTTTCACAGATCAAGTCAGATCCATCTGATCTAGATCTAATGAAGATGATCTGCTGTTCCATGGTAGATCCACGCGTGTTGATTTGTATAGGATCCTGAGATTTGGTTCGGTTCAAATCCTGGGATTGAACCGCCTGAACCAGTCCGGTCCAGGCAAATGGTCCGGTTCAGCGTGTTGGGCCTTCTTGGGCCTCTGATTATGTTTTTTTTCCTTTTTATTTTCTATACCCTCTTTATTACTATTGCACCTCCCTCTGTTTATTTTAATTTAGTTTCATGTAATTTTTTTATTTTTTTTGCATTTATTTTCTTTATTTCCTTTATTTACTTTGTCATTTATATTATGCAATTTATTTTATGTCATTTAAATTCCTTGCAATTTATTTTTATGTCATTTATATTTTCATGTCATTTTTATTATTGCATTATTTTTGTTCTTTGTGACTATTATTATGGTCATTTTGACCTTGGACTTAAATCATCAACCTATGCTATAATGGAGACGGATCAAGAATAAGTTCTTAAACCTTTAGGCTAGTTTTAAAGTTTCTTTTAGTTCTTTTGGTTTACTTGTAATTTTTTATTTTTGTATTTTGCATCTCATTTAAATGTTGCATCATTCATGTTTATTTTTTTGAAAAAAAGTCTTAGATTGTATTTAGACTCAAATGTAACCCCATGAGGATGTAGCACTTGCATTGCATCCATTTTATTTTTACCGCTTTCCGCAACACTAAAAAACCAAGTAAAATATGAACTCTCATTTCCAAAGAGACGCGTTAGTAATTTTCTTTAGAAAAAATAGAAAACAAATAAACAACTTCTTCTCTCTTTTAAATACAATTTCTTTAGTCCAATACCAAATTAGTCGTACGATTAGTTTAGGATTAAACTAAATTTATTTTTAAGTCATAACTTTCTCTTCTCAATCCAATCTCCACATACACACACTTTTCTTTCTATACATCTTCTCCCTTCATTTCTTACAACTTCTCCCTCATTTTCTTAAGCACATAAAAGCAAATAAAAAGCAATAAATTAGAGGTTACCATGGAGTACCGTGGGCGTTTAGGATGCTAATACCTTCCCTAGGTGTAACTAACCCCCGAACTTAGAATCTCTCTTTTTCAGGTTTTTTCGACACTTTCCCCTCTTTGGAAATGAAAGGTCAATGTAGTGGTGGAAATCCCAAAATCCCCGCAACAGTTGTATGCATGAAGACGTATGTTAGAATTAATTTTCTTATGATCTGAAGATGCTCTGCCACATGCCCCAGAAGTTGCTATGTTATTCTTTTATGACTGAAGATGATTGGACAGATGCTCTGACATTTGTCTTATTTAAAGTAAGTATGTTATGTTATATGCATGCATGTTTTGAGGGGGAGAGCTTATGGTATGTGAATGCATGTGTTGAGGGGGAGCACGTATTTTTGATTCTTTATCTGTTGTGTGGAAGATTATTCTATTCAAGAGTATGTTTTCATCTCTTAATATGAACCCACTATAAATATGTTCTTTTTATCTGGCTATTTCTGTGAGGCTAGACGTATTATGATGAATGCCTCTGATATTGTTACAAGCTATCTTTGTTCAAGGAATTCTCTTGGAGGTAGTTTAGTTATATGCCATGATTGTTTTGGTTGTGAATGCCTATGCATGATGTGGACTTGAAGAAGTTATGTGTATCTCTCCAAAAACTGGCTTTATATTGTTTTAGCCAAAATTTTGCCAAAGGGGGAGATTGTTGGGTTTTTGTATGTTGGCTACATTTTGCAAAAACAAGTATTAGCCAGATGCTGAGACAAATGCTGTAGCATGTGGAACAACATTGTGTGATCTGTTTGTGTGCGCCAACATGCGCTATATTTTTGTACAAGATCTTCTAAAGATTTGTTGAAGTTTTATATTTAACCTAGCGTGTTGATCAAGACGCGCTTGGCTGATGAAGTGTAAAAGGTTGTCTTGCCTTGGTGTATTTCCATAATTAACTTTGATATATTTTTGGAAACAATATTCTTGCACTTGAAGAATTGTTAGCTGGACCTGACAACGTCCAAGCTATGTTTTGAAGCCCAAACCAATGACTTCTCAATACTATATATATGTGAAGACACAAACCCTAGTTTTGTGTGGAAAACGGTGTGTGTACTAAAGCGTGTGTCTTAAGGTTTTAGGTTTTCTTGTTAGTTGTGGGTCTTCCTTGTATCTTCCTGATTCAAGTCAAGTACTCTGTGTTTTGTGTTGTAATGGTGTACTGCTCCTAAGCCTTTAGGTACGGAGTTAGTTGTGTTTTAGAGTGTGACTCTTATTCAAAACAAAAGAACAAAGTATGGTAAGCAGTGCTGTCTGTACTGTTAGTAGGAATTGAGACAGGGTCTCATATCTAGGAGTTCCTAGGTAGAGCAGCCATTGGTATGGTCGTGGTGCAAAGACAAGTAGTGTGGCTACGTTATGCTTTACACTAGAACTATAATTGTGGAGTTCATTCCTGGATTGGTATCCCCCAGACTAGGGCAAGTTGCGCCGAACTGGGTTAACAAACTCACTGTGTTCTTATTATTCTGTCACGCATATTTTACTTTGCTACGCTGCGTTTAATTATTACTGTGTGATAAGTGCTCGGACAAGTGCTCTAACATTGTGCACAGCATTTGTCTGTCTGGTTGCCAGAATTTCAACGTCAAAAAAAAATACTAAATTTAAAAGAAATGCAACTTTATTTACCCAAAAGAATTAAGAAAAATTGACAAATAAAATAAAAGAGAAAAGCAATTTTTAGTTTTAAAATTTAGACCTACAATGATGAAACCGATGCCGATCATAGTTCAATTGGTTGAACAATTTAACTATTATTGAAGATTCTCGTGATTTTAATTCAGTTGGTAGGAATATTGCAAATAATGTAGGATCAAACCCTTATTTGTAAGACCCTTAATTCTATAGTACTTAAGTGCCAGGATTTTTGAGCAGTGACCAAGATATTAGAGTTTTTAATTATAGTTTTCGCGTATAGCGTTGTAATAAAAGCAAGCTTATGAGATCGTGCCTGTGCGTTAGTTTAACCTTTGAGAAATCGACACAATGATTTTATAAGTTTTAAATGAGTTTAGAAATATTTTTGCCTCGTCGGAATTTTGAAAATATTTTTCTAGTAGTTTTTTAGAAGTCAGGCAAAATATATCCGCTGTTTGAAATTTTACGGTTTCTGTTTTCCAACAAAATTTAAACGGAGATTTTATATATCGACTATGATGCGAATTTGATCTCATTATATTTTTCCGAGCTAAGGACAAAAATTTATTCGGAATAAAATTTATTCGAAACACTACTAGAAAAATTAAATTTAGAGTTAGGGGTGGCAAAATGGATGGATTGGATGGATATGGATTTGGATCCTAATGGATGGATCAAAACAATCCATTAATCCATTTGAATCCATTAAATTTTTCATAAAAAAAATCCATCCAATCCAATCCATTAAATATGAAATCCATCCAATCCGTCCATTATTAAATTTTAATGGACGGATATCCATCCGATCCATTTAATTATATGTATTAATAAAAAATTTAAATTTTTTATATATGTTAAAAAAAAATTTAAACATAATTTTCTTAAATTCAAATTAAGAATAAATTGAATTTGTTTAAAATATAATTTCTTTCTTTGACTTAAGCCCAAAATGTTGTCATTTTTAATAGGCCCAAGTAAATTTTATATATGAGCCCAAACCAACAATTATCCTAATTTAGTAAAAAAAAAAAAGCATTAATAATTAATTAAAAGAGGGATGTACCAAAAAAAAAAAAAGAGAGAGGTGGGTTGTTGGTGGTCAACGGCGTTGACCGGCCAACCACCGGTGTTGACCGGCGTTGACCACGGCGGCGGACGGCGGAGCATCCGCGATTTTCCGGTGGTCCACGGCGGAGCTTCGGCGTTGACCGCCGTTGACCGGCCACCATGAATATATATTAATTTTTATTTAAATAAAAATTATTAGCAATTAATGGGCCTTTAAGATTTTTGAGTATTGGGCTTAATGATTTATGCATGTATTGAAACTTGAAAGTTCAAAAACAATTTTTTGTTTTAACACTAATTTCTAAGTTTTTTTCTATATTTTTTTTTCTTCAGTTTTTAATATATTTTGTAGTTTTTTATAAATATAAATTAATTTCAATATTCAGATTTTTTTTATTAATCAGATGTTTTTACTCAAAAAAAAGTTTTCATATTTTTTTATTAATCATATTGAGATTTTTTCAAATTTTTATTTGTTCATGAAGTTAATTAAAATATATTGTAAATAAATATTTATACTTTTACCAAAAAAATTACTTTTGTATTATCCAATGGATTTTGCAATAACATTTAAGATAATCCATTGGATTTTTGAAATAAGATGGATGGATTGAATCCATCCATATAATTTAAATGGATGGATTGAATCCAATCCATTATCTAATATTTGTTTAATGGATGGATTGGATGGATAAATAAGTGGATGGATTGGATGGATGATGGATTGATGGATCATTTTGCCACCCTTAGGTGAAATCCGTCGCTAAAGTGTTCAATTTCTGTCACAAACACAAATAGTGACGGAATTAGCGACGATCTACATTCCATATCTAATTTAAAAGTTGAGAACCTTTTAAACCAAGAGAGCATTTGCAGCTTCATTGTTATTGTGCTCATTGATGAATTCTGGAATGTGATACAGCCATACAGGAAACCATATATGGGTATGAGACATACTTGGTTTGAAATAAATGTTTGGAAGGCATTAGAAGCAATTGTAAACAAGCTAGTGCAGCAGGATATGTATTCTAGGTCTGCATGCAATAAATAGGCAACACAACTTACTAAACAATATTCATGACATGTTTCTTATAGTAAGTCTGTATAGTGAATATAATTGATACTGGTTTGGAAGCCATAAGATGATAAGAAGCAACACAAATTACTAAACAATTATCATGATATTGATTTTTCTTCTATTTTCTTTCTTGATTGGTCTGTTCATTGTCCACATAACAACAGAAGTCCTATTAAGGTTCTCATACAATTAACTTAGCATCCCATAAAAGATAACATATTTCAATTCTACTGCCACTTAAATCCAGCATAAGAGAAAAATAAAGAGACATATGCAAATCTAGTCCGATTAACTTAGACACCAGTTGAAGAAAATTACCTTTTTTGATTGTATATTTACTATGAACCGAATTGAACACAGTTAAATTGAACTGTCCAAATCTAGTCCAGCCATAAGGCATTGTCATTGAATCTGCAGCATCTTTATACATTGACAGATGTTCTGGCATTCAGCATTGCTCCACTTCGGAAAGATCAATATCTGCCTGCTCGTTTCAATTAATATCAGTCAAAACAAAAAGTACATTAAGCATATGAATATCTTTCTAACGCATGTGATTTATCCTACACATCCTTCTAAAAGTACATTAAGTACCAGGTCATTGAGAGCATTAGAAGAGTAAATAGCAAAAGCATGCAAAGGGCAGAAAATGACAGAACCTATATCTTGTAGCAAGAATAAAAGACATTGCACAAGTTGCAACAAATAACCTAAATAAATAATAGAATTGGGTATTCTTTCTTTCACAAACACTAAAGAAACAATTAACTCACCTCAAGCAATGCCTTGATAGCCAATTTAAGGGGGGTTATTGGATTGGGATTTCGAGGGATTTCGAAGGATTATTTTGACAAAAAAGTCTTGAAGATTTTAAAAGACTTCGTGGGATTATATTGATTTTGTGAGATTTTGAGAGACTTTTTTTAAAAGATATTTTACAATCAAGATTCTTTTTTTTTTTTGTGGCGTGGAAAAAAAAAGTCTTGATTAAAAATCTTGATTGGATAACAACATATTTTGTGGTATTAAAAAAAAAAAAAGAAGTTTTGATTAAAAATCTTAATTGAATAACAACGGATTTTGTGGCATTGAAAAAAAAAAAGAAAAAGTTTTGATTAAAAATCTTCATTGAATAACAACGGATTTTGTGGGATTGAAAAAAAACAAAAAAAGTCTTGATTGAATAACACAAGACTTTTAAAATCCATTAAAATCCCTCAAAATCCATTAAAATCCTTCAAAATCTTAATTGAATAACCCCCCTAACAGTTTCTTGGCCAGAAGTTTCTTTAAAATTCTTCTCAAGAAACTCACGGATCGAGTTTGAGTTTCTTCCCGTAGCATTAGCTTTCCAAGCGGAAAATGTACCAGAAGGGTCAGTTTGGTACAGAGATGGTGAGCAAGTGTAAGGATCAAAGCCAACTATCAAAGTGAAAAGGCCAAAGGGCCGCACACCACCACTTTGCGTGTACTTTGCTGAAGACCTGCTATGTACCTGGTAATATACTCCACGGTAAACGGATCTTCAACTGTCAGCCTGTGACTCTGACATTCAACTCTGGCACGATTTATAAGGACACGAGCATCAGCTTTCAGTCCAGCACATGCAAGAGCAGTGTGATTGTCAAGATTAACAATTTTCCTTACTGACCTGCACAACAAAAGCAAAATGACAGTTAAAACCTCAATAGAACCTTTATAAAATCATAAATAAGATTAGGAAGATTTAGAACTAACTAACTAAATTGACAGAATTTCTTAGACAATTGGTACTTAAAAAATGCAAGCAAAGAAAGAAATACAAAGTACTTGATCAACTTGAAGTGAAGAACATTATACCTGTACTATTTTTAATTCGTGAACAGCCTCTTTAACTTATCTTTATGAAGCTAAGCAAGACAATAACATCCATTCCCTCTACAATGGTTATCATGGACTCACCGATAAATATAGTCTAGCAATGTCCTAGTAGACTTTAAAACATATCAACCATTGTTAATATAATCCTACTATCATGAGTTGTAGGAACAAC
Organism: Trifolium dubium; assembly: GCA_951804385.1. NCBI lineage: Eukaryota > Viridiplantae > Streptophyta > Magnoliopsida > Fabales > Fabaceae > Trifolium > Trifolium dubium. The sequence continues at coordinate 23,705,379 of OX638062.1, read as the reverse complement.
TAGCAAAATGAAAACATTGTGGCCTACAAATTCACTACCTATCCAATGCAAAAACAGCATAGATAGAAAATTATGGCTGAAAATCTATAATTTTCAGCCATAATGATAACCGTTAGATTACTTAACATGGCTTTACAGGGGTTGTAAATTATGGCTGAAAATCTATAATTTTCTTTTTTACAAAATAATTTCAACACGGTAAGGTGAGAATACAACACTGCTTTTGTTTTTGAAAGGCACAGGTTGTTGGTATAATCCTTTTACCGCTTCTAGTTGGATTACTTGTACAAATCACTGCTTTTATTTTGTGGCAATAACAAATATTATTTTACATGTACATTTTATGAACTTGTGAAATTTATTTATAAGAAGGCATTATTTTGGTCCTTGTATGTACACTCAATTTTAGTTTTAGTACCTATACGTGATTTTATTTCAAAATAGTCCCCGTATTGACCTTTTTTTTTGCCTTTAGTCCTTGCCATCTAATTCCGTCCAATTTAGTCCAAGTGACAAATGTTTTGCCACCTGAACCCTGCCACGTGGCTAAGAAATATTGCTGACTGAATTAATGAATGTTATAGGGACCATAACCAAAAAAATAGACTAATTGCAAAATTATATCATTTGAACCCTAAATTCCTAAATCCTCAATTCAACACAAATTCATCTTCATCTTCACTTGTATCTTCATCTTCAGTTTCACTTTCATCTTCATTGTCACATCCATGAAACCCAAGTCCAATTGAACTTTTTTGACCCAAGTCCATGAAACCCTCCTGAAGCTTGGGCTAGATTGAGCTAGTCCATCCGGCTTCGGGCCGGCCCACTATCAAGAAATTATGTTATTTTTGTAAAAATTTAATACATAAAAAATTATCATTTAATTAAATTATTATTATTATTATTATTATTATTATTATTATTATTATTATATAGTTTAATGTGTAAGTTCAAGAAATATGATAATATTTACCTAAAACTTTTATAAAAAATATTTTTATAATTTATTAATGCATATGTAGTTATGATGTAAAAATTATTTACACTTGCATACAATTATATCTCAATAAAATTAATAATTAAGAAGAATTTATTTATTATTTTTTTAAGAACTAATATATCAAAGTCACTTAAAAGAATATCGAAATAATTAATAAAATAAAAAATAAATTAGATCAGACAAGCCCATTAACCCACCGGGTCAGGCCGGACTAATGCAAGGTCGGGTCGCCTCGTTAAAACATGGCCCACCAAGAATCACGCCGGACTAGTCTAGCCCATATATTGTGTGAAGCCCCAAGGGCCAAGCTGGGCCGGACTAGTCTAAGTGAGTTGCATACTCGAAGCAATTGACAAAAAAATCATACTTCTTCCACCCTAAAAAATAAAGAAAAAATGCACCTTTTTCAACCAAAATATATCGGAAAGAATTAAATTTCATATTTTTTATGGTAGAATTAAATACATTAAAATTTAAATTAATATCTCTCACTTTTTCTATAACTAACAATCAATTATAATTGTTTTTTCTGTCCAGATCAGAGTATCCATCAACGAACATAGTGATTATTCCTTTCGCTACATTGGAGGCACCTCAAAGGGTGAGATAGCTGACCAAGAGATTTAAAGTTGTTTCGTACCCAAGAAGAGAATCGAACCCTCGACCCTATGTTAAGGAAAGATGAACCCCAACCGCTCAAGCACACCCTCTAAGTTCAATTATAGTTGTTTTTACACCTTCTCAAAACATTTATTTCAAAAAAACCACAACAAAATTTCATCGAAATTATTACAGTATGTTTACTATTTTTCCTGGTAAAAATATGTTTACTTTTTATTGATAAATGTGTTTTTGATAAATGTTTTTTTTTTGTCTCAAATTATAAGGAAAAAAATATTTTCAAGTACTTTTTAAAATATTCTCATGAAATTTAATATAAATTTTTTAAATATTAACAAATTTTAAATATTTACAAATATTAATAGGAGACTATGAGAGGACCTCTTAAAATGAGAGATGAGAGGCTTAAATATTGACCCTTATATTGAATTGTATGGCTATGATTAAATTTTCCCTCACGTGACATTATCTTTGTTAAACAATAAGACAAAATACTGGGTTTCCATCTATTCTCACACCATAGAAGCATTCTCATCTCTCTTCATCTGCTATCACGTTGTTCATCAGAGGAATCTCCGACTCACCTTGTTCAACAAAACGGCAATTCTGGCATGTCTCGACAACTCGATACAATACAGATTCATTACCCTAATTTGATACAATTGTTTCTAATTAAATTCAATACTTTTAATTTTATTCAATTGTTTCCAATTAAAGTCAATACACCAATATTTATCAAAAAAAAATAAAAAAATCAATACACCAACTTTTTACATCTTGTTCTATTTGGTTATCACATTTCCAATTTAATTCAATACCCCAATTTACTAAGCTACATGTTCAGGGATGAAGGAAATGGCCCAAATTAAATTAAATTTATAAGATTTTAACCATTATGCACCATCGTTGTAAAATAATTTTACACATGCATCTAATAGTATATGTTGTCACATTATTTAATGAATTCGATACATCATGTGGATTTAAACACAATACATTGTTGAGGCAAAAATCCTTATTTGATGTATTAAAGATAACAAACATTTAAATCTATTTTAAGTGTATAATTCTGATCTTATTGTTGTCTAACAAGTGCTTTTGAGTGTTATTATAAAGATAGGATCAATTGAGCTTTTGTACCATTTTACATATAAACACAAAGCTTCAGCAGTTGCTCTGAGATTGATCTCCAGCATTGGACACTAGTCTTTATCAAAGAACACTCATCACGTGTTCAATCATTTATTGACTTTTGGCAAATTGAATACAAAGAAACAAAGCAGCACTTTATGAAGAATCTCTGTTATGCAAATTCATTTAAGGCAAGGAATTCTTTTGATATAAATGTGTTCCTTCTATTTGAGACATGTTTGAGGAATAAACATGTGAAAAAGAACAAAGGAATTTGTCTCAAGGTCTTCATTATTTAATTTTCTGCAAAGACAAATTCAAAAGAAACATGGACCAATAGAAACTCAACAACAGCTCTTATCACAATAGTTGGCATGTACTTATCATGAATATTTTAATGCTTATATGACCCATAGCCTTATCCTCATTTTATGGACAAGTACATTTGGAAAGTACAAGGAGGATGGTCATAAACAGCCAAGCATTACAGCTGTATACAACTATGTCCTTTATCAAAGTATGACAAACTTGATCAACAAGTAAAGCATGCAAAGCTACAGCTCATCCATATACGCTCCTCATTTCACCAAGTCTAAGCAGTCACTCTGAGAACGTTCTCACCAGGAGCCTCTTAATATATTATTTTTTATGAGCCACTTTAATCCAAGGGCTGTGATCTTTCCAACGTCCACACTTCTTCAACAAGTTTCTTGGCAGTTCTATTTGCTATAAATAGGACATCATATCCACCATGAAGAGCAAGAGTTCCAAATAGATATCAAGCACACTTGTTTTCATACAAGCATATCATAAGCTCTTCTTTAAAGTTCTCCATCACTCCAAAAGCTTTCAAATCAATACTGGATCTGTATTAATCTTAGAGTGATTTTAGAGAAATCATTTACATAAGCTTTTCAACTTGGTTGATTTTTTTAAAGCTTAGAAACACAACAAACGTCTCTTTAAAAAGAAATTTGTACTCAAGTCAATTAGTCATTATTGTTTGAGTGAAATTAAGCTAGTGAGGCTTAAAGAAATTTGATCTTGGTTTAGATCAAAAGAATTGTTGTAATTAGAGATCGGAAGTATCTCAAAAGGACATAGTGAAGAAACTGGACTAGCCCAATCATTAAGGGTGAACCAGTATAAAATTGTTTTTAATTTTTAAAGGTTCACAATTCAAACCCCCCTTTCTTGTGAAAAACCTTGTTACTTCAATTGGTATCAGAGCTCCGGCTCTAAGTTTAAGCATCTAACAAGTGCTAGAGTAAAAGATTCAGGAAGGAAGTAATGTCTAAAGGCGCAAAGTTCATATCCGAAGGAGGATCCTCAAATAGACCACCTCTATTTGAAGGAGAAGATTACTACTATTGGAAAGACAAAATGGAACTATTCCTAAGATCACAAGACAATCACATGTGGGCAGTCATTGAAGTTGGAGAACACGTACCAATGACCACAGATAAAGACAACGTCAAAATACCAAAAACTCAAGATGAATGGACTACGCAAGAAGCCGATAAGGTACTTTTAAATATCTAAGCTAAATTATTTCTAAAGAGTGCTTTGTGTAAGGAAGAATATGACAGAATCATGGAGTGCAAAACTGCAAAAGAAATGTGGGAAACTCTCCAAGTCCATCATGAAGGAACGAGTCATGTGAAAGAAACAAGGATTGATATAGGTGTAAGAAAGTTCGAATTATTTGAAATGAAAGAAGATGAAACTATTGACCAAATGTATGCAAGATTCACGGTCATTATAAATGAACTCAACTCTCTTGGAAAATGCTATACAATACATGAAAGGGTAAGGAAGATCTTAAGATGTCTACCAAAAAGTTGGAGGCACATTGTGACAGCTATCACAGAAGCAAAAGATCTCACTCAAATGAAATTGGAAAATCTCATGGGATCATTAAGAGCTCATGAATCTATCTTTTTGGAAGATAAACCTGCCAAAAAGAAAATGATCGCTTTAAAAGCACAAGAAGAAGATCGCTCTAAGAATGATGAAACGTTTGATGATGATGACACAATACAAGAAGACAATGAAGAAGAATTTGCTCTTCTCTCAAGAAGAATTCAAAAATTGCTTGTAAGAAGAAATCAACTCAAGAAATCATTCCCAGCAAAAAGAGATGGACCTAAACCTGAAGTTGACCTAAGCAAAATACAATGTTATGGATGCAATCAATTTGGACATTACAAGAATGAATGTCAAAAATCAAAGCAAAGAAAGCCTCCATTCAAAAAGAAATCATTGATGGCAACTTGGGACGAATTAGATGAATCTCAAGAAGATGAAGATCAAGAAGCTAATATGTGTCTTATGGCGAAAATAGACTCTGAGGTAACACTTGAACCTTGCTCCTCGTGTCAAAAAACTGAACATTTGTTTGACAATCTTTTATATGACGCTCAAATTATTACTCAAAAAAATGGTCAACTTAGAGACGAAGTCACTAAGATAACCAAAGAAAAAGATGAGTACAAATCTGAGAATATACAGTTAAAAGAAATGCTCAAACAATACAGATATGATTATTCTTTATTAACTGATCAACTTGTGAAACTTGAAGAAAAACCTCAGAAATGTTCTAAGATTTTAGAAGAAAATGACATCTTAAAACAAAAGGTTCATGATTTAGAAAATGATTTAAATTGCTTTATTAAAGCCACAAAAACTTTTGAAAATATAATGGGATCACAAGTAGGAATTTTTGACAAAGCTGGAATAGGTTTTAGATCATTTCAAAATCAAAAATTATATGAAAATTTCTTTGTTCCTCCTCAAGAAAAGAAAACTTCAAAATATAAATGTTCATATTGTCATAAAGATGGACATGTTGAAAGATTTTGTTTTAAGAAAAATAAACAACATTCTAAAAATAATCTTAGAACATTCTCTAGACATTCTAAAAGTTTTCAAGAAACAAAGAAAAATATTTTTTCAAAACCTTCATATAAGAAATCATCTTACCAACATAGGAAGATTCCTTATAAGGAAGAAAGTACTAACTACCAAGGACCCAAAAAGTTATGGGTACCTAAAACGTTACTAAACTCAAATGCAGGAAAGTCATCTAACAGTCAAGAGAAAGCCTTGGTACTTGGACAGTGGTTGCTCAAGACATATGACCGGAGATAGATAAAACTTCTTTGCATTTGAAGAAAAAAAAGGTGGAGAAGTTACCTTTGGAAACGATGGAAAAGGTAGAATCAAAGGTAAAGGTACAATTGGTAAGGTTAACTCCGCTAAAATTGAAGATGTTCAATATGTAGAGGGACTTGGACATAACTTAATAAGCATTAGTCAATTATGTGACAATGGTTTTGAAGTTATATTCAATCCTAATACATGTGAAATCAGAAAAAAGTCGTCTGGTGAAATTCTGTTTAATGGATCAAGAAGAAAGAACATTTATGTTATATACTTAGATGAACTACCAGTTGAATCATGTTTTATTTCGATTGAAAAAGACAAATGGATTTGGCACAAAAGAACTGGTCATGTAAGTATGAAAATTATTTCAAAACTTTCTAAACTTGATCTAGTAAGAGGATTACCAAAACTAAATTTTGACATAGATAAAATATGTGAATCATGTACAAGAGGAAAACAAGTCAAAAGTAGTTTTAAACCAAAAGAATATATTTCAACAAAGAGACCTCTTGAACTACTTCACATAGATTTATTTGGTCCTGTCAAAACTACAAGTCTTGGTGGAAAAAATTATGGTTTTGTCATCGTAGATGATTTTTCAAGGTTCACATGGGTGCTTTTTCTAAAACAAAAAGATGAGTCTTTTGATGCTTTTAAAACCTTCTGTTTAAAGGTTCAAAATGAGAAAGGTACCACTATCATATCTGTACGAAGTGATCATGGAGGAGAATTTGAAAACGCTCAATTTGAAACCTTTTTTAATGATAATGGTATTTCTCACAATTTTTCTTGTCCAAGAACTCCCCAACAAAATGGAGTTGTTGAAAGGAAAAATAGAACCTTGCAAGAAATGGCAAGAACTATGATAAATGAATCATACGTTGAAAAATATTTTTGGGCAGAAGCCATCAATACTGCTTGCTATATCTTAAACAGAGTCACCATAAGAAAAGTTTTGAACAAAACACCCTATGAACTTTGGAAAGATAGAAAACCAAATATTTCTTACTTTCATATTTTTGAATGTTATTGTTATATTTTGAATATCAAAGACAACTTGGGTAAGTTTGACTCAAAATCAGATAAAGGAATATTCTTGGGTTACTCTCTAACATCTAAAGCATATAGAGTTTATAACTTAAGAACACAAACCTTGGAGGAAAGCATGCATGTTAAATTTGATGAATATGAAGATCAACCAAGTGTAAGGATCATTGATGAAGAAGAAGAAGAAAAAGAAAAAGAGAAAGAAAATAATGATCAAGATCAGAATGTTCAAAAAGAATCTTCATCAGCCGTTCCTAAAACTTGGAAAATAGTAAATCATCATCCTCCAGATCAAATTATTGGAAATACTGAAGATGGAATAAGAACTAGAAGATCCCTTCAAAATATAGAGAACAATCTAGCAATGATCTCTCAAATTGAACCAAGAACAATAAATGAAGCTATCATTGATGAATTTTGGACTGATGCTATGAAAGAAGAACTTCTACAATTTGAGAAAAATGAAGTATGGAATCTCGTTCCAAATCCACAAAATCATTCAATTATTGGAACTAGATGGGTTTTTAGAAATAAACTCGATGAAAATGGAAAAGTGGTAAGAAATAAAGCTAGACTTGTGGCGCAAGGATATAATCAACAAAAAGGTATTGATTATGATGAAACCTTTGCTCCGGTAGCCAGGTTAGAAGCTATTAGAATTTTACTTGCATACGCATCTCATAAATGTTTTAAACTCTTTCAAATGGATGTAAAAAGTGCTTTTTTAAATGGCTTCCTAAATGAGGAAGTTTATGTACATCAACCTCCGGGTTTTATTGATGAACATAAACCTAATCATGTTTACAAACTTACCAAAGCTCTATATGGACTAAAACAAGCTCCAAGAGCATGGTATGAAAGGCTAAGCACCTTTTTACTTGAAAATGGTTTTTCTAGAGGAAAAATTGACACCACTCTTTTTAGAAAAGAAAATAAAAAGGATTTATTAATTGTACAAGTTTATGTTGATGATATTATTTTTGGTGCAACTAACGAAAAAATGTGTGAAGATTTTTCTAATCTTATGCAAAGTGAGTTTGAAATGAGTATGATGGGAGAACTTGGTTTTTTCCTTGGCTTACAAATCAAGCAACAAGAAAATGGTATTTTTATTAGTCAAGAAAAATATATCAAGGACCTTCTCAAAAAATACAAGATGAATGAAGCAAAAATCATGTCTACTCCAAAGCATCCATCAACAAGCTTAGACAAAGATGAAAAAGGGAAAGATGTGTCAGAAAAAGAATATAGAGGAACGATAGGATCACTTCTCTATTTAACTGCAAGTAGACCAGACATCGTATTTTCAGTAGGTCTCTGTGCAAGGTTTCAAACAGCTCCAAAGGAATCCCACTTAACTGCGGTCAAAAGAATTTTTAGATATTTGGTGGGAACACCTGACGTTGGTTTATGGTATGAAAAAGGATCACATTTTGAATTAAAAGCTTACTGCGATGCTGACTATGCCGGTGATAAACTTGAAAGAAAAAGCACAAGTGGAGCATGTCAATTTCTTGGTGAAGCTCTTGTAAGTTGGTGTTGTAGAAAACAAAATACCATAGCACTCTCAACAACGGAAGCAGAATATGTATCTGCTGCAAATTGTTGCTCTCAAGTGATATGGATCAAAAACCAACTCGAAGATTTTTCATTAAGGTACACAAGCATTAAAATTCTTTGTGACAATACTAGTGCAATTAATTTATCAAAAAACCCCATTCAACATTCGCGATCAAAACATATCGAAATTAAGCATCATTTTATTCGCGATCATGTAAATAAAAATGACATTGAATTAATTTTTGTTGACACTGAAAATCAGTTAGCAGATATTTTTACAAAACCGTTAGTTGAAGATCGTTTTAATTTTATCAAGGAAAGGTTAAGAATCATAAAAAATCCCTTGTGAATTTTATCCTGAATTAATTCTGTCTTGGGTATGGGGTTAGATATTGGTTAGTACAAAGATCTTCTCTCTCTCTTCCTTGATTACAGCTTGCATAATGGTTCTTGATAAGATCAAGTACTTATGAGCACTATTCCCTCTACTCCTACTCTACAACCTCCTAAACCGCTCCTGCTAGTGTTTTTCTTCTTTATAACTTCTTCACTTCTTCCTCTAAACTTCTCATCTTCTTCTCTTCTAACTAACAAACAAACACATTTCAGAAATGGTGAGAACAAAAATGGCAGCGCGTAAGAACGCCAAACCACCATCACCTTCCTCCTCTGATTCTCCTATTTCACGCTCACCATCACCACCACCTCCACCTTCCCCAATCAAACACTCTGAATCTGACGAATCCGACCCTGATTCTCTTGACATTCTGGTCACTCAAGATCCAAACTTTAACAGTCAATCTCAACCTAAAACCTCTGAAAACAAACCCATGCAACAACCCTCTAAGATCAATCCCCCAGAAAACACTAAAACTACCCCTCCTAACACTGATGGTTTTGTTACTCCAGATGAAACATTCGCCGTTCCCAGTGTTGCTGAAACTCCACCCGTTCTGATTAGAACTACCAAAACCCAATCCGGATCTAAATCCATGGATTCAACACCACTTAGGCGTTCTCAAAGAGTTTTATCTAGTGTTGGGACAAAAAGGAACATTATTCCTGACAACACTGTTTACACTATTACAGACTCTGACTCTGATTCTGAAAAAACCCTCTCCAAACACTCCGACAATGCTGACAGTGATGATGAACCAATTTCATCTCTTCTGAAAAAATCTAATCCACCAAAACCTTCCTCTCAAACCAAATCTGCTCCTGCAAAAATTTCTGTCAAAACCTGTTTTTCAAAACCAACTATGGCTAAAGGGAAAGAAAAAGCATCTGAACCTGTTTCCAGACCAAAAACCATGTTCAAACCCATTCCTCTTGTTCACCCTGACTCAAGAGAAAACTTTGAAAAGTACTGGAAAATCAAACCTATTGCTGGTAGCATGTTTTTTGAGTTTAATGATTTGCAGAAGGGTGGAATAGACTTGCTGAAGTTCACTGAACCACTTGGTTGGACCCATTTTTTCAAAATTCGTGAAACCATGTTTCCTCTCTTAGTACAAGCATTTTACTTCAATGCTTCTGTAGATGATGATAAGGGGTTGTTCATTTCAAATATCAAAGGAACTGAAATCCAACTAACCCCTAATGTGATTGCTGAAGTATTGAATCTTCCACAAGAAGGTGTGATGCTCTATGGAAGTAACTGGTATTCTGCTTTGGAGATAAGCAAGGAAACTGTCAAAAAGGAAATGTTCATTGGTCTAGGTGCAACAATGCCAAAACCCCCATCCTCAATGCTGCAGAAAGAATACAAAATTATGCACAACATGTGTCAATATGCTATATTTCCAAGGACGGGAAGCAAGGACAAGGTAACTGATGTTGATATGCTTATGATGTATCATCTGTTCAAAGGGATTAAGATTAATCTCCCTTATGCAATCATACAACACATGATTGTTGCTGCAAAGTCTGGAGGCAAAAAGGTTTCTCTGCCTTATGGAATGCTTTTATCCAAGATCTTTAGGAAATTTAACATTGATTGCTCAAATCAAGTTGTTGACAACACCAGCCATCCTTTCAATTTCAAAAACATTCACCACATGAAATCTGATGATGTTTCAAAAGAATCCACTGCTGAGGTTGGCTCAAAAAGGAAAAGAGAAGATTCTGAGAATGTTGATCTGGGAGATCAACCGGAGATCAATCTCCCAGCTGGAAGTATTGCAAAATCTGGTGATACTGATGTGTCTGTTCCTTTCTCCACTGACACCTCTCTTCAATGGGATCCCAACATCAGAATCCACACTCCACCATTCAATTCATTCTGTCCCACTATAGCTGGTCAAACCTTTATGAATTTTCATTCATCTTCTTCACCTATGAACACTTCTAGGTTCTCACCAGTAATGAACTCTTCAGGTACTAGCCCCCAATCATTCTTCAGCTCTGGTTATATAAAATCAATGTTTGCTTCTTCACCTAGTTTTCCTAGGATGAATGAACCTGTGTTCACAAATAGCACCATCCCATCAATTCCTTCTTCGTTTGCCACACTGGATTCCTTCTGTTCTTCTGGAAAAGCCACTGATGCTGCAGGTCCATCCTCCAAGAATCCTCTTCATGAGGAATTCTTAAAATTTTATGCTCCTAGGCCTGCTAAGAAATCAAAACTTGAAAAGGAAATGGCTAGAACTAGGAAGGATTTAGCTAAGTTGTTTGCTGGACAACAGATTCAAAACAACTTGTTGATGTATCTTGTGCTTGAGTCTCATATCATGCGTGATTGGTTTATCAACTCTGTTTGCCCTCAGCTGAACTTGCATCCACCACCACCTAACCCTGTCCCAGAAGTTCCACCAATCCCCACTCAAAGCAACTCCACATCTAGTGATGATTCCAGCCCCATCCCACCACCAGAAACTGGTCCTGCCCCTGGCTCTGCTCCTCAGTGACTCCCTGCTCCTACCTCTTTTTGATGACAACAAAGGGGGAGAATATTAGCTACTTAAATAAGGGGGAGATGAAGTTTATCTAACTAGTATTTTATCTTGTGTTTTGAACTGCTTTAACCATCTTGTTTAGATGTTAAGATATTTTGGGAAGTTCTCTTTTTGCTACTAAAGAACTTCTCTTACTATATGTTTAAGTTCTAAACTAGTACTACTATATTTTGAATCCTTTTGCATTAATCTTATGCCACAAGCTGTGATGAACCTTGTTTGTATAAGTTGATGATTAATGAAGTCTATTTTGGATTCAATATTGCATTCTCTGTTTTTGTCAATTTTATTAAAACTTTTATGATCATTGGATGCTTGAATTGAGGGGGAGTTTTGAAAAATTAAAACATTAACATATTGCACTCAAGTAATTAAATTACATTGTACTGAATTGGTTAAATCAGAATCATAAGTTAAAATAAATTTAAAGAGTTTGTTATCATCAAAAAAGGGGAGATTGTTGAGGCAAAAATCCTTATTTGATGTTTTAAAGATAACAAACATTTAAATCTATTTTAAGTGTATAATTCTGATCTTATAGTTGTCTAACAAGTGCTTTTGAGTGTTATTATAAAGATAGGATCAATTGAGCTTTTGTACCATTTTACATATAAACACAAAGCTTCAGTAGTTGCTCTGAGATTGATCTCCAGCATTGGACACTAGTCTTTATCAAAGAACACTCATCACGTGTTCAATCATTTATTGACTTTTGGCAAATTGAATACAAAGAAACAAAGCAGCACTTTATGAAGAATCTCTATTATGCAAATTCATTTAAGGCAAGGAATTCTTTTGATATAAATGTGTTCCTTCTATTTGAGACATGTTTGAGGAATAAACATGTGAAAAAGAACAAAGGAATTTGTCTCAAGGTCTTCATTATTTAATTTTCTGCAAAGACAAATTCAAAAGAAACATGGACCAATAGAAACTCAACAACAACTCTTATCACAATAGTTGGCATGTACTTATCATGAATATTTTAATGCTTATATGACCCATAGCCTTATCCTCATTTTATGGACAAGTACATTTGGAAAGTACAAGGAGGATGGTCATAAACAGCCAAGCATTACAGTTGTATACAACTATGTCCTTTATCAAAGTATGACAAACTTGATCAACAAGTAAAGCATGCAAAGCTACAGCTCATCCATATACGCTCCTCATTTCACCAAGTCTCAGCAGTCACTCTGAGAACGTTCTCACCAGGAGCCTCTTCATATATTATTTTTTATGAGCCACTTTAATCCAAGGGCTGTGATCTTTCCAACGTCCACACTTCTTCAACAAGTTTCTTGGCAGTTCTATTTGCTATAAATAGGACATCATATCCACCATGAAGAGCAAGAGTTCCAAATAGATATCAAGCACACTTGTTTTCATACAAGCATATCATAAGCTCTTCTTTAAAGTTCTCCATCACTCCAAAAGCTTTCAAATCAATACTGGATCTGTATTAATCTTAGAGTGATTTTAGAGAAATCATTTACATAAGCTTTTCAACTTGGTTGATTTTTTTAAAGCTTAGAAACACAACAAACGTCTCTTTAAAAAGAAATTTGTACTCAAGTCAATTAGTCATTATTGTTTGAGTGAAATTAAGCTAGTGAGGCTTAAAGAAATTTGATCTTGGTTTAGATCAAAAGAATTGTTGTAATTAGAGATCGGAAGTATCTCAAAAGGACATAGTGAAGAAACTGGACTAGCCCAATCATTAAGGGTGAACCAGTATAAAATTGTTTTTAATTTTTAAAGGTTCACAATTCAAACCCCCCTTTCTTGTGAAAAACCTTGTTACTTCAATTGGTATCAGAGCTCCGGCTCTAAGTTTAAGCATCTAACAAGTGCTAGAGTAAAAAATTCAGGAAGGAAGTAATGTCTAAAGGCGCAAAGTTCATATCCGAAGGAGGATCCTCAAATAGACCACCTCTATTTGAAGGAGAAGATTACTACTATTGGAAAGACAAAATGGAACTATTCCTAAGATCACAAGACAATCACATGTGGGCAGTCATTGAAGTTGGAGAACACGTACCAATGACCACAGATAAAGACAACGTCAAAATACCAAAAACTCAAGATGAATGGACTACGCAAGAAGCCGATAAGGTACTTTTAAATATCAAAGCTAAATTATTTCTAAAGAGTGTTTTGTGTAAGGAAGAATATGACAGAATCATGGAGTGCAAAACTGCAAAAGAAATGTGGGAAACTCTCCAAGTCCATCATGAAGGAACGAGTCATGTGAAAGAAACAAGGATTGATATAGGTGTAAGAAAGTTCGAATTATTTGAAATGAAAGAAGATGAAACTATTGACCAAATGTATGCAAGATTCACGGTCATTATAAATGAACTCAACTCTCTTGGAAAATGCTATACAATACATGAAAGGGTAAGGAAGATCTTAAGATGTCTACCAAAAAGTTGGAGGCACATTGTGACAGCTATCACAGAAGCAAAAGATCTCACTCAAATGAAATTGGAAAATCTCATGGGATCATTAAGAGCTCATGAATCTATCTTTTTGGAAGATAAACCTGCCAAAAAGAAAATGATCGCTTTAAAAGCACAAGAAGAAGATCGCTCTAAGAATGATGAAACGTTTGATGATGATGACACAATACAAGAAGACAATGAAGAAGAATTTGCTCTTCTCTCAAGAAGAATTCAAAAATTGCTTGTAAGAAGAAATCAACTCAAGAAATCATTCCCAGCAAAAAGAGATGGACCTAAACCTGAAGTTGACCTAAGCAAAATACAATGTTATGGATGCAATCAATTTGGACATTACAAGAATGAATGTCAAAAATCAAAGCAAAGAAAGCCTCCATTCAAAAAGAAATCATTGATGGCAACTTGGGACGAATTAGATGAATCTCAAGAAGATGAAGATCAAGAAGCTAATATGTGTCTTATGGCGAAAATAGACTCTGAGGTAACACTTGAACCTTGCTCCTCGTGTCAAAAAACTGAACATTTGTTTGACAATCTTTTATATGACGCTCAAATTATTACTCAAAAAAATGGTCAACTTAGAGACGAAGTCACTAAGATAACCAAAGAAAAAGATGAGTACAAATCTGAGAATATACAGTTAAAAGAAATGCTCAAACAATACAGATATGATTATTCTTTATTAACTGATCAACTTGTGAAACTTGAAGAAAAACCTCATAAATGTTCTAAGATTTTAGAAGAAAATGACATCTTAAAACAAAAGGTTCATGATTTAGAAAATGATTTAAATTGCTTTATTAAAGCCACAAAAACTTTTGAAAATATAATGGGATCACAAGTAGGAATTTTTGACAAAGCTGGAATAGGTTTTAGATCATTTCAAAATCAAAAATTATATGAAAATTTCTTTGTTCCTCCTCAAGAAAAGAAAACTTCAAAATATAAATGTTCATATTGTCATAAAGATGGACATGTTGAAAGATTTTGTTTTAAGAAAAATAAACAACATTCTAAAAATAATCTTAGAACATTCTCTAGACATTCTAAAAGTTTTCAAGAAACAAAGAAAAATATTTTTTCAAAACCTTCATATAAGAAATCATCTTACCAACATAGGAAGATTCCTTATAAGGAAGAAAGTACTAACTACCAAGGACCCAAAAAGTTATGGGTACCTAAAACGTTACTAAACTCAAATGCAGGAAAGTCATCTAACAGTCAAGAGAAAGCCTTGGTACTTGGACAGTGGTTGCTCAAGACATATGACCGGAGATAGACAAAACTTCTTTGCATTTGAAGAAAAAAAAGGTGGAGAAGTTACCTTTGGAAACGATGGAAAAGGTAGAATCAAAGGTAAAGGTACAATTGGTAAGGTTAACTCCGCTAAAATTGAAGATGTTCAATATGTAAAGGGACTTGGACATAACTTAATAAGCATTAGTCAATTATGTGACAATGGTTTTGAAGTTATATTCAATCCTCATACATGTGAAATCAGAAAAAAGTCGTCTGGTGAAATTCTGTTTAATGGATCAAGAAGAAAGAACATTTATGTTATATACTTAGATGAACTACCAGTTGAATCATGTTTTATTTCGATTGAAAAAGACAAATGGATTTGGCACAAAAGAACTGGTCATGTAAGTATGAAAACTATTTCAAAACTTTCTAAACTTGATCTAGTAAGAGGATTACCAAAACTAAATTTTGACATAGATAAAATATGTGAATCATGTACAAGAGGAAAACAAGTCAAAAGTAGTTTTAAACCAAAAGAATATATTTCAACAAAGAGACCTCTTGAACTACTTCACATAGATTTATTTGGTCCTGTCAAAACTACAAGTCTTGGTGGAAAAAATTATGGTTTTGTCATCGTAGATGATTTTTCAAGGTTCACATGGGTGCTTTTTCTAAAACAAAAAGATGAGTCTTTTGATGCTTTTAAAACCTTCTGTTTAAAGGTTCAAAATGAGAAAGGTACCACTATCATATCTGTACGAAGTGATCATGGAGGAGAATTTGAAAACGCTCAATTTGAAACCTTTTTTTAATGATAATGGTATTTCTCACAATTTTTCTTGTCCAAGAACTCCCCAACAAAATGGAGTTGTTGAAAGGAAAAATAGAACCTTGCAAGAAATGGCAAGAACTATGATAAATGAATCATACGTTGAAAAATATTTTTGGGCAGAAGCCATCAATACTGCTTGCTATATCTTAAACAGAGTCACCATAAGAAAAGTTTTGAACAAAACACCCTATGAACTTTGGAAAGATAGAAAACCAAATATTTCTTACTTTCATATTTTTGAATGTTATTGTTATATTTTGAATATCAAAGACAACTTGGGTAAGTTTGACTCAAAATCAGATAAAGGAATATTCTTGGGTTACTCTCTAACATCTAAAGCATATAGAGTTTATAACTTAAGAACACAAACCTTGGAGGAAAGCATGCATGTTAAATTTGATGAATATGAAGATCAACCAAGTGTAAGGATCATTGATGAAGAAGAAGAAGAAAAAGAAAAAGAGAAAGAAAATAATGATCAAGATCAGAATGTTCAAAAAGAATCTTCATCAGCCGTTCCTAAAACTTGGAAAATAGTAAATCATCATCCTCCAGATCAAATTATTGGAAATACTGAAGATGGAATAAGAACTAGAAGATCCCTTCAAAATATAGAGAACAATCTAGCAATGATCTCTCAAATTGAACCAAGAACAATAAATGAAGCTATCATTGATGAATTTTGGACTGATGCTATGAAAGAAGAACTTCTACAATTTGAGAAAAATGAAGTATGGAATCTCGTTCCAAATCCACAAAATCATTCAATTATTGGAACTAGATGGGTTTTTAGAAATAAACTCGATGAAAATGGAAAAGTGGTAAGAAATAAAGCTAGACTTGTGGCGCAAGGATATAATCAACAAAAAGGTATTGATTATGATGAAACCTTTGCTCCGGTAGCCAGGTTAGAAGCTATTAGAATTTTACTTGCATACGCATCTCATAAATGTTTTAAACTCTTTCAAATGGATGTAAAAAGTGCTTTTTTAAATGGCTTCCTAAATGAGGAAGTTTATGTACATCAACCTCCGGGTTTTATTGATGAACATAAACCTAATCATGTTTACAAACTTACCAAAGCTCTATATGGACTAAAACAAGCTCCAAGAGCATGGTATGAAAGGCTAAGCACCTTTTTACTTGAAAATGGTTTTTCTAGAGGAAAAATTGACACCACTCTTTTTAGAAAAGAAAATAAAAAGGATTTATTAATTGTACAAGTTTATGTTGATGATATTATTTTTGGTGCAACTAACGAAAAAATGTGTGAAGATTTTTCTAATCTTATGCAAAGTGAGTTTGAAATGAGTATGATGGGAGAACTTGGTTTTTTCCTTGGCTTACAAATCAAGCAACAAGAAAATGGTATTTTTATTAGTCAAGAAAAATATATCAAGGACCTTCTCAAAAAATACAAGATGAATGAAGCAAAAATCATGTCTACTCCAAAGCATCCATCAACAAGCTTAGACAAAGATGAAAAAGGGAAAGATGTGTCAGAAAAAGAATATAGAGGAATGATAGGATCACTTCTCTATTTAACTGCAAGTAGACCAGACATCGTATTTTCAGTAGGTCTCTGTGCAAGGTTTCAAACAGCTCCAAAGGAATCCCACTTAACTGCGGTCAAAAGAATTTTTAGATATTTGGTGGGAACACCTGACGTTGGTTTATGGTATGAAAAAGGATCACATTTTGAATTAAAAGCTTACTGCGATGCTGACTATGCCGGTGATAAACTTGAAAGAAAAAGCACAAGTGGAGCATGTCAATTTCTTGGTGAAGCTCTTGTAAGTTGGTGTTGTAGAAAACAAAATACCATAGCACTCTCAACAACGGAAGCAGAATATGTATCTGCTGCAAATTGTTGCTCTCAAGTGATATGGATCAAAAACCAACTCGAAGATTTTTCATTAAGGTACACAAGCATTAAAATTCTTTGTGACAATACTAGTGCAATTAATTTATCAAAAAACCCCATTCAACATTCGCGATCAAAACATATCGAAATTAAGCATCATTTTATTCGCGATCATGTAAATAAAAATGACATTGAATTAATTTTTGTTGACACTGAAAATCAGTTAGCAGATATTTTTACAAAACCGTTAGTTGAA
Organism: Trifolium dubium; assembly: GCA_951804385.1. Classification (NCBI taxonomy): domain Eukaryota; kingdom Viridiplantae; phylum Streptophyta; class Magnoliopsida; order Fabales; family Fabaceae; genus Trifolium; species Trifolium dubium. The sequence continues at coordinate 23,687,236 of OX638062.1, read as the reverse complement.
GATCGTTTTAATTTTATCAAGGAAAGGTTAAGAATCATAAAAAATCCCTTGTGAATTTTATCCTGAATTAATTCTGTCTTGGGTATGGGGTTAGATATTGGTTAGTACAAAGATCTTCTCTCTCTCTTCCTTGATTACAGCTTGCATAATGGTTCTTGATAAGATCAAGTACTTATGAGCACTATTCCCTCTACTCCTACTCTACAACCTCCTAAACCGCTCCTGCTAGTGTTTTTCTTCTTTATAACTTCTTCACTTCTTCCTCTAAACTTCTCATCTTCTTCTCTTCTAACTAACAAACAAACACATTTCAGAAATGGTGAGAACAAAAATGGCAGCGCGTAAGAACGCCAAACCACCATCACCTTCCTCCTCTGATTCTCCTATTTCACGCTCACCATCACCACCACCTCCACCTTCCCCAATCAAACACTCTGAATCTGACGAATCCGACCCTGATTCTCTTGACATTCTGGTCACTCAAGATCCAAACTTTAACAGTCAATCTCAACCTAAAACCTCTGAAAACAAACCCATGCAACAACCCTCTAAGATCAATCCCCCAGAAAACACTAAAACTACCCCTCCTAACACTGATGGTTTTGTTACTCCAGATGAAACATTCGCCGTTCCCAGTGTTGCTGAAACTCCACCCGTTCTGATTAGAACTACCAAAACCCAATCCGGATCTAAATCCATGGATTCAACACCACTTAGGCGTTCTCAAAGAGTTTTATCTAGTGTTGGGACAAAAAGGAACATTATTCCTGACAACACTGTTTACACTATTACAGACTCTGACTCTGATTCTGAAAAAACCCTCTCCAAACACTCCGACAATGCTGACAGTGATGATGAACCAATTTCATCTCTTCTGAAAAAATCTAATCCACCAAAACCTTCCTCTCAAACCAAATCTGCTCCTGCAAAAATTTCTGTCAAAACCTGTTTTTCAAAACCAACTATGGCTAAAGGGAAAGAAAAAGCATCTGAACCTGTTTCCAGACCAAAAACCATGTTCAAACCCATTCCTCTTGTTCACCCTGACTCAAGAGAAAACTTTGAAAAGTACTGGAAAATCAAACCTATTGCTGGTAGCATGTTTTTTGAGTTTAATGATTTGCAGAAGGGTGGAATAGACTTGCTGAAGTTCACTGAACCACTTGGTTGGACCCATTTTTTCAAAATTCGTGAAACCATGTTTCCTCTCTTAGTACAAGCATTTTACTTCAATGCTTCTGTAGATGATGATAAGGGGTTGTTCATTTCAAATATCAAAGGAACTGAAATCCAACTAACCCCTAATGTGATTGCTGAAGTATTGAATCTTCCACAAGAAGGTGTGATGCTCTATGGAAGTAACTGGTATTCTGCTTTGGAGATAAGCAAGGAAACTGTCAAAAAGGAAATGTTCATTGGTCTAGGTGCAACAATGCCAAAACCCCCATCCTCAATGCTGCAGAAAGAATACAAAATTATGCACAACATGTGTCAATATGCTATATTTCCAAGGACGGGAAGCAAGGACAAGGTAACTGATGTTGATATGCTTATGATGTATCATCTGTTCAAAGGGATTAAGATTAATCTCCCTTATGCAATCATACAACACATGATTGTTGCTGCAAAGTCTGGAGGCAAAAAGGTTTCTCTGCCTTATGGAATGCTTTTATCCAAGATCTTTAGGAAATTTAACATTGATTGCTCAAATCAAGTTGTTGACAACACCAGCCATCCTTTCAATTTCAAAAACATTCACCACATGAAATCTGATGATGTTTCAAAAGAATCCACTGCTGAGGTTGGCTCAAAAAGGAAAAGAGAAGATTCTGAGAATGTTGATCTGGGAGATCAACCGGAGATCAATCTCCCAGCTGGAAGTATTGCAAAATCTGGTGATACTGATGTGTCTGTTCCTTTCTCCACTGACACCTCTCTTCAATGGGATCCCAACATCAGAATCCACACTCCACCATTCAATTCATTCTGTCCCACTATAGCTGGTCAAACCTTTATGAATTTTCATTCATCTTCTTCACCTATGAACACTTCTAGGTTCTCACCAGTAATGAACTCTTCAGGTACTAGCCCCCAATCATTCTTCAGCTCTGGTTATATAAAATCAATGTTTGCTTCTTCACCTAGTTTTCCTAGGATGAATGAACCTGTGTTCACAAATAGCACCATCCCATCAATTCCTTCTTCGTTTGCCACACTGGATTCCTTCTGTTCTTCTGGAAAAGCCACTGATGCTGCAGGTCCATCCTCCAAGAATCCTCTTCATGAGGAATTCTTAAAATTTTATGCTCCTAGGCCTGCTAAGAAATCAAAACTTGAAAAGGAAATGGCTAGAACTAGGAAGGATTTAGCTAAGTTGTTTGCTGGACAACAGATTCAAAACAACTTGTTGATGTATCTTGTGCTTGAGTCTCATATCATGCGTGATTGGTTTATCAACTCTGTTTGCCCTCAGCTGAACTTGCATCCACCACCACCTAACCCTGTCCCAGAAGTTCCACCAATCCCCACTCAAAGCAACTCCACATCTAGTGATGATTCCAGCCCCATCCCACCACCAGAAACTGGTCCTGCCCCTGGCTCTGCTCCTCAGTGACTCCCTGCTCCTACCTCTTTTTGATGACAACAAAGGGGGAGAATATTAGCTACTTAAATAAGGGGGAGATGAAGTTTATCTAACTAGTATTTTATCTTGTGTTTTGAACTGCTTTAACCATCTTGTTTAGATGTTAAGATATTTTGGGAAGTTCTCTTTTTGCTACTAAAGAACTTCTCTTACTATATGTTTAAGTTCTAAACTAGTACTACTATATTTTGAATCCTTTTGCATTAATCTTATGCCACAAGCTGTGATGAACCTTGTTTGTATAAGTTGATGATTAATGAAGTCTATTTTGGATTCAATATTGCATTCTCTGTTTTTGTCAATTTTATCAAAACTTTTATGATCATTGGATGCTTGAATTGAGGGGGAGTTTTGAAAAATTAAAACATTAACATATTGCACTCAAGTAATTAAATTACATTGTACTGAATTGGTTAAATCAGAATCATAAGTTAAAATAAATTTAAAGAGTTTGTTATCATCAAAAAAGGGGAGATTGTTGAGGCAAAAATCCTTATTTGATGTTTTAAAGATAACAAACATTAAAATCTATTTTAAGTGTATAATTCTGATCTTATAGTTGTCTAACAAGTGCTTTTGAGTGTTATTATAAAGATAGGATCAATTGAGCTTTTGTACCATTTTACATATAAACACAAAGCTTCAGTAGTTGCTCTGAGATTGATCTCCAGCATTGGACACTAGTCTTTATCAAAGAACACTCATCACGTGTTCAATCATTTATTGACTTTTGGCAAATTGAATACAAAGAAACAAAGCAGCACTTTATGAAGAATCTCTATTATGCAAATTCATTTAAGGCAAGGAATTCTTTTGATATAAATGTGTTCCTTCTATTTGAGACATGTTTGAGGAATAAACATGTGAAAAAGAACAAAGGAATTTGTCTCAAGGTCTTCATTATTTAATTTTCTGCAAAGACAAATTCAAAAGAAACATGGACCAATAGAAACTCAACAACAACTCTTATCACAATAGTTGGCATGTACTTATCATGAATATTTTAATGCTTATATGACCCATAGCCTTATCCTCATTTTATGGACAAGTACATTTGGAAAGTACAAGGAGGATGGTCATAAACAGCCAAGCATTACAGCTGTATACAACTATGTCCTTTATCAAAGTATGACAAACTTGATCAACAAGTAAAGCATGCAAAGCTACAGCTCATCCATATACGCTCCTCATTTCACCAAGTCTCAGCAGTCACTCTGAGAACGTTCTCACCAGGAGCCTCTTCATATATTATTTTTTATGAGCCACTTTAATCCAAGGGCTGTGATCTTTCCAACGTCCACACTTCTTCAACAAGTTTCTTGGCAGTTCTATTTGCTATAAATAGGACATCATATCCACCATGAAGAGCAAGAGTTCCAAATAGATATCAAGCACACTTGTTTTCATACAAGCATATCATAAGCTCTTCTTTAAAGTTCTCCATCACTCCAAAAGCTTTCAAATCAATACTGGATCTGTATTAATCTTAGAGTGATTTTAGAGAAATCATTTACATAAGCTTTTCAACTTGGTTGATTTTTTTAAAGCTTAGAAACACAACAAACGTCTCTTTAAAAAGAAATTTGTACTCAAGTCAATTAGTCATTATTGTTTGAGTGAAATTAAGCTAGTGAGGCTTAAAGAAATTTGATCTTGGTTTAGATCAAAAGAATTGTTGTAATTAGAGATCGGAAGTATCTCAAAAGGACATAGTGAAGAAACTGGACTAGCCCAATCATTAAGGGTGAACCAGTATAAAATTGTTTTTAATTTTTAAAGGTTCACAATTCAAACCCCCCTTTCTTGTGAAAAACCTTGTTACTTCAATTGGTATCAGAGCTCCGGCTCTAAGTTTAAGCATCTAACAAGTGCTAGAGTAAAAAATTCAGGAAGGAAGTAATGTCTAAAGGCGCAAAGTTCATATCCGAAGGAGGATCCTCAAATAGACCACCTCTATTTGAAGGAGAAGATTACTACTATTGGAAAGACAAAATGGAACTATTCCTAAGATCACAAGACAATCACATGTGGGCAGTCATTGAAGTTGGAGAACACGTACCAATGACCACAGATAAAGACAACGTCAAAATACCAAAAACTCAAGATGAATGGACTACGCAAGAAGCCGATAAGGTACTTTTAAATATCAAAGCTAAATTATTTCTAAAGAGTGCTTTGTGTAAGGAAGAATATGACAGAATCATGGAGTGCAAAACTGCAAAAGAAATGTGGGAAACTCTCCAAGTCCATCATGAAGGAACGAGTCATGTGAAAGAAACAAGGATTGATATAGGTGTAAGAAAGTTCGAATTATTTGAAATGAAAGAAGATGAAACTATTGACCAAATGTATGCAAGATTCACGGTCATTATAAATGAACTCAACTCTCTTGGAAAATGCTATACAATACATGAAAGGGTAAGGAAGATCTTAAGATGTCTACCAAAAAGTTGGAGGCACATTGTGACAGCTATCACAGAAGCAAAAGATCTCACTCAAATGAAATTGGAAAATCTCATGGGATCATTAAGAGCTCATGAATCTATCTTTTTGGAAGATAAACCTGCCAAAAAGAAAATGATCGCTTTAAAAGCACAAGAAGAAGATCGCTCTAAGAATGATGAAACGTTTGATGATGATGACACAATACAAGAAGACAATGAAGAAGAATTTGCTCTTCTCTCAAGAAGAATTCAAAAATTGCTTGTAAGAAGAAATCAACTCAAGAAATCATTCCCAGCAAAAAGAGATGGACCTAAACCTGAAGTTGACCTAAGCAAAATACAATGTTATGGATGCAATCAATTTGGACATTACAAGAATGAATGTCAAAAATCAAAGCAAAGAAAGCCTCCATTCAAAAAGAAATCATTGATGGCAACTTGGGACGAATTAGATGAATCTCAAGAAGATGAAGATCAAGAAGCTAATATGTGTCTTATGGCGAAAATAGACTCTGAGGTAACACTTGAACCTTGCTCCTCGTGTCAAAAAACTGAACATTTGTTTGACAATCTTTTATATGACGCTCAAATTATTACTCAAAAAAATGGTCAACTTAGAGACGAAGTCACTAAGATAACCAAAGAAAAAGATGAGTACAAATCTGAGAATATACAGTTAAAAGAAATGCTCAAACAATACAGATATGATTATTCTTTATTAACTGGTCAACTTGTGAAACTTGAAGAAAAACCTCATAAATGTTCTAAGATTTTAGAAGAAAATGACATCTTAAAACAAAAGGTTCATGATTTAGAAAATGATTTAAATTGCTTTATTAAAGCCACAAAAACTTTTGAAAATATAATGGGATCACAAGTAGGAATTTTTGACAAAGCTGGAATAGGTTTTAGATCATTTCAAAATCAAAAATTATATGAAAATTTCTTTGTTCCTCCTCAAGAAAAGAAAACTTCAAAATATAAATGTTCATATTGTCATAAAGATGGACATGTTGAAAGATTTTGTTTTAAGAAAAATAAACAACATTCTAAAAATAATCTTAGAACATTCTCTAGACATTCTAAAAGTTTTCAAGAAACAAAGAAAAATATTTTTTCAAAACCTTCATATAAGAAATCATCTTACCAACATAGGAAGATTCCTTATAAGGAAGAAAGTACTAACTACCAAGGACCCAAAAAGTTATGGGTACCTAAAACGTTACTAAACTCAAATGCAGGAAAGTCATCTAACAGTCAAGAGAAAGCCTTGGTACTTGGACAGTGGTTGCTCAAGACATATGACCGGAGATAGACAAAACTTCTTTGCATTTGAAGAAAAAAAAGGTGGAGAAGTTACCTTTGGAAACGATGGAAAAGGTAGAATCAAAGGTAAAGGTACAATTGGTAAGGTTAACTCCGCTAAAATTGAAGATGTTCAATATGTAGAGGGACTTGGACATAACTTAATAAGCATTAGTCAATTATGTGACAATGGTTTTGAAGTTATATTCAATCCTCATACATGTGAAATCAGAAAAAAGTCGTCTGGTGAAATTCTGTTTAATGGATCAAGAAGAAAGAACATTTATGTTATATACTTAGATGAACTACCAGTTGAATCATGTTTTATTTCGATTGAAAAAGACAAATGGATTTGGCACAAAAGAACTGGTCATGTAAGTATGAAAACTATTTCAAAACTTTCTAAACTTGATCTAGTAAGAGGATTACCAAAACTAAATTTTGACATAGATAAAATATGTGAATCATGTACAAGAGGAAAACAAGTCAAAAGTAGTTTTAAACCAAAAGAATATATTTCAACAAAGAGACCTCTTGAACTACTTCACATAGATTTATTTGGTCCTGTCAAAACTACAAGTCTTGGTGGAAAAAATTATGGTTTTGTCATCGTAGATGATTTTTCAAGGTTCACATGGGTGCTTTTTCTAAAACAAAAAGATGAGTCTTTTGATGCTTTTAAAACCTTCTGTTTAAAGGTTCAAAATGAGAAAGGTACCACTATCATATTTGTACGAAGTGATCATGGAGGAGAATTTGAAAACGCTCAATTTGAAACCTTTTTTAATGATAATGGTATTTCTCACAATTTTTCTTGTCCAAGAACTCCCCAACAAAATGGAGTTGTTGAAAGGAAAAATAGAACCTTGCAAGAAATGGCAAGAACAATGATAAATGAATCATACGTTGAAAAATATTTTTGGGCAGAAGCCATCAATACTGCTTGCTATATCTTAAACAGAGTCACCATAAGAAAAGTTTTGAACAAAACACCCTATGAACTTTGGAAAGATAGAAAACCAAATATTTCTTACTTTCATATTTTTGAATGTTATTGTTATATTTTGAATATCAAAGACAACTTGGGTAAGTTTGACTCAAAATCAGATAAAGGAATATTCTTGGGTTACTCTCTAACATCTAAAGCATATAGAGTTTATAACTTAAGAACACAAACCTTGGAGGAAAGCATGCATGTTAAATTTGATGAATATGAAGATCAACCAAGTGTAAGGATCATTGATGAAGAAGAAGAAGAAAAAGAAAAAGAGAAAGAAAATAATGATCAAGATCAGAATGTTCAAAAAGAATCTTCATCAGCCGTTCCTAAAACTTGGAAAATAGTAAATCATCATCCTCCAGATCAAATTATTGGAAATACTGAAGATGGAATAAGAACTAGAAGATCCCTTCAAAATATAGAGAACAATCTAGCAATGATCTCTCAAATTGAACTAAGAACAATAAATGAAGCTATCATTGATGAATTTTGGACTGATGCTATGAAAGAAGAACTTCTACAATTTGAGAAAAATGAAGTATGGAATCTCGTTCCAAATCCACAAAATCATTCAATTATTGGAACTAGATGGGTTTTTAGAAATAAACTCGATGAAAATGGAAAAGTGGTAAGAAATAAAGCTAGACTTGTGGCGCAAGGATATAATCAACAAGAAGGTATTGATTATGATGAAACCTTTGCTCCGGTAGCCAGGTTAGAAGCTATTAGAATTTTACTTGCATACGCATCTCATAAATGTTTTAAACTCTTTCAAATGGATGTAAAAAGTGCTTTTTTAAATGGCTTCCTAAATGAGGAAGTTTATGTACATCAACCTCCGGGTTTTATTGATGAACATAAACCTAATCATGTTTACAAACTTACCAAAGCTCTATATGGACTAAAACAAGCTCCAAGAGCATGGTATGAAAGGCTAAGCACCTTTTTACTTGAAAATGGTTTTTCTAGAGGAAAAATTGACACCACTCTTTTTAGAAAAGAAAATAAAAAGGATTTATTAATTGTACAAGTTTATGTTGATGATATTATTTTTGGTGCAACTAACGAAAAAATGTGTGAAGATTTTTCTAATCTTATGCAAAGTGAGTTTGAAATGAGTATGATGGGAGAACTTGGTTTTTTCCTTGGCTTACAAATCAAGCAACAAGAAAATGGTATTTTTATTAGTCAAGAAAAATATATCAAGGACCTTCTCAAAAAATACAAGATGAATGAAGCAAAAATCATGTCTACTCCAAAGCATCCATCAACAAGCTTAGACAAAGATGAAAAAGGGAAAGATGTGTCAGAAAAAGAATATAGAGGAATGATAGGATCACTTCTCTATTTAACTGCAAGTAGACCAGACATCGTATTTTCAGTAGGTCTCTGTGCAAGGTTTCAAACAGCTCCAAAGGAATCCCACTTAACTGCGGTCAAAAGAATTTTTAGATATTTGGTGGGAACACCTGACGTTGGTTTATGGTATGAAAAAGGATCACATTTTGAATTAAAAGCTTACTGCGATGCTGACTATGCCGGTGATAAACTTGAAAGAAAAAGCACAAGTGGAGCATGTCAATTTCTTGGTGAAGCTCTTGTAAGTTGGTGTTGTAGAAAACAAAATACCATAGCACTCTCAACAACGGAAGCAGAATATGTATCTGCTGCAAATTGTTGCTCTCAAGTGATATGGATCAAAAACCAACTCGAAGATTTTTCATTAAGGTACACAAGCATTAAAATTCTTTGTGACAATACTAGTGCAATTAATTTATCAAAAAACCCCATTCAACATTCGCGATCAAAACATATCGAAATTAAGCATCATTTTATTCGCGATCATGTAAATAAAAATGACATTGAATTAATTTTTGTTGACACTGAAAATCAGTTAGCAGATATTTTTACAAAACCGTTAGTTGAAGATCGTTTTAATTTTATCAAGGAAAGGTTAAGAATCATAAAAAATCCCTTGTGAATTTTATCCTGAATTAATTCTGTCTTGGGTATGGGGTTAGATATTGGTTAGTACAAAGATCTTCTCTCTCTCTTCCTTGATTACAGCTTGCATAATGGTTCTTGATAAGATCAAGTACTTATGAGCACTATTCCCTCTACTCCTACTCTACAACCTCCTAAACCGCTCCTGCTAGTGTTTTTCTTCTTTATAACTTCTTCACTTCTTCCTCTAAACTTCTCATCTTCTTCTCTTCTAACTAACAAACAAACACATTTCAGAAATGGTGAGAACAAAAATGGCAGCGCGTAAGAACGCCAAACCACCATCACCACCACCTCCACCTTCCCCAATCAAACACTCTGAATCTGACGAATCCGACCCTGATTCTCTTGACATTCTGGTCACTCAAGATCCAAACTTTAACAGTCAATCTCAACCTAAAACCTCTGAAAACAAACCCATGCAACAACCCTCTAAGATCAATCCCCCAGAAAACACTAAAACTACCCCTTCCAACACTGATGGTTTTGTTACTCCAGATGAAACATTCGCCGTTCCCAGTGTTGCTGAAACTCCACCCGTTCTGATTAGAACTACCAAAACCCAATCCGGATCTAAATCCATGGATTCAACACCACTTAGGCGTTCTCAAAGAGTTTTATCTAGTGTTGGGTCAAAAAGGAACATTATTCCTGACAACACTGTTTACACTATTACAGACTCTGACTCTGATTCTGAAAAAACCCTCTCCAAACACTCCGACAATGCTGACAGTGATGATGAACCAATTTCATCTCTTCTGAAAAAATCTAATCCACCAAAACCTTCCTCTCAAACCAAATCTGCTCCTGCAAAAATTTCTGTCAAAACCTGTTTTTCAAAACCAACTATGGCTAAAGGGAAAGAAAAAGCATCTGAACCTGTTTCCAGACCAAAAACCATGTTCAAACCCATTCCTCTTGTTCACCCTGACTCAAGAGAAAACTTTGAAAAGTACTGGAAAATCAAACCTATTGCTGGTAGCAAGTTTTTTGAGTTTAATGATTTGCAGAAGGGTGGAATAGACTTGCTGAAGTTCACTGAACCACTTGGTTGGACCCATTTTTTCAAAATTCGTGAAACCATGTTTCCTCTCTTAGTACAAGCATTTTACTTCAATGCTTCTGTAGATGCTGATAAGGGGTTGTTCATTTCAAATATCAAAGGAACTGAAATCCAACTAACCCCTAATGTGATTGCTGAAGTATTGAATCTTCCACAAGAAGGTGTGATGCTCTATGGAAGTAACTGGTATTCTGCTTTGGAGATAAGCAAGGAAACTGTCAAAAAGGAAATGTTCATTGGTCTAGGTGCAACAATGGCAAAACCCCCATCCTCAATGCTGCAGAAAGAATACAAAATTATGCACAACATGTGTCAATATGTTATATTTCCAAGGACGGGAAGCAAGGACAAGGTAACTGATGTTGATATGCTTATGATGTATCATCTGTTCAAAGGGATTAAGATTAATCTCCCTTATGCAATCATACAACACATGATTGTTGCTGCAAAGTCTGGAGGCAAAAAGGTTTCTCTGCCTTATGGAATGCTTTTATCCAAGATCTTTAGGAAATTTAACATTGATTGCTCAAATCAAGTTGTTGACAACACCAGCCATCCTTTCAATTTCAAAAACATTCACCACATGAAATCTGATGATGTTTCAAAAGAATCCACTGCTGAGGTTGGCTCAAAAAGGAAAAGAGAAGATTCTGAGAATGTTGATCTGGGAGATCAACCGGAGATCAATCTCCCAGCTGGAAGTATTGCAAAATCTGGTGATACTGATGTGTCTGTTCCTTTCTCCACTGACACCTCTCTTTAATGGGATCCCAACATCAGAATCCACACTCCACCATTCAATTCATTCTGTCCCACTATAGCTGGTCAAACCTTTATGAATTTTCATTCATCTTCTTCACCTATGAACACTTCTAGGTTCTCACCAGTAATGAACTCTTCAGGTACTAGCCCCCAATCATTCTTCAGCTCTGGTTATATAAAATCAATGTTTGCTTCTTCACCTAGTTTTCCTAGGATGAATGAACCTGTGTTCACAAATAGCACCATCCCATCAATTCCTTCTTCGTTTGCCACACTGGATTCCTTCTGTTCTTCTGGAAAAGCCACTGATGCTGCAGGTCCATCCTCCAAGAATCCTCTTCATGAGGAATTCTTAAAATTTTATGCTCCTAGGCCTGCTAAGAAATCAAAACTTGAAAAGGAAATGGCTAGAACTAGGAAGGATTTAGCTAAGTTGTTTGCTGGACAACAGATTCAAAACAACTTGTTGATGTATCTTGTGCTTGAGTCTCAGATCATGCGTGATTGGTTTATCAACTCTGTTTGCCCTCAGCTGAACTTGCATCCACCACCACCTAACCCTGTCCCAGAAGTTCCACCAATCCCCACTCAAAGCAACTCCACATCTAGTGATGATTCCAGCCCCATCCCACCACCAGAAACTGGTCCTGCCCCTGGCTCTGCTCCTCAGTGACTCCCTGCTCCTACCTCTTTTTGATGACAACAAAGGGGGAGAATATTAGCTACTTAAATAAGGGGGGGATGAAGTTTATCTAACTAGTATTTTATCTTGTGTTTTGAACTGCTTTAACCATCTTGTTTAGATGTTAAGATATTTTGGGAAGTTCTCTTTTTGCTACTAAAGAACTTCTCTTACTATATGTTTAAGTTCTAAACTAGTACTACTATATTTTGAATCCTTTTGCATTAATCTTATGCCACAAGCTGTGATGAACCTTGTTTGTATAAGTTGATGATTAATGAAGTCTATTTTGGATTCAATATTGCATTCTCTGTTTTTGTCAATTTTATCAAAACTTTTATGATCATTGGATGCTTGAATTGAGGGGGAGTTTTGAAAAATTAAAACATTAACATATTGCACTCAAGTAATTAAATTACATTGTACTGAATTGGTTAAATCAGAATCATAAGTTAAAATAAATTTAAAGAGTTTGTTATCATCAAAAAGGGGGAGATTGTTGAGGCAAAAATCCTTATTTGATGTTTTAAAGATAACAAACATTTAAATCTATTTTAAGTGTATAATTCTGATCTTATTGTTGTCTAACAAGTGCTTTTGAGTGTTATTATAAAGATAGGATCAATTGAGCTTTTGTACCATTTTACATATAAACACAAAGCTTCAACAGTTGCTCTGAGATTGATCTCCAGCATTGGACACTAGTCTTTATCAAAGAACACTCATCACGTGTTCAATCATTTATTGACTTTTGGCAAATTGAATACAAAGAAACAAAGCAGCACTTTATGAAGAATCTCTATTATGCAAATTCATTTAAGGCAAGGAATTCTTTTGATATAAATGTGTTCCTTCTATTTGAGACATGTTTGAGGAATAAACATGTGAAAAAGAACAAAGGAATTTGTCTCAAGGTCTTCATTATTTAATTTTCTGCAAAGACAAATTCAAAAGAAACATGGACCAATAGAAACTCAACAACAACTCTTATCACAATAGTTGGCATGTACTTATCATGAATATTTTAATGCTTATATGACCCATAGCCTTATCCTCATTTTATGGACAAGTACATTTGGAAAGTACAAGGAGGATGGTCATAAACAGCCAAGCATTACAGCTGTATACAACTATGTCCTTTATCAAAGTATGACAAACTTGATCAACAAGTAAAGCATGCAAAGCTACAGCTCATCCATATACGCTCCTCATTTCACCAAGTCTCAGCAGTCACTCTGAGAACGTTCTCACCAGGAGCCTCTTCATATATTATTTTTTATGAGCCACTTTAATCCAAGGGTTGTGATCTTTCCAACGTCCACACTTCTTCAACAAGTTTCTTGGCAGTTCTATTTGCTATAAATAGGACATCATATCCACCATGAAGAGCAAGAGTTCCAAATAGATATCAAGCACACTTGTTTTCATACAAGCATATCATAAGCTCTTCTTTAAAGTTCTCCATCACTCCAAAAGCTTTCAAATCAATACTGGATCTGTATTAATCTTAGAGTGATTTTAGAGAAATCATTTACATAAGCTTTTCAACTTGGTTGATTTTTTTAAAGCTTAGAAACACAACAAACCTCTCTTTAAAAAGAAATTTGTACTCAAGTCAATTAGTCATTATTGTTTGAGTGAAATTAAGCTAGTGAGGCTTAAAGAAATTTGATCTTGGTTTAGATCAAAAGAATTGTTGTAATTAGAGATCGGAAGTATCTCAAAAGGACATAGTGAAGAAACTGGACTAGCCCAATCATTAAGGGTGAACCAGTATAAAATTGTTTTTAATTTTTAAAGGTTCACAATTCAAACCCCACTTTCTTGTGAAAAACCTTGTTACTTCATACATGATGTATCAATATATTATTTGATACATGTGTAATATGAGACATCATGTATTTTTAAATATTATGATGTGACATTACATTATTAGATTGATGTGTAAAATAACTTTACATTGACAGTGTATATAAATTAAATTCATAAAATTTAATTACTATACACTGTCAGTGTAAAATTATTTTGCACATACACTTAATAATATATTGTATTGTAGTTCGAACTATGATATTTTCATCTATTTATTTTAAGAAGTACTATAATTTTAGCCACTAACTACTTAAAAAAAATTAATTATAATACTCCATATACCTCATATAAATCAAGATTGAGATTTTTTAAATCAAATTAAATTCAAGAGAAGGAGTAAATGAAGGTCGTGCATTTAGATGACATACATAAGGTCGCGCACTTAAGCATTTTCCAATATGTTTTTTTATCCCTATAATATAGGAATTTTCTAAATATAGTCCTTACTTAATTTTTATTATATTTTTAGTCTTTATAACTTGTTCTTATTCATATCGTTTTAATCCCTTCTAAAACTAAATTTGCTCTCAAGTATAATTAAACTCTTAAATTTTTTAATCATTTTTTATGGACATGTTTAAAATATCATATAAAGTTTATTTATTAAAATTTAGAATTTTTTAATATGATATGAATTAAATATGAATTTATCAAATAAGAAAAATTTGAGATAAAAGTAACAAAAATCATTACATAGAAATCAAATTTTGAGCTGGATTTTTCTGGAGGAACTTTTTACAAATCTAAACTTACCTGTAAAAAAATTATTCAAAAATGCATGTTAATTTACTAGTAGAAAACAAAACTGAGTGAATAATAATTTTTCAAGGACTAAAAATTTAATACAAATTAAATCAAGACTAATTTATAAAGTCATCATTTTACATAAATTAAAAATATATTTGACCCTAAAAAAAAAGCAAACCTTTGCAAGATGGAAAATCACCATAAGCGAGGCAATTAACCAAGTATCGCATAAAGACTAAAGAGCGAAAGCATAACACATTAACACACTTCCCTACTTCCAAATCATATGCACATGGAGGAAACCAAGCTTGCATCTTTTTCCATCATCTAGTTTTTTAAAAAAAATATGTCGTAGTAGTTCATAGTTCAGAACGAATTCTGACATCAAATTATTATAATATTCTTTCAAACTCAGATGGGAAGATTGAACAGTTGATCTCTCTATCAACTGTGATGATAATCATCATTAGATCAACCAACTTTCTTTTATATTTTTGGATGGAGTAGTATCTTATTCTAAAAAAATAATTGATAATTATCATATATTTAAGCCATTAAATAAAATTATCGTATGATCAAATTTAAATATGATTACATAGAAATCATATTTAAATTACGGTATATGATTAAGAAGATTTCTCTCTCCGCCTCCCGTTTTTCTTTTCTACCCCATTTTTCTAATTTTGTTCTTGAATAAATATTCTGGTACTCGTTTTCCAATTTTTTTTTTTACTTTGAAAACAAACTACGGAAATCTTGAACTAAAAAAACTTCTAAATTATTCCAAAATTTGAACTAAAAAAACTTCAAAAAATGCATTCCAAATATTTTATATAAGAGCAAAAATGGAAAACGGGGTAGAAAAGAAACACCAGGAGTGAGAAGAGAAAAATTCAAAGAGTAATACGTGCCTTCAAACTCAACAAACTCAATTCATGTTTTCGTAGTGTATTACTATTTGGGCTTTGTCTAACATAAATCTTTCATGGCGTACAAGTCATCAATATTGTTATAACGAATATGAAATTTGTAAAATTTATCAATAAATTGAAAGTTTATATCATATAGATTATTTATAAATTTAAAAAAAACAATTGAAAATTATTTGACATGTTATTGAAATCCATCAAAATTAACGGTATTCAATAAAAATTCATAAACCGTTAACCTGAATGAATCTCAATAACATATCAAATGATTTTCAAAATTTTAAAAAGTATTTATAATTGATCTATACGATATAAACTTTCAATCAAACGAATAATGTTATAAAATTCATATTTGTTACTCCCTCCTCCCCAAAATAAGTTTCATAGTTGATCAGTTTACATTTGCCAACGCACAACTTTAATCGTTAATACCTTTAATTATCTTTCTTTAAGAATTATAAAAATTGTATATTTTAAAAATACTTATCAAGACAAATCAAACAACATCTTACATTCTACTCCTTCCGATCTTTATTATAAAAAGAAATTTACTTTTTAAATTCATAGAAATGTTTATGTATTTTGACCATATTATAAACTAGATACAAACATTATGTGAATCTAAAAAGTCAATTTATTTTTATAATAAAAACCGGAGGAAGTAAAATTTATATTTATATATTTATAAAAAATTACAAGTCAAAATAGATTATATAAATAATGCAAAATGGTCAATTATAACATTTATTTTATGATAAAGAGTGTATAATATTATTCTTAATTTGTGCACAATAAACGACTTGATAAAGTCTTTCACCATAGACCTGGGGTACTATTTGCCTTGTGACTAAACAAAAACTTCACTGTCTCAATTTTCTTTTTACTTCTACGCAAACAGCCAAACACAAGTGATTTGAAAAGAAGAGTGCAGTATAAGATTCGATTCTCTCCGGCACATTCTTTCTTTATTGCCATTGCCAATGCCACTGCCCAATAGGCCAATACCATTATCTAAGCAAAGAAGTATTGATTACTCCCTCTGGCCTTATTATAAGAAGAAATTGACTTTTTAGATTTATGAAATATTTGATGTATCTAGTTCATAATATAGTCTAGATACATAAAACATTTCATGAATCTAAAATGTAAATTTCTTCTTATAATAAGAACCAGAGAGAGTATTTACTTTGCATCATTTTAACCAATGTCTCTCAGAGATATTAGTTAAAAAAATTAAAATAGAAAAAATTTATATCGAAAATTGTATAGTTTATATTTTAAAAATATCTACTATACAAATTTTAAAATAATTTTATCATATAGAAATTTCTTAGACATTATTCTCTCCGTTCCATTTTAAGTGTCATAGTTGATTAAATCATACACTTTAAGAAAAATGTGTAAATGAAAGAGAGAGAATATGACTTTTACTATAATACTTCTTCTTTTTATCGAAAGTAGACATAAGAATATTAAAAAATAGATCTTTGAGTGTATCTTTTTTCTCACCAAATAATTACTTTTAAGATAAAATAGAAAAAATCAATGTTATATATAGTATAAAACATTTATTTTAGAAGAAACAATTTTAACAAATACTACCTCCGGTTCTTAATATAAAAAAAATTTACTTTTTAGATTCATTGGGTTTCCATTGTATCTTACCTATAATATGGACTAGATACATTGGAAATCCAATTAATATAAAAAGTACTTTAAATTTTTTCTTATATTAAGGACCGAAGGGAGTAGGAAATTTATATTAAGAAAAGTACTTTAATATTTTCCATTTATTTTAAAAAAAATAATACAGCACTGTCTCAATTTCTTTTCTTAGTTTCTCAAACACAAGTGTCAAGTGATTTAACAAAATAAAAACATTTACTCAGTTTTCTGAAAATTGCTCTTTTGCCCCCCCACGTTTCTCTATTACCCCCCTAAAACCCCAAATTACCCTTCAATTCGGGACGTAGATCCCGAAATGAGGTTCGGGATGTAGAACCCAAAGTATGTGCGGAGTTTTGGGGGGTGCAAGTTTTTAAGTTCAGCATCGATGCTGATAAATTCAACATCGATGCTGAAATGATTTCTGGGTGAGTTTTGAGGGGTGCAGGCACCACTTCGGGATCTAGATCACGAAGTGGTGCCTGCACCCCTCAAAACTCTGAAAAACTTCGGGTTCTACATCCCAAAATGCATTTCGATATCTACGTCCCGAATTTTACGTAAATACCCCTTAAGGGCAAAAAAGGTAGTTAGGGGGGGAAAAAGTATATAGGGGGGTATTGAGCAATTTTCCAGTTTTCTCAATAGCTAGCAAGACTAATTTGTTAGTGTTGTCAAGTCACTCTTGTTCTAAAAAGAGTTGTCAAGTCACTGATAATGTTTTGTTCAGAAGCATAGGATGCTTTAAGTCTTTGGGTTTAGGACCCTTACCCAACACGCTAACAATTATTTTAATCCTCTTTACATGCATTTGTCTAATAATTTTTCTCTATAAAGCAACTTATACAACTCTCAATATTCTTCGTCCATTATCTACACAACTCTCTTTGTCCTCTAATTCTTTCCCTTCAAAACATTCACAATTATACAATATTTAGGCAAGTGATTTATGTTGTTGTTGCATGTATTATCTTTTTTTGTTTTTTTTTTAATATGCTAAATCTTGATATGCAATGTTCAATTCTAGGTAACAATTTGATGAGCAGCTTCATTGTACAAGGCACTTTCAGCGGCTGTAATTTATTTGATTTGATTAATTAGGTGAGTGAAAAAGTTTCAATTTTAATGCTACCATAACCTTTTAAGTTGCCTTACTGAACCACATAACATATGTTAGTTGTTTTACAAAAATTACAATTTAATTGTTTAGAAGATAAATCTAATGGAATTAATTTTCAAATTAGTTACTACAATTTAATCTTCAAATTTAATAGAAGATAAAAGTTTCAATTTTTTTCTTCTTTTAATCTTTTTGTTAAATAGTTTTAATGGTTAAAAATTTATCATTTAAATTGTATCACTTTAGGGTGGTTTGAAATGTTGACTATAGTTGAACTAACATTAATATGCAACATGCTAAAATATATGTTTGGAGCAGAAAAAATATATAGAAGAAATATGACCTTCAATGTTGTTTTTGACTATTATCAAATAAAACTCCATATTAGAAGCCCCAAAAATAAGCCTTCTATTAGGCTCTAAAATTGTTAAAATTGTTGGTGAAGGAAGAATGTGTTCATAACACGCACAACGGATAAAATTGGATCTATTCTTTCCGTTTAAATTATATTATAAACTAATAAAACAGTAAACATGTACCTGTTAATTAGTTCCTGAATCATGAAAAATTCTTCAATAGTGTGAAGTCTCTACGCTGTCCACACCGAGCTTAATACTTACTAGCAACTCTTGCGTTTGTGAAAACCAGAAAAATTAAGCAAATACATACATGATGAAAAGTAGTGTGTCTTGAACAAGTTATATGGTATCTATTTATAGGCAAGTGAACTTTCATCAAAATGAAAGAAATCAATTCCCACTTAATAGAAATCTTTTCCTTTCATATTTCCACTAATATGAAATTCAATAAACATGTTAATTGCCTCCACTTTGAATCAATTATCACATATTAATTCTGTTTACATAGTATCGTGAATTTCTATGCTTTACTTGTTCATATATACAGTCCACCGTCCATATATGTATGTATATATTGTATATTTATTTCAAAAACAAATATGCTCAATTTATCCTTATATTATTTATATTCTTTGTACTAGCAAAAAATAAAATAATATTCCACTTAGAATTATAATTTTATCTTAATTAAATTCACTAATTTAATTTGTCAAATAAAATAATTCCTTAGTAAGAATTAGAACACTCGTTTGTGTGTGACTTTGTAGGTTCAATACTAAGCCGGTAATATATTAATCAAGTTAATATATTAATCAAGGTAGGCGTCTAGTAACACTCCTTAACGTCCGGATAGTATGAAGTACTATTTTACTTTCAAGAACCATTAGAAGAATAATATATTTATTTTTCTTCTGTCGTTACAACTCTGGTTAACTCTAGAGCATGGTACTATTGTCAAACTCTAATAAGTTAACATATATGACTCAAGAAACTCTTTTCTATTCAATTCACCTGGCCAGGGTTTTTTCATAGAGTTCAAACTCATTACCAATTGAGTTGACAGATCCCATCTTGATTAATCATTAATTACACAAATATTTAATCGTACCCAATATCCTTTCAACTAATACCGTGAGATACTAGGTGTCCAGAATTAGAGTACAATAAATAAAATGTTAATTACTATGTTAATCTCAGGTCAAAGAAAAATTATTATATTTCTTCTTTAGAATTTCTATTGACAGTTTAAGGTAATATCGACCATTAGAAATTCTAAGCTTAGTCAGTTCAATGATCATATCACTATATGCATCATCTATATATGCAATTTAATAAATGAGATGTATTAATTTTTATCCAATAAAAGACCATCACATATATATTGATCTACTCTAATTATTGATATCCTATTCTCAATAATCATACGATCAAGAACTATTTAGATTTAAAATAATAAAAGACTTGTTTCTCATTATCATAATCTCTATCACGATAACATGTCTATAATTTAAATCAAGGACATTATCAAATCAACTATTTCACTAAAGAGTAAAGTATAATGAAAACTGATACTTTATTATATTTGAAAATAGATTACATAGTTGATTGGCTTTTTGTGCATACCTTATTATTTTCCAAAAGTTGGCCCTCTCTTGCGATGATTCATGTTAAGCCCCAACCCTTTCTATTATTTTTATTCTTGGCCCTCTCATGGAGCTTTAATATTGGACCAATCTAATTTCACTCATAACCCAAGTTTTGATTTTGTTACGATTTCATAACACTTTGTTTGCTTTCTTTCTCTCTTGATAATTTTCTGGCAGGTGCAAGAATATCTGAGCCATAGTTCCACGGGTCTTGAATATATATATATATATATATATATATATAGGGGAATGCTAACATTGACCATGTGGGTCAAGGTTAGCAACCATGACCCAAAGGGATTTTGGGGGGGGCGCGCATGGGGGGGGCGCAGAGAAGGGGGGCGCGCGGAGAAGGGAGTGGGGGGCGCGCGGAGTAATTATGGGTGGTGGGGGGCGCGCGGAGTAAAAATATGGGGGGGGCGTGCAGCAATTCCTTTGGGTCATAGTTGCTAACCTTGACCTACATAGGTCAATGTTAGCATTCCCCATATATATATATATATATATATATATACACACACCCTATTCAACCATCTATCTCAACTAAACTACAAACCAAATTTCTTTCATAACTTCAACTTTATTTTTCACCTCTTTCAAGCGAATCTTTCCGGTAAGAAGGATTTTGAAGACTTCATCTATGATATAGAAGATACCAAATGTGAAGGAACTCTACTTCAAGGCAATTAATCTCTATTCTTATTTTATTTTGTATCTTCAAACAAAAAAAAAAACTCACCATTTTTATTTATTTTAAATCAAACTCTAACTATCTTCTTGCTTTGATTTTATGTTCACCAGATTTTTATTTGTTGAACAAATTAACGGCTGTGATTTCTTTGATTAAAAAGGTAACATAAATAGTTCTAGCCATCTTTATTCCAACTATAATTTTTCAAGTTTTATTAACTGTGGTTTGTGTATGTGGGAAAAATTTAACTAAACTAGTTCTTAATATATAATTACTAGAACGTGTACCAAGATCTTTTGGAAACATGTTGTTCATTGACGATGGAAGATTTAGATCTTAAACTCCATCACTTGAAAAATACATCTATGGACTTAAATCTTTCAGGTACACTTCCTTTAATTACATTTTTTTGCTATTTAATATGTTTCACACACCAAAACAATATAGGATAAAATCTTTTATTATATAAATGGGAAACTATGTCAATCTTTTGTTCATCCAAAACCCTAATACCATATGACATAGATGATGTGATCATGGTGTCATGTTCTCAAGTGGACCAATCGAATCTAGGTATGTGTCTTTTAGGGCTTATGTGGATTTCCTCTAAATCCTAATTCCTATACTTGGGCAATAGTTATCTAACCCTAATCTTATTTGGCCAATGATTAAGTTACATTTAATTTTGTATCCATCTCAATGTATATGTGGTGCTAATGATTAACTATATTCGCATATATTCCTTTTGCCTTACATGCTCTATTTTCTTTACCACAATAAGAATTATAGCTATTTACCATAACACTATTATTACCACTATTATAATTGGGCTGCATGCAATTATATTGGACCACCAATTAGTCCAATAGGAGAGCTCCACCAAATCAAGCATAAGAGTGAAGTGTCATCGTGCATGTAACTTAATGAACAAGTATTTCTCATAAATCAATTCACCAAATCTATATAAACTACCTCCTCCTAACCACACCACTCACACACTCTCTTCGAACTCACTATTTTCACTTTCTTTCCTTCAACTCACACGCTCCCTCTAAACTTGTTTTAAAATTCTAATTTTTCTCTCCTTTAACAAATGTTGTGTTTTTTTTTAGAATGCATAAGTGAAAGAAACATTGTAACCAAATCTTTTGTAGGTAGGAAAAGAGTATTCCATATAACTAAGTAAAACGTTGTATCCAAAATACATTGAAAAAAAAGTATAAAATTGAAAGGTTGAAGTATAATGATCTTTTTTTGGCATATTACATGAGTGACGTTCTTTTACTAGCTATCATACTTTTCTTATATGCATGCATTGTTATATATGTATCCATATCACAAGAATTAACATATCAAGGAAAGAGGAAATCAACCAGGATATTTTTCTCTGGCTTTCTAACGTGCCAAAGGATGTACCTATCAACAAGCTTTCAGATGATAACTTTTCTGAGGTATTAATACTATGCTAACATTATTTTCTGCTGCAATATCTCTCATTTCTAAAACTTGGTTGCAAACAAAGTAGCAATTTCCAAGTAAAGCGGAAACTCATTTTCTAAACCATTTTTCTATAAAATGTTGAATATACCGTGTGTTGCACAAAACTAAGTCAAATATTGTATCCAAAACACATTGAAAAAAAGTATAAAATTGACAGGTTGAAAAATAGGAGAATTCTAAGGTACATGGACGGTTAAATCCATGTAACTTACATGGACACCAAAAGTCAACTTTTCCATACTATACACTCCACCTAAAACACACCATATCACAACATACATTTTTTTTTTCAAAAAACAAGTGTGGAATTGGATCTTGCTTTACCCATTTCAACAATTTACCAACTTTTGGATCAAAACTATGGATAAAAAAAAACCCATCTTAATCTCTCTTCCTCATCTCAAATTTGACCGTATCTCTCTTCCTCATCTCAAATTTCCTCATGAATAAAATGTTTAGAAGAAGATTAGGATGATGAATGTGATAGATGTTTTAAGAAATTAAGTAGATAAAGATGCATAAAAAATTTGGGTCTGTGATGAACATCATATTATTCTTGAAAAAAATTGATTGAAAATAATTAAAAATGAAGAAAAAAAATGATTAAAAATGATTTAAAATGAAAGGGCATTTTACCCATGTGCTGCTTGACAGGTCACAATCTCATCTGAATTGTCTGATCACATCATTTGCCCGAAATATGCTAACAAAAAAACCTACTATTATCTTGTTTGTTAGTGCTAACATCTAAACTAGTCAGTATGGCAAAATAGTCCCTGAAAAAATAAGATATGCTTCAACTCAGTCCCTGTTTTTATTTGTATTAATAATTCATAAAGTGAATTTTGAATTGGCAGATAATATAGGACCATTTTGGTGTATTTTTTGTTCTTTTCAACCACAGATTTGACTTTATTTTATATTTAACTATTGTATCAAATGATCTTATCACGTAGATTATAGTAATCTCTAAATAGGCAAAGTTTGAATATAATATTACTTCTTTCTTCATCACATCAGTCCTTTATTCATAATAGTAATATAGTCCCTGAATAAGCAATGGATTAATCACATCAGTCCTTATTTCAAGTTAACCCTGAATTTTTTCTAAAACAAATAACGACACGAGCACCATAATAAGGCAAGTTAGCCCTAAAATAACCAATATTAAGACAAATAACACCTGAGCACCCTATTTGTCTCAATATTAAGACAAATACGATATGAGCATCGTAATAAGTCAAGTTCACCCTAAAATAACCAATATTAAGACAAATAAAAGGATAACACCCTATTTGTCTCAATATTAAGACAAATACGTCGCGAGCACCATGATAAGACTAGTTAACCCTAAAATAACCAATATTAAAACTAATACGTCGCGAGCACCATAATAAGTGAAATTAACCTTAAAATAACCAATATTAAGACAAATAAAAGGATAGGACCCTATTTGTCTCAATATTAAGACAAATACGTTGCGAACACCACAATAAGTCTAGTTAACACTAAAATAACCAATATTAAGACAAATAAGTTCCTCGCACCCTATTTGTTTCAATATTAAGACAAATACGACACGAGCACCATATTAAGACTAGTTAAGCCTAAAATAACCAATATTAAGACAAATACGTCGCGAGCACCATAATAAGACTAGTTAACCCTAAAACACCCAATATTAAGACAAATACGTCGCAAGCACCCTATTTGTCTCAATATTAAGACTAATACGTCGCGAGCACCCTATTTGTCTCAATATTAAGATAAATACAACACGAACACGCTAATAATATAAGTTTACCCTACAATTCGATAATAGTTGCATCATAAAAGACAAAGCAAAATAGTCCCTGAATGTGTAAGCGTTGCACCAATTAAGTCCTTAATTCGCCCCCACCACATAAATAATTCTTGTAAAAAAAAATGCAAAGAAAATAAGACGCATGGGTGTTATGTAATTTTTTTAAATAAATATTGGTGTAAAAATACTGTTCAAAAATAAAATAGATAATTTTATTATGCTTAATAAGAAGAAACTTTTCTTCCTTCATTTGACAATTTTGTTTAGGGAGAAAGTAAAATGTACCCACTTCGCAAAGGACACATTTTTAGCATTTAAATTATTGCCCGTGCTATGTTTTTAATACAAAAAAAAACCAAAATTTGCTAACTATTATTATTGTCAAAAAGAATTTGTTGGCAAGTAATTAAAAATAAATACTTCTAACATTTAATTTATTACCAAAGTGTTTCAAAATAAATACTTCTATCATTGATATAAAAGTAAAAAAGCCAAAAAATCCAAAAAATGTTATCCAAAACACAAAAAAAAATTCCAACTCAAAAAAAACAAACACAAAAAAAAGTAGAACGCGCAAAAAAAAAAAGAAAATAAAACGTGTAAACAAAAGAAGAAGGTAGAACGTGAAAACCAAAAAAGAAGGTAAAATGTGTTAGCAAAAAATTGGCAGTGAAATCGTTAAAAAAAAGATATAAACGTAAATTTTCGTAAAAAAAAAAAGATATATAAATAAATCTTGTAAAAAAAATCAAAAAAAAAATTCGTCCAAAAAAAAGTTGTATACGTAAATTTTCGTGATAAAATATATAAATAAATCATGTAAAAAAAGTTAACTACAAACAGACTTAAGTTGTCCATGAGATCAGGGTTACTTTGTCCAATGCAGCAGTCCAGGCTGGACAAGTTGAAGATTGAAAGTGAAGATTGGTCAACAAAGTGGACTGTTGCAGGAAAATGTCGGTTAACAAATAATTCAAAAACTCGTGAGGACGTTAACATAAATGCTAATACATGTACATGCAGATTGTGGCAATTAACTGGTAAAACATCAACATCAATATTATTGTTTCTATTATGATGTTGACATTATTGTTATATTATGATGTGCTAGCAATGCCCAAAACTATGCCGTTGTATGCAAGCGACAGACCTATAAACATGCCAGTTTTGCACGCGCGAGCACACCATTATTGGTTATGCTTTAGAATAGATATTTAATAACCGCCATGTTATTTTTTAACAGTTAAATTGGTCAGGGACTTATATGACAGTAAGTGATTTTACTTATAGGGACTTATATGACAGTAAGTTAAATTGGTCAGGGACTTATATGACAGTAAGTTATTGTAAAATGACATTTTTATTCTGATTTTTTTTTTTTGTTATAGTTATTTAGAGGTAGTTGTTTGTTACACATTACACACATTACAAAGATTTAGTTTCAAACATGGACATATGAAGATTTATTTTGATTATTTTCTATCTAACCGATTGGGCAAATGACATTTTTATTTGCTTCTGTTTTGCTTATGACTAATGCTTATGTGTAGGCATGCCGTGTCAACATGCCATTGCAGCCCTTGAATCAATAGGTAAACATCCTGAAGATTTTTGCAATGGGTGGCTTTGTATGGGATCATACAATGCTACATATGAGCATGTTGTGAAACCAACAAATAATCAATAGTCTTGGGAGTACACTGCAAATGAGAAACCCGTGCCAGCACCAAAACCAATGAGGAAAAAGAAAAAAACTAGACAAGAATCATTTGAAGAATTTGATGAGCATAGTCCCACCAAGTTTAAAAGGTCGTACCCTGTAATACTTTGTTCGAGGTGTGGCGTTGAAGGAAGTCACAACAGGAACGGCTGTGTTAGCAAAGAGGTACCACCTAGGCCAATGTAATGTCCACTACCTCCTTCTCCCCTGCCACCAGTGTTGTTCAAGAAGGCCTAGCTGTTGATATTCTTCATGGAGGACCACAATTTGGAACACAATCTGTCAGGTTTGGTCAGGGAACATTTGAGCCTGTTTCAACTGGATTTAGGCCACCAACAATTAAGGGACTCAATCCTACACCGATTAATGCTGGATTGGATGAGGAACAAATGCTTAGGTCATTCATGTCAACACCAATGTTATATCCTAGGGGTCCTACACCTAGGTAATTTTGTGATGCATCTTGTTTGTAACAGTAACATGAATTGTACTGCTAATATTGTTGATGTTGTTTTACCTTCAATGATGAAAGAAACTGGAATTATTGTAATTTGAAATCTTGCTCTTGTTCTTGAACATATATGCTAAAACTACACCACAAAGTATTTTTTTGTTGTGATGAATTGTTATGTGGTGCTTAATCTTCATATGTAATGATTGATTGTTGGCTCAGCAATGCCCAAAACTAGTCCAATGAAGGCGCGCCACTGACCTGTAAACAGGCCAATTTCAGAGGCGCACTACCTCACACACACTCATCGACAACATGAAATTAATCACACAATGAACGGAAACCAGGTGATTACTTATGTCTATGTAATTTTATTATGCTCAACTATATGAAGAAACATTTATGTGTTGGGAAAAAGTACAATTTACCCACTTTGCAGAGGACACATTTTTAGCATTTAAATAATTGAATGTGCTATGTTTTTAATACAAAAACAAAAGCAAAATAAATTATTTGCTAACTATTATTATTGTCAAAAAGGATTTATTGGCAAGTATTTAAAAATAAATACTTCTAACATTTAATTTATTACCAAAGTGTTTCAAAATAAATACTTCTAACAGTGGTATAAAAGTAAAAAAGCCAAAAAATGTTATCTAAAACACAAAAAAATAATGTTCTAACTCACAAAAAAAGAAGGTAAAACGCGAAAATAAAAAAAAGAAGGTAAAACGTGTTAGCAAAAAAGTGGCAGTGAAAACGTTAAAAAAATATATATACATAAATTTTCGTGAAAAAAAAAGATATATAAATAAATCATGTAAAAAAAACCAAAAAAAAATTCGTCCAAAAAAAAGATATATACGTAAATTTTTGTCAAAAAAAATTATATAAATAAATCATATAAAAAATAAAAAAAATTCGTAAAAAAAAAAGATATATAATAATTTTCGTTCAAAACAAAGATATATAACTAAATCATGTCAAAAAAAATAAGACACATGAGTATTATGTAATTTTTTAAATAAATATTGATGTGTAAAAATTGATCAAAAATAAAATAGATAAATAAATCCATAAAAGATTGGATATCCAACTCACTTAAAATGTAAAGAGAAAAAATTTGAACATGGGTATTATCCAATTTCATAAATGATTTGATCCAACTCATGCAATTTAATGCAAATGGGTTGAAACCATTTCTTAAAATGGATATAACCCAAACCCATGAGAAGTGAATTAAATGTGCACAAAACCACATGTTACTACACTTTTGTCCTTGCAATTCAAACCATTCAAAAGTTGGTATGCAAGATGAGTGGCAATGGAGTGTTCATGTAAGTTACATGGATTTGACTGTCCATGTACCTTAGAAGGATCCAAATAGGAGAATTCCAAACCATTCAAATGCTTTTTCTATGCATGCATTGTGATATGTGTATCCATAAAGGAAGAGAGGAAATTAACCAAGACATTTTTCTCCGGCTTTCTAATCTGTCAAAGGATGTATCTATCAACAAGATTTCAGATGATAATTTTTTTGAGGTATTAATACTATGCTAACTTTATTTTCTACTGCAATATTTCTAATTTTTGAAACTTGGTTGCAAACAAAGTAACGGTTTCCAAGTAAAGTGGAAACTCATTTTCTAAACCATTTTTCTATAAGATGTTGAATATAATATGTATTATTTTCATGGTAAGAGCATAGCTCTAGTTTCTGATGTAAAGGTGATTATTTATTATTGATTTCATAATTTGTTGATGTTGTTGAGGGAAAATTGACATAGTAAAGTAGTGGAATTTCAAAAAAATTCCTTAGGAGATCCTTACGAAGGGGCATGATCATGTGTTTAGGGTTTTACCTCTTGAAGCGTAGAACCCTCGAATTACGGACGAGATGATCACGAACGTTGAAGGTAGAACCGCAACGTCTCTAACTAGTCCACACGAACAGCTTTTCTCCAATCTAAGTGCTAGCTTGTGATTGAGAGACTTTATGTGAGAGAGAGAAATAGAGAAATAAATTTTAGGATTCAAGTAATCCTAAAATTCTTATGATTTCTCTTGTGTGTTTTTACTCTTGTACAAGACCACTATTTATAGAGTTTACTATTCTTGTTCTACAAGATAAAATATTTGTTTTGTCCAACAAAATAAGTTTGCAACAAAAACAAATAAAATAAACAATAAGATTTTGTTTGAAATAAACAAACAAAATATACCCAATAAAATAACTCCTAGGGCGCGCGGCCCATGAATCTTCCACTCATGTGCACGCGCGCCCACCATATCTTATGGCGTATCTCTTATCGTTAATTTTGTGATACCTTATCACATTATATTTATTTCTCTAAAGTGTACCGTACCTTACGGTGTTCTCAATTCTCACATTCCACTGTCCTTATGTGTGTGACCCTGTAGGTTTCCATAACGTTGGCAATTATATTAAATCTCCTATTTAATATAATAAACAATGAGCAGTATCTAGCAACACATCATTGCTACCCAAGTTATGAGAAATTATCATGTGATCAAAGCATAACCTAAGTGATAACATGCGTGTATAATTATCCCTTTGCCCTTATGTCTATATTGAACACAAGGCATAGATCGTGTCATCCTTGTCCAGTTCAATATTGGGCCCATAGACATTTATCCTGTTATGTAGGATTGGCAAATTCCATCTAGGACACTACTGTCCCTCAGCATGCTTTGTAAAGTACCCATTGTAGTACCCGGCGCAAAAAATATACAGATATGCAATGATGGAATGCAATGCACAAATGTAAACAATGAAGCCGCCACCATATTTTATTTATCCCATGAGGGGAAAGGAAAATAATGATAAAACCTTAAAGATCGGGTTCGGGAGTTGGTTACATGAGGGGAAGACGTTAACACCCCCTCATATCCGTTGTATTCGACGGGAACCATTTGAGGAATTTGGTTTACATAAACAGAACTAGCCGCATTAAAGAAAAGATTACCGCATATTGAACAGAAATGGAAAAAAAAGTTTTTTATTATTTGGCTTGACGAGAGAGGCTCTCGCTCCTACGTATCCCCCAAGTACAATGAGGAAGTCAAAGCTCACGTAGTTCTTCCTGAAAAGAAAGATTGTGTGTTGGTTGTTTTTAGTGAACGATGCTTAGGTCGCATTCCACTGATACAACAGTATGCTTGTATGCTCGCTTCGGAGGCTTAAGCGTTTGTCTGTAGCAGGGGAATGGATAAAGCGCCATCCATTTAGGAAAATGAAGTTGAAAAAAGATTTGACTGCACAAGGGCAGTTGAAAAAGAATTGACTGCGCAAGGGCAGGAAAACAGTTGAGTGGGTTGAGTGTCTTTTAGATTTTCTGAGGAATTATTCAGTGAATGAGAATAGTCCTCAGTCGCGAGCCATGCGGCAGGTACTTAGACTATTCAAGAGATGAAAGTCATGCGTCAGACATCTCTCTTTTCATTCAATAGATTATTTAAGTTGTTTTCAGAGTTTTCCAAGCTTCAGAAAAGAAAAAGAAAAAGAAAGGTAGAAGGATAGAGAAATGCAAATGCATGAATGCAAATGACATATAATCAATAATACTGAACAATTAAAATGCATCAGATATGAGCATATAAACAAGTAATCATGTATCAGACAAAGAAGAATAAGTCATCTAGCAATTACAAGCAATCAGCATAACTCAGTTAAAAAGAGGAAAGTCAACTGTAAAAAGTCAACATGAAAAGTCAACGCGAACAGTCAACTGAAAGTCAAACTAAGAAGTCAAAGTCAAAAATTGACTTAAAAGTCAAGGTCAAAAGTTGAGACAGAGACAAGTCATGCGTCAGGCTCTGTCTCGTGGTTTTTCGAAGAAATTCTAATTTAAAGTTTTAAAGATTTGAATTAAAAATAACCTAGTCAAAGTCATGCGTCAGTGACCATTTATTTTTAGTCCACTTTCCTAATCTAAGTTCCAAAAACTCCGAATTAAAAACTTAATCGATCAAAGTCATGCGTCAGAGATCAATTACTTTTTTAATCCGCTTTTTCTAATCTAAATTATAAAACTTCGAATTAAAAAATTAATCGATCAAAGTCATGCGTCAGAGATCAATTACTTTTTTAATCCACTTT
This sequence comes from Trifolium dubium, assembly GCA_951804385.1. Classification (NCBI taxonomy): domain Eukaryota; kingdom Viridiplantae; phylum Streptophyta; class Magnoliopsida; order Fabales; family Fabaceae; genus Trifolium; species Trifolium dubium. The sequence goes on along the minus strand of OX638062.1, from coordinate 23,656,705 downwards.
TTCTAATCTAAGTTATAAAACTTCGAATTAAAAAATTAATCGATCAAAGTCATGCGTCAGAGACCAATTACTTTTTTAATCCGCTTTTCGTATCAAAAATCAAAGAATTCTCAAAAAGGGAGAGAGGGGGTGCAAACACATATTAAGGAGTTCAGCAGCAAATATCACAAAGCTGGTAGAAATTAGACAAATGGGCTTAAAGCCCAATTTTGAACTTCAGAAGGGGTGTGCAAACAGCAGAACTAGGGTTCAAAAAGTATTAAAAAAAAACAAAAAGCAGCAGAATGGGCCTAAGGCCCAATTCTTTTACAGTCTGAAATAAACAATAAAAAAAACGAACCGGGTCGGGTTCGGATCTAACCCGACCCAGCCATCACAACCATAACCCGCGCGGGCGCCAATTACAGGCTGCCACGCGTCATCCCTGTCCTCTGGCCGAGTCGCTGACTCGGTGAGTCGCGCGTCCGCCATTGGAGCTCCCGAGTCAGTGACTCGGTTCAATCCAAACAAACCCAAATCAGCATCAAAAAACACAAATTAATAGTCGAATCCGCACGTTTTTTCATGTACAATCCAAATCCAGTATCAAAATTAGTAAAAAACGCTTAAACAAACGAAAACGAACGGATCAAAGTTCGGATCTAAAAAACAAATCGTGATTCCAATCAGTTTTAACAAAAATTAGTGACTGCAAAGGGTTTTAGACGTTCTCAGAGAAGGAAAACGAAACACAATCATTCAAAAACGCAGTTAAATCGATCGGATTCAACCTTTTTAGCTTTGGAAAGTTTCGGTTCGGATCTGACGCGTTTGGAGGCCGTTTCTACGAATTAGGAAGCGATTTAGGTACCAATGGATAGAGGAGAACGAGAAGAACATTTTATCTTTTAATGATTTTGAGTTTTGATGATGAATTCGTGATGAATTTTGAGTTGGAAAATTAGGGTTTGTGAGAAATGGAAAGGGGAGAACGGCGCAAGCAAATAAGAGAAAGAAGAAAGAAATTCTGATCTAGTGTGTGAACAGTGAATCCTCTATTAGGGTTGTAATAAATGAGGTCCTATTTATAGGGCCTCATAACTTTGGGGTTATTTTGTGATTTCTGAATTTTGAAGGGTAAAAAGAATGAAAATGAAAATGGGGTAAATTTCTGATTATTTAAAAAAGGAAAAATGGTTTTATGAATGAGAATTGGTGAGGTGGCATCATATGATTGGTTAAAAATGTCATAAAAGGATAAAATGCAAATAAAATAGAAAAAGAGGAAGAAAAATATAAATAAAAATATAGAAAAATATAGAAATAAATAATAAACTCAAATGCGAAAATAAAAACTATTTTTTTGAATATTTTTACTATTTTTCGTCTAAAAAGATAAATTGCGACAAATTAAAAGAAATAAAGAAAAATGAATAAATTGTAAAACAAAATTATCAAAAACCTATTTTTTGGTATTTCTTATGAAAAATAAGAAATAATTTTTAAATAAAATATTTATTTTAAAAAGCTCAAAATTAGGGTATTACACCCATCTACTGCCTTTATGATTATCCAGTTACGGATAACGTTAGATCAGTGATGAGGCACTTGACTCCACATCTAGGGTACATAGTGGTTTCAGGTCTAAGGGTGGCTTACACCATTATCACCATGAGAGTAACTTATGACACATTACATAATATTCCATGTAGCACTCTCATAGCGGGTCAATCCAATATAAATATTACTCCTAATATTTATATCTATGTCAAGACTTGATAACTCCTTATCCTATGATCCATGAGATGCGATCATCAGTATATCTTCATAATAGTCTTTATGCTTTAAGGTTATCCCACATCACCTTAAAACTCGACTACGGATGCTTTAAGAATAATGTCCTTATGTTTAATTTAATTTCATGATTAAGTCATACTTAATATTAAACGGACTATTTATTCTAGGGACTTTATTACTTTGGACTCTTACAAACATAATAAAGAAATGCCTTATATTATTAATAAATAATTCGAAACAAGTACTTTAAAATCATTGGCCTCTAGGGCTCCTAACAATAACAGTTGTCTAATATGATTTGTAACTCATTGTCTAATAACATTCATATACACAATATTTTCATAAATAACAATATTTTCTTTTCTTTTTGTTAATGATAACTATAAAATTTTGCAGGTGAGGAGAACTGAAGAAAGAAAAAATCAAAATGGGATGAGGTTTTTTTTAAGCAAAGAGATAAAGTTGTGACAACAAAAACATATATATGTTGATGGGTTATTTTTGGTGTATACCATTGATGTGGTTTTTGTTTTTGTATTGCGGAATTTGGTGGATATATTTTTATACGGAGAAGCTTTGGAAATTGGAGAATATAACAAATATATTAATTATTCATTGATCTCATTCTCTTTCTCTCATTATTATTCATGGTAGAAAACTCTATATATAGAGCTACAAAAATTAATTTCTAAATCACATCTATCTTAAATAATAAATAAATCCTAAATATTCTAAACAAAAATATAAATATTCTAAACATAAATATAAATCTTAGATATATTATTAATTTATATTAAATATAAATATAAACTATATTTTAATCTAAAATATTCAAAAGATATTTAGGCATTATTCTCAACACTCCTCCTTGATTGAATATCTATTTGTTGTATCCAATCTAAGATTTGAGCTGATATTTTTTCCTCCTCTCTCTTTTGTTGTCATATCTCAAAACTCCTCCTTGACTGAACATTTGTGTGCATCCAATCTAAGATTTGTGTTGATTGTTGTTGTTGTTGTTGTTGTCATTGTTGTTGTTGTTCTTCTTGTTGTTGTTGTTCACATTCTTTACGAATGTGTATGTTTTTGTAACAGTTGGTTGTCATCCATGGAGGATGTTATGCTTACATTTTCATGTAATAAAACATAAAGATGTGCCTTTTGATTTTGTAACAGTAAGGTTGTCAGCCATGGAAGATGTTATGCTTACATCTTCATGTAATAAAACATAAAGATGTCTCTTGTGGTCATGTGACAATTAGGTTGTCTGCCATATGTGACAGTTAGGATGTCAGCCATATTGTGGTTCTGGGTTATGGTTATTGGTTATTGATGATGTCTTCTTTTTGTTCTTTTTCATCTTCATCATCTCCTTCTTCCTCCATCTTCACAGGTCTCAACCTTAGCGCTCTGATGCCACTCTGATGGGTTATTTTTGGTGTATACCACTGATGTGGTTTTTGTTTTTGTATTGCGGAATTTGGTGGATATATTTTTATACGGAGAAGCTTTGGAGATTGGAGAATATAACAAATATATTAATTATTCATTGATCTCATTCTCTTTCTCTCATTATTATTCATGGTAGAAAACTCTATATATAGAGCTACAAAAATTAATTTCTAAATCATATCTATCTTAAATAATAAATAAATCCTAAATATTCTAAACAAAAATATAAATCTTAGATATAATATTAATTTAGATTAAATATAAATATAAACTATATTTTAATCTAAAATATTCAAAAGATATTTAGGCATTATTCTGAACATATGTATTGATTGAATTGTTGATGAGCGTACAAAGTGAATAATTTATACAATATCATGTAATGTAATATTATGTGAATATGAATGTATAATTAAAAGTAAAATATAAGCAAAGAGTCTTGCTAACAAGTGCCCCTCCCTGGGGCACTCATTAAGCATTCTATTTAAAGAAATTATTTATTCATAATAGTAAACAGCACAATTTCCAATACGTTGACTTTACATATTTCTAAAAAAACTTTCTATTTTGCATTTACCATCAGACAAATATCAGATGTGTGAAAGCAATAGACAATATGAATATGCTTCTAACTTCTAAGATATAATCAATCGGTGTGTATGAATATGATTAGTTCAACAAAAATACAGCAACATCACGACATAAAAGCAGGCACATATCTCAGACCAGATAATGAGAGAAAACACTACAGATTGAGCAAATCTTAAAAATAATTTTAATAATGGCTAAAAAATGTTGCAGTGTAGCAGTAAGTGTTGAACTTAGCAACTCTGACCAAATGAACCAACTAACTAAATCAAACAATAAAAAATAAACTAGCCAAATCAATCAACAATAGAAGAGACTCGAATCCAGATAGAACTACACAGGGTTTGCACTTCGATTAGAAAATACAAAAACAACACAAATCAATTAGAACGAAGAATATGTGATAGCAAAAACCGAGAACGGATGAGAAAGATTGACCGTACTGGAGCAAGACTTAGGGCTTGTTTGGTTGGAGGGAAAGAGGGAGGAAAGAAAGTGAAACACATAAACCAATATATGTATTTGGACTATTTTATAATTCAAATACATCACTCGAATTCCGTGTTTTCTTTCCTTCCTACTTTCTTTACTTCTAACCAAACAAACTCTTACCCTTAGGGTTTCGTTTCTCTCAAATGATATGTTTTTGGAGAAAGATGGAAGAGAAGAGAGAGAAGAATGGGGCGCTAGGAGAGAGAAAGAAGTGGGAAAAATAAATGTTCTTGTCAAAAAGGGTATTTAAACCTCCATAGTGATACAGTGTGCACAGACCTATCGTAGTCACTGTAACACAACGTTTGATCTCCATCAAACGACCGTAATCAAACCCTATCTTTTTTTTGTTTGTTTGGGCGACTTGGGCATTTTTTTTCTGAGTTTTGACCCATTTTTTTGGACTGCACCCCCTCATTTTAACCAATAATCCCTACAAATTCTCATTTATTTATTTCCTTTTGTTTATTTCATTAATTTAATTTATTTGATATTTAATCTTATTTATTTAATTTATTTGTCGGTATTTAAAGTAGCAAGAAAATTGATATGCCTTTCTAAAATAAATGATTTGTAACATTTGATTGAAATCTTAACTAGATGCTAAACAGTATCATGCATTGATAAAATAAAATAAAAAATCATGATTATATATTTCATTAATTTTCTTCATAGCTTATGTGTTTTTTTTTTGTCAAAAAAATTAAAGCAAGAAAGCTTGGAAATGTGCGAGAGCTTTTTTTTTGTCGAGACTGGGATATCCACCGCCGAACGCAGTGACCCTCGCTAGATTGGAGGCACCTCGATGGGTGGGATAGCTGGCCCAATGATTTAAAGCTGCTCCATACCCAAGGTGAGGATCGAACCCTCGACCCTTGGTTAAGGGTGGGATAGCTGGCCCAATGATTTAAAGCTGCTCCATACCCAAGGTGAGGATCCAACCGCTCAACCACACCCCTTGGATTTTTTTTGTTTTTGTTTTGCTTAAATGACTTTGGTTATAGTATATTTTTGAAATCAAATTGTGTTTCTAATATTTTTGACTGTAATAGATCAAAATTAATGCAAATTATTTTTATAAGATAGGATATAGTGTATAGTGTCTTTTACACGTTATTTACCATAAGCAAAAAAAATTATAAATCAAGCTATAGCATATATAATATAAATATAATAATCAGTACTTAAAATTCATCTTCTTTATAAAGTAGTTAGAAATAAAAACCACACATATGCTAAAAAACCTCATGTGCACTACAATACTCTTGAGCTATAACAATATCACTTCTTTACTTAATCTTGAACGACTTGGGTTGCTTGCTTGGTTGTTTTGATTTAATTGAATATTAGAAGTGTTTTGATTTTAATTGTTTGTTAAACTAGATGTAAAAAAAAATAAAATTATTTTACATGTACATCAAATAGTATACTGATACATCATATATATTATGTACATCAAATAGTATATTATGTTTAAAAAAATATTTGGTCAAAAAAAAAATGTCTAAAAAAATATGATGTGTCACAATCATTTTTTTTTTGGACTAAAATAAAGAGATTCATTCATTCAAATTTGTAAATTACATCAATCAACATCATAACATATTCAAATTCGCTAAAAACTAAAAAGGATAAATCGGCGAACAAACTCACCGCATCCGAGTTAATAGCATAACACGGCCAAATGATAAAGCCTACAATTGATTTGATAAAATATAAATGTTCGGAGTAATCATGCTTCCGAATCTGCAACGTTGAAGGCGCTGAAGTCGTTGAATCTACTCTAAAGTTGGATTAAAGCAAATCTGCAAATCTGAAATAAAAGAAACACTGTACGAAGACGGGAAAACAATTTTTGTTCTTTCCTTAATATAAGGAAATCTTTCAACAATTTGTTTTGCCTTTGACTGCTATATCAGAACCTCAACGTATATTTGATAGTCATACTATATGTTGCTTCCTTATGAATAGGTATTAGGATTCCACCTCATAATATAATGCCACAATTCTAGCAACAGAAGGAACGGTCACTTACTCTTCCTTTTATTATATATACACGATAGTAGTATGAGAATAATATATATCAGTGAAAAACCAAAAACCAGAGAACGTGTATGCAATACAAAACCAGTGTCACTGTTAAATTATTTTCTCCCACAATCGAGTCTGAGTTACATCAACCTGTTCAATTATATTCTTGCCAGTTATGTTACCTCTTTGAGAAGGGTCTGTTAAATCCTGGGGGGTTTGCGCTTAACCGCGGATAAATCCTTGAGGACAGTGCGTTCAGCAGGTCTCAGATCAAACCACTGTACACGAAGACGGGAAAACAAACACCGTACAAAGGCAGGAAATCAAACACCTCCACACTACGGGAGTAGAACAACACTGGAAGAAACTCAAACAAAACCTAACAATATGTGAAAAGCACTTATTTAAACAAAAAAACACTAAAAAGACAATCAAGAGGGGTGAATTGACTCTAAATCACCCATCTTTGGAGGATAATCAACAAGAGAAGAGAAAAATAGAAAATAGGGTTTATAGGAGGAGTGCAGCTGCTGATTTTTTTAAAAAAATATGAACTTATTTTTTAAAATATATATTCTTATGCTTAAATAGTTTAACAACACGTTATTTAGACATATATAAAAAAAATAGTTTAAATAAATAGTATAAAAAAAATGGTTTTTTCTTGTCTACCCCATAAGATTTGGGGGTATTTACCCCCAACCGCTAAAAAAAAACTTAATCGATATAAAATTTTATAAAATGCACCGTTGGATTAAAAGTTTATATCATATAGATCATTTGTGTAAAATTTCAGACAAATCTAAAATCATTTAATATGTTATTGAGACGCATCAAAATTAACAGTTTCTGTGATTTCTTAAACACCGTTAATCTTTATGTATCTCAATAACATATCAAATGATTTTTGATTAGTCTGAAATTTTATACAAATGATCTATATGATATAAACTTTCAATCCAACGGTGTATTTTATAAAAATTATATCGCTTAAAACTTTTTATAGTGGCTGAGGATAAATACCCCTAAAACTTGTGGGGATACACAAGTTGTCACCTAAAAAAATACTAATACAAAAAAAATGAAAAAAACTAAAATAAGATAGTACAAAAAATACTAATAAAAAATAAAAACACGTGTATCACATTGTTTCTTCAACATTCTTTTGCAATTTTACACACAACAAACCATCTAAACATTCTTTTCATTTCATTTCTCTTCTATGCCACATGATCTCACCAATTAACATTTATGCAATTTTAATATGGGCAAATAATCTTGCTACAATTCTTCGGATGCCTGGTTCAAACCAAAAAAATGATTATTTTAATTTCATCTTTATAACTTTTTGATTCATATACTTATAGTGTATGTTCCACTTATAAAATTTTAATATTTATAATTAACGGGGAGATGACATATTTTATTGCTGATAAAAGTTTCAAAATCACTAATATAAGTTATTTCTGATAAAAATTTAGTATATCTAATTGACGGGGAGATGATGTATTTAATCGCTGATAAAATAAAGTTTTAAAATCAAAATTACAAATTATTGCTGATAAAAATTTATATATTTCACGGGGGGATAAAAATATATAATTGACAAGGAGATGACATATTTTATACAAGGAGGTATTTCGAAATGTTTAATAATTTCTCTAATGAATGTATTATTTGTGTTGTTTTTATTATCTTAGAACTATCCACTTTAACATATTGTTAATATTACAAACATACAAAGCATCTCCATAGAAATGACAATTAATAATTCACGTCGCACAATCGACAATTAATAATTCATGTTGCACCATTGGCATTCCGCACCCCGCGCAACACGCAGGGCGACATCTAGTAGGATAAAATACACAATCTATTTTATGAGATAGAATCAAAACCAAAACACAAAGGAATACCCAAAACTCAAAAAATCCATTAAATTTATTTATGTTTGGCTTGTTGTGAAATTTTTCCTATAATTATAGCACTTATCTTTCTCAATATTTGTGTAGTCATTTGATGCCGACAACGTTGAATTGAGCAAACCGCCAAACCACAAATAATGGAAGATCTGTAAAACAACCAAACGGAGAAATAGTCCGAGACATGCTGATCGCACTTTCCTCAAGGATTTTCCGCGTATTATGCTAATCCTGTAACATCCCAAAGTTTGTATACGTAAACATATACATATTAATTTTGATTTGAAACTAGTCTAAGAGAAATTATATATTAGGTGATATTATATTCTTATTTAGTCATTATTTTTAGTAGTAATTATTTAGTAGAATTAAAATATGAGTAGGGTAGCTAACTAATAACCATAAGTCGATAGTATTTGGATTAAATGAATAAATAAATAAAAGTGGATATGTGTGTGTGTTATGAGTTAAACAAATTAAGCTAAATTATAGGGTTAGTGGAGAGTAGTTAGTTGAAGAGAGAGAATAGAAAAAAAAGAAAACGGTAAAAACATAATAAAAGAAAAATAGAAAACACGTACAGAGCAAAGAAAAAGAAAACATAGAAGAACAAAAGGTCTTGGGAATCAATTGTTCTAAGAGGTCTCAGAAAGCGTCAATATCAATTGTTCTAAGAGGTGAGTAATCACACCCTTTAAACCTTCCATGGTAAATTATTTTGTTGCTTAGATTTATGGTTCTCTAATTGGTATATTGTGTTGCTTTATTACTCTAGTATTGGAATGAATCATAGAGATTATTAAAACACTTAATTCTATATTAAGGGAATGTAAACCAAAGAGTAGGTATTTTTGAATATATATAACGGAAGGATAATTGGTAGATTGACAACTATAATAAAATATTGATATTATCTATTAATCTAGTAGCAATGGCATATACATGTTGTTTATGAGAGCATGAACGATAATTTGCACACAATATTATTTATTATCATAGAAATCTATATACATGATTTATATATACAATTGTGATTGGGTTGAAATTCAACGGGTGAATTTGAGAATAATTTAAGTAGAGTTCTTGAACAATTGGTATATGTCTGAAGGAAGGGTTCATATGCTTTAAGAGGTGATATCACTGATGCCATAATATATTGCTTGAATTTTGATAAATTTTAGAATTATTTAAGTAAATACAGTGATCTTTGAACACGGTCTGGTTGGTTGAAATAATACTTTAGGCAAGGTTTATATTATATTATGTAGATAGTCATATAGTGCTAGTTGGAGAGTATGAAAGATAAGTCTCACATATTATTATATATTTTCATGAAAACATAATTTAAAGATGGATACTATACATTCCAATAATATACTAGAATTGGTACACTACTTTGATTGGTTGAATTTTGAGGGAAATCTACTGAGTTATGTACGTAGAGAGTTTAGAACGGTTAGTGAGTTAGACTTGAAATTATATACTATGCTTTAGGGGTTATAAAATGTAGATATAACTATAATTAATTTATTGATTTGTCACGATGGGATATTGATTGAGATTTAAGGAATTGTATTATAAGTGTTTGAGATGATCTTATGCTCCATATAGATGAGTCTTGTACTCCATATCAGATGAGTTTTAAACTCCATATAGACGAGTCTTGTACTCCATATTAGATGAGTTTTATACTCCATATAGATGGGTCTTGTACCCCATATCAGTTGAGTTTTATACTCCATATAGATGAGTCTTGTACTCCATATCATATGAGTTTTATACTCCATATAGATGGGTCTTGTACCCCATATCAGATGAGTTTTATACTCCATATAGATGAGTCTTGTACTCCATATCAGATGAGTTTTATACTCCATATAGATGTGTCTTGTACTCCATATCAGATGAGTTTTATACTCCATATTAGATGAGCTGGAGCTCCACATGATGAGATGATATTCACTTCATAGAAGAGAATACATCTCCATATAATAATGAGACTTGAGTTGAATTCTTTTTGTTATTATAACTACAAAACATTACTTATTTGTAAAGATAGGAGTTTGGATTGATTATTGAAAAATGATTATTTTGAGCTAGATAAACTATTTATGTTACTTATGTATTTTAAAGACTATTTTTAAAGAAAGCGGATACCATGGTTGATTTTTCCGGTTACCGCACCGACTGAGAACAATACTTACTTTCTTTAATCTAACTGTGTGTATTATTCACTGGGATTATATATCTCATTAAAGTACTGTTTTCAGAGACACTAACTGAGACGGACACCATTGACGACATCAAGAACTGAAGAGTTTGACATCTTAGAAGTATTAGTTCATTAAGTTTGTTTTGAAGTTTGAGAATAAGTAGACAGAAAGTTCACATAGTAAATTTTATTATAGAGATTAGTTATTAAATGTCCAATTTTGAGTATTTTGTTAAGTCATGGATTTTTAGATGTATAACTTAACTTTGAGTTTTATAATGTTAATTTTTAGACATTTGACTATATTTTTAAGATTTGTTTTTTTGGATGGTGTTATTCTTTTTAATAATGTTTAATGATAAAAGCTCCAGAGTTAGATGTTACACTTTGGTATCAGAGCAGGTCAGTCCATAGGACCAAGTGTCGTAATACCTTATCTTTGTTGATGACATTTGTGCGAACACTGTCGACGCCTAACCAGCGTCATCTGTCGTTGTGTGTCAGTCGCGTCTACTGGTGTAATTTCTATGTACTAATTTTGGCTTATAAACACACTTTCACATTAGCCACTACCACTTTTGTAAAATACTGGATATATGTCATGAGATGTTAACTTACTTTCCTACTTGATACTTCCATGGAGCATTTGTTCTTAATCTATGATAGCTTAAAATTTGTGACTCTTGCCTAATTTGAATTTTTAGAAATACTGAATATTATTGCTAGTGTGCTATATTATAATTATTATTATTTGATCTTACTTCCTTTATGCATTAAAATAGTGTAGTTGAAGTGGGTTGGTGAGTATAGGCTTGTTTAAGTAGTGTGCGTTAGATAGTTATCTTGTGGGAACAATAAACAATTTTCGAAGAAGAAAATTCTTAAAGGGGGAGAGTCGTAACACTAAATTTTAGAAATCTTAAATTTATTAAGAACTAATTAAATAATATTTTAGTATTAACTTTTTATGAACATTCACATTAATTTATTTAACTAATTTAGTACTAATATGTGACATCTAGTTAAAAGTTGTGGTGCGAGTAGAGAATATTAGAAGTAATTAACTAAATAGAACCTTAGGTTATTTTAACAATTAAAATAATATAAGGAAAAGGAAAAAAAAATAGAAATTAGAAGAAGGTAGTAAGAGAAGAGGGGACATGAGAGACGACTAGTAGGAAGGGGTGATGAGTAATTCTAGTTAAAATGAATTAGTACGAAGAATAAAAGTAATAGATTTTTGATATTTTATTGAGAATTAAAAGTGGAAAAAATATGTTAAGATCATTCTTATTTATAGAGAAATAAGACCTGACATTCATTTATGAATAGAATTATATAATTCAGAATTAGGATTACCTTAATTCAAAAAAAAAAAAATTTAAAGAGTGCAAACATAGAGTGAAGAACATAGAACGTGTGGGCTTAAGGGTGAAGAAGCAAAATCATAGAAGCAACGTCTGAACCTAGAGATTTCTTTATATTCCAAGGGAGTTTGAACGAGTCTCAATCTAAAAGGTTTAGTAACCATAAGAATCTATTTTCTTCTTGTTTTAAATCTATGTTATGATTTCTTTAATTACTTCTTATTCTTTGTGAATCGTTGTTTTTGTTTTATGCCTATTTTTCATACAATCTCTACTATTAATTGTGTTTGTATTCTTTGATGGTTGTTATGTTCTTGTTCTTAGAGATGTTGAATAAGTACAAATTTAATCAATAAGAACCTTAAAAGTTGAGTTTTGATGAATTGAAAATGTCACAGGTTAATAGAGATTAGTTGTAGGGATGGAAGAGGGACTCAAACATTCATCTTTGCGTTAAAAATATGATTATAAGTGGCGCTTATGTGTCGTATTAAATAGGGATTTTGGAAAAGTTAAAATGTGAGAATTAAAGCTTTGAAACCTGCTGTCAGTTTTAGTGATTCAGAGAATTGCATTTTTGACCTTCAAGGCGTCCAAACTGGAATTTGTGTTAAACACCAAAGTTGGAGCTCTTGTCCTTAGCTTACTAACACACATTTGTGCCCCTCAATCAAATACTAGTAGATAAAGTTAGGATACATACATTTATAAGGTGTTTAATTGGTGTGGTTGGTTAATAAGTTCTAAATAATTATTTTCATAATAAATTTAGTGAGTAAATAGTAAGGAAATGTTTTGAAATAAAATGGAGTTGGTATTAAATTATTAAGGAGCACGTGTATTCTTGAGAATCACTCTTAAGATTAGGGTGGTGTTAGCTCATATTTTGGTTAAATCAAAATATGCACAAAATGTTCTTTGAAGATAATTAATAAACCTTCAAACATGGAAATCAATGTTCCCAAATCATTTAGTGTGATATGAAGGTGAAGGGTAATGTCTTTAAGAACATTAAAATCAAAGAAATTCCTGAAATTCAGAAGATGGAAAGTATTCACAAGTCCAAGAAGTAAATCAAGATTTGATTCGAGTCATCCATGTTTCGAGTGACTACCAAGGATTGTTCGAGCTCGATGACTGCTTCAAGACTTAACATATTTTCAACATTTCTGAATATTCAAATTTCAAACCATTGCAACGTTTCATTCAAGTTTGGCAACTATTGGCATTCAGGAATGAAGATTGTGTGGCAAGACACTTGTCAAATGGTTGTTATTTAGTCGTTATTAGATAGCCTTAGATTTTATCTATAAATACTAGTTCATTTGTTGTAAATCACATCACAAATTTACATACTAAAAATCCTTACAAATTCTGAGTACCCAAGCGTTCGAGTGAAAGGAATACAAGAGGAAACAATGTATGATCTTGTGATCACTTTCTTTTAATTCAATGCAATTTACATTCTTATGCAATTTATATGCTTTCATTTACATTTCTTTGCATTTTAATTCATTGAAACCTTTACTTTTTCTTGTCAATACGTACTCATTTTGAGTATTTTTACTTTTCTTATCAAACAAGTTATCTTTTTGTCATTTACTTTACTTTCAACAACATAAACTTGTTCATTTGCGTTAATGAACATTGTTATTTTCAATCTTGAATAATAAATGCACAAACATGTCTCGAGATTCTCTAGTTGGTCTCTCAAGGATTGTAAACTAGCGGTTGTTTACCAAAAATCAGTGTAAACAGGTGGGAAGGGCAATGAATGTCAAGAAGTTAAATCCTCTTTTCAAATTCTAAAATGAGTCGGTACAATTGCTTATCATGGTTGGCTCTCCCACCACCATTATCTAATCTTCACACTGTATTCTTTGTTTCTAAACTTCGAACATATGTGTCGGATATATAGATCACATATGAATACTCTTCTATGTCGGTACATTGAATGATAACTTAATTTTTAAGCTTAGACATACACAGATCATGGACAAGAGCACTAAAACTCTAAGGAACAAGGTGATTCTATTGATAAAAGTGGTTTGGGAAAGGTTAACCCCGTAGGAGGCCACTTGGAAATTAGAGGACATGTCTTATGTTAGTATCCATACCTCACTAGTGCAGGTATATATGATTATGGTGTTGTGCAAATTGTGTGTTGAGTTTTTAAAATATTTGACGAAAATTTCGGGGACGAAATTTCTCTTAGGGGGGAAGAAATGTAACATCCCAAAGTTTGTATACGTAAACATATACATATTAATTTTGATTTGAAACTAGTCTAAGAGAAATTATATATTAGGTGATATTTTATTCTTATCTCTATATAATATAATTACGGATGTCTCTCTCCCGATCATTATCCAACGTGGCAAGCAACCAAGTATTCATATGTCTATGTGGCAAGATTTCAAGGCTTCAAGTTTTAAGCAATTAGGCAAGCTAAATATACTCCCTTCGATTCCCTCCGGCAACACTTTTCTAATTTTATATTATTTTACTTAGATTTAGTTAAGAACTTTAGTAAAAGTAACATGGTTCGATTCTCACCAGCAACAAAAAATCTATTTTTATGATATATATTTGTACTTATACTATGTAGATTTAATTAGGAGTTGTAGCAAAAGGAACATGGTTCAATTCTTACCTACAACAAAAAAATCTATTTTTATGATGTAATTTTTTACTTAATTGTTACTAACCATAATTTTTAAAAAGTATTAATTTCTATAATCTCTATCTCTATAATATATATTTACGGATGTCTCTCTCATGAACAAAATTTCACAGGATAATCTATAATGAACCAAAGTTTATGTGTTTCATATATGTCTCTCTCACTAACAAAATTTAGTATGAGATACACGTTTTGATTTTTTTGTTGAGACCGGGGTATCCACCGCCGAACGCAGTGACTAATCCCTCGCCAGATTGGAGGCACCTCAAAGGGTGGGATAACTGTTTCAGAAATTTAAAGTTGCTCAATACCACACGGCTCGATTTCCACAAACAACTAAAGTTATATTTTTATGATTATTTTTTAGGCAATTTTATGATATTTTATTTTATTGCTTATGAAAAATATTCACATTTATATTAGTATACTTGGATTTTTTTTTAATTTATACGGGATCAATATTTATACTAATATATATATTAATACAAGTGTCTTTTTTTTTTTTAATTTACACGAGACTTATATTTATATTCATATATCAATACATGGTCATCTATATATTTTTTTTATAATTTCTACGAAGACGGGAGAGAAAATATTATATTATTGAGAACGAAAAGTGGGAGATCACACCCTCTAGAGTATTTTATCCTTTTAAAGCTTTACATTATTTGTATTATTTTTCATATTTGAATAAAATCAATATTAAATGAACGTCTACGTAATATAAAAATAAAAATCATATACTAATACGAAGACTTTTTTATAATTTCACGAGAACGTATATTGCTATCAGGATCTAGATTTGTATCCATATATTAATACGATGACTATATATATTTTTTTATAATTTTTATAGGAGCTATATTTATACTCATGTACAGGTTTTTTTTGTCGTAATTTTTACAGAATTATATTTTTTTTACAATGTTTTAATACGAGACGAAATACTTTTTTTATAGGAACTTAAATATTTATACACATATTAATACGGAAAACCCATTTTTTATAGTACGACATATATTTACACTCATATTAATATGAATGTTTTTTTATTTTATAATTTACACGATGATCAATATTTATACTCATATATTAATACACGACCTATCTTTTTTGTAATTTCAATGGGGACTAGAAATGAAATATGATATTGTTCAAAACGGGGAGCAGAAGATCACTCTCCACCCTATTTTATCTCTTTAAAATCCTTAAATATATATTATTTTTATATTTAAATAATAGAAATATAAAATTAATTTCACAAGTAATTGAAAAAAATAAAATTATTTGACAAAAATTACATTAATTAACTTAAATTTAAAAAAAAAACTTAAATTAAAAAAATTAATATCTCAACTAATTTATTTTAATTTTAATAATATATACTATAAATTTAAATATTAACCCGTGCATTGCACGGGTAAGTAATACTAGTTTAGTCATTATTTTTAGTAGTAATTATTTAGTAGAATTAAAATATAAGTAGGGTAGCTAACTAATAACCATAAGTCGATAGTATTTGGATTAAATAAATAAATAAATAAATAAATAAAAGTGGATATGTGTGTGTGCCATGAGTTAAACAAATTAAGCTAAATTATAGGGTTAGTGGAGAGTAGTTAGTTGAAGAGAGAGAATAGAAAAAAAAGAAAACGGTAAAAACATAATAAAAGAAAAATAGAAAACATGTACAGAGCAAAGAAAAAGAAAACATAGAAGAACAAAAGGTCTTGAGAATCAATTGTTCTAAGAGGTCTCAGAAAGCGTCCATATCAATTGTTCTAAGAGGTGAGTAATTACAGCCTTTAAACCTTCCATGGTAAATTATTTTGTTGCTTAGATTTATGGTTCTCTAATTGGTATATTGTGTTGCTTTATTACTCTAGTATTGGAATGAATCTTAGAGATTATTAAAACACTTAATTCTATATTAAGGGAATGTAAACCAAAGAGTAGGTATTTTTGAATATATATATATAACGGAAGGATAATTGGTAGATTGACAACTATAATAAAATATTGATATTATCTATTAATCTAGTAGCAATGGCATATACATGTTGTTTATGAGAGCATGAACGATAATTTGCACACAATATTATTTATTATCATAGAAATCTATATACATGATTTATATATACAATTGTGATTGGGTTGAAATTCAACGGGTGAATTTGAGAATAATTTAAGTAGAGTTCTTGAACAATTGGTATATGTCTGAAGGAAGGGTTCATATGCTTTAAGAGGTGATATCACTAATGCCATAATATATTGCTTGAATTTTGATAAATTTTAGAATTATTTAAGTAAATACAGGGATCTTTGAACATGGTCCGGTTGGTTGAAATAATACTTCAGGCAAGGTTTATATTATATTATGTAGATAGTCATATAGTGCTAGTTGGAGAGTATGAAAGATAAGTCTCACATATTATTATATATTTTCATGAAAACATAATTTAAAGATGGATACTATACATTCCAATAATATACTAGAATTGGTACACTATTTTGATTGGTTGAATTTTGAGGGAAATCTACTGAGTTATGTACGTAGAGAGTTTGGAACGGTTGGTGAGTTAGACTTGAAATTATATACTATGCTTTAGGGGTTATAAAATGCAGATATAACTATAATTAATTTATTGAATTGTCACGATGGGATATTGATTGAGATTTAAGGAATTGTATTATAAGTGTTTGAGATGAGCTTATGCTCCATATAGATGAGTCTTGTACTCCATATCAGATGAGTTTTAAACTCCATATAGATGAGTCTTGTACTCCATATCAAATGAGTTTTATACTCCATATAGATGAGTCTTGTACTCCATATCAGATGAGTTTTATACTCCATATAGATGGGTCTTGTACCCCATATCAAATGAGTTTTATACTCCATATAGATGAGTCTTGTACTCCATATCAGATGAGTTTTATACTCCATATAGATGAGTCTTGTACTCTATATCAGATGAGTTTTATACTCCATATAGATGGGTCTTGTACTCCATATGGGATGAGTTTTATACTCCATATTAGATGAGCTAGAGCTCCACATGATGAGATGATATTCACTTCATAGAAGAGAATACATCTCCATATAATAATGAGACTTGAGTTGAATTCTTTTTGTTATTATAACTACAAAACATTACTTATTTGTAAAGATTAGTGTCGCGCCGCGAAAATCGCCCGAGCGTTTAGGACACTCGGAATGACACAGAGTCGCCATCAAATTTTATTTTATTAGGAAAATATTGATAAAACCTAAAAACAATGGAAAGATGGTAATCGCAACCATTTCCAGGTTCGGGAGTTGGTTATGCAAGGGGAAGGTACTAGCACCCCTCACATCCGTTGTACTCAACGGGAACCTCCTAATTAATCCTAGGGTATCAAGTGTTTTTTAAGAATTTTATTTACATATTTTTATTATATTTTTTATTTCATTAAAAGATATTTACAAAAAGAAAAGGAGAAAATTTACATTTTTTATTATTATGCTTGACAAGATGACTCTTGCTCCTACGTATCCTCCGGTGCGATGAGGAAATCAAAGCTACGTAGTTCTGGGTATGTTGTTATTTGGTGTTTTTTAATGAACGATGTTTTAATCGCATTCTTGTGGTTAAACGCCGCTTGTATTCTCGTATGGTGGAGGCTTAAGCTTTGTTTGTATAACGTATGAATTGATTGCAAACACGTTCGTTTATGAAAAAGATTCTTGTTTTTTATTTTTAATTGGCCCGAAGGCGAAAACTTAATTTGATGTGTTGGTATTTTTTAATGTTCTTTTTTATGAGTTGGGGCGGAAGACGAATTATTAGTAAACTAAGTGTACACAAAGCCACCAATAATTCAAGAGAAAAACGAAAGTGCATTCGTCCTCTCCTTTTTAATCCAAGTTTAATTATCAACATTATTATTTTTTTATATTTTTTATATTACAATTGAATTAAATAAATTAAACTAAATAAATTAAAGGGACTAAACCGCTCCCACCGGTTAGTCAAGGAACACCCACTAATCATATAGATACATAGATATGTATACACTGTATAGGTAAGTTAACAAAATAAATATGCCAAGTAAGACTTGAACACATAATCTTGTGCTAGCAATATTCCTAAATGTCCTTCTCACCATATCTCAACTAACTTGCTATTTTGAAAAGCAAATTGACCAAAAATGTATATACAAAATCAATAGGGCAAAATTTGGGGTATGACAATAAGAGTTTGGATTGATTATTGAAAAATGATTATTTTGAGCTAGATAAACTATTTATGTTACTTATGTATTTTAAAGACTATTTTTAAAGAAAGCGGATACCACGGTTGATTTTTCCGGTTACCGCACCGGCTGAGAACAATACTTACTTTCTTTAATCTAACTGTGTGTATTATTCACTGGGATTATGTATCTCATTAAAGTATTGTTTTCAGAGACACTAACTGAGACGGACACCATTGACGACATCAAGAACTGAAGAGTTCGACATCTTAGAAGTATTAGTTCATTAAGTTTGTTTTGAAGTTTGAGAATAAGTAGACAGAAAGTTCACATAGTAAATTTTATTATAGAGATTAGTTATTAAATGTCCAGTTTTGAGTATTTTGTTAGGTCATGGATTTTTAGATGTATAACTTAACTTTGAGTTTTATAATGTTAATTTTTAGACATTTGACTATATTTTTAAGATTTGTTTTTTTGGATGTTGTTATTCTTTTTAATAATGTTTAATGATAAAAGCTCTAGAGTTAGATGTTACAAATCCTCCGGGATTTAACAGACTCTTCTCGGTAAAACTAAGGATCAGAACTAACAACAATAATTATGACTATCACGAAGATGAAACCCATAATTTGTTTGATAAAGTATATGTGACCACTAATATTATTATGTTTCTTCTTATTGGAACTCTTACCTGTGTATTTATATACACACCAACCTTATATGTTTTCGTTGGTATGTAGACCATGTTGATGTTCTTGTTTCTGGCCTTGTTCTTGCTTTGTACCAGATTTCTTTTGCCTTAGATTAAGCATTCCTTGTGCTGATCTATAGTGCTAATATATATATATATATATTCTATTTTAGTTGTTTCAAAAAAAAAAATATGTTTTTGTTGCTCTTGGTACATCCAGTTCGAAAACAACAATTGCCCACTTAATATACCATTAATCATATTAATCCATTCAATTGATGGCATGAGATATGGTATTAAAAGATTAAAACGTTACTAAATAAATGTGTCTTTAATTTTTTATTTTTTTTTTGATATTAATGAGGGCCTTAGCCCGAAAGAGAAAAATTACACTACTGGAATAGAACGGGGGGTCGCTATCCCCAATACATCAGCTAACATCACATTTTGACACTCTTTAGGAAAAGATTCATAATACACCATATGGGCATCATCAATAACACACCCAATATTAGCAAGTATATCAGCACATTTGTTTGCTTCCCGATATGAATGATTAATCACTACTTCCTAATGAAGCTCCAACAAACTTCGGATACGCGTGACTAATGTTCCACCAAGCGGGCTCCCATAACCAGGCTTACTAAGCACTTGATTCACAACACTAGAATCTACATTCAACTCTATTCTATTAAAACCCAAACTTCTAGCATACTTCAACCCCTCAATGACTCCCCAAAGTTCTGCCACGTACGTGCTACATATCCCCAAATTCTTAGCAAACCCACCCTTCCAAACACCATTACTGTCACGAATCACACCTCCACACCCGGCAACACTACCCTCCTTATAAGCACCATCAGTGTTAAGCTTGACCCATCCTTCACTCGGAGGCTTCCAATTAATTATCACCTCCATTCGTTGCACATTATGCAAGACCTGCTGTAGCACCATAGCATGCTTATAGTGTTGTACCCGATCTGTAACAGCAGCAACAATATTTCTAGGCCACTGAAACTGTGCATCGTGTTCTTCCTTATTCCGCCACGACCAAAGACAATGACATGCTGTAGCCTAATAATCCTTCCAAGCTATCGCATCACTCCAATTCTCAGAACTGTTCAAATTAAAGTCTATTCAATGTTGCCAATCACCTGTAAAAAACATGTTTCTCATACTTTCCTTTACCACATTTAACCACAATGGCATAACTAATGGGCAGTCTCGTATTGCATGTAATTCATTTTCGATAATGTCACCACAAAACCGACACATTGCATGTCCCAATCCCATGCGATTCTTTCTAGAGTTAGTTAACAAGCGCTCATGCATCATTAACCAAATAAAACTACGAACCCTCTCGGGAACACGAAGCTTCCAAACCTTGATCCCACAAGAATTATACTCCATGGTATTAAAATCACCTAGAATCTTATACATATCAGACACCAAATTCCGCATTATGGTGGTCCCTAGTTCCCATTCTTTCATCGCGGCCATAGTCCCTATGAGGAGGAGGAAAGGAACGAAATCGATTTAATAATTCTATTGGTAACCAATTATTCAAGTCACTCCAATTCCAAGCTCTTGTTTCATCTACAAGCTCGGCTACTAATACATGTTGCAATGCACTAGGAATATTCACATTAAATTTGCCTATAACCAACCCAAGAGCTAGCCATGCCTTATGCCAAGCTGAAACTGATTGTCCATCCTTAATTATCCAAAAACTATAGTGGTCTAATTTAGGAGCCAATCTAACAATAGCTTTCCATAGTGATGAATCAGTGGGTTTACATCTGCCAAAAATTCCACCATATCTCCAATACTTGCCTCTAAGAACAACACTCCATAAGTTAGTGTCATTTAACTGAAGTTTCCAACCCCATCTAAGCAAACACGCTTTATTCATAGTGTCCAGCTTGCGAAGTCCGAGTCCACCCACACTCTTCGGCATACAGACTGTCTCCCAATTCACCGCATGAAACTTTCTCTTATCCTCCATATCTCCCCATATAAATCTCCGTTGCAGCTTCTGAATTTCATCTAAACACGATTTTGGAACAGCTGTTGTCATCATGGGATAAATAGGAATTGCTTCAATAACACTTTTGGCAAGTGTTACTCTTCCCGCAAAAGAAAGTTAGTTAGCCTTCCACACAGAGAGCTTCGCATGGACTTGATCTATAACATATTGGAAATCATTCTTCTTAGGAGCTTTTCCAATCAGAGGTACTCCTAAATATCTCCCGAGGCACATAGTTTCACGAAATCCTGACAAACGAGTAATACGTTCACGCAGCATTCTACTAGCATTTTTAGAGAAATAAATTCTAGTTTTTTCTTGATTAACCTGCTGCCCAGACATCTTGCAGAAAAGATCAAGGATTCCATTCACACATTTGATTTGGGTCTCCGTTGCTTCACCAAATAAGAGTAAATCGTCTGCAAACATCAAATGAGATATAATTGGTCCATTTCTACCAGCTCGAATAGCTTTCCACTCCCTTATTTCAATAGCGTGCATGATGAGATGAGAAAGTTTATCAATACATAATACAAACAAGTACGGCGAAATAGGGTCACCTTGCCTTATACCCCGTTGCGGACGAAAAAAATCTGCTCTAGCTCCATTCCACTTAACATTAGTTTCAACACTAGTAACTGAATACATAATAATATTCATCATCTTCTCAGGGATACCAATCTCCTTCAAAATTCTCCAAATAAACTCCCAATTTAACTTTTCATGGGCTTTCGACAAATCAACCTTAATCGCAAAATAAGCCTTGTTGCCTTTCATATGATGCATATTATGAATCATGAATCATTTCCTGAGCAACAATAATGTTTTCATGAATATTTCTCCCCGGAACAAACCCAGCTTGAAACGGAGATACAAGTTTAGGAATATATTCTTTCAATCTTTCCACCACAATCTTGCTGACCACTTTATAAATTGTATTACAAAGTGATATCGGCCGAAATTGATTCACAAACTCAGGTCTTGTTATCTTAGGAATTAAGCAGATATCAGTTTGATTCACCATAACTATAGTACTCGGTCTGTTCCACACCTTCACCACATACTCATACACACTTACCCCAACTATGGACCACGATTTTTGAAAGAAGCCAGCAGGGAACCCGTCTGGTCCAGGAGCCTTCCACGGTTTCATACTAAAAACAGCATGTCTCACCTCATCAAAACTTATGTTAGCTTCTAAACTCTACAACTCTGCCTCTTCTAGCCGAGGATAAGACACATGAGAATCTATCCATTCATTCTCAGAGTACTCCAAGGTAAATAGTTGCTGATAAAAGTCATTTACCATGCTTTGTAACTGAGCAGCATCATCAATCCAGTTTCCCCTAGTATCCCTCAACATAACTATATTATTCCGACTTCGTCGATTCACAGTTTTAACATGATAATAACGAGTGTTCCTGTCACCATCAGTTAACCATTTTGCTCTTGAACGTTGAAACCACATTAGCTCCTCCTTCTTCAAAATATCATGCAACTCTTTTTGCAATTTGTACTCTAGCTTTCTTAATCCACCATTCCTGTAGTTATTGTAAATACAGTTTTGAACACCAGCCAACCTAGCCATGATAAGTTTTTTTTTTCTCAAAACTTGATCAAGTGTGCCCCACTTCCAATTCTTCACATCTTGTTGAAAATTATGTAGCTTATGATTAATATCAACTTCACCTTTCCAACAGTCTTTCAACATATTCATATATGAGTCCTCTAAGAGCCAAGCACTCTTAAAGCGAAATAGCTTTGGAGTTATAAGATGAGAACCATCAGCCGGTGAAATGAGGATAGGATGATGATCCGAGAAATCCAACCGAGGCAAAACTTTAACATAAGGATTAAAAAAACACCAAACAATTATTGAAGTTGACTTGGTGTTTCCCCAATAATTTCCATGAATATATTGCTAACAGGAGATGTGTGAAGTAAATCTGGTGATCTTGGATTATTAGGAGAAAGAATAGTCATTTGGCCCAAAGCCAAATTCTCCTTATGACCCATCTCATTTTTACCCTCACTTATCCCCTCCTTATTTTCTCTTTGCACCTCGTGGGATTTGCTTGGGAAGGACCACGTGACTACCTTTGTGTTATTGTCTTTGGACTTTTGCATTTGGTCTTCTAGTAATTGAGCAATCTTTTTATCCCGTAAGGCCACATGCAAATTATCCCCTCCTTTTTTTAAATTATTATTATTGTTTTTGCTTTTAAAAACTTGATGCCCTCTAGCTGCCAATTTTCCATCCTTAAAAGCTTTTTCAGTAACATTCTTTCAACTAAGGGTTTTGGCTTTATTGCGTTGACCAAATTGATTACTCCCATCATTCCTTCCCATAATCTTCTCCTGATTCTTCTCTTGTTCATGCTGGCCACCCTCAATCTCATTACCTTCTATAACTGTTACCTCATCATCATTTAATGCATTTATTTCTTCACTTAATGACGCAAAACGTGATCCCTTCACACTAAGGTCACCATTAATGCCTCCCTGCGCCGGAGAATTTCGAACCACTGCCGGAGCTTCACGTTCCTTTCCTTTTCTCTTCTTCTTTGACTTTTGCACAACAACCCATGGGCCTTCCACATTGCTCCCTGCCCCCAGATGCTGCCTCCTGCTAAATACTCTATGCCACCATTAACACCACCTCCATTTTCAGTCCTCCGCTCCGGATGTTTCAGTTTATCAAGACACCCTTCCTTGTAATGGCCAAACTTACCACACGTAGTGCATAATAAGTGTAGACCTTCATACTCCACATTGTACTTTCTCTCTTTAATTGTGAACATAGCTAAAAGTGGTTGTGTGAGATCCACCTCTACGCATAGTCACGCATACTTACCCCTCTCCTGAGTTAAAGTATTTTTGTCCACTTTCACCTTTCTTCCAACCCTTTCTCCGACCGACTTCAACACTTTTGCATCATAATATTCAATAGGAAGTCCGGATATGCGAACCCAAACAACCACCTTTTGAATGGTATCACTGGCTGGGTGGAAGTTTGGACTCCATTCCTTCACTGTCAAATAATGATCGTATATGAACCACGGGCCATTCATCAAGGCTGCATATTGATCTTCTTCATGTGAAAAAGCCACCGAATAGTAATCATTGCTAAGATCAATGATATTGATGACCCTTTTACGAACCCACATCTCCTTCAATCTAGTGTCCAAAGCCTTATACCCTATTCTCCTCCCGAGTAGTTTCACGATCACACCTCGTTTCCAAGGCCTATAAATTATTTTCTCTTCCATCTTGGATAACACAAAGGCAGGACAATCATAACCCCCTACCTTGTGTTCCTCAACCGTAATCCCTTCACCTTCCTCCTCATGCTCAGTGTTCTGCTCTTCGTCTTCTCCACTTCCATAATCCTTTTCACCATCCCCAGAGCCTCCTAACACCATTTCCTTGTACGATCTCCCTCCATTAATTTCCTTCTGTAACTCCAGCAAATCAGTATAGTCCTTTGGTAGCGAGGAATGAGCAGTAAAGGCTTGATTGCCATTTTTAACTTTCTTTGTACTTCTCGCTTGCAAGTCTTCTTCCGCCGTTGATTTCTCTGTGTTTTCGTTATTTTGCCCTAGCAGAGCCATTTCTCTCATATTGCTAAAATCTTTAGTCTGTTTCTCTGTGTTTTTCATTTATTTAGATAACAAGAAAATGGTAATAAGAAATAAGTGAGGATTGGTGCAATAAATTATTTATAATAATACTAATAGTAATAACTTTTGAAATATATTAATATTAAAATTTACAACAATCCCCCACATATTTCAAAAGTTTAAAATTATAATTGAAAAAGATTTTTCTTGGTTATCATCGTAGATGTAATGCATCAAACTGGTGTAGCAAGCTATATGAACCAGTGCTAGAAAGATAGACTTAACACATAGTGAAATTGTTGTAGCAAGCTATATGAACCAAAGTCACTTGGTATATGTTAGCAGTCTACCAATCGCATCACACCCCCACAATTTTTGTTGTTGGCGCTATGGTGTGGGAATAGGCCGTGCGCGTGTCTGGATTCTTTCATGAGCGCTCTAGAGATTTTGTCACGATCTCATACAAGCGGCCCCACTTGACACTCACATATAGGTGATTTCATCAAGTGTATGCTGCAAATCATACACCACCCACAAGGGATATGAAATCCATTAAAAGTTTTATATTACTTACCCTCTCAATAATGCACTGTCTAACACTTTCTCAAGTATATCATAGGAAAAGGACAAATTAAACAAATTTAGTGTTAGCAGATCTAACAATAACTTGTTTTTACCCATATGAACCTTAGTCATGGGATCTCCAATCACAAAGGTTGGGTTCCTATCACTTGTTGATTTCAATTGGCTTAAGTACAATTCCCTCGATGTGTCACAAAAATATTTCTTCCCGGGGCTTTGTTTAGTAGCTTTTTTTTTCCACAAATGATGAAATTTTCTTTCATCAATAAATACATTGACTAAGACATCTCTAAGTCAATCAATCTCATTGGATCAAATCCAATTAGTGTCATCATAGTATTATTATAATACAATGGTTCATCACTTATAACAATATCTCAAATATTGTCAAACCAACTTTTATTATATTTTAGCAGGTCTTGCTTAAATAAATTCTAAGCGGCAAATTTACAACAAGATAAAAATCAAGTTTATGACTAGAGTTACTATACAGGTCTACTTGAATGACTTTCAAGCGACAACACCCCCACATTGGGTAAACTAAAATTATGTGTTGATTCTTATTCAGGTCTACTTGAATAATTTTCAAGTGACAAATCCCCACATTTGACAAAATAGATCGACATAAAAATTTATTTTTAGATGGAGAAGATTTCTTAAACATCATTGTACTATTCTAATATAATGGCTAACAAATAATATATCAAATAATATTTTATGGTATCTCTCAAATATTTTTTTTGAAGCGTAATAAATTAGTTCATTTCATTAGCAATAATATGATCAATACAAGAAGGTGTATCAATGAAAAGACGAACTCTAGCTAGAGATGTGGCCGCTCTTGCTAAAGCATGAGCTACCCCATTTGTTTGTCTCCTAGTAAACTCAACACTAGAGTTGTTAAAAATAAAGAGAGGACAAATGTCTACATTCAGAAATAATTGCACCAAATTCCGAGACATCTTTCGTTGTAGAATGAAAACTATCTACCACCCGTTTAGAATCTAGCTCAAAAATGATTCCATCAAGTTGTAAGTCGTGTACCCAATTTATAGCAGATAGAAGACCAAGAGCTTCTCCTTCAGCCACAGAGCATATAGGAGAGTGCCATTCCATTCTAGCAAGGACAAAACTTCCAGAATCATCTTTAATGCACATGCCAATACCCACCCGGTTTTGATTAAAAGCAAAAGAAGCGTCTATATTACACTTTAATTGAGACGAACCTGGTTTTTTTCATACTCACTTCCGCTGTCAAAACTGGATTGCTATTGTTGGTATGCAGCTGCTCCTGAGTCTCATTCCAGCCTTGCAAAATTTGGTTAGCACGCATAACAATTTGCTGGTGCGATTCCAATTGATTCTCCAATATACGATTATTTCGACTCTTCCAAATACTCCAAATAACGACAGCCAATAAAGATGCTTTCTCTGAACTAAACAGCCGCAACACCTGAAAAACAAGCATATTCACATTTGATTCTAATTGTTGCATCAACACCGTTAAATCTTCCCACAAATTTGCAGCTTGCCAACATTCTCTACTTTTTGTACATTGAAAAAATAAGTGAGTTGAATCTTCATCATATTCCTCAAAAAAAGCACATTGAGGTGAGCAATCAACACCTCCTTCTCGTAAACGAATCCTATTAGGCAACACATTTCGACAAACTCGCCATATAAGATTCTTTACTTTAGGTGGATATTTTAAACGCCAAATACCATCCCACTCTCCTTCAATTTTCAAATGATCGACATTAATAATATTATTGACACAAAAGTTATATGCACTTCGCACTGTATACTTCCCTTTCTTCTCTGCCTTCCATACTCGCTTATCATGCCTCACTGAACTAAAGAGTGGAACCTGCATAATTTTATCTACAGTGTGTTGATCAAACATGTTGTAAATGAAATTCACATTCCATACCTTTTGCTCTTCCATTAACAAATCTGCAACTTTTAGATGATCTAAGTCATGATTCCTATTAATAGGAGGAGAGAAAGACATACCCTGCAACAACCAATTCTCGTTCCATACCGAAATCTCTAAACCTGACCCAATACTCCATCTACAACCCTCACGTATCAAAACATGTGAGTTACGAATACTACGTCAGACATAACTAGGATTATGTCCTAACTGGGCCTGTAGAAAATTACTTTTCGGAAAATATTTAGCTTTGAAAAGGTGAGTGACAAGACAGTTAAGACTAGTAAGGAACCGCCAACCTTGTTTTCCTAGCATAGCGAGGTTAAAAGCTTGAAGATTACGAAATCCTATGCCTCCTACCTTTTTGTGCATAGATAATTTATCCCAAGAGAGCCAATGGATGCCACGTGAGTTGGTTGTATTATGTCCCCACCAAAAATGTTGGGTTTTTGTATGTTGGCTACATTTTGCAAAAACAACTACTAGCCAAATGCTGAGACAAATGTTGTAGCATGTGGAACAGCATTGGGTTATCTATTTGTGCGCGCCAACTCGCGCTATATTTATGTACAAGATCTTCTGAAGATTCTATGAAGTTTTATGTTTGCCCTAGCGTGCTAATCAAGACGCGCATGTTGGATGAGCTGTAAAAGGTTGTCTTGCCTCGGTATATTTCCATAAGTAATATTGATATATTTTTGGAAATAATAGTCTTGTCCTTGAGGAATTGTTAGCTGGACCTGACAACGTCCTTGCTATGTTTTGAAGCCCAAACCCGTGCTAGCTCAGTGCTATATATATGTGAAGACAAACCCTAGTTTTGGGTGTGGAAAACCGTGTGTGTACTAAAGCGTGTGTTTAAGGTTTTAGGGTTTTCCTGTGTTAATTGTGAGCCTTGCTTGCGTCTTCATGATTCAAGTTAAGGACTCTGTGTTTGAGTTGTAATTGTGTGCTGCTCCTAAGCTTTGAAGTACGGAGTTAGTATGTGTCTTTAGAGTGTGACTCTTAAACAAGGAAACATAAAGAAAAAGTGTGTATTTGACAACAGTGTTGTTCGTACTGTTGGTAGGAATTGAGACGGGGTCTCATATCTACGAGTTCCTAGGTAGAACAATCATTGGTAGGGTCAAGGTGCAAAGACAAGTAGTGAGGCTACGTTGTGCTTTTCACTAGAACTATAATAGTGGAGTTCATTCCTGGATTGGTATCCCCCAGATTAGGGCAGTTGCGCCGAACTGGGTTAACAAACTCACTGTGTTATTTATCATTCTGTCACGCTTATTTTACTTTGCTACGCTGCGTTATTTTGTTACTGTGCGACAAGTGCTCGGACAATTGTGCTTACATTGTGCACAGTATTTGTCTGTCTGGTTGCCAGAATTTCAAAAAAGAATTCATCATTTTTTCTATTTCATCACACATAGAAGTAGGCAATAAAAAAATACTCATCGCATACGAGGGAATCGCTTGAATGACTGATTTAATCATAACTTCACGACCCGCTTTAGATAAATTCTTGCTACTCCATGAAGATATCTTCTTCCATAATCTATCCTTGATGAATTGAAAAGTGGCCTTCTTACTTCCACCAATCATAGACGGTGGACCCAAATATTTTACTGTACTTAGAACCAATTGAACACCCAAGATAGTTGCAATACAGTCTTTTGTATGCTGATCCACATTTTTACTACACAACAATTCTGATTTTTGTAAGTTGATTGCTTGACCAGAAGCTGCCTCATACAAAGTAAGAATATTCTTCATGACTAAAGCCTCTTGTTCATTTGCCCTAAAAAATAGAAAGCAATCATCTGCAAACAAGAGATGCGATATGATGGGAGCATTTCTACAAATCTTCGATCCATGTAAATCTCCTATTTCTTCTGCTCTCCGAATCAATGGATATAGACCCTCTACACATAGAATAAATAGGTAAGGAGCATTACTATAACTTTAATTGTTACTCCTTCTGTGTCATAATACAAACACTTCTGACTTATTTCATACTACCTCCATCCCTTTTTATAAGACCTCGTTTGACTAAATTATACTATTCATCTATAATGTTTTGATCGTATTTTTTTAATAATATATAGATGTAAATATTAGCATATAAGATATAGTTTGATTTGTTTTTATGAGTACTTTCAAAATATCAAATTTTTATAATTTTTACTACTAGATAATTAAAGATATTAGTGATCAAAATTGTGCATTGGCATACGTGCAGTGGTCAAACGGGGTCTTATATTTAGAGACGGATGTAGTATATATTAAGAAAAATTGTTAGTGTAATTGTTATGACTAGTTTGTGTGTAAATTTTACTAAATTGCCCTTTGTTTCTATGTTTATTTGATTTGACTTTTCGTATTTCAATGTAAGTTAATGTAATAATTATAGGTATATGTAAGGAAAAAATAATAAATACACCTAAAAATATATAAAGGGGTTTATATTTTGAGATTAGATTTGTTTGAAAAAATCTCTTATCTTTAAATGTTGTTAGTTAACAACAATTTAACCCTAATATTTTCCCTCCTAAAACTCACTTAATCACTTCATTATATATTATTTTGTCAAAAAAATAAATATTACTATTTGTGCACCATTAATTGAATTATTATAGACTTTATTTACAGCACTTTCCATTTACCAAAATATCCACTAAACAATTGTTCCCGTGTTTCAAATCCATATTCCAATCTATAGTATTTCAAATTTAAAAGTATTGGAATTTCCTTTTATATTCCAAAGTATCATTTTTCAAATCCATTGAAATTCAAAGCATTTGTATTTCCAATCTATCTAAACACTATCTCTAAGAAGAAGGAAAATAAAAAAGAGAAATCATTGAACGCCATCTTTGCACAGTGGTAAATCTTTTTCGCCTCTAGCTGTTATCTCTCTGCACTCTGTCATCTCTCTGAACGTCATCTTCTCAATGCACGTCGTTGTCTCGACGTGGTTGTCTCCTTGAAAAAATGCATATCTCTAGCATGCAACAATGACAATTCAAAGGGGATACAACAACAAACATGGTGAGATTTAACTCGAAACAGAGTTGTTGCGTTGTAACTGACGACAGAGGTGTTGTGTTTCAATCGGTGCAGCACTCACATAGCCGTTGCAGAGCTACGGTGGCAAAGATATGAAGGTTTCAGTTGCATCAAGAGAGGTGATTCCATATCTCTGTTTTAAGCTTCAAGTTTTTTTAGTACATAAAACCTGCATGTTTTGTAAACGAAAAAAGAAGGGAAAACTTAAAAGAGCACTTGGCACATTCAAAATTTACTACTTATTCTTAATTGAATTTACTTCTTTGTATTTGTTTCTTTAGAAGTGAATGTACGTGGTTTAGTGGGGCTGATATGAGTAAGGGGACACTATGTGTTCTCGCCCGAAAATGAGCGTGACAGACTAGTAGGATATTTTATAGAGATTGGTCACTTTATGAGTTCTTGAGAGAGTTTTTGTTATAGCTCGACAGGGACAGACCCTGGTCCTACGTATCCCTAAGTCATTAGGGAATCAGAGCTACGTAGTTCTCTTATAAAGTGATCATATGAAGAAGAAGAAGAAGAAGAAGAAGAAGAAGAAGAAGAAGAAGAAGAAGAAGAAGAATTGAATAGTCTATGAGAAGTTTTGGAGTTATGAGGCTGAATTCCCTATAAATATCTCTCCCTCAATAATATCTCAGTTGAGTTATTTGCCTGGAGCATCTCTCCCACTCTCCCACGTTCCTCACTTTTAGGCCAGCTTTTCCCATGTTTTCTTATTTTTCTGGGTCCTTTTACTGAGTGACCAGCTGAGGGGGGAGTAAATGTTTAACATGTGCTCTTAATTTCCTGGAATTAGTTATTTCAGTCACCAGCTGAGGGAGAGTGACCGAGTTGATGAAGCTTCATATGGACTAATAGTTGGGCCTGAGTATTCAAATGGAATGGGCCAGTCCAACTAAAGTCTGACTAAATTGGGATGGTATATAGCCCCCCAAGCATGTCTCTTGGTAAAGAGAAAATGCTTTTATTAACTTTGAGCAACCACATATAATACCAAAACAAAGTACCACATGTCGTTATAGGATTGGTGGTCTTTTTGTTGGGAAAACCAATGCAACTCGCCTAGGAGTTAAGGCTAGTTTGTCTCACTTGGGCTCAGTCAATGCTGAATGATTAGGATAAACACTGATCATAGTGTACACGCCCCTTTGGGAGAGTAAAGTTTTTCTTGTATTCTCACTTGCCAGGGACAGGAAACCATTATACTTTAAAGAATTTTGCTAACACTCTAACCTTAGAGCACCGTCAGTTGTTGTCCTCCGCAAACAAACTCCGGAGGATTATCGGGGATAATCTTCCCTTCTTTTACGCTATCCCCGATGCGGAGAAATATAATTGTCAAAACCTTGCTCTGTCATTGAAGAAGTGAAGAAGATAACCTATTCGCGGAGGACCTGAAAGCGCTGGAAACACATTTGTGCGTTACTCGTCAAAGAGAAATTTTTTTGGCAGATCAGGTTGGTAGGTTCGAAGTTGAACTGCGCCTTCTATATCAAAGGAGAAAATATCTCCGAAAGGACTTGAAATGTCATCGGATTAGAGCTAACGGGCCGACTATGGCCCCATCACACATTTTTCCTTTAAATGGGCGAGTTGCCCTCTGATCATAGCTATGTTATCGTTGGTGGGTGAGTTCCCCTGCGAGAGTAGTGGGCGAGTTCCACTGTGGGCATAGTGGGAGAGTTTATTGCGAGACCACTGTCGCCCTTCAGAACAACGTTGTTTGGTTTTTGTACAACAAGAATTATTCGTTACTTGCATCGGTTTGGTTTCACATTATCTATCATTACGTCTAATTCATGTAGTTGAGAGGGAGAGTTATGCTCCTTAGTCATTTTTGGCATAAACCAATTTATTTCAAAATCATTAACCTTTCGACTAACTCATATCATTCAGAGGGAGAGTTCTACTCGTTAATCATTTTTGGTATAAACAAATTTATTTCAAAATCATTAACCTTTCGGCTAACTCATATCATTCAGAGGGACACTACAAGAAATTTGTCTTATGGCGGCAAGCTTACTACGGCAGTTGGCACGGAACCGCCGCTATAAAAGCTAATTACGGCGGTTGATACGGAACTGCCGCTAAAAAAACTAATTGTGGCGGGTGCAAACTTAACTGCGGCGGGTTAAAAAAACTGCCGTGATAAATTAACAAATTACGGCGGTTAAAGAGTTAATTGTGGCGGATTAACGGAATTGCCACAATAAATTGGATAATTGTGGCGGGTTAGCTGAAGTACCGCAATAAATTGATTAATTGCGGCGGTTAAAAGATCTAATTGCAGCGTATAATTAATTTTTTTTTTATGTAGTTAGCGAAAAAAAAAGGGTTAAAACATAATCACGTTTTCGATTCCCTCAATTATTAAAAACAAAATTGTTTTTAACTTTGGTTGCAAGTTTCCTTTTTTCGACATTGCAAAAGATCTATTTTTATTGATCAACAAAAAGATCTGTTTTCATTCAAAAAAATTAATTAATAAAACCATAAAAAAAAGGGTTACTGAGAAAGGAAAAAAGAAAGAAAAATTAAATAGGGTTATTGAGAAAGGAAAGAGGATTTTTTAATTGCCATCGTTTGAAGGAATAGGAAAGAGTAATTAACCGTGTTTGAAGTTTCTTCTGTCTCTCGAACTCTTATTGCATCATCATCATCATCATCATCATCATCATCATCTCTTCCTTCATTGAATCATTATTAGGGTTTCTTTTCAGGCGATTAAAGCACACGTTTTTTCACCACATAACTGTATGTATCTTCTAATCCATTAATTCTTTATACTTCCAATCTTCATCATCACTCGATTAATGTTTTATATTTAAAGGATTGCTCAAGCTGCATCGAATTCCATGATTGTGATTGTTTTTTTATGCTACTTGTATTTTTTGTTTAAATCTGTGACTGTTTACGTTTGGGAACAGTTTAGGGTCTAGGTTGGGGGAGAAGATTTTAATGTAGTTTACTGTGATTTCATTTGGTTGGAGGTGGAATTTTAATTTTTTATTTTCATTGTTTGGTTGGAATTTGTGTTCAAGATTTGTGTGTCTAAGGCTTGGGGGGTATCAATTAGTGAATGGAAGACTATCGATTTAGATCAAAGATGGGATATTATGCTTAATGAAATAATGAAGCTGAAGAATATTCTAGAAGTGGTACCTACATTCAGCTCTAAGGACTATATGCTATACATATATTTTTCCTCTAAGATGTTTTGGTTTTGAGACTAATTATGTTTTGATTGAGTTGATTCGAGAGTTCATTAAGCTCTAAGGAAATTATTTATTCTTAAATTTTATTGCAGAACCATATACATTATGTGCACTCAAAAGCCTCCTAAAGATGTTTTGTTTCATGGTTATAATTTAATTTTTTTTTGCTGTTATAGATGATGCAGAGAGAATTGAGATGCATATGTTCTTAAGCCTATACATACATGTTCAATATGTTTGTGTGCACTTGATCAATATGTACTTGCATTTGTAATCCATGTTTCTACAAGTCCAGAATGGTTCGGTGCATATTGATTACTACTACTTTTGACCTTTGAAGAATTTATTTGTCACTTTAAAGGTTGTTTGTGATATAAGTGCCTCCCCTAATTTTTTATGTGTATTCTATATCTAAGTTTTACCTATTTCTTTTTTTCAGTTTGTCATGCACCAGGTTTAAAAACATTACAATTGCTCGAGATTATGCGTTAATCAATTAAAGCAAAATCCGAATGGTTTGATTTGATTTGTTTAATTTAAATTTCACTTGATATTTTGCCTTGATGGAGAATCTGAATTCTGTTACTATTGTATTTGATAATGCAGGAATTGTGATTTACTCACCAAGAGATAACACAAATTGAAGGTGATAACACAAACTGAATTTTACTTATACTTATGTGATCCCAATATAACATAAACTGAAGGTAATGGCAGAAACTATACTTAGATGATCACAAGAGGTGGTACTAATTACCAAAATGAAGGTGATAGCATAAACTAAAGTATACTCATGTGCTTAAATATTTGTGGTAAATTTTATCAGTTATGTTTACTTTGTCTTAGGAGGAATATTCTCATTCCCTATTGTAACAGATTTCTTTGT
The DNA here is from genome assembly GCA_951804385.1 of Trifolium dubium. Taxonomy (NCBI): domain Eukaryota; kingdom Viridiplantae; phylum Streptophyta; class Magnoliopsida; order Fabales; family Fabaceae; genus Trifolium; species Trifolium dubium. The sequence goes on along the minus strand of OX638062.1, from coordinate 23,621,924 downwards.
CCTAGTGTGAGTTAAAGAAAGCAGAGGAAAAACAAGATAAGCAACAAAAGAAATCAAATCAAAACACATCAACAAAGTTTGAGGTAACATTTTCTACGTAATTACATTGTATTTGATTTGAACTAGGGCGTTTGATTGTATTTATAAACTACTTTAATTGTTGAAGGACGTACATTATGAATCATCTAGTTTAATTGTGAATCGGTTCATTTGATTACTAATTAAAAATTATTAAAGATAATTAAAGTACGTGGTTATTTTTTTGGTGCAAGTGTATGCAGAATTTCTGTTTAGGATGATTAAGTTTGGGGTCTTTTGGTGTTGCTGTTACTGAAAAAGTATAGACGGTCACTCAAATTGAATTGAATATTCTCTGCATAAGTTTTCCCTTTGTAATACTTTGTTAACAATGAATTTTCATTGATCTCATTATATTTTTGTAAATGAATGTGAGAATGTCTGAGTGGTGACGTTTTTTGATTACGTGTTCCCGAATATCTTATGTTTAGCAATGGATTTCAGTTTGCAAGTAGTAGTTCAACATTAGTTTTTAAATTGTAAATTGTATCTTTTACATTTGCTTTATGATGCAGTAGCTAAAAGGAACGCTAGATGTAAAAGAGGTTGCAGAGGATCTGACTCAACTAAAAATTGTTGTTGGATGCATAAAGTGATAGATTTGACGCCATTGACGTAATTAAGCAATGATAAGAGTTCTTCACCTTCTTTGGTACAAATACTATATGCTTTCTAAGTTCTCGTTATAGACAATGTTTAGTAAGTGAAAAGAAAATTATCCTTTGATTATGTATGTTGGTGACATCATGACCGTAAGTATCTCATTATATTCTTCTTATTGGCTACATTTTTGTCTCATAATTCTAATTATATGGAACAAGATAAATATAATTTGGTTCAGGTTTTGATTACTGCTGTTGAACTTCACCAATATGATGTTTCAATTCATTTTCATCTTGCTAAGGAGCTAGAGCCAGTTTTGGATTTAGTAATGGGCAAAGCAGATGGAACTCGTCATGAAGATGCATGGTCTTAATATTAGTGTTTATCAGTCGAGAATATTCTTTAGATTTTATAATTTTGATGTTGAAAGTTAAGATATAGCAAACCAGTATTTAGATTTCGATGTAGCAAGTCATAGGTATAATCCAATATTTATGAGTCGATATGAGGATATTGGTGTTCATTTTAAAATTAATGTATGAACTTTTTTTTAATTTGATTCCGTGTGTTATTTTATTTATATTTTTGTTAATATTATTTTAAAAATTATGATCATTAATTGGGAATGAAGAAAAAAAATTAAATGTAAAATCATAAAATTTGGGCGTGATATTTTAAAAAAATAAATAAATAAACATTGAGGCGGTTTGTAACTGCTGCAAAAAATTTTCCCATTAGCTGCTTATTGCGGCGGTTATAAACCGCCGCTAAAATGAGAATTCATATTGTAATTATTTATCTATTGTGGCACTTACGAACCGCCGCAAATCATCAAACTGCCACAAAAACTTCCGCAGATTGCTATTGCGGCGCTTATTCCAGCAGTTCCTTCTAACCGCCGCGAAATGTGTTACGGCGCTAAAAACTGCGGCTGAAGAGCAACCGCCGCAAATGGATTTTAGCGGCGGTTTTAACCGCCGCAATAAGCAAACGGAACCGCCGCAAAGTGATATTTTTTATGTAGTGGGAGAGTTCCACTCGTTAATCATTTTTGGCATAAACCAATTTATTTCAAAATCATTAACCTTTCGGCTAACTCACATCAGTTGGAGGATCATTTACCATTTCAGCTAACTCGTATAATTCTGAGGGAGAGTACCACTCGTTAATAAATTTTGGCTTAAACCAATTTATTTCAAGATCATTAACCTTTCGGCTAACTCATATCAGTTGGAGGATCATTAACCATTTCAGCTAACTCGTATAATTCTGAGGGAGAGTTAGCCACTCGGCCTCTATGTGCCACTTCTTTTTCGTCGTATCTTTATCTTTTCAAGTAATTGGTGGTGAGTGCCACTCGTTCTTTTGGTGCCGTTAGCTTTTCAGCTAACTTTTTGACCATTACTATTTGGTGCCGTTTACTTTTCAGCTAACTTTTTGATCATTAATTAGTGGCGAGTGCCACTCTTTATTAGGTGCCGTTAACTTTTCAGCTAACTTTTTGACCATTGATATTTGGTGCCGTTAGTTTTTCAGCTAACTTTTTGACCATTAATTAGTGGCGAGTGCCACTTTTTATTTGGTGCCATTAACTTTTCAGCTAACTTTTTGACCATTTTAATATCATTAGTTTTTCAGCTAATGGATGGCAGATGCCACTTGTTCATCAGCTCGTACTTGTTGTCCTCTGACACGATTTTATGTCTTTCTTTCTTTTACTAGCTAGTGAATCTCTAGCTTTCACATCTTCAAGTGACTGCTCGGTCTTTTTAGACTATTTGAATTTAACACATTTATTTTTGTACTTTTGAAAATTGTTTCTCAAAGTTTGAGCGTATTTTCGTAATAATATCATCATGATTTAGTTCGTCCTGAAAAACGTCGCTAAAAGACACATTGTTCCCGAATAGTAATTGGGACGAAAAATTTGTATAAGAAATTAAATACGAAACCATAATCATAGAATTATCAAATAAATATTCTTGGTGTCGATATTCTGTTACCCCAAAGAGAGCTTTATGCGAATCATTTCTTTTTAGGAGAAGAAATTTCCACTTCGTTTGTGATAACCTCGTCTCAATCGCCAACCGGAAAGAGTGTCGTGCTCGAAATGTTTTGCACATGTAATAAAAATACAAACAACGTTATAAAAATGGAGTTAGAAATAAACTGATATATATAAACTAATAAAAAGAAGTAATCCACAGTGGACACTCGCATATCTGTATATTTTTTTTGCGCCGGGTGTTACAGACTTGTACAATGATCCCAAGATCTAATCAGGACAGTCTGATCAAGATCAAGTGGAGAGTATTTGCTGGATCACAGTGGACACTCGCACACGCTGTTGCGGGATTTTTGAGACATACCCCACTACAGTTTTATTTTTCATTTCCAAAGGAGGGGAAAAATTGAAAACCTTTTAAAGAAAGAGATTCTAGGTACGGGGGTTAGTTGCACTTGAGGAAGGTGTTAGCACCTCAAGCGCCCATGGTACTCCATGGTAACCTCTTATATGTTTTTAGTGTTTTTTTATGTACATACTTTAAGAATGGAGGGAGAAATTGTATAGAATAAAAAAGAAAGTGGAATAGTAAAGATTGAGAAATTTTCTTTCAAAAAAGTAAATAAAAGGAAAGAAGTGTAAATGTTTTTTCTTTGTAAAAAGAAAGTTTTTTTTTTTTTTGAGAGTAATGTAATTATTGTATTGTAGAGGAAATGTTTAAAAGAAAAGAAATAGTAAGAAAGTGTAAATGTTGTTATGTAAAAAGAAAAGAAGTTATTGTTGTTTGAAGAAGAATTCGTTTTTTTGTGTGTTTGAAAGAAAAGAAGATTATAAAGAAAAGAAGATTTTGTTGTCAAAAAGAATTAAGAAAAGATTTTATATAAAAAAAAGTTTTGATAAAAGCATGTTAAAATGATTGAAAGTGACGTTGAGATTAAGGTGAACTTGCGCTGTTTTGTAAAAGGATCGCATGTTTGTTTTAAAGAAAAGTTTTTCGTTTCAAAGAAGTCTCGTAATCGATTTAAAATCAATTACGAGCCCTCTCCCTTGGAAATGAATTTTGGCGTTTGTGTGTGATGTGTAAGCTAGGAAAGCAGTAAAGAGCGATAAATAAAGTCCTACGCTATTACAACCCAATTGAATGATTAATATTTACAACCATATCGAATTTGAATAAATAATAATAACAATAAACAATAAATAGATAAAAGGGCGATGCATATAAAATAAAAAAATACAAATGCAGAAAATAAATATGATGATGAATATGCACATAGGAGGAGAAAAGGAAAACATCGCAAAATAACATCCTAATTAAGTGGAGTGTGTGAAAGAAATGTGTCAGAAGCAAAGACATGATAATACATTTTTGGAGGTCACTCACATCAACAAATAATTCTAACATAGGCACACAAGCAACATGCAATTTTATTTATCAAAAGAAAAGTTTTTTTTTATTTATATGAAGAGAATGAATTTAGGCCAAAAGGCCCTTCACTATTAATGCTAATTTAGAGCTCAATGATTTTATAAATTAAAATATTGTCTCTAACATGCATTTTTAAAATGATGCATTGTCCTAATCTAAATGCAATGCATGTATGCATGTAAAATGTGAAGTAAAATTGTAATGTGAAATTGTAGTGTGATGCAAAAATTAGTGCCAAATGTCATGTGAAATGCAAATGTAGATTATGATGCAATGTCATGTAGAAATGTAAAAAGAAAAATGTAGTGTAAATGTAATGAAAAAAATGTGATATGATGTAGAAGTTTTTTTGTAAAAAAAAGTTACGTGACAAAAAAATGCATAAATGTGATGTAGTGTAAAAATGTGAAACTTTAAATGCATGTATGCATGAAGTTTTCTAATAAAAGCATGTTATATATTTTCATGAAATGCAATTGAACAAAGACTTAATCATGTTATCAATCACCACAATTAAAAAAAAGATTCAAACATAGCATATTTAATTTTTTTCTAATATTTTTGTTATTTTCATATTTTTTGATATTCTAAATAAATAAATAAAAATAACTAACAAACTAATTTTTTTGACATCAAAAGTGACTAAAAAAAACTTTTAATCTAAAGATGGATTTTTGTTTCCTCTAGTAAAGGAATTTTTATACTAACTATTTTTGCACTAACTTAGTAAATTTACAAAAAAAAAAAAAAAAAACTCACACATATTTTTTTTGTGGTTTAAGAAAACTTTGACTATTAGCAAAATAATTTAAACTCAACAATTTTATATAAAAAAAAGGGTCATTGTCTCAAACCTACACATAATTATTGAAATGAGAGAAGAAATAAAAAAACAAATTAATAAATAGAAGGAAATAAATAATTAAAAAAAAAAGCATGAGTAAAAAGAAGACCCCAAAAAAACGAATTGGGCCTAAAGCCCATACCCTTTCTCAGCCCCATAGGGGGGCGCGCTGAGCAACTGAGGGGGCGCGCATGGCAAGTTTGAATAGGGGGGTGTGAATTGGGCTGTGGGTAGTGAACCGGGTCAAACCAGACCCGGCCCATACCCAGTTCACATGCCCAGCTGGGGGGCGCGCGAGAATGAACCAGGGGGGCGCGGTGAGTAAATTAGAAATGGGGGCATTAGGGTTGAATTCTTTTCTATTTTTAGTTATATAAAAAAAAAAAATTTACTCTCTTCTTCTCTCACGCTCATTTCTTTCTTTTCTTTCTCTGTTTCTTTTTTTCCATTGTTGTTCTTCATCCCTTCTTAACCCCAACCCCAAAAATCGTTCAAATTTAAAACCTTTAAACACAAACTCCACCTATTTTTTCTTTCTAACTACGATTCCATAAACAAAAACACCAAACAAGCTATGAACCGTCCGGATTGAGGATTTCATATTCGAACCCTAACCCCCAAATCCGAAACCTAAATCCCAAAATCAAATAGGAACAAGCGATTGAGGCTTAAATCAACGGTAAACAGCAAAGAAACAACGCAAATCCATGTACAGAACAAAGAAAAACTAGATCTACATGCTTATGCGACTGAATGAGAAAGGAAAAAAAAAGTTTGAAAGATTACCCTCCTTGCAGTGAGTCTTCGTGTAAGTTTTGTTCTCTCCTTTCTTTTTCTTGCTTCTTTGTTTCTACTCTTTTCCTTCTCTGCTCCGATTTACTCTTTCCTTCTCTGACTTTGCTTTTTTTCTTTTCTGGTGTGAGATGTTGACGGAGGTGATGGAGGCTGGAAAAGATTCTCAACTTTTCACAATTTGTGAAAATGTTAAGTTAGGGTTAGTTTTTTTTAGTTTTTTTTTTGCGGTTGAGGATTTCCGGTTGTTTATGATTTGGGATGGTGGTTTTGGGTGATTGAAAGTAATTTGGTAAAGAAGAGGGTGATTTGTAGTGAAGTGATTATGAATGAAGGATGAAGATGGGGTTCTGTAGATGATAATAATTTAGAGAATACTATGTTTTGTGTTCTAATTTTTTTTCTTCTGAATTCTGTTTTTTTTTGCTTACTCTCTCCTCCTTTTTTCTGATTTCTTTTGTTCAACTTATAGAGCCAATGAATGGCTCTTTTTGTTCATTGTGTAAATTCAAGTGTTAGTTTTTTTCAATGTTTTGGAAGAAAAATCTGATCTTGTATATAGAAGAAGTGATTGGTGCTTTTTGATTGAGTGTAAATTGAACTGAACTTTGGCCATTTTTAGAAAAAGTTAGAAATCAAAAAAACTTTGAAAACATAAGGAGGGGGTTGCTTCTGTACTGTGACTTGTTTTTTTCTGCTATTGTTGCAGAAGCCTTTTTTATTCTTTTGGTTAAAGAGAAAGTAGTAAAAGGAACTAGAAACAAAAGGTGGGGGACGGCCACTGTTGTAATTATCTTTGCTTTTTACTTTTTGTTTTATTAATTAATTATTATACTAATACACTATATTATTAACAATAATTAAAATGAAATAAGGTGGAAATATGGGGAGGGAGTGGCGAATCACAATCTGCCCTTTCCTTTTTCTATTTTTTGTTTAGGTTTTTTTTTTTAATAATAATAATAACAATAATAGTAATAATAGTTAATGATAATAATAATAATATTAATAGTAATAATAATAAAAGTAAAAAAGAAGGTAAATATAAAAACTGTTTTTGATCATATTTTCATTTATTGTTATTTTTTTTAAATAAATAAATAAATAAATTGAGAAAAGGGATTAGTAATAATAATAATAATAATAATAAAAAGAAGGTAAATAAACAAATAAGTAGAGGAAAAGTTTTTTTTTTTTTGAAAAAGAAGAAGGATTTTTGATAATAATAATAATAATAATAATAATAGTAATAGATAAAAGTAAAAATAATGATAATAAAAATATTAATAACGAGGATCGAGGATAAGAGAAAAAGATGATAAATAGACGGACATAAAAGTACGACAACAAGAATGCGATAACGAGCACAAATAATGCGGCAAAAAATGAATGGATGCATGATACTTATTAATATATTTTTTTACAAGACATCTTTTGATATTTTATTATAAAAAATAGAAACGGATTTTAGGTCCAAAATTGGGGTACAACACACGCGCACCACACAAACACACACTCGATGAGCCGGTTTGGATCCGGTCCAACTCAATGGATCCGAACCGGACCACTCATATATCAAACTGGGCCTAGATAGTTGGGCTAAACAACTCTTTCTTCTATTTACACCCCCTTTCCCAGATTTATTATTTTATACTATGACTCCTGCTAAATACACCCCCTGCTGGTTCATTCCTTTCTTTTACGTTTTTTTTATTCCTTTTTTATTATTTCAGTTTTTGTAGCTTTCCTTTATTGGTTATTTCATGTTCATGTCATTTGTTTTCTTTATTTTTATTATGTACTTTATTTCATGCATTTTATTTTGTGTCACTTTATTTATTTGCAATTTATTTATTCTTGCATTTTATATTTTATGTCATCATATTATTGCATTTTATGTGTTGTGATTGAATGGTAGCTTTGGACTAAAACTTGAAACCTGGCTTAAATGGAGACGGACCTAAAAAATGATAATAGAACCATAACTTTTAGGATAGTTAGTTTAGTGTAGTTTTTATCTTCTTTATTTTTGTTCTGTCTATTTTATTTTTGTGTTGTAATTGCGTTTCATTCAATTGTTGCATTCATTCATGTTTAAATTTTCGCAAAAACTCTTAGAATGTATTTAGGCTCAAATGTAACCCCATGAGGATGTAGTATTTGCATTGCATGCATTTTATTTTTATCGCTTTTCGTATAACGCTAAAAAACCAACTAAAAATGAGCTTTCATTTCCAAAGAGGCTCGTTAGCATAATCTCATAGAAAAAAAGTAGAAAACAATAAAATAAAAAAACATCTTCTTTCTCTAATACAAAATTCTTTAGTCCATAAACCTTGTTAGTCGCACGATTAGTATTTAACTCTCAACACTTTAAATTCATGTTATACTCTTCTTTTCTCATCTAATTTCTCCACGTGCACACACAAATTCTCTCTATGCCATTTCTCCCAACAACTCTTATCGCTTTCTCTCTCATTTTTTTAAGCACATAAAAAAGTAAAAATAAAGCAATAAATTAGAGGTTACCATAGAGTACTGTAGACGTTTAGGGTGCTAATACCTTCCCTAGGCGTAACTAATCCCCGAGCTTAGAATCTCTCTTTTTATAGGTTTTCGATATTTTTCCCTCTTTAGAAATGAAAGGTCAATGTAGTGGTGGAAATCTCAAAATCCCCGCAACATGGACATAATAATTTTATTTTCAATTTACACATAAATGTGTTCTATGTTCTAACAGTTGAAACTTTGGATGTACTCTCTTCAAGGCATTCTAAATGTTTGATAAAAGCATCACTAGAACAACTAGAACATATGTGTATAAAAGGGATTAATCATAAAAAATTGTGTTTGTTACAGGTATAATACTAATACCACTTTGTTTGATCATATCAAAAACTTTAGGTAATTTGAGAAATTGTTTGATCATATCTCAATGGGATTAAAACTATAAGCTGTTAACCTATCTCAATTTGTTGATATAATGACTCTTCTTACTCTGTCAAAAAAAAAAAATTAATTCCTATATTTATTTACATTTTTTTTTACAGATCATTGCATATTATATTTTGCTCTTACTTTCATACTACAACACTTTCAGAGTTCTTCTGAAGCCAACCAACATGAAAACCTACCTATTATTTGGAATCAAAGTTATTGTCATTTGAACTCTATACATTTGTGTTGTTTCTAATAATTTCAAGAATGTGTTATTCATGTTGTTCTTGCTGCTTGCCTCTTTGTTGTTATCTTATATATGATATCATATTTTTTCCATCTTGAATTATGATTGTGTGTTATGCATGTCTCTTTGTTGACAGTGACATTTGAGATGGATGGAGTATTATTATTTTTTCTTCCAAAATTGTTAAATTAATTAAGTTCACCTTCATAACAAATTCCCATAAATCATTTGACAAATGATATTCTAATTTCCCGTTCAAACAAAATGATATTCTAATTCCATGTTGGATGTTAATGTCATCTGTGCTGAAAGTTCAAGCATCAATCAATATATAAGAGGAGCATTTTTAATTTAACACTATTTTGTCTCGTAGATTTGGATTCTATGGTATCTTCAGAAAACGACAACACAGCTATTCATTTGTATCTTGTGGTGGACTATGCGTCATCATAACAACTAGTGGTGGGAATATATGGTTTCAATATGTCTGGTCTCTTCATTAATTTTAATAGGTTTGAGTTTAATTTTTGAAGGTCGCTTCTTACTTTTATTCCTCCGATCTTATATATAAGTAAAATTAATTTTTTAGATTCAGAGTTAACACTTCTAAAAGCTTTCGATTTTGATTGAAGATCTAATTTTATTTCTATTTTGTTTTTTTTTTGCTTATTTTCTTTTTTGGAGGGTTATGGTTTCTATCCCCCGTACTTTTTTTCTTTTATTTAAAATATTTTTCGGCTTACAAAAAAAGGTCATACTGATTTCTTAAATAGAGTAAGCCAAAACATTTTTATAAGCCTATTTAACGAAATAAGCCAGAATACAAGCCATAGAAAAAGTCTAGTAAGCATACTAGGCCAGCCTATTTAAATAAATATTAATAATATTTTTATGAATTTTATTATTTAATATTAATTATTTAATATAGAACTAAATTTTAATTCTTCAAATTTTACAATAAATGACTTAAATTTTTGCATATATAAATGTATTATGATAAATTAGAATTGAAATATGATGTTTATATATTTAAATTCTCTAAGTATGATGTGAAATATAGAAAAAAAAAAGTTTAATCTCACTAGTGAATTAGTTCATTAATCTATTTAAATATAAATATAATTATTTATTTAAAAAAACTCAAACGAAATAGACTTTTAAATAGACTAACAGGTCAAACCAAACTTTTCAAATATCAGACTGCACTGCAGATCTAAAAATTAAGTTTATAACAGACTACAGACTTTACTCAAACCTTTAATTTTTTGACAGATCAGACTAAAACCTAACTCGGGTGCCCTATTTTCACCCCTAAACATATCCCTCTTCATAACTTATCATTTATAGAGACTAAATAATTAGTGGTAAATAATAAATATTATGGTAATTTGTTGTTTTATGTTTGAATCGAATATTAGAATTCGATATTATAATAGTTAAGTATGTCGATCCCTTCCATGCAGAGTTACAAAGAGAAACGCAATTAGCACAGAAACCACTCACTTTATAGGGTCCTTCCTCGTGCATGTCACGGGTCTTGTAGAAACAAAACAGCCGCCACCACATGCTTCTTTTTCATATACTCTCTCCTCATTGTTCGGTTCCTTCCTTTGAGATTGGAAAGAGAGATAGCGATTACTCGGAACTCTTCAGTTTCGTTTTTGCTTCATCTCTCTCTCTCTCTCTCATACCATAGCCACACACAAAAAAACACACTATGGTTTCCACTTTCACTATGTTTCATTCTTTTATCTTCTTCTTCTTCTTGTATCTCATCATCTCTACTCTTTCATGTGCTTCTTTGTTGTCTGGTAATTTCCTTTTACTTCTTTTTCTGTTTTTGTTATTGATATTGATATAAAATAATAGAATAAGTACTAAAAAACAAGAACCTTAAAGAACACAATATTATTGAAGTTTGAAGTTGTTTTGTTTTGTTTGGTTTTGTTTTGTTTTGATTCTTGGAATCTTGGACGTTGGAATGCAAAGATACCCTTTTAAGGATTCAGATTCCTTTTCTATGATTTTAGCAAAAATATCTCTTTGGATGGAACCCTTTTAAGGATTCTGTTCTTTTTCCATGAAGTTAGCAAAAAATGTCTCTTTTTTCTCATTTCTCAGATTTTGATGCAACTGAAGAATCTGAGTAAAAGTATGAAAAAAAGGCATATCTGAATCAACAAACTCCAGCTCAGCTTGTTTGATGGTTGAGAAAAATGAAAAGGGTCTTTTTTTTTAGTGGGCCCTTGGTTTTCTTGCTTTGACTCTTTTTCTGTGTATGCTTATGGGCTTGTTGTGTTGACTGTTGAGTGTGCTTTTGTTCAAGTCTAAGGATGACACTTGATGAACAAAATGGAGATTATGTTAATGTTAGTCTATGAAACATGAACATAGACATTGACATATCGACATGGATAAAAATTTGAGAAAATATTATAATTCAATATAATCGTAAGTGTCATGTCAGGACACGTCTAATCTAAGAAGTGTTCGTGCTTTACAGCTGTTAGTGTATGTTTCTGGTATTTACATGATAGTAGGATCAATTCATAAAACTTGTTAGTTGAGTAGAAGATGTTTATGATGGAAATGATTAGGTATAAAATGTTTGATATGAATGTCTGAGTTCAAAGGTTTTAAATTATGGTTGCCGTTACATTGTCAACCTTTATTACTGCAAAATGCAGTTTCGGAGACATCAAAATTCGAATATTTTGCGGTTCGCTAAGTAATAAGACGATGATGAGTGTTTATGGGTTGTGTTAAGAAATTTGTGTATATTGGTTAAATTTAATTTGTAAAGAGGTGAAAAGAAAAGAAATTAAAACAGAACTACAACCTAGCTTTTTCAGTTCTTGTTGATGGACATTCTAAATGCTTACTTGAAATGATTAGGAATTGAAACTGGCGATTTAGAAAAAAGGGGTGATTTGTTTCCGCAGATTCTAAGAGATGAGGCAGTGGCAAGACTTCTTGAGCTTGGAAAGGTACCTAAGCTCATTAACTCACCTTTACTTTCATAATCTTCCATCAATATTTCTATTCAATTGTTTAAATCTATGAATTACTGATGCATACACAAACATTGGGCAAAGCAGTGACACTGGCGCTGAGACATCAACATTGGTAATAATTTGAGAAAATGAAAATAATTGAATGTAATCAAATGTCGGTGTTGGACACTAGACATGCCTTTTGTATGAAGTGTTGGTGCTGCATATGTAAAATCGCTTTTGTTACAAGATTGCAATTGCTATAAGACCTTCACATGGAAAATGCTTCACTAAATAATTAACTGCATTCATTAGTCTGTGTACTGTACCTATCATTTTGAAGTTTTTCTTCACTTTATTTGTTGAATGTGGATATGCAACAATCTGCATAAAAACTAAAATGTACCATGAAAATGTGAAATTGTTGCTGGTGTACTATAAAATTGTTTGTTCTTCGAGGTTAATATTGCTGTTGCATGAGCAGGTCAGTGATGCTGATGGATATCTTGAGAGGACATTTTTGAGTTCTGCATCCACGAGGGCGATTGATCTTATACGAAAATGGATGGAAGATGCTGGTTTGCGAACGTTAGCCTTCTAACTTCTTTAACTCAAAATAGTTTCTCTGAAAGCTTAACTGATGAATATGTTCTTTTCAGTTGGGTGGACCAAATGGGAAATGTACATGGTAGAGTTGAGGGTGCAAATGCAAATACAGAAGCATTATTGATTGGATCTCACATGGTGAGACATATATAAAATTTCCTCAATTTACTTAAATGAAACCGAACCATTTCTTGACAATTAATGGTAGATTTTAGTGAGGATTCATTATTCATATCACTAACTACATACGATGGATGGTTATTTTGGTTAGGACACTGTCATTGATGCTGGTAAATTTGATGGATCACTAGGAATTGTGTCTGCAATATCTGCTTTAAAGGTTATGCATGTCAATGGCAAACTTCAAAATCTAAGACGTCCTGTTGAGGTTAGTCAAATAACTGACAGATATAGTTTGCGATAAATCTTTAGTGTGTATCTATTTGGACATGAATCTCATCTTGAATCCTGATTCGTTATGATCAATCCTAATTCACCATGACGAGTACTGATTCATTCTAGTTAATCACTACTTAAGCTTGGTGTAGGCAACCACTCTTTTTGTCAAATTTTTTTAACAAACCACTTTTCTTTTTCACAAACCACTACTTACATTATTTTGAGGTTTATATAAGATATAGTAGCTTATAATTTTTTATTTTCACCTGTTTTTATATTTAAGAGTCACATTTTTTATTCGCAATGTTGGTTTATTCCTTTTATAATGATAATGATGATCAATGTGCACTGAGAAAAAGCTTCAACTGAATGTGCATGGAAATGTTGAGAATGATGCCACTTTTTTTATTGATGTCCTCGTAAACGTGTCATCTAATCTTTGCAGGTGATTGCATTTTGTGATGAAGAGGGTGTGAGATTTCAAACTACTTTCTTAGGTAGTGGTGCTATAGCTGGTATTTTATCTGCTACAACATTGGAGATACCTGATAAGAGGTATCAACTGGGAAAGTTCTGGTTATGGACTTGCGGATATTTTTTAATTTCATATAAGCAATATATTTATTTATACACCTTTTTCAGGAATGTAACGATAAAAGATGTTCTTAAAGAGAACTCATTAGAAGTTACGGAGGAAAGTCTTTTGCAGCTCAAGTATGATCCAAAATCTGTTTGGGGTTATGTCGAGGTATAACAAGCGTTTGTGTTAGTCGTTTATAGTGGTGTTTGTCTCAATAATTTCACTGACATCTTGAGAATTTACTAACCTGTTTCTTATGTACTACAGCTTCACATTGAGCAGGGTCCCGTGCTAGAACAAGTTGGTTACCCACTTGGTGTGGTTAAAGGCATAGCAGGCCAGACACGATTGAAGGTAAAACAGATTTTTGACGTGTTTAAGAATTTGAATGTAATCAGTATCCAAAAAATGAGCTGCAATATGATATTAATGATAAGCTAATTTGTGTAGGTTACGGTTAGAGGCTCGCAAGGTCATGCCGGAACAGTTCCTATGTCCATGCGGCAGGATCCGATGGTAGCTGCTGCTGAACAAATTGTACTCATGGAAAGCCTCTGCAAACATCCTGAAGAATACCTTTCTTTTGACGGTCATTGCAGCGATTCATCGATAAAATCACTTTCAAGTTCACTTGTTTGTACTGTTGGTGAAATATCAACATGGCCAAGTGCTAGTAATGTCATTCCAGGGCAGGCAAGCGATGATTTTCAGAAATGTTGTTAACATGGTGATCTCCAAGTGGATATGTTTTTTTCTTTCTTAATTTCAACCCTTTAATGACAATTTGATGATTTGTTTCAGGTTACATATACTGTGGATATACGAGCAATTGATGATCTTGGACGTGAAGCTGTTATCTATGATTTATCCAATCGAATTTATCAGATATGTGACAAGCGTTCAGTTTCATGCCTTATTGAACACAAGGTATGTTCTTGCACACAACTTACGATTGGACTAATCACCTAACTGATTAACCAGTACTTAACCGATTAAGTTAGAGTAGTAATAATTTGAGAAAATGGAATAATTGATTGCAACCACATGAGTCGGTATTGGACACCAACAAGCCCTCAATGTGAAGTATCGGACCATTGGTGCTTCATCGATTGTGGGGCATAATTCCTATAGGTTGATTTCTAGGGAAGAAACACACACTACATACCAATGTGCTATGCCCGCTATTAAAATTTTATAAACACTGATAGTAAATAGGTATTTTGTCGGTGGAAGTAAAGCAAGGGCTTGAGTCGCCTTATAATTTGTTTTTTTTTTTCAGTTTTTTTTCTGAATTGTATACCAACCAATGACTTTTCTGTGTTCACCTCAGCATGATGCAGGTGCTGTGATTTGTGATCCTGAACTAAGTTCACAGCTGAAGTCTGCAGCTTATTCTGCACTCAAGAGAATGGAGGGTGACATTCAAGATGAAGTACCAACATTAATGAGTGGAGCAGGGCATGATGCCATGGCAATGTCTCACTTAACAAAGGTTTCACTTCTTTTTTCTTCTCTGTACATAGGTCTCATTCGAGTCTTCATTTTTTGTTTTTGGATAGACAATTATTAGCTATGAAGCACGGACACTTGGATTAGACATGTTCCAGTGTCGGACATGCGTAGGTGTCCCACACCAAATGATTCTGGCACATATAATTACATTGAATTATGTCATTTTTCACAATTTATTATCGTTGTCGACGTGTCATTGTCCGTGTCTGTGCTTCATAGATTATTAGTGTATTAGTTGTTATGTTTGTATTTTCTCCTTCACCTATTGAATATGACAATAAATGACGATTTGAACAGGTGGGAATGTTATTTGTACGCTGTCGCGGAGGCATAAGTCACTCTCCACAAGAGGATGTGTTGGACAACGATGTTTTTGCGGCCGGTTTAGCAACCTTATCATTTCTGGAAAATCTATAATAACTATGTAGGCCAATTCTATGGTGCATAAGTGAGATAAGTCTCGCACTATGCACATGTTTGTTTCTACTATTGGATTAATACGTCTTATCATTGAATTAAATGAGATATGATGAGACCTATTGATCCAATATGGTAGGAAATAAATCTGTGCATGGTGTATGCACATTAGACAAAGGCAAATATGTAAACCAAATATGTATATATATATATATATTGTATTTGTAGCATGTAATTATAGGTTAATTTATTGAGATTATTCATAATTCAACACTTCATTTGAATTAACCTCTTTTTATCAAGAGGCCCCCAAATTTGTAACAATTGAAGTTGTTGCAAATTGTGTTTGTTACAATTAAGTCTTTCATGGCCATAAGTTTCAAATGTACTTGATAAATAAATTGGAGTGAATATAATGTACCTTCACATGATGCAAGATGGAATATGAACGAGGTAGAAGAGTGCATTCACATTACATTGTATGTTTTGCTTTGTTAGATAAAAAATTTATTTTTCGAAATTTTTCTATTTAATTTTTAATTCATAGCTTTTTTTTTGGAATGGCTAAAAAAAGATTGAATTAAAAGGTGCACTAGCACGGCACAATAAGGCAAAAGAGTAAAAAAAAAAAAAAAATTTCTATTTTTCTGAAAGCGTGATATTTGGCTTAATCCTCAAGTAATAATTAACCTTAATATTTTTAACTTTTCCCTCATTATGTTAATTTTTTTTTAGACGTATCCAATCCGTTATTAACTATACATAATCCACTAAATTTTTTTAAACTAATGATATAATATTTGATAATTAATTTTAGAAGAAAACTTTACATATTCCAATAGCTTTATCAACTACCACTACTATTGAAAAATGCTACACACATTAAAATATTAAAATTAATTATAACTAGTTTAGTAAAATAATTTTATACATTATCTAATAACAACTATGTATTTGGTTAAATTATTTCACTACATCCACTTTACATGAATTATGTGAAGAAATGATTGATTTTTATTTATTATCACTGTAAATTTAATTTACATTAATATTTTTTTATCAGGTTTAGAATTTAACCTCTTAGATGTGATATTTACACTAATATTAATATGTCTATTAAAATTTGTTAAAAATTAAAATAATACATTCCTATTTTTCCGAAGCTCAAAATTTGAAGTTACTCTTTTATGAATTTTTTTAAGTTAATCATATAAAAAAAATTAAAGTTATTCTCTCTAACATGCATAAACTTAAAAGACCTCATTTTAAAAGTTGCATTAGACCAACAATGGCAACAAATATGTCGTTTCTTTTCATTTGTCGAATTTGGATAAATAATGATTCCTATTTATTTTTCATTTTCAAAGTTTTATTTATGAAAAATTTTCAAAATAAATAGTACAACTTTAATTAATATTTCTTTGCAAAAAATTTAATAATAATTTTATTAATATTATTTTTGTTTATGCCAAAGAGAAAAAAAAGCTAAAATAAGAACATAAATAATTTGAAATGAGATAAGTCTTTGAAGGTAAAAAAAAAAAAAGAGAAGCAGAATAATTAAGGTAGTATTGAAAAACTATAACTTTATAAAATAAATAAGTATAAATAGCATACTTTGAAAGTAATAAAATTTATTGGTAGTCCAAACACTAAAGTCTAAAACATACAAGCAATATTAGGCCAATTCTAACATATATGTAGTGCATCATACGCAAGTTAATAACGTTATAACGAATTTAAATTTTACAAAACTTTATTATTTTTATTATTTGATTGATAATTTATATCTTATAAATTATTTATCTAAAATATTAAAAAAATTATAAATTATTTAATAAATTATTAAAATTCATCAAAGTTAATGATAATCAATAAAAGTTAATGTTGTACTCCCTCCGTACCAAAATATATATCGTTTTGAGAAAAAAAATTGTACCACAATATATGTCGTTTTACATTACCAATGAAGCATTTAATGCCCTTTTTCCTCTTATACCCTTAATTAATTATTTCTATTTCTTCTTTTAATTCTATAATTTATCTCTCACATACCATTAATGAGGGATAATCTTGTAAACTAACTCATAATTTACCTTTTCCATACAACAATAATTACATTTCTTAATTTGTGTGATATGGTCAAAACGACATATATTTTAGTACAGAGTGTTAGACAAATTCATAATATTATACCAAAAAAAACTTATTAAATAAATAAAAAAATAGATAATAAATTGTATATAAATCTATGGGCTGTTGATTGATTCCCATTGGCAATCAATCCCTGGCTTCGAAAACAAGAAAACAACTTT
The DNA here is from genome assembly GCA_951804385.1 of Trifolium dubium. Taxonomy (NCBI): domain Eukaryota; kingdom Viridiplantae; phylum Streptophyta; class Magnoliopsida; order Fabales; family Fabaceae; genus Trifolium; species Trifolium dubium. Next base: position 23,604,167 of record OX638062.1, on the reverse strand, counting down.
CTCTCTCTAATTTTCTCTCTCTCTAATGTTTCACAAACAGAGTCTGTCTTGTTTCTTCTTCATCTATAAAATGGAGTAACCAACCATCAAATGATAGTGTAGTAGTTGTGACACTTCTTTGTAACCATTTCTGATTTTGACACTAATCAGTTTTCTTACCTTCTTCTTGCTGGTGTGGTAAGTAACAATATCTTTCTTTCTTTCTTTCTTTCTTTTTCATCTCTTATCTTAGGAATGAATATTAATTTGTCTCATTTCAACAAAATAATTGTAAAATATTAATCTTTTTTGTGAAATATTTTCTGGGTCTTGACCTAAATATACTCTACTATTGTATCTGTATGTTTTTTCTTGAAATTTGTAAATGGTAATTGCTTCATGCATGTATGTGATGAGTTTGAGTATATATTTTGTTCTGTTTGAAATCCCTTGTTTTTGATGGGGTTTTTTCATAATTTCAATTTGACTTAATTCACATAAATGTTTTACTGGTATCTGTTCGTCTTGTGCAGAGACCTGATTATTAATAATAATATATTTGCCATTAGAAACAAGAATGTTAGTTTGTTTACAAATTACAATCCATTGGGCTATATTCAAGTGTTCATTCTTGGTGTGTGTTAATTGTGCTACTAGTGAGTTAGAGAGTATAGAGATGGGTTGATTTCAAATTGAGGGTTGTTGTCAATTGTGAATTTGTGATGATAGAGATTGGAGAATATGCTACATTTTGGAATCTTATGCTTTTAATATATACGCTTATTGTTTGTAATTGGCAATTTCAGATTGAGTGTTTAAATGAATATCATATATATTTAAGATGATTATGTATGAACGGAAGGTAAACACTAGACGTGCAACAAGTTGAGCCGCTACCCCTTTTTGAATTGCAAAACTGATTCTTTAGAAAACCACATTTACAGATTTTGAGATATTGAGTGTTGTTTTGTTTTTGTACAAGTGTTGTTTTGTTTTGATGAATGATAGAGATTGGACAGTATGTTACTTTGTATATGCATTGTTACATTTTTAAGTTCTTCGATCTTAGGCATTTAAATGATCTGTTATGGAGGAAATGATTTAGGTCTGTGTGAGATATTGTTCTTCAAGTGGTTTAGCTCAATTTTAGTTTATTTAAATGGGAATGATTCTAACATGAGACTCATAGCAGTCAATGTGGTTTTGTAAATTTGAGTAAAAGTTTCGCTTAGTAATTGTAGTTTGTAGTTCTACAAATTTAATATGCGATATCATCCCATGAGCTCTTTCATAGATGAAATTTCTTTTCAACTTAATAACCTAACTTTTGATTCATATATGCAGGCTTTAATATCAATTTTGAAGGATTTCAATACTTTTTCGTGTTACTCAGTTCGTTGTAATTTATGCTACCATGTCATTATTGCCTAAACTACGCTGTGTCACTGTTGATGTTACCGGCACTCTAATGGCTTACAAAGGGCAGCTTGGTGACTATTATTGCATGGCAGCCAAAGCTGCCGGCCAACCTTGCCCAGACTACAAACGTATGCATGAGGGCTTTAAGTATGCATATAAGGACATGGCAAAGAATTATCCGTGTTTTGGGTTTGCAGCCAAAATGCCAAACATTGTGTGGTGGAAAACCTGTGTGCGAGATTCTTTTGTCAGGGTAAGGATATTTATCAAAGTCATTACAGTGTGTGAAATCTATTTACATAAGCATAGCAAGAAATGTATCATACTTAGTTTAGTTCTGAATTTGTTCTCTGCAACAACAAATACTCCTAAACAAAAATTATTTAAACATTGTTGATGAGTTCGGCTTTATTGTAAGCTATCTTAGTGGAACAATGAAATGAAGATTTATGATGCCTGCATTTTCGCATCTTTGAAAATTCCTTCAATTTGATGGAGCAATTTTGCTTTTTCTTGCAGGCTGGATATGAATATGATGAGGAGACATTTGAAAAGATTTTCAGACGCATCTATGCATCCTTTGGTTCATCTGCGCCATATACTGTCTTTCCAGATTCCAAACCGTTTCTTAGATGGCTTCGTGGGCAGGGTCTCAAAGTTGGCGTTGTGAGCAATGCTGAGTATCGATATCGGGATGTGATTCTTCCAGCTTTAGGCTTAAATCAGGTAGATTTCTCATGATTTTCTTAAAGTTTGCTGCCAGAATTATAAATGAGTTTAAAAGATACATTAATATTTAGTATTGTCATAGAGACCACTTAAATAGTTAACACAAAGTGGCATAGTATAGTATCACATACAAATACATCCGCAAGTGCCGGCCCAAAATTGTGTATCAAAGAAATGTTAATTTATAGAATGTAGTACCTCCACTTTGAAACACATGTGATTAGCCAATTACTGATTCATGTTCAATGAATTTCAACAAATCCAAAGCTCCTATTAGATCACATTTAATGAAAATTATGTTTCACTGTAGTCTATTCAGAAGCAAAAGTTTCTTTGTTTATTTATACATATTTGATGCGGTCTTAACAAATAAGGCCGCTTTTGGGTTGACCTATTTGAGCTTATCTACTAGCATACGTACTAGTGGACTGTTTGAGAGATTTTATAGAAACACTTACGGCATGTCTATAAGCTTGTTTCAGCTTATGTTCTCCATTCTAGCTTAGGCAAACAATTTATAGATTATATGGAAAAAAATTGAGTTTCGTTATCGAAATAGTTTATATATAAGCACTTATATGATAAGTGCTTGTGCTATAAAGTGGTTAATTATACTGTTTAACTGAACGGTGTCCCTGAGACAAGAATTTCTGATTGTTATAATGTTTGATGATGCAGGGATCTGAGTGGGACTTTGGCGTGTTTTCTGGCCTTGAAGGCATCGAGAAGCCAGACCCAAGAATTTACGAGATTGCACTTGAGAGGGCCGGAAACATTGCACCTGAAGAAACTTTACATATCGGCGATAGCATGCGCAAAGACTACGAGCCAGCTAAGAGCATAGGGATGCATGCACTACTGTTAGATAGATTTAAAACACCAGAAGCTGTGGAGTGGAGGAAATCTGGTGCAGTTGTTCTTCCCGACTTAACAACAGCACAAGAATGGCTGTCTTCAGAGAAGTCAACTTGTTAGAGGTTCTTTATCTTTGCTGTAGTAGTATATTTATGTATCATTTTGCGCATCTGATGACATACTTGTACTATTCCGGCTAGTATCATAACTGCATGTGTCTGAATATTGATATGCAGAGCCATGCTTGAGGATATCTGTCGGTAGGAGTGTGATCTTCTGATGTAACTCTACCATTACTTTGGAATACATATGTTATTTTCAAATGTTACTTTCTTTTCCTTAGTTACTTAGTTACGCACGTATATTTCCTCCTCAATTGCAGTGGAGAATGAGCATATCAAATATGGATATTTCCCCCCTTGTATTAATCTTCCTGATAAAATATTTTTTGTCTGTTTCGGTTTTTACTTCAGAGTTGTGTTTTTGTTTTGCTGCCCTAGGAAACAAAAAATAAATAAAAACATCTAGATACAAATATCTTGATGATATAAAATGTAAAAAGTTTTGAATAAGAAAAGGTAATTCAACGAGGAAAAGTAAAAGTTGGCTACCAAGCTACAATTGATTCAAATGGAAATCATGATCAAAGTCATGATTCTAAACCAAAACTAGACGATTCTAGGATGATTGAGTGTCTCATATGATCCATGGTGGATCAATATTTGAAAATGGTTATGATAATACTCCTTGTAAGTAGAAGTTCATAATATTACTTGTCATTATGACTGAGACGGTGACTCAATTGATGCCGATTCAATAAGAAAAATAAATATTACTGTTTCAAAACTGAACTCATGTTTGTTTGTCTTTGTTTTTGTTGAATAATTACCGATTCTGTCACCATTTCCGTTGTAAGGACGTGAAGGACCATGAGCTTCTACTTAAAGGTGGTGATGTCAATTGTCGTTGAAGTTTTGAGTGATTTTTAAGCATCAATTCACCATAGATCACTGAGACACGTCTTTATCCTAGCAATTGTCCTAAAACTATTGAATACCATAACTCTCCATCAAACATTCTTCCACTTTGATTTCCTAACCTTGAGTAAGAAATTCGATTAGTGGCTTGAAACACTAATTTATTTTATAGTAGTTTAATTTCATGATATAAATATTTGGAAGAGTTTATAAAAGTCAAAAGTGATTAACATAAATGGTTGCATCTTCTGTTAGTATTAGCTGTGAAATCCCATAAATTTTTTACTGCTCTAGCAATTGCCAATGAAATTCCATAATCTTTTCAAATCTGAAGGTCACATATGGACAAAGCATACACTGCAGCAACTACAATCTCCATGATATGGTGATGTGAATTTGGTACACTTATCTCTCTACATGAAAGTTAATAGTATAAAATTTGTTCAAAGCAGTAGAATATTCACTTATCTGTCAATTAGTTTGAATATAATATGAAAACTTCAATTATTGTCCAATGAGAAACGTGTGTGCTTTGTCTATTCATCATTTGTCTCCATCTTAGCTTTACCATGCAGGTACATTCAAAATCCTATACCATATACTGAACTCAAGATCTTATTATCTGGTTTATCTCAAAAGTGTGGCTTCTGTGGTTCTGAATTATCTGGCATATCAGTATATATATCTAAATGTAAGATCTATTAATATGCTTACTTTTCCACTTTCCATTATATTTTAGATGGCATAGTAACATCCTCTTATTATATATCACTTTTTGCTTTTAAATCTGTAAAATAAAACTTCTTTATTTTTAGTTCTTGCAAAGATGCAAATTTTTTGTTTTTCTTTTGTTGTTTTATTTTAATCCCTATAAAATTTGGTAATGTCGTTGGAGTTGGTACTTAATATGACAGTATTACTGTTATATTCATTTTCGTCCTCATGCCACTCATTTGAGAGACTAAAATCAAATGTTGTATATATTACCGACAACACTTACAATGTAAACAAGTATTTCTGAGGCTAAATCGAGATAACAAAAACCAAAATTAATCAGTGAAACATTTGCAAACATATTTGTAGAGATAAAAAACATATTTTAAACTATATCATATAAACATGTACATCACCGTCTACTTAATGCACATAGAATACATCCTACGAGGTGTTGAATTGCACACTAACTGACAAAATAATAGTACACTTGTTTGAGATCTTATCTATGTATTTATTTGTTTATTTATTTCAAAGCTATCTGTTAATTTTTCTTCAGTGACACATTCCAATCCAATCAACCTCCATAGTAAAGAAACAACTATTTTCAATGGCTTCCACAAAAGCCATGGAAGACCTTGAACCACAAAGAAGCTATTGGAGATGGAGCAAACAAGATTTCTTGCCAGAGGAATCCTTTCAAAGCTGGAACAACTATGTTTCTGCTCTTTCACAAACATGGTTAAGGTTCAAAGATCGTGTTCAGACCAGATCAGATGATGCAACTGAGACACTAGAGCTTCAGAAACAAAGTGAGAATGAAATGAAAAAATGCCTCAACTGGTGGGATCTAATCTGGTTTGGCTTCGGTGCGGTTATTGGTGCAGGAATCTTTGTCCTCACTGGACAAGAAGCTCATAACCATGCCGGAGCAGCAATAGTCTTATCTTATGCAGCTTCAGGGATTTCGGCAATGCTTTCTGTTTTCTGTTACACAGAGTTTGCTGTTGAAGTTCCAGCTGCTGGTGGTTCATTTGCTTACCTAAGAATTGAATTAGGCGACTTTGTTGCATTCATAGCAGCAGGTAACATACTTCTCGAATGCGTACTTGGAAGTGCAGCAGTATCAAGATCATGGACCTCTTACTTCACTAGCCTTCTGAATCTTCCCAAAGATTCGCTTCGAATCAAAGCACATCATCTCAAAGATGGATATAATTTACTAGACCCTATAGCAGTTGGTGTTCTGGTAATAGCCGGAACGATCGCAATGATCAGCACAAGAAAAACTTCATATCTCAATTGGATAGCATCAGCAATCAATACAATTGTTATCATATTTGTAATAGTTTTAGGATTTCTTCATGCCGATACATCAAATTTGACGCCTTTTTTACCTTACGGAGCTAGAGGTGTATTTCAAGCATCAGCAATTCTTTATTTTGCCTATGGAGGTTTTGAAAGTCTTGCGACAATGGCTGAAGAAACTAAAAATCCACCGAGGGATATACCAATAGGTTTGGTTGGTTCAATGTCAATGATCATAGTGATTTATTGTTTGATGGCACTTTCACTAAGCATGATGCAGAAATACACTGATATAGATACAGGTGCAGCATTTTCAATTGCATTTGAAAAAGTTGGAATGAAATGGGCAAAATATGTCGTAGCTTTTGGTGCATTAAAGGGTATGACAACAGTTCTTTTAGTAGGAAGATTAGGACAGGCACGTTATATCGTTCACATCGCACGTTCGCATATGATCCCTCCTTGGTTTGCTCTTGTCCATCCCAAAACAGGAACACCGATAAATGCTACACTCTTGATTACAATTTCAAGTGCTTGCATAGCCTTTTTCACTAGCTTGGATGTGTTATCAAGTTTGATATCAGTAAGCACACTTTTCGTTTTCGTGATGATAGCTATTGCACTTTTAGTACGGAGGTACTATGTAAGAGGTGTTACAACAAGAGAGAATCAGTTGAAGCTTGTTATATTTTTGATTCTCATTGTTGCTTCTTCAATGGGAATTTCAGCTTATTGGGGATTAAGGCCTAATGGTTGGATTGGATATACTGTTTTAGTTCCTGTTTGGTTTTTCGCAACTCTTGGTATGTCACTTTTTTTGACTCAACAAAGGAAACCAAGATTTTGGGGAGTTCCACTTGTTCCATGGTTACCATCTTTGTCGATTGCAACGACTGTTTTTCTGATGGGATCTTTGGAATCTGAAGCTTTTGTAAGATTTGGAATATGCACTTTGGTAATGTTGGTTTACTATGTTTTCTTCGGTCTCCATTCAACTTATGATATGGCTCGTCAAAAAGAGAAGGTGGAAACTGTCGAAGTTCATCATGCCGAGAGTACTAGCATTGAAGGGCCTTAAGATGACTGTAATGTTTTTCTTCCACTACCCATTTTCAGTTTCATTAGTTATATAACATTCTAGATGTTGTTCGTCCTTGTATCAATATTCAATAAATTATGGTTATATTACTTGTTAAATAAACAAGAGTCTATTTGTTTAGTTGTGTATGTGCAATATATCAGTGAAGTTATGTAATTGTGGAAAAAGAAAATATGGTAATTGCTCTCAGTATATCTGAACATAATTTGTAACACTATGCCATGCTTTATGTGAAAATGTAATGAACATCTATTGAGGTTCTTCTAAATTATTAGTATTTTCTTTCTTTCTTTGTGTCTGTTTTGAACTTTGAACGCATAAAAAGCACTACATGTACTTAAAGGATGGTGAAGTTGCTTAAAAACAGATCATGCTTATTTAGATGTTATATATCATGCTTTTAAATGTTTTGTTTTAAGAGTACCAATTGTGTAGAAAACGGTGTAATGAAATTGAATCAATCTCAGAGAAACTAATTTTGTTTAGTTTAAATTACGAGTTATTCTTTAACATTTTTTTTTTACTATGACATAGGTACGAAGTTTCTACCACCGTTAGTGATGATTATTCTTCATCAGGGAAATTGTGGGGCACACAGGTGTGTTCTCTTATTCCATCTGAATTTTGTCTATAGATAGGAGTCAGGAATTAAACCCCTGACCACCTGCTTAAGGGGTCTAAAACTCTTACCACTTGAACTAATTCATTGTTGATATTATTAACACTTAATTAATGTGATTTAATTGATACTTTGATATCTATCTAATATTGATATGAACATTATTACTCAAAGTTTTGAATGTATATTTTTAATAAATAAATCAATTATTTTTTTAAATAAATAGTTCTTCTAATAATCTAATCATAGTAAGTATGCTAGTATTCCAATTATTCTAACATCAAAACTACTTCAATATATGAGTGCCATATTCTGCTCAATATTTTACAATTGTCATCTATTATTTCTTTGTTATGCTTCTTTTATCACATGTATTGCCCATGAAAAATGCATCACTCATTCTTGATCAAGGTTATAAAACTACTCCCAATATTTTAGTTGATCCTTACCTCTATAGCTCTTTATAGTTGGTAGTTAAACTTAAAGGGGTAAATTTATTAGAAAATAATCAAAAGTTAAAATCATATGCAACATACAAATCAATGGTTGGATGCATGCGGGAATGCACGTCCAATCGTTGATTCTATTTCTACCCTTCAGATACACAATCATATCAAATAAAATACTGAGAAAATTTTGAAATCATTCAAATTTAAGAATCTCATAATTGAAGTCAGAATAAAATCTCAAAATAATTGAAAATGAATAAAGAGGTTTGACTTTGATAGAGGCTTCTATTTCCTACACAAAGGAATTAACTAGAAAGGTTATATTGTATCCTTATGTTGGAAAATTATTAAAATAACAAATTTAAAGTTATATAAAAATAAAAGATAAAAAAGAAAGCATAATTGGAGGGGTGATTGAAATAATAATAACAACCTAAGGTTTTTTTTCCATTGATAAAAAACTCAGACGAAAGAGTGAGGAAAAATAATAGAAAAATAGGTTGGAAACGATGAAAGGAAGCAAAGTTGTTTGTGGTTGTGAAACTAAAATGGTTTATTAGATTTAAGGTTAGTTTGTGAAGTTGAGCGGAGGTTGAGAGGGAAAATAGATGTTGAGAGAGTGGAGGATTCAAGTCAAAGGAACTTGAAAAAGGAATGTGAACGGTATATGTCATTGTAATTAATGTTATCAATTCCCGATGGTAGGAATGCGGAGGTCCAAGAGATGAAGTAGCTTCAAAGAGGGAAGACAAAAGACCACTCTCTTTAATGTTATTATCAATTTTTAATTTTTAATAATGGCGGGAAGAAGACCAAAGACCGTCTTTAATGTTTATCAATTCTCAATGTTAGCGATAGAAGATAAAAGACCACTGTCATTAATGCTATTACCAATTTCCAATGCTAGTGGGAAGAAGACAAAAGGCCGTCTTAAAAAGGATACACGCATAAGTTTGACGTTTGACTAGCTAAAAGTCAATTCTGAACGTAAACACTTGAGTTTGGATGGGATTAGGAGAGAATTAAGGCTTCTATAGTATCCAAAGATTGGAAGTTAGTGATATTATATTCATTTTTTGTTCTCATGAAATTCATATTTGAGAGACTAAAATCAAATATTGTACATATTTCCAACATCAATTCCAACATAAACAAATATATCTGAGACTACGACAAAAACCAGAAAAGTAATAAGTGATATATTTGCAATGACTTGAAAAATGAATTTTTTTTTATATGAATAAAAGAAAAAATTGATGTATTTACATAATAAAAGCAAAAATTGATATAAAAAACATATTTCAAACTATATCATATAAATATGTACTCTCTCTGATCATTACTATAGGCAAATTTGACTTTGTGTATATTGAAAATTGATGTATTTGATCTATAATATTAATAAGACATACTCCCACCATTCTAAAATATAAGCAAAAATTGATCAACAAAGGTTGATGTATCTGGAGCAAAACATAGACCATGTACATCAACTTTTGTTGACCCATTTTTACTTATATTTTGGAACAGAGGGAGTTATCAAAAAAGTCAAATTTTCTTATAATAGTGACAAGGGAGTACATTTTGACTACTTTTTCTTCTTTTTTTTTGACAAAATCTTTGACTACTTAATGCACATAAATGTTGAATTGCACACTAACTGACAAAATAATTTGACACTTGTTTGTGATCTTATTTATTTCAAAACTACCTAGTATCTGTTTATTTTTCATCAGTGACACATTTCAATCCTATCACTAAAGAAGCATTATTTTTCAATGGCATCCACAGAAGCCATGCAAGACCTTGAACCACAAAGAAGCTATTGGAAATGGAGCAAACAAGATTTCTTGCCAGAGGAATCCTTTGAAAGCTGGAACAACTATGTTTCTGCTCTTTCACAAACATGGTTAAGGTTGAAAGATCGTGTTCTGTCCAGATCAGATGATGCAACTGAGACAATAGAGCTTCAGAAACAAAGTTTGAATGAAATGAAAAAATGTCTCAGCTGGTGGGACTTAATCTGGTTTGGCTTTGGTGTACTGATTGGTGCAGGAATCTATGTGCTAACTGGTCAAGAAGCTCATAACCATGCAGGACCAGCAATAGTCTTATCCTATGCAGTTTCCGGATTTTCAGCAATGCTCGCGGCTTTATGTTACACAGAATTCGCCGTTGAAGTTCCAGCTGCAGGTGGTTCATTTGCTTACCTGAGAATTGAATTAGGTGACTTTGTTGCTTTCATAGCAGCAGGTAATATAATTCTCGAATGTGTACTTGCAAGTGCCGCAGTATCAAGATCATGGACTTCTTACTTCACAAGCCTTTTGAATCTTCCCAAAGATTCGCTTCGAATCAAAGCACATCATCTCATAGATGGATACAATTTACTAGACCCTATAGCAGTTGGTGTTCTGGTAACCGCTGCAATGATAGCAATGACCAGCACAAAGAAAACTTCCTATCTCAATTGGATAACATCTGCGATCAACGTAATCGTTATCATATTTGTAATGATTGCAGGGTTTTTTCATGCAGATAAATCGAACTTGACGCCTTTTTTACCATATGGAGCTAGAGGTGTATTTCAAGCATCAGCAATTCTTTATTTTGCCTATGGAGGTTTTGAAAGTCTTGCGACAATGGCAGAAGAAACTAAAAATCCACCAAGGGATATACCAATTGGTTTGGTTGGTTCAATGTCAATGGTCATAGTGATTTATAGTTTGATGGCACTTTCACTAAGCATGATGCAGAAATACACCGATATAGACACAGGTGCAGCCTTTTCAATTGCATTTCAAAAGGTGGGAATGAATTGGGCAAAATATGTTGTAGCTTTCGGTGCATTGACAGGTATGACAACAGTTCTTTTAGTAGGAAGATTAGGAATGGCGCGTTATGTCGTTCACATTGCGCGTTCGCACATGATCCCTCCTTGGTTTGCGCTTGTGCATCCCAAAACAGGAACACCGATAAATGCTACACTTTTGATTACAATTTCAAGTGCTTCCATAGCCTTTTTCACTAGCTTGGATGTGTTATCAAGTTTGATATCAGTAAGCACACTTTTCATTTTCGTGATGATATCGATTGCACTTTTGGTCAGAAGGTACTATGTTAGAGGAGTTACAACAAGAGAGAATCAGTTAAAGCTTGTTATGTTTTTGATTCTCATTGTTGGTTCTTCAATCGGAGTCGCAGCTTATTGGAAATTGAGGCCTAATGGTTGGATTGGATATACTGTTGCTGTTCCTGTTTGGTTTGTTGCAACTCTTGGGATGTCAATTTTTCTGACTCAACAAAGGAAACCAAAATTTTGGGGAGTTCCACTCTTTCCATGGTTGCCATCTATGTCGATTGCAACAACTGTTTTTCTGATGGGATCTTTGGAATCTGAAGCTTTTGCCAGATTCGGCATATGCACTTCGGTAATGTTGGTTTACTATGTTTTCTTCGGTCTCCATTCAACTTATGATATGGCTCGTCAGAAAGAGAAGGTGGATACTGTCAAAGTGAATCATGCAGATACTACTAAGATTGAAGGGCCTTAAGATGATTGTAATGTTTATCTTCAATAACTAAGTATGATTAGTATCATATTAATATTCTAGATGCTGTTTGTCCTGTCATTAAGAAAATAAAGATGTTATTAGTCTTTTTGTCTATATTCAATAAATAATGGTCCTATGACATGTTGGAAACAAAAATCTCATTAATGTTTTACTTTCCTAGACCTCTTTAATGTTTCACCTCCCAAGGAGTTTAGATTCATTGCATACCGTGCAGAACAAGTTCAACATATCTTAGGAAGTTGTGCTATTGCTCACTTTGAAATTGCTTATTAACATTGTGTCTCCTTCAACCCACATGGGTAAAATTTTGTTGAAGATTTGGGACCTTAGAGTGTGTTTCTCTCAAGGTCTCAGGTTTGAATCCTCCCGTCCCGATACTATTTCTTGTGTTGGGTCAGTCTATACAGAGTAAAATTTTGACTTCAAATTTCCCGGGCACAACGTGTGTCCGCCCGTCCCTGGTCACAGTTGCCTTGGACAAATTATCCACATAGTTTAATAATCCTGACACATTTGTAAGTCCCAAACAACATTACCTTGCTTTTTGGACTCGAAGAATATATGTCTAATCCTAAGGTCACGTTTATGTTGATACTTAACATTATCTTATTCATATCTTTGCAACTGAAATTGCTTTTTCCTCTCACTGCAAGTGCATGTGTGTGCCAACATGTGCATTTTATAATCTCTTAACTTATAAAATCCATTTTTTTTTTGTTTTCTGGTTATATCTACCACATTGTCCAAAACACTTTATTTTTGGGTGAAACTCATGTGGGTCCCACTAAATCGTGTGGATTTCCATATTTAGTGTAATCCATTCTCAGAGTGGTATGATTCACATGAATTTCATCCATAATAGTGTCACCATGGAAAAACTGTGTTACAAAGTGTGTTTCTCTCATTTTATATCAAACTTGGTTTTATCTAGTAGGTTACATGTTTTAGTATTTATCATCTGAAAGATTGATAGCTTATGATTCTGCCTTCAATTTTTACCTCTTCAGTTGCATGGAGAATGAGCATATACGAAAACAGTATTATGCGTCCTTATGATTGAGATAGTCAGTCAATTGATGTCGATTTGGAAATAAGTAAATAGTGTTCAAAACTCAACTTATGATTGTTTTTCTTTATTTTTGTTAAATCAATACCGATGATGTCACTCTTTTAAGACGTGGAGGACTCTGAACTACTACTTAAAGGCGACGACATAAATCTTCGCCAAAGTTTTGAGTGACTTTTCAAGTAACGGTTCGCCATAGACCACATGAGACAGTTCTCTACCCTAACAATTGTCAAAAAAACTACCGAAACACCATAATTCTCAGAGAATTTTTCCACGCTGATACCCCAACCTCGAGTAAGATTTTGGATTAGTGCTTGAAGGAACATAATTAAAAGTAGTTTAAATTTATTTAATGATAGTACGTCATATTTGTTTTTAAATGTTTGGAAGTGTTCATAAATGTCAACGCAGATCGATACAGATGATTGCATTTTCTATTAGTATTAGCCGTAATTTTGGTTAAAATTTGATATTTCATGATGATAGTTATATGCCATTTCTATTATAAACTCTTACTGAGGTTAATGGTTCTTCATATAAATAAAAAGGTATATGAATGTTCTTTTTCAATTTCCATCAACTCTAAATTCAATTCTTATAGTCTGTTGAGTTTAAGTTTTTATGACTTGAGTTTTTGCTTGATAAACATAATTAAACTCTTTAGCTAAACACAATCTTGTCATATTCCAGCTTGATGTATGTAAACATAGCTATGGACAATAATTTTGAAAATGATTTGGTGTGGACCACAGTAGGAAAATAATTGATTCCAACCACACACATATAAATGCTGATTTTCTTCCCTATCTATCTATATGTAATACAAAAAAGACACAATAGACAAGGATTCATGATTTGACTTTAGTAAGTCTACAAGATAATTACAAGCTGCAAAGAAAGGGACTTAATACTGAATGATAAAGAAGATCGGTGGCGACTTTTAGGGTGAAGAAGTGTCTCATATGGTTTACAATGGACTGATGTTTGAAAATCGTTTAAAACTCTACCAATGATTGTGCCTCCACCAATGGACATATGTGTGTGCCTCTATTACTCATCATTTGTATCCAACTTATCATTAGTATGCAAGGACCTTCACATTTAATACTTCACATTCCTATGCCAGATACTAAGAGTGTGACTTCTACCAAACGTTAGTTCGTCCAGTGATGGTTGATGTCGGACTTGGTATGGAGGACCACACCGCAGCTGCATTTGGGAGAGGATTGGAACCAAAACCAATTAATGCCAGAACTCACCTCGAACCGGATTAGTCGGTCTAGTGGATCGGATACTGGTGGTGAAAATCAAAAAAAAAATTAAGAATGTGACTTCTGTGGTCTGAATTATTATGCATATCTGTATTTCTGATTTTCTTTTTGGTCCTTATTCTTTATTTTTTAGTCCTTGTGAAATTTAATAATGTTAGAATTGGTCCTTTTCGTATAATGATCAAAGATGTACATCTCCATCCATCAAATGGACATGTAAGACAGCTGAAGTGTTAAATTCTACACTAACTGACAAAATAATTTATGACACTTATTTGAGATCTTTATTTATTTCAAAGCAATCTTCTGGTTTTTTTCAATGAAGAAACAATAAAAAGCATGGATGAGCAAGAACATCCGAAAAGCTATTGGAGATGTAGCAAACAAGATTTCTTGCCAGAGGAATCTTTTCAAAGCTGGAACAACTATGTTTCTGCTCTTTCACAAACATGGTTAAGGTTCAAGGATCGTGTTCAGACGAGATCAGATGATGCAACTGAGACATTAGAGCTCAAGAAAAAAAGTGAGAATGAAATGAAAAAATGCCTCAACTGGTGGGACCTAATGTGGTTTGGCTTTGGTTCAGTGATTGGTGCTGGAATCTTTGTCCTTACTGGACAAGAAGCTCACAACCACGCAGGAGCCGCGATAGTCTTATCCTATGTAGCATCAGGAATTTCAGCAATGCTTTCTGTTTTCTGCTACACAGAATTCGCTGTTGAAGTTCCGGCAGCAGGTGGTTCATTTGCTTACCTAAGAATTGAATTAGGAGACTTTGTTGCTTTCATAGTAGCAGCTAACATACTTCTCGAATGCGTACTTGGTACTGCAGCAGTATCAAGAGCATGGACTTCTTACTTCACTAGCCTTTTGAATCGTCCGAAAGATTCACTTCGAATCAAAGCACATCATCTCAAAGATGGATACAATTTGCTGGACCCTATAGCAGTTGGTGTTTTGGTAATCTCCGGAACAATTGTAATGATCAGCACAAGAAAAACATCGCTTCTCAATTGGATAGCATCGGCCATCAACACAGCTGTAATCATATTTGTAATCATTGCGGGGTCCGCTCATGCAAATACATCGAACTTGACACCTTTTTTACCTTATGGAGCTAAAGGTGTATTTCAAGCATCTGCAATTCTTTATTTTGCATATGGAGGTTTCGACAATATTGCAACCATGGCTGAAGAAACTAAAAATCCACCAAAAGACATACCAATAGCCTTGATTGGTTCAATGTCCGCGATCACAGTGATTTATTGTTTGATGGCACTTTCACTAAGCATGATGCAGAAATACACTGATATTGATACAGGCGCGCCTTTTTCAGTTGCATTTCAGAAAGTTGGAATGAATTGGGCAAAATATGTAGTAGCTTTCGGCGCGTTGAAAGGTATGACAACAGTGCTTTTAGTAGGTGGATTAGGACAGGCGCGTTATATAGCTCACATCGCACGTACGCACATGATCCCTCCTTGGTTTGCTCTTGTACATCCCAAAACCGGAACACCGATAAACGCTACACTCATGGTTACAATTTCAAGTGCTTGCATAGCCTTTTTCACTGGCTTGGATGTGTTATCAAGTTTGATATCAGTAAGCACACTTTTCGTTTTTGTGATGATGCCGATTGCTCTTTTGGTAAGAAGGTACTATGTTACAGGAGTTACAACAAGAGAGAATCAGTTAAAGTTTATTACGTTTTTGATTCTCATCGTTGCATCATCGATGGGAATTTCAGCTTATTGGGGATTGAGGCCTAATGGTTGGATTGGATACACCGTTTTAGTTCCGGTTTGGTTTCTCGCAACTCTTGGTATGTCGCTTTTTTTGACTCAACAAAGGAAACCAAGATTTTGGGGAGTTCCACTTGTTCCATGGTTACCATCTTTGTCAATTGCAACAAATGTTTTTCTTATGGGATCATTGGAATCTGAAGCATTTTTAAGATTTGGAATATGCACTTTGGTAATGTTGGTTTACTATGTTTTCTTTGGTCTTCATTCAACTTATGATATGGCTCATCAAAAAGACAAGTTGCAAACTATCAAAGATGAGACTTCTAAGACTGAAGAGCCTTAAGATATTTGTGATTTTAATCTTCCACAACTCAATTTCATATGTTAAATGAAGTTCTATAGCTTATTAGTCCTTGTATAAATAAATTAAAAGATCAATAAAGGAATCTTACATAAACAATAATACCAAAATCATTTTTTTCACCGCATAACGAAACATAAACACAATCTTTCTGCGATTATATGATTGTATTTTTCATACATCAACACTTAAAACCTACGTTGCAATTTAGAAGGACATTCACATTTTAAAATCGACCATCGATGACCGATTGTAATTTCTTGTATGTGTGTACCACGATCACACATCATAATAACAAAAATTAATTCTTATTTGGTCATATGATCTTGAACCTATTTCAAGAGGTCTTCTTGAGTACAGAATATTTGAAATAACTATTCAACTAATTATGGTAATGTACTTGTATTAAAGTATACAAACATAAGTTTTATATTTAGGGTTAATAGGTTTTTACCCCCTGCAAAGTTGGGGAGTTTTGCATTACCCCCTTGTAATATTTTTTTTTGTGATTACCCCCTTGTAATGTCTAAATTCCTTCAATTATCCCCCTCAATTGTCACCTAAATAGAGAATCTTTATTTTGGATGATGTGGCAGCTTATGTGGTTTTTTATTTCAATTTTGATTAATTTATTTAATGACACATATATAAATATATTACATTTTTTTTAATGAAAAAAATATTCTTTACAAAAGTAATTTAAAACAAATAAAATTAATTTAAAACAAATAAAATAAATAGATTATAATTTGATAATTAATCCCTCAATCTTCCAACCTAATCCCCCCTCCTCTTCACTGCAAATAAAACTAAAGAATCTTACTTTACGAGGGGGGAATCGAAAAAAAATATTTTACAGGGGGTAATGCAAAACTCCCCTACTTTACAGGGGCAAAAGCCTATTAACCCTTATATTTATATACAAACCTGATCAACTGTGTTGAATTGTTCATTCTGTTAGTGATCTTAAGCAGTCAGGATGCACATCCGGATGGTAATTTTTTTAAACGTGCAACATGACTGAAAATATATATAACTATGTTTTAACCGCATGCAGTGGCGGAACATGCAAGGGACTAGAGTGGGCTATAGCCCACTCACTTTTTTCAATATTTTTTATACTACTAATGGTATTAGATGTATTATATATGTGTTATTATATATACATATTATTATATATTGGGTCTTTTACAAAAATAGTATTTCAGAATCTGTCAACTTTTGGTGAATTATGTCAAAAATTAGTTTAGACAAGTAAATTAAATTTGTATTCATTGATTGATCGAGTACTACGACCTATTTTAACTTTTCTCGTGTCAACAACAATCACTAAACGTGTCTTTTCAGTGATGAAAATTATAAAAACAAGGCTACACGTAACAAAATGGGAGATGATTTTCTCAAAAACTTTATGATTAGACATATTGAAAATGAGATTGTTGAAAAATTCACCTCAAATATGATAATATGAAAAATTCTAACTTATAACATGAATGTTTACATTAAAAGAGAAATTAGTATAAGTATCAATTTATATCTTATTGTTGATGATTTCAAATTACGCGGTACAATAAAATATTATTTTAAGATATATATATTTTAATTTTTTATTTTTTATAATCAACTTTTGTATGCTATATAATTTTTATATTTGATTTAAATATTATAATATATTTTAGTCGCCCACCCGGAATTTTTTTCCTGGTTCCGCCACTGACCGCATGTATTTTAAGGTGTATTTAACTACTTTTTAGTTACAACTTGCAAAAACACTCCATCATAAATATTAGTGGGTGTATTTTAACAAATATTTATAGAAGCTTCTAACTTACCTTGACTTGTTTTTTAGAAGGTGTATAACCAACCAAACATAATTGGTTTGGTGATGATTAACGCTGGACTTCATAGGAAGGATCCCGATTCGATCTCCGCACTGCCATTAAACGAAGTTGAAACTACTTAATGTCAGAACTTTTCCCAAATTGAATTAGTGTATGTCCAATATGTCAGATATTGGTGGAAAAAAAAAGACACCATAGAGATATCAGATAGCAGCACATCCGGATGATAAAAAAAAATGTCTTACTTGTTACAAATTTTATGGCTCAACCCTACAATTTCAAGAGGACAAATAGGTGATTTCAAATAATGAGAGATATCAGATAGATAAGTTAGTCCAAATTGATATTTGGATTTCACACAGTAACTGCGTCATACAGTTATTTGTCACCCGACCATCACATTTAGAATCGATATAGAAAACCACTTGATGCTAAAATAGGTCAAATGCATTCATGTGTCATAAGTTTTTGATTAGTACCACATAAATTTTTTAAGTTCAAGTACTTGAAGTGTTTAAAATATTACAATGTTTCCAATTAACCTCTATTACAAAAACACTTATATGTCTGTTATAATGTTGATTTGACACAAAACATTACATTTTCACATGACATGTGCGTATATTAACGTTATTATAAAGTACGAAATAGCGATAAAATGACAACAATTAAAGATAAAATATGTTTATAGTAACATTTTATATCTATTTGTTGTCATTTTATCGTTATTTCATACTTTATAGTAATGTGACTATACGCATCTATCGTGTGAAAATACAACGTTTCGTGTCTAATCAGCATTTTAATGAACACATCAGCATTCTTGTAATGAAGGTTAATTTGAAGGGCAACGGTGCAACACTTTAAATACTTAAATGACCTATGTTATAAATAAATGTAAAAGATTTATATCAAAATAATTGAATGGTTCATATATAGTACTCCCTCTGTCCCAATTTAAGTGTTCTAGTTGACTATTTCACACACTTTAAGAAAAATGTGTAAATGAAAGAGAGATAATATAACTTTTACTAAAATACTCCCTCTTTTTATTGGTGGTAGATATAGAAATATTAAAAAAGTAGATTTTGATTGTATTTTTTCTCTCATCGATTGTTATAAAAGATAAAATAGAAAAATTAATATTATAAATAGTAGAATATGACATTGATTTTGAAATACAATTTTAACAAGTAAGACATTTATTTATTTTGTGGCAGGGTAGGCGTCTAAAAAATAAGAGTAATACTTTCTTGCCTCACTCGGTCTTTCCTTGTCTTCACCATCTAACAGACTAACACTGATTTGCGGATTCAACGACCGCGAAGCAACAACGAAAGTGAAGTTCAAACACAAACATTTTCCTCAAACAAACCAAACCAAACCTAATCTTTGTTTTGATTCATGCCATGCCAAAATGTTCAAAATTTCCCACAAACATTCTCAAACACTCTCTTCATCATCTCAAATCTCTTTCTCAAACCCAAACCCTTCTCTCTTTCTCTTCTTCTTCCTCCAACAATCTTCCCCATATCCCTCCATTTTCACCTCAAATCTTCAAATCAACTACCAAAACATCTTCTCACAAATGGGGTTCTTACAAATTGGGTGATTTATCTTTCTATTCCCTCATTGATAATTTCGCTTCATCTTTCGATTTTGATTCATTAGAACAACTTATTCGTCGAATGAAGCGCGAAAATCGCGTCTTTATTGAGAAAAACTTCATTGTTATGTTCAAGGCTTATGGGAAAGCACATTTAGTTGAAAAAGCTTTGGACTTGTTTCATAGAATGGAGGTTGAGTTTCATTGTAAGCAAACTGTTAAATCTTTCAATTGT
The DNA here is from genome assembly GCA_951804385.1 of Trifolium dubium. Lineage (NCBI taxonomy): Eukaryota > Viridiplantae > Streptophyta > Magnoliopsida > Fabales > Fabaceae > Trifolium > Trifolium dubium. Next base: position 23,584,316 of record OX638062.1, on the reverse strand, counting down.
GTTTTCAATGTTGTTATTCAAGAGGGTCATTTTAATCTTGCTTTGGAGTTTTATTCTAATGTTGTTGATTCCAAGAATTTTAATCATGTTCATCCTAATGGACTTACTTTTAATTTGTTGATTAAGGCTTTGTGTAGACTTGGTTTAGTTGATCAAGCTGTTGAGGTTTTTAGAGGGATTAGTTTAAGGAATTGTGTTCCGGATAATTATACGTATTCGACGTTGATGCATGGTTTGTGTAATGTGGGTAGGATTGATGAGGCGGTTTCGTTGTTGGATGAGATGCAGGTTGAAGGTATATTCCCGAATCCTGTTGCGTTTAATGTTTTGATAAGTGCGTTGTGTAAGAAAGGTGATTTAGCGCGTGCATCTAAGCTAGTCGATAATATGTTTCTTAAGGGTTGTGTTCCGAATGAAGTAACGTATAATTCGCTTGTTCATGGTTTGTGTCTTAAGGGTAAGTTGGATAAAGCGGTGAGTCTATTGAATCGAATGGTGTCGAATAAATGTGTGCCTAATGGTGTTACTTTTGGGACACTTATTGATGGGTTTGTTAAGCATGGTAGAGCTTTGGATGGGGTGCGTGTGTTGGTTTCTTTGGAAGAGAAAGGTCATAGTGGGAATGAGTTTATTTACTCGTCTCTTATTAGTGGATTGTTCAAGGAGGGGAAATGCGAGCATGGGATGCAATTATGGAAGGAAATGGTTGAAAAAGGATGTAAACCAAATACTATAGTGTATAGCACTCTTATCGACGGTCTTTGTCGAGAAGGAAAGACAGATGAAGCGAAGGAATATCTATTAGAGATGAAGAATAAAGGCCACCTTCCGAATTCTTTCACTTATTGCTCCTTGATGTGGGGTTATTTTGAAGCAGGTGATAGTCATAAAGCTATTCTTATTTGGAAAGAGATGGAAGATAATAATTGTAATGATCACGAGGTTTGTTACAGTATACTTATTAACGGATTATGCAAGAATGGGAAGCTTAAGGAGGCCTTAATGGTATGGAAGCAAATGTTGAGTAGAGGAATCAAATTAGATGTTGTGACTTATAGTTCAATGATTCATGGCTTATGTAATGCTCAATTAGTAGAACAAGGGATGAAACTTTTCAATCAAATGCTTTGTCATGAGCCGAAGTTACAACCTGATGTGGTTACATACAACATACTACTTAACGCTTTTTGCACAAACAATAGTGTCTCCCGTGCTATTGATGTTCTGAATACTATGTTAGATCAAGGTTGTGATCCCGATTTTATTACTTGCGATATTTTCTTAAAAACTTTACGAGAAAATATGGACCCACCTCAAGATGGGAGGGAGTTTCTAGATGAGCTTGTAGTCCGATTAATTAAGCGACAGAGGACAGTTGGTGCTTCCAATATTATAGAGGTAATGCTTCAGAAATTTTTGCAGCCTAAACCTTCTACTTGGGCCTTAGTTGTTCAGCAACTCTGCAAACCTATGAAAGTTCGAAAAACCATCACTGAATGTTGGAGCAGGCTGTGTTGCTGATGTCCTGTAAAAAATGTTATCTTCTTGAAGCTAAGGAAAGGAACTCCGAATACAGGGTTTTATTGATCCAGATCCTCAAATGTAAGACCTCAAACTTTCAAAGGGTATATACAATAATATGCGTCTCATACTCCTAAAAGGATTAAGTGTTCAATATCCAATCTACTATGATCTATAAGAGTTGATTTTAACAGGGCTCAGTCATAGTAATTGGTTGAATATGCACACTATCAGTAACCGACCAGTTAACAATTTCATACAATTTGCAAGTATTCTGCAGATTGCATTTTGCAAGGAAAATGAAATTCAATGATGATGAACCAGTATAGAGGATCGCTACCGGGTGCGAACATACAGAAGTGCAAAGGAAAAAAAAAATATGAGTGTCATCTTCTGATTATAATTGTCTAACAGATACAGAAAAATACGAAAAAGTCCCTAGTCGACTCTAGTAATCAGTTATCACAGCTCAATATAAAGATTGAGTGGGAAAATTGTGGGGCTGATCGATGAAATAGATAGCCGAAGTGTCAGCAATTGTTGTATATCCAGTTATTTCATGTACAAATGAAATTTCTTAAACTTCCTCCAATCAATTGGTATAGTGAAAAACACGATCTTTATTTAATGCTTGATTTCTAAAACTTGATTATTTTGTTGTTTGTAATGCATACTATAACAATGTACTCACTGTAAAATCATGGTAGGGATAAGAATATGATTATTTATCTGTTATTGTTAGTTTCTTATCCTTCTCTTATCTAACTAATGCTGTTAAGATTTTAGTGTTGAACCATGATTTGCTTGGTATCTTGTGTGTGGGGATGAAATATTGGATAGATGGGTTATTGGAATGAAGTGAACTGACAAAACTAACTGATCTTCAGTTAGTCTCTTGTTCACTGCGGCAACTAACCATGCTCCGTAGCTTTGTACTTATTTTACCTAACTTGTCTGACTTCAACCCTCAGCAATAGACCTTTATTTTCGGATTCATATCTTACATAACACCGACATTCAATTTAAAGGTATATTTGGTGTTTGACACGCATCAATGTCTGACTTTGACATGACATTGATGTATGTAGTTACATTCAATCACTTCTATCTTTTCAATTTTTTATTGGTGTCTACATGTCAATGTCATTTTAGCGTTCGTGTCTGTGTTAATGTTTCATGACTTATAACTTTTTCTTATAACTTTTTCTTTTTTTGCATAGTGTGTTGAATACTATCAAAACACAATCTTAATTTTGATCATGATTGTAGTATTATTGATGTTAACATCTTGATGCACTCCAAGTAATGCTTTACACATTCTATATATCCCAATTTTCATCCCTTCTCCATGAGTATCAAGGATTTGTGTAGAATTACAAAAATTTACCTATCTTTGAAGAGTTAGACTAAAATGGCTGCTTTATTTATATGGTTCTGTCAAGTAAGATTTTTGTTGACGGTGGGAATTTATAAAGAATTTGTTTTTATGGATAATTGAAAATTATTAGTAACACATTTCCTAACTTTTTTTTTCAACACCTCTTATTAATTGAAATCCATTTAAGCTCCAAATTTCAAGTGGTTTTTGTGTATGCACCAAACTCAAGTGGTGCATTGTATTAAACTTTTTTTTATAGGGACTTAAACTGAATTCGACTAATATTGCAGCGACGAAAAAGAGTAATAACTCTTTATTTAAAGATTTTAGTGATTGTACACAAAATACACTTCTAAAATAATACCAATAAAATTATTTTGCAATGAAAGGTCTTATTGAGCAGCTGATACTCATAATTGATAAAATTTGTTCAATGTAGCCTTCTAAGCTGCTGCTTCTGCTGCAGAAGAGACCTTTTTGGTAACATAAACAGGATCTCCCAATTTAAGCACTTTTCCATCTCCTTTAGCAGAAGAGTCACTCCAGTTCCAAACTACATTCATACCAAAATAGACCTGTAACACAAGCATAAGCATGTCATTTGAAATCAATGAACAAAAGGAACATTTTCATTGAAAGTTTGATAATGTCTCACCATGCTTTTGTTTTTATCATTTGGTCTTAGGACTTGGCCAGACCTAAATTTCATCATAGTTGCAGTTGGTTCAGTTCCACGTATTGCTGTGTCTTGATTGGTTGTTGGTACCTGACCATAATAAGCATCATTATCGTTAGAACAACGACCCCGGCTCAAAAGAATAAAGATACTAAAAACATAAACAGTGGTAACAAAGTTCTGCCAATTGTGTCTATATCTCCGACCACACAGCAGCTGCAGTTTATTTCTATTAATCAAACTTAGGGTTGACAGAGTAAATCTGTATATAAATACAACGTCTAATTTTTTTTTCCAGTACAACCCGCTTTGCTCGAGCGACCAGCCTACTTATCAGCAAGTATGTACCATAATCTATGAAGCCTGACACTCCTCGGATTAGGCGTGTCCAACACCGACACGACACCGACACTACGATTAAATTGAATTATATCATTTGCTCGAATTTATATCTGTGTCGATGTATCCGTGTCAGTATCCGTGCTTCATAGACCATACTCAAATAATGCAAATTGGATGCATAACTAGATCTAGAAAAAACATGATCCAACCTCTGCCAAAGTTGATAGCTTAAGTTATGATACATGTTCCTATGGATTGGCTATACAATATGCATGTAACTATAAAGTAGAACTCTTCACCTTACAACGGCCGCACAGCTTGGCACCCTGAAATGAAAACCTGCTTATCTTGATATCTCTCCACAGGTCTTCAGAAAATGGTTCACAACCTTCAACAAGGATACTGCACATCATGGCACCAAAATCTCGATTATTTAATCCAAACTAATAACCTATATATGAAATAATATAATTACAACACTAGACAACAGGACATGAACAAATCGATACTTGGGTCTGAAACGATTTATAGGTATAGGCTCCTCTAGACGCTCGTTGAGTGCATCCAACGAATCCTGAAAGAAATAAATGACAAATAAAAAGTAAAGACTTGTACAATAAAATTTAGACTCGATTTCCCAACTGCTACTTTACTGACCTGAGATGTGAGTAAGAACGGATAACCATCACTGAATAAGGTCTGATGCTGTCCCTCAACATAATTAGGATCTACTTTTCTAACTTCGGAAACTGCATTTGGAAACATTACTCGGAGAGTTATCACTTGTTGGGGTTATTTATGTCATGCATAATGCGACCACGGTTCATGGAACCATTGTACATTACATGAATATGTTACATTGAATTTTCTTCACATTATATTGTACATTACACACACACACACTACAAAAGCAACATGCAAACAGGTTAATACTACACTCCTAGTAATGTTCACGTTTTCTCGAAACTGCTATAGTCATTTACCAATCATTCGTTCGTTTTCTTATTCTTTAAGGTCTAAAAGACGTTACCAGTATTGAAGCGGACCAGTTTAGCAGGACTTCCTAAATAATCGGTGAACCACTGTGATGCTTCGGCACCCTCATCCCAGGCTGAGCCAGACCATTCCCACACTGAAATATCATCTGCTACTTCATACTGTTTGTTCAAACAAACTTTGAGAGGTTCCATTCCAGGTGCTTTCACCACTGTAACATGAAGAAAGAGACACTATTCATTTCATTAACTAAGCAAATTTAGAAAGAAAGAAAAAAAAGATGAAAATCACGATCTTGAAGAATGTGCAAATCAAAAGTCAGTCAGTGTTTCAACTTCTATAATTTTATAATTCTCTCAAAATTAAGAACAGAAGGAAAGCAAAGCATCTGTCAACCAAGATTTAAGCAGATACTTAAAACTTTAGGATCCAAATGAAGCACGGACACTTCTAGGATTAGGAGTGCCCGGTGTCAGACACGACGACACCGACACTTTTGATTACATTGAATTATATTATTTTCTAAAATTTGTATCCATGTCGGGTCTGGGGTCTGTGTCCTTTCTGTGTCTGTGCTTCAAATAACAGTTAGGAGAGTTAATCAAACACATGCTTAATTGTGTATCCCATATGATCCATCTATTTGTATTGTGCAGTTATAGTTCAGCAACAATAAATCACTCAGTCAAACATTGTAAGGCTTCTACATTCTTATAGAAAAAGCAATATTTTTGGGGTTTCTCATGAGAAGTGGGTGAGCCACTCATTTTGTTTTATACCATTTTATATTTTGAAGATTCTTTGATGAAAGTTTTGATAATGAAAAAGGTGGAAGCTCTTTCATTACGTACAGTTTAAGTAAGCATGTGTCATGTATATGGCACTGACTTAAATATGCTAAGATATCAATTACTCCCTCCGGTCTCGTACATAAACAATAAAACAACAAAATTGAAAGTCTCAAATATAAGCAAAAATCATCTATAATCATTACATTCAATATCGCTATTTCAAATATACCCCTACTTTTTTTTACATTTTCATGTTTTTAACGGTTTCCAAAGTAAAAAGTAGGGATAAAAATAAAAAAAGTGTATGACTTAAATGCATTTAGATATTTTCTTAAAGAGTGATTTTTTTTGTAAATTTGCTTATATATGAGACCGGAGAGAGTACTTGTTTTCACAACTTCTTTTGGATGTTGTTCAAAAAGAGTTTATGAATAAACACCAGATAGCCCTACTACTTGAAAAGGGATCTTACAAAGTGTGTTACTTGCTTACCATTTTTTTGGCATGTAGACAAAATGGCAATACTAAGAGTTTGTTTGGTTTGAGAGAAATAAGGAGAGAGAAATTGAAACACAGAAACCAATACATGTATTTGGTTTATTTTATAGTTCAAATACATGCATTGGTTTCTGCGTTTCAATTTCTCTTTTTTCAATTTCTCTCCAACCAAACAAAGAGTCAAAATATGATAAATAAATAGTACTACCTTCGTTCCTATATATAAGAGACAAAGTTAAAAAATTACACAAACCAAGGAAACTATTTTCACTAATTTATTAATTTAAAAAATTATGGTTATTTCCTCCATATCATTAATATTTTTTTTGAAGCACCTCTAAATCATTAATATGAGGTGGAGAATAGGTATATGCACGAATAAATGAGCATTGGAAACAAGTATTCTGCATTGAAGTAATTGCATTTGCATTGGAAGATGATTATCTAATTTAAATAAACTTTTATTTTAATGGACGTCTCTTATAAAAAGGACCAAAAAAAAGTTCTAATTTGTCTCTTATATATAGGAACGGAGGTAGTATTATTAGAAAGAAAAAAAAAGGTCAAAATATGATAAATAAGTACAATTTGGACAAACAAAAAATTATATTTAAGGACGGAAGTACTCTCTCCGTCCCTTTTTATAAGACACTGTTTGACAAAATTGCACTTTTCACTTATCATGTTTTGACCGTATTTTTTTAATAATACATAGATGTAAATATTAGCATATAAGATCTTGTTTGATTTGTTTTGATCAGTACTTTAAAAGTATCAAATTTGTATAATTTTTACTACTAAATAATTAAATATATTTGCGATCAAAATTATGCATTGGTGTGTGGTCAAACGGGTTTTATATTTAGGGACAGAGGGAATAGTATATTTTGAGAGGATGAGAAAAATGTAATATACCCATAAAAGAATCAGTGGTAGGTTCCCAATGTTCAAGAAAAGCCTCAGATGGAAGTTCAACCTCAATCAAAGCAAATTTTGGTTCAACTCTTTGAGTGCATCCTCTTCCTTTTGAATTCACAACCATCCACTGTCGATCCCATCTAAGTCCTATCATCAACAACAAACATTTGAATCAAAATATTTCAATTAAAATTAAAAAAAAAAGCATACATAAGAAGAAAAATATATATTGTTGGTACCTGAAGGAGTGAGAGGAGCATTAGAAAGAGAAATTCCACGACATGACTTAATTGGGTATATGAAAATGCCTGAAACTTTAGCTTCAGGTGTTGCTGATTCTGTTACAGAAGATGTTGTTGTTGTTGTTGAAGTTGAAGCTGCTGCACCCATTATTTTTTTCTTTCTTTCTTATCTCTATTTTCTCTTTGTTGTTTAGAATTAGGATAAGCTTTATCCAATTCTTCTGATATAAACGCTTCCTAAAGCGAGCATACAAACAATGTTGTGTCGACAGAATGCGACAAAAACATTATTTACTAAAATTAGTAAGCCAGCAAACAATTTGTCTGGTCGTGGTGTGCTGGTTTTGGATTGTATATGCAAGGATAAGCCTTCGCATAGCGAGCATACAAGCAAGCATTGTTATATTAGCGGATTGCGGCTTAAATATTATTCATCAAAATCATAGTTATACGATTCGCAATGCACTTTGGTATGTAGTACAAATTCGGATACGCGGTTCACAATTCTAAGGGGTATAGAGAGTCGGTACGCCAATTCGATACGCGGTACATTTAAATATAATACCCTGTATGTTACATATAAAAAAAAGATTAATTAAGATAAAAAATAGATGGAGAGGCTTTGAAATATGAAGAGACACCCTTTGAAACAACACAAATTGCCACCCTCTAAACAAAACAAATTGTCACTTGTTGTTTATTTTATTGAACCATATAGCACGTGGTAGTTGAGTGAAGTTAGAATATCACTTGGTAATTGAATCAATAAAGCCAATCATTTTAGCTTCCTTCTTCTTCTTATTACTCCCTCCGATCTTTATTATAAAAAGAAATTTGGTTTTTAGATACATAGAATGTTTGATGTATTTAGTTCATAACATAGTCTAGATACATCAAACATTCTATATATCTAAAACGTAAATTTTTCCTTATAATAAAGACCGGAGGGAGTATTATTTATTAGTAGTATATGACAAATAATAAGTTAGTTAAATAATTGTGAACCGGTACACGAATTTAAAAGTACCAATTTAGAAAAAATAGAGAATTGATACACGAATTTGTAGGTACTAATTCGGGAAAAAAATAGCGAACCAGTTCACGAATTTGCACATATCAATTCGAAAAAGAATTGCGAACCGATACAGATGAATTGGTACGCGGTTCATGGCCTTAACAGCGAATTATGTAACTATGATTAAGTTTTGATTTTTTCATCGCATTTGGGAATACATAGAAGTGAGATCGAAACATCTCATCAAGCACCTTAGTAAAAAAATCTTTAGCAAACTTGTCTCTAAATGGTTCTCGTTAGATACAACAGATGTGAGAGGTACTAACCCTTTCCTCTCGCATAACCAACTCCCAAACTCATCTCATGGTTGTCAGAGACCATGTTTTAAACGTTTTATTGCTATTTTCCTTTATTTTGGTATAAATAAAGATTCAGTGTCGACTCTGTTTCATCATTTTTTGCGCCGCGACAACTCCACATCATCTTCTTCTCAATGAGTTGTTTTAACCTTATTTGTGTTATTGATTTTTGGGGTTTGGGGTTTTAGAATTGCATCATTTGTGACTATGACTTTATTTATGAGAGTTGTGTTTTGGTTCAAAATCATGTAAAGTTTATATTTGAATTGGATGTCAACGGGGTGGGTATTGACTGGAAGTTACTTTATCACGCCTTGCCCCACTCTCTGTTTTGGGGGAATTTCTTCCTCTATCCCCATCCCCGCGGAGAGATGTCTTACTTCATCCCCATCCCTACGGATCCTCACAGTATCCACAGAGCTCCACCGATATAAAAACTTAACAAAATTGATATATATTTTAATCAAAAGTACAACAATAATATAAAATATCTTGTTTTTTCTTCCTTTTTTTTTTAAAAAAAAAAATACATATTTTGTATCTTTTTATAAATAAAAGTACATATTGCATCGATACAAAAAATTGCAGCAAAACTTTTTAATATATCTTTTTGTGAAAAAAATAAATATCTAATTAAACTTGTTGTCACCATACAAAGTCATAATCTTTATAACGTATTAATAATTATTATTTTTTATTAAAAAAATATAAAGTTATATAATTATATATTATATATATAATTTTTAATAATATGGTCGGGGAATCCGCAGTGGCGGAGGGATCTTCTCCATTCCCCGCCCCAAATTATTCACGGGGTAGTTTTCCTCCATCCCAGTCCTCACGGTGAAAAAAATCCATAATTTCGGATCTCCGTACAGATAATCCCCATGAATAATTCGTTATCAGATACAAATTGACATCCTATGTTTGATGCTTGACTATCTTCTTATTTGGATGGTGGTGACTATATATATTTTGGTAGATTGAATTGAATCTTATGCCTATTATTGGTTGATCTTTCACTATCTTTTAGTTAGGATGAGTTTTCGTTTCACAACATTAGAAGTAGACAATTAAAAGAGATACAGTTTAATACTAGTTTTGTGTAGTAATATTGTTTTGGTTACTTTCATTTGGAAATGGTTGTTTGAAACTAGCAGTTTTAATTATGAACAATGGTTACTTTCATTTGGTAATAGTTTTTGGTAATACTTGTGGCTTATTCATGATAGATTGGATTGTTTTCCTAAATTTCTTAGTTGTACCTATTCTTTGTGTTGGTTTGTTCCTCTCCTAAATTTCTATTCAAGTTATAGCTCTGAGCTTTGTATAGTTTTCTTTAGATTTCATAAACTAAATGTGCATTTATGTACCATGTATTAAAATTCAAACATGAGTATATGCATACACAAACACGCTAAAGAGAGACCACTATAGCTAATATCACACATTTTTCATAGCTCATGATCATTGAGTAAATTTGAGCTTGCTAGTAAGAAGATAGGCAAATCACCTTCTTTGAATAAAATTGAGTATTTTCTTTTGATAGACAGTTTCTCAATAAAATGTGTAATTTCATTCATATGCATCACTATTATCTAATGCAAAGGCTCGCGCCTCTTAACTACCACCAAGCTTTTAGAACCTCTCAATTAGTTGTTATTGCTGCTACATCAAGAAGTTGTTATGGTTCAATTGTGAATTTGAATGAATGCTTAGAATCAATGAATTGGTGTAGACTTTGTTGAAAAATGAAGTAAAGTCATAATTTCTTGTAGATTTCTTTTACCTGCTGATGCTTGTGACTTATGGTGTTGAAATTCCATTTCATAGTTGATCCATTATCCATTGTGTTATACTGCAACACTATTCTGTCTGCAACAGTTTGAAGGATTTCATTAAGTGCATGTTTGGAAACAAAATGATCTTGACAAAATCACGGTAGCAACATGATTTTGTTGAAGCTCAAAATTTATTGCGGTGCACCGTAATTCTACTAAATTCACTGTCAATTCAAACATGAAATAAAGATGACCTCATTCACATCAAGATGCATTAGCACTACGAGGCTTCTTTGCAGCTTCAGCTCCTCTCAATCCTTTTGTAGTTGTTATTGTGTAGTACAAAACTTTTACCTCTTGCTGTGCAAAACCGTTGAAATAAAATTGCAGATCATTATTTAAGTTCTATTGGAATATTTGTCTTGTAATTTGAAGGGGGTAGAGGTAAGGGTGCTAAATGCCTCGAAGTGAAAGGGAACAAAAAGTAAAACTAGAGGCAGCTTCTGAAATTCCTTTCTTTGTGATCTTGTAATTTCGAAGATCAAATATGCGCCTGTAATTATCTGAACATATGGTTCAATAGTGTGTGACTTGGAGCTTAGTTTTGATTGTGACTTTATCCAAAGGGAGTGCTGGTACTATAAATACTCCCACATTCACCTTGTGCATAAATCACTATACTTTCTGTCCATGTAAGTGTTTGCTACCATGAGTTATATGTATTCCTCTTAAGCATCTGCACAAAACCGATGCAAATAACGTTCAATCTCAAAGCAGTTCCCGTAGTGCCGCAACACAAAATAAACACAATTACAATTTATTTCCTTGCCGCTCAACTAGCTAGCAGAAATAAACTATTATTCAATCAATCATATGAAATTGAAAAAATTCAGAATAGAACAAGAAAAATGATAGGCAAATAGAGTTAATAAGACGACTTGATTGTACAATATTCTTGCCATGATTTAGTAAGAAAATAGCTAACATTAATATAGGGAAAAAAAAAGGCGAGTAACATTTGGCTTGTCCAAAACGGTAGCATGAGTTTCATGCTCAACTTTGTCATAATCATCTTGTAGAATCTCTTTTCTTGTTCACCAAGTCATCAATTACTCTGCCACACTCATCCATAATCAACACCAGATTGCTATCTTTTCCCATCTCAGCTTTGAGTATCTTTTCACTCTTTAAAGCATTGGCTTGGCTCTAAGATATGCTTCAATAATGACATAAGCATCACCTTAATTTGAGAGTGAATTTCCTAGAAACATAAGCATTGGGGATCAGTACCTCACAAGGAATGCATGCATGAATATATCATATAAACATTTTGAGGTATATAGATAGGGATATCATGGAATGAAACCTTACGATGAAAGATGATATATGCAAAGGTAATGAATGAATATACATATAAACGTCAACAACTTTATTAAGCTAATTGGCTAGTGGTGAATATATGTTGTCATTTGCTCTTATCAAGTCAAATACCTTACGTATAGTTTGGACTTTGGACCAAACATAAGATGTGGATTGCGATGAAATGTCCTGAGTTTTGAAACAGATAATCACAGGGGAAAGCAAAAACAAAGCTAATGCAGCAAATAAACTACACTAAGCAAACAAAACTGAGTTTCTGAACATTCTTTACTTCCATTTCTTATTTTCCAGCATGCTTACTGAACATCGTTACACAACCATATGGAAACAAACAATAAAGAAATTGCTAACTTAAATTATCATTCTTTATAATTTGTCCACTATTTTAAAGCAAAAATGATTTATGCAGTTGGTGTCAATCCAAGACCATCTAACATCAATTTAACACTTCTTTCAAAACAAATCATTGTGCAAGATTTGAAGCAAACGTTAAGAAATTTGTGCAGCACTTAACAAACATTATTACATCTAAATCATAACTCAAACCATTTAATGCAATGCATGACTCTGAACTATTTAAAATGTAATGTATGAAGGATGAGAATTTAAAATAACAATTTTTAAACATATAGACTCTATCAACCGTTAATCAACAATAATCCAAAAAGTCAACAGTTCAATCCATAATGCTAACAAAATAGAGCGAGCACTTACATCCTAACGTCAATAACAAGGTGATATCAAACTCTCAATGTAGACTTCTGGGTTGACCAAGTGATTGATGCTTTGAATCTTAGGAATATTCAAAGTACCATTTTTTGAATCATAAACAACCAACTCCAATTCGTTACTTCTCAAATCATAAAAACCCATCAACATTTGGTCATCTTCAGAAATATAAAAAGCACCGATAAAATAATACAAATCCCAATCTGCAATGTAAGGAACATTGTACAATTTAGTCCAAGACTCTTTATTTCCATATTCCTTCATAATCCAAACATCCAAATACACATCATGACTTGAAAAGATGCACAAGCTATCCTTCAACACCCCCAAAGTCCAACGATCTTTCTTGAAATCAGGTGTCCAAATATTTTGATACAACTCCTTCTCTAAATCAAGAGAAACAATAACAGACACAGAATTCGAAGGATCCAATGCAACCCAATTAACAGTGCCGCTCAAAAAAACTCCCGGTCCACGAATGAAGGTACTAAATGGGAAGTCATCAATCCTTCTCCAATAATCTGTACCCAAAGTAAGAACACTAACTTCATTGTGTTTGATACACGGGGAAACAACGATGATCTTATAATTATCAGTGAAATTATCATATCCAAAGCTATATACGGAAAAATTACTTCTTTTTGGCGAAGTTGTCAATGAAGGTAACATCTTAAATTGTTTAATGGAAGGATTCCACAACATAGCATCAAGATTATAGTTAGTAATACACAAGATGCCGTCGCAAGAGCACACAGCAAAAGGTCTATCTTTTCTATTTTTGATACTAACAGGGTAATTGAGTTGTGTCTGTGTAACCGTTAAAGTTGAAAATAGAGATGACATTGGTGAATCATAGAAAACGAATTCACCTTTGTTGGTAATGGTAGAGCTTACAATGAGGTGATGTCGCTTGATTGACAAACGAAGGTGCTTCTTTGCGAATTTGGGATCGGAGATTAGTGATTTCCATGATTTTCCGAGGCATCGGAGTTGAAGGAGGAGCTTCACTGGTAGTCTACATAGAATTTCAGCGATGAGATCGAAGGTGAGAGTGGGTAGAGGCACATCGTCAAGTGAGGAGGGTGATGTTACTGTTCCGGTGGAGGTAAACAATCGCTGCTTCTTAGTGTTGGTTGTTTCCTCCGTGAGTGACTCAGAAGAAATGTCGTAGTTTCGCTCTTCCTCCTCGCTAGGCTGCACCATTTTTTTACCACTAGTTTTCATCAGAGCTTGAACAAGGTGTTCCTAATAAAGACCTGTATGTTGAAGAATACAAAGCAGGATAAGGATAGGATATACATAGCATTCCTAATCTACAATTAGTTTCAGTTTCAGATTGGTAGGTTAGGCACACATTTAGTTTCAGATAAATACTATGTTAGCATACAAACAAGTCTAAATTAATGAAATAAGGGTCATGCCCGGGCACTTGTTAAGCATACTAAAAAAGGAAATAAAAGATAAAAGTAATGCACAAGTTGCAAGGCAAAATTTCCTTTTTAAGGAGCTTAACTAGTGCCCCAGGGGCACTGTTTAGCATTTTCCATGAAATAATACCAGACACAACGACCATAGAAATGTACACTAACTAAAATACCAGACACAACGACAATACAAATGTACACTAACTAAAGCAAAATATACCTTCGTGAATCGCAGAAAACGTCGTCAAATGAATTCTCCAACGCTGGACAGTTATTACAAGTCCTAAAAAAATTAAATTAAATTAAATTAGAGAAAACTAAAACTAAAAATTAAATTGTAAAAAGTAGCTAAAATAGAAAGAACAAAATCCTGTATCTCAAAAGTCAAAATGTTAGTAATAAGTTAATTACAGATGCAATCGGAGATGAATTATTGGTACCTTAAGAGATTAATTGAACAGTATATAGGTTTAAGGAATTTGGGGAGAAATTTAGGGTTGTTGAGTAGAGAAAGGGATCCACGCGTGTTTGACACTGAAGATAAGATCAGAGAAAGGTTTCAAGAGTTAGTGATGGTGAAGGGTTCGTGACGGAGATATAGAAATGGCGAGTGTGAGACTGGCGAATGGTGAGAAATGGTGAAGTGAACCTCTGTTTTTTTTTTGTATCCTTATATTAAAGCACAAAACATGTTTGCACAATTTAGCGCCAAATATCCCGCCTAAACACTCTTCTTCATAATTAAGCGGCTAATTAATTCGGGAGTATAATTGAATAATTCAAGTGTACCGGTATATGAAGTCGTAAATTAATTTATTAAAGATTATTTTTATGAATTAAAAAAACTAATAGTTAATTATTATATTTTAGATATAATAATAGCACAATAAAAAATGAAATTTCATTGTTTATAATGATTACATTAATATTTTAACATTTTTCAAAAAATATCAAAATTTATATTTTTGACAATTTTGGTTAATGATATTTAATTATTATAATGTTTTTAACGATAGGTCGTTGGTCAGGTCTTGGATCGGTTTCGATATGGTGGACCCTGCGACTCCCTCTGCTCACTTTACTCAGTTTACGTGGGCAGTGGGTGGTCGTCGGGATCGGAGATCATTCATGCAGCTTATTTGGCTTGGTTGTGTCTGGATTATTTGGAAAGAGCGCAATCAACGCCTTTTCAAAAATTCGGCGCAATCGGCCCCATTTTTGTTGGACCTGATCAAGCGGCATTCTTTTTGGTGGTTGAAGACTCAGTATCCTGGGATGGGGGTGAATCTACATAGTTGGTAGGTGAACCCCTTGTTATGTTTAGGTATTTGATTTGTATCAACATTGGTTTTTTGGTTTTTCGACTCTTGATGTACTTCAAGTGACCTGTTTCTAGCACACCTTGTGCTGGAGGTCGACCTCTTTTTTCGGTATATATATATATATATATATATATATATATATATATATATAATCTCATTTTGACTTCTTAAAAAAAATATTTTTATTTGACTTCTTAAAAAAAATATTTTTAATGATAGAAAACTAATTTCTCTTAAAAAAATATTCATTTTATTTATTAATGTGATACTCATGTACCGGTACATTAGAAATTATCTAATGTACCATAAAACTTGCCTTATTATAATATTTTATAAGAGAAAAAAAACTTCTAAAATATACTTATTTTTCTATAAATTTTAAAACCTATTGTACCCGTGACAATAGAATTAGTGCCCGTTTGACCCGGCTTATTTTCTACTTTTCTATTTAGCTTAAACGAAATAGAGAAGTATAAAATTGAATTTAGCCATATTTCTCTTTAAAAAATAAAGTAAAGAAGTAAAAAATAAAAAAAAGTATAGTCAAACACAATTTTTTCCTACTTTACTATTTTTAAGGAGAAGATAAAAAGTAGAAAATAAGGCGGGCCAAACGGGCACTTAGTCTATATTTTGTCAAAAAAAAATAGAATTAATCTATTTTACCATAGAATTTTGCCAAATCTAAAAAGTTAGAGGCAAAATCTAAACTTTTTTTTAATAGGAACTAAAACTGAATTCGCCTAATATTTATTGTAGAGACCAAAAGGAGTATCAACTCTTTATTTAAAGATTTTAGTGCTTGTACACAAAGTTCATAAGATTATTCTACAATTAAAGGCCTATTTAAGCAGCTGATACTCATAATTGATAAAATTTGTTCAATGTAGCCTTCTAAGCTGCTGCTTCTGCTGGTGAAGACAACTTTTTGATAACATAAACAGGATCTCCCAATTTAAGCACTTTTCCATCTCCTTTAGCAGAAGAGTCCTTCCAATTCCAAACTATATTCTGACCAAAATAGACCTTTAACACAAGCATAAGGATTTCACATGTCATTTGAGATCAATGAACAAAAGGGACATTTTCATTGAAAGTTTGATAATGTCTCACCTTGTTTTTGTTTTTATCATTTGGTCTTAGGACTTGGCCAGACCTAAATTTCATCATAGTTTCAGTTGGTTCAGTTCCACCTATTGCTGTCTCTTGATTGATTGTTGGTACCTGACCGTAATAAGCATCGTTAATGTTAGAACAACGACACTGGCTCAAAAGAATAAAGATACTAAAAACACAATAGTAATAAAGTTCTGCCAATTGTGTCTATATCTCTGACCACAGAGCAGCTATAGTTTATTTCGATTATCAAACTTAGGGTTGACAGAGTAAATTTGTATATAAACAGTGTATAATACTTCCCCGGTACAACCCACTTTTCTCGAGCGACCTGCCTACTTATCAGAAAGTATGAACCATACTCTATGAAGTGCGGACACTCCTCGGATTAGGCGTGTCCCAGTGTTGGACACACGTTGTATCCAACACCGACACCGACACTTACAATTACATGGAATTATATCCTTTTCTCAAATTTTGATCTGTGTCGATGTGTCCGTGTTTGTGTCGTGTCAGTATCCATGCTTCATAGACCATACTCAAATAATGCAAATTGGATGCATAACTAGATCTAGAGAAAACATGATCCAACCTCTGCCTATGTCATAAGCTAATAATTAATCTATGTATATTGTGGTGGTACATGTTAGAAACTAAGATTGATAGCTTAAGTTATAAAGTAGAACTCTTCACCTTACAACGGGCGCACAGCTTGACACCATGAAATGAAAACCTGCTTATCTTGATATCTCTCCATAGGTCTTCAGAATATGGTTCACAACCTTTAACAATGATACTGCACATGGCACCAAAATCTCAATGATTTAATCTAAACTAGTAACCTATATATGAAATAATATAATTACAACACTAGACAACACGACATATCGATACTTGGGTCTGAAACGATTCATAGCTATAGGTTCCTCTAGAAGCTCGTTTAGTGCATCCAATGATTCCTGAAAGCAATAAATGACGAATAAAAAGTAAAGACTTGTACAATCAAATTTAGACTTGATTTCACAACTGCTACTTTACTGACCTGAGATGCGAGTAAGAACGGATAACCATCACTGAAGAAGGTCTGCTGCTGTCCCTCAACATAATTAGGATCTACTTTTCGAACTTCGGAAGCTGCATTTGGAAACATTACTCTGAGAGTTATCATATATCGAGGCTATTTATATCATGCACTATGCGACCGCGGTTCATGGAACCATTGTATATTACATGGATATGTTGCAGATCATAGTACAAAATCCTGCTAAACAATGTTATCGTCGTTTTCTTATTCCGTAAGGTTTCAAAGACGTTACCAGTATTGAAGCGGACCAGTTTAGTAGGATTTCCTAAATAATCGGTGAACCACTTTGATGCTTCGGCTCCCTCGTCCCAGGCTGAGCCAGTCCATTCCCACACTGTAATATCATCTGCCACTTCATACTGTTTGTTCAAACAAACTTTGAGAGGTTCCATTCCAGGTGCTTTCAACACTGTAACATAAAGAAAGAGGCACTATTCATTAAATAAGAAAAGTTATATAAAAATAAGATGAAAATCATGATCATGAAGAATACGCAAATCAAATGTCAGTTAGTGTTTCAACTTCTCCAATTTTTTAATTATCTCGAAATCAAGAACAGAAGGAAAGCAAAGCATCTGTCAAATTAAGAATGAAATTTGAACACAATGTGTGAAACAAAACGCAGAAATTGAAATTAAAAAAGTTAGGCATACACCACTGCGCTACGAGTCACGGGATAAAAGGGTTTACGGTTTACATTAAACATGATGCATAATGAAAATAAAAAAGCACCAAGATAAGTGGGAGATGGCAAGTATATACTAGTTTAGCTATCCAATGTGAACTATGTCCAATCCCACAAGATGCTTCACTTGATATTTTCCATTACAAAATCAAGATTTAAGCAGATACTTAAAACTTTAGGATCCAAATGAAGCACAAACACTTCTCGGATTTGGCGTGTCCCGGTGTCAGACATGCATCGTGTGTCCGACACTTACACTTCTATTTACATTGAATTGTATCATTTTCTGAAATTTTTATCTGTGTCGACATGTCCGTGTCCTTTATGTGTCCGTGCTTCAATCATAATTGTCATTTGAGCTCCAACACACAAGATACTTTAAGGCTAAGCTTGTTTTAATTGAATGTACATTTAGCAAACTGTTTAATTAAGTATTTACTCAATAATAATACTTAATCAACATAAGCTGTTTTCATTATTTTATCTTTTAAGCTTATAGGAATAAACACAAAGTTGTTAAAAGCTATTTCATAAACCCAATCATACACATGCTTAATTGTGTATCCCATATGATCCATCTATCTGTATTGTGTAGTTATAGTTCAGCAACAATAAATCCCTCAGTCGTGCATCGTAAGGCTTCTACATTCTTATAGAAAAAGCAATATTTTTGGGGTTTCTCATGAGAAGTGGGTGAGCCACTCATTTTGTTTTATACCATTTTATGTTTTGATGATTCTTTGATTAAAGTGTTGATAATGACAAATGTGGAAGCTCTTTCATTCCGTACAGTTTAAGTAAGCATGTGTGATGTATATGGCACTGACTTAAATATGCTAAGATATAAATTACTTATTTTCACATCTTCTTTTGGATGTTGTTCAAAAAGGGTTTATAATTTTCTTTTATGATATGCATAGACACCAGATAGCCCTACTGCCCTTAAAAGGATATACCTTATCATCTGCCCAACTGTGATTTCTGTCTTTTCTCACCTATGAAGCACATAACCGGGACACGATACAAACACTAACATGTAGACACGGATAAAAAATTGAGAAAATTATATAATTCGAAGTAATTGTATGTGTCGGTGTCGTGTCGATATTAGACACGACGCGTGTTCGACACCAGGACACGCCTAATCCGAAGAGTGTCCGTGTTTCATAGTTTCTCACTGATATAGTTTTTTACAATTTTTTAAAAAAAAAAGAGTAAATATATTTTTGGGGAGTCCGTGGGATTCAGGAGCACTAAGAGGTCGGGACACCATATCTCCACCTAAAACCTTCATGCATTGGATATACATACAGGTCACTTGTCTTATGTATGCAATGTTTAGTCCGTTCATGGTCGATATAAGACTTGAACGCAACATGTGTCAAATGACAGCCAATGTGACGTTGATTGGGGATTCCAAATTCCTTTATCTCCTTGTGGATGGAAAAACTTGATTGGGATGAGAGAGACCCTACTAAAGGTTGTTAGATAGGTTTTTCGATGGACATTAGTCATTGACAAAGGTAATGGATACTTGACACTAATAACATACTTAAAAAAAAATACCTCCATCTTCTATCTCCCTTGTCGTCCCACCCCTTCAACACTCGTAATCTATGTCATGTTTCATGGCATTGCTCGTGTAACATAATTAATTTCATGATTATGAATACTTCTCAAAGAATTCTCAGGATCGGGATTACATTTAAAGAGTCAAATTCAATTTTTAAAATTTGGAAGGGGGACAGTTTTATTATTCATTGATACCGATGGAAATTTTATACAACTGTCCCTGATAAGTGATAAGATTTAAACTTGGTAACTTAAAGTTACAATGCTTAACTCTTACCACTAAGCTAACACCTCAAGTGTGAGTAAAACTCGATTTGCTTACTCAACTACAAATACTAATCTCTTTTAGGATCAGGAGTATATTTAAAGGTCTACTCTATTAAAAAAACTGAATTTATATATGCATGATCTAGAAGTCAAATCTATGCCCACGTTTTAAGGGACTCAAACTTCTTTGCTTACTACTACTCAAGCACACCATTATTATTAAATTAAAACGAGACAAAGAAAGCTAGCAATGCACTCTTTAATTATCATACATTTTCTAAAACATTTTCTTTAATTGATTAAAGTTCATATCAGTCCCACAAATTTTTTTTTCTTTGTAGAACCCATATAAATTTTTTATTTTGGTTTATAACTATGTAGTTTTCAAGGGAAGGGACACTAATAGTCCAGACTCCAGAGTAAAGTTCGGTCGCGAAATAAGTAAAGTTGGGACAAAAATTGTTCTTTTTAGGAATCAAGAACCCATATAAATCTTAACCAATATAATTAGAGTGTTAAAAAGTGTGTTACTTGCTAGCATTATTCAATCCGAGAAACATGCATGACAAAAAACTAAAATAAAAAAATTGTCAAAAAAATTTAAAATAAAAAATAAATAAATAAAAATTATATGTTTTGAGAGAGCTTAAGAAAAATGTAATATACCCATAAAAGAATCAGAGGTAGGTTCCCAATGTTCAAGAAAAGCCTCAGATGGAAGTTCAATCTCAACCAAAGCAAGTTTTGGTTCAACTCTTTGAGTGCATGCTCTTCCTTTTGAATTCACAACCATCCACTGTCGATCCCATCTAAGTCCTATCATCAACAACAACAAACAATTCAATCAAAATATTTCAAATAAAATTCAAACAAAAAAGCATACATAAGAAGAAAAATAAGCATGTGTTTGATATCACAGTGAGTGTGCCAGAATTAAGGTGACTTTGATTTTGCAGAAGCTACAACTTGTAGGTTCTACAAAATTGCGGTGGATCACCGTGATTCTGGCACATACCAAACATGCACTAAATATGGTTGGTACCGGAAGGAGTGAGAGGAGCATTAGAAAGGGAAATTCCACGACATGACTTAATTGGGTATATGTAAATGCCTGAAATTTTGGCTTCAGGTGTTGCTGATTCTGTTGTTGTTGTTGTTGAAGTTGAAGCTGCAACACCCATTGTTTTTTCTTCTCTGTTTTTTCTTTGTTGTTTTGGTGAAAAGAATGCATTAGAAATTATATAAATAGGCGAGTCAATGGAACAGAACAAAAGAAAACCGAAACTTTGAACTTCACATTAAGAGCCACGTCAATTTACAACTTCACACTAGGAGCCACGTCACTTTTTTATTTTAATTTTTGATTCAATATTTAATTGATTAATTAGGACACATCTTCTCTATGATTGGACTGTGGACATCAATCATACTCTCCGCGAAGATAACGCGTGTGCGGATGTTCTAGCAAAGATCGGTGCGCTATCAACCACCAATTTAGTGAAACTGGATACCCCTCTCCGAGAGCTGTGTGAACTGCTCTCTGCTGATGCTAGGGGTGTAATGTTTATTAGGGAATAACCTTTTTTGTTTCTCTCCTTTTCATTTCCTTTTTCTCTTATGTAACCAAAAAAAGGATAAATCTTCTCTTAACTAAGGGTCAAAAGAATAATCCTCATAGAAATTTTTTAAATCATTAGGTACGTTATTTCATTTTTTGAAGTACATTCAATCTAGTGAAAAATTAATTACTATATTCAACGATGAATGTTTCAATTTTCAAAAAAAAATATCAATTGAGTTTTTTTTTACAAAAAAATATGAATTGAGTTATAATAGGACTGGAGCCCGGTCACTTTGGTAGAAGAAAAACACAATTGAAACACTAAAACCAATTTCTCTATGTATTATAGTTTTTTTTTTCTTTTAAGGGAAAGATGCTCAAGTAGTCTAGAGTTTGGACTTGAAGTAAGTAAAGTTTGACCAATAAATTATTTTACTCAGAAATCGAATATGAATTCTCCTAAAATTATTCCCTTAATAAAACTCATTAACCACCTGAGCCAAATGACTTAGTTACTTTGTACTACTCCCTCCGTCCCAAAACTATTGTCCTTTTAGCCTTTAGTTTTGTCCCAAAACTATTGTCCTTTTCGGAAACCAATGTAAAATTAAAGTTAGTTCACCATTTATACCCTTACAAAAGTTAAAGCATTAATTAAATATATTTTCTCTTTCTTAATAAAGTAAGGGTAGAAAAGACTTTACATATCAATTTTTGTTGTTTCTTAATCTACGTGCATAACTCTAAAAAGACAATAGTTTTGGGACGGAGGGAGTATAGTTTTTCACACCATGAATTACTTACACACTTTTTATCTCATTTATTATCTTTACTTTCAAGAGATTTAATTATTGGATTCACACATTTTTATTAATATATATGAAAAGGTACTTCTTCCATCCTAAATTATAAGAGAAAATAATAAAATTATACTCATTAAGAAAATGAGAATTGTTCAGGAGTTTTAGTTCAACTGGTAGAAAATGCAGAAATTGTTAGGCAGAACATCTATGACCGGGATTCGTTCCCTGGTCACTCCACTTGATTATTTTATGTACTATCTTCACAAGTTCATAAAAATGAATCTGCCAAAGTACATATTTGATCATCTTTGTGAAGTGATAAACAATAGCATTGACTTTGATCATGTAAATTGTCATCATGCTATGTTACTGTCTCATATGTTCTTTCTAAATAATTTTCCAGAAATTCTGAAGAAAGACTATCCTAGATTTGTTAAGTCAACTTATCTAGAAGACAGAGTCATTAATGGAAAGACTCTGAAAAATATGCATTTGTTTAAAACAAAGGTTGTTTTTCCTAATAAACCTTTATTGATGATTAAAGAAGATCAGAAGTTAAACAATACCTTTTCGGATGTTGATATTGAAGAAGGAAAAAAGATTGTAGATGGTATGTTCAAACATTGGCAACAATATGTTGAGACAGTTGGTAATGAAGTGGATATTACAAAGCTTGGTTTTGAAGGAAAGAAACAGGATTTTGTCAAGAAATCTGTCATGAAAAGAGAAAGGTCTAGGTTGAAGAATCCAAAGAATAGGAATGCTGGTGTTGTAATTCTAAATGATGAAGAAAAGGTAAATTGAGAAAAGGAAGAAAGGTCAAAGAAGTTGAATGATAAAGGAAAGAACAAAAGGAAGGTTGAATCTGAAGAAGATGAAGAAGAATCTGATGTAGAACCTCTTGAAATAAAGAGAAGAAGGATCTTAAGGCAAAAGGAAGAAGTTGCTGCTCAAAATCAGTTGCAAAGTCAAGGTATGTCCTCTAATGATTTTGTTAATGAGCCTACTGAATCTCAATCTAGGATTGAAGAACCCATAAATGTTGCTCCTTCTGCACCTAAACCTTCATCAGAACCTTTAGTTGCTAAACCATCACCCAAACCAACACCCTTGAATGTTGAATCTGAAGTTTTACCAACCAATCAACCATATGTTTTGAAGTTCTTTCTGAACACTTGTCACCCAAAACCATTCATACTGAATCCAAAAACCTACCTGAAACACCATCAAAATCTACTTCTTTTTTTTTGACGTAAAAAAAAAAACTGAATGATATCAAAGAAAAATTTGGTGAGATATTTGATACAAGTTCTGCTTCATCATCAGAATCAGATCGTACTCACCAACACATGTTCCTACATCCTCTAAACCTGTCATTCAAATGATCAATCCTTTAACTAAAACAACATCTCAACCACAGTTCTTTGTCATTACACCTTCATCATCACCATCTCACATGTCAACTGATTCTGAGCCACAATTTGTTTGCCAAACCTTTTCAGAACCTGAGATCACCTATCAATCTATTCTTGAAAGCATACAATCTCAACACTCAAACAACACAATTTCTAGTATTGAGATTTTGGAAAGGCTTTTTGACGATGAAATTAGGAGATTGCATATGTTGAAAACCTCTCATACTATCATGCCTAGTCTGATTATACAGAAGATTGATGAGATAGATAATTATCAGAGGCAAATCATGGCTGCTTTGAAGAAAAAGTATGTTGAAGAGCTAATTTTTGATCACTTGGAATTTTGTGATGATTTTGAGAATGCTTTTAGCAAAGCTCTACAGAAAGAAAGATTAAGGATTACTAATTGCTCTCATGAAGACATAGAATCTATGGAAAGAGAGAAGATAATGATGATTCTAGAAGATGGTAATGATTTGACTTTGGGAATTGAAGATGTTACAATGGTTACAAGTTCTAGTGCTCTTGCTGAAGATAGGAATCTTAAGGTTGAAGAAGAACAAAGGCAACAAAGAGAAAAGCTGGTCGCCTTGGAAAATGGTTTGAATGAGGTTAAGGATACTCAGAAGAGGATCATTGAAACTATGGAAAAGAATGCTGAAAGATCTGACAAACAGTTTGGCAGACTGCTGAGTTTGATTGAATCAAAGCTGCTTTCTAACCCTTCTCCATCTCAAACCTAGGAATCTATGTCTGAGCACAATATTTTATTTGGTTGTAATATTTGAACAAGTTTTATTTTATGTTAGTTGCATGAACATCTTTTATTTGCTTAATTTGAAGTTGTCTGATTATATTTGATGTTGTGTGTTATATGTTTATTCAAACTTTGTTTTGAAAAATGTTTTAACATATTTGTCTAAGCACATAGATATTATAGAAACAATTAGAAATAAAATCAAGAGAAATTTTATTGATTATAAAGAATTATTAGTACATAAGATCCTAAATCTACTTAGAATCTAACTCTGATTTCTGAGAACTGCTAGAGCTTGAGGAATCTGTTGGAGTATGATAATTCTCTAAGAACCTCATATAATCAGAATATGGCTTAGCAGAATCAGAAGAGGAATCTGAGCCTTCATATTTGCTTAGATCATATGTTCTGAAATTTTTTGCATAATTAGGATCAGTCTCATCAGAATCAGATGAGAGTGTGATATAAACTGGTTCTCGTGGTTTTATTTTTGATCTGGTTCTATAACATCTTCTCAATGGAACTGAAGTAGATCCTTCACCCTAGGCCTTCTTTACTTTTGGTTTAGATTTTGGTGGTGATTCTTCTTTCTTCACTTCTTGGAAAGCCTTACCTTTGTTTGCTCTTCTATCCTTATCCACTATTCTGATAATAATGTGTGGAAGTGTTGAGTGTATTGCAAATGGTCAAGACTTCTCCTTTTATAGATGTAACACCCTGTTTTTATTAAGTTATTTAATTACATTAATTAATTAGGAATTTTAGTTATTACGAGTTAATTAGTAGAAATAAGAGGTTATTGGGTTATTGAAGGTTGAACTTTGGAATGAGTGTGGACTTACTAAGCCTTTAATTATTTAGAAAAGAGGGTGTGATTAGGAATGAGTAGTAAACTTGTAACGACCTAATTTATTTATTAGTTTATTATTTGTGTTTGTTTTAATTATGACACATAATATAATATTCATAATTTAAATATTTGTGAATTAATCTTAAGTTAGAAACTAGAGTAAATAATAGATAAAAATCAACTTGTTGGATTTTATATGTTTTAGATTTATAATTAGAAATAAGACTGTTGAGGAGTAAAGTGGTGGTGTAAATAATAAAAAGGTAGTGAAATTAGGGTTAGAGAAAAAGTTAGTAAGAAAATCTTTTCTATATAAGAGAAAGAAAATAAGGATTTAGAAGAGAAAAACAAATAGAAGGAAAAACTTGTAGAATCAAATGGGAGAAGAGAAGGACTAAAGTGTCCAACAAATCAAGGTATGAGGGTAGATTTTGATAATCTTTTGAGATGATTACATGAGAGGAGAAAAATACTTTCTCTATCCCAAACTCTCTACATCTCAATTTGGGGGGTTTGTATGTGGGTTTAGGGAATGTGTTAATTCATAATCTTGATGTGAAATTGAGTATTTTTTTACATGTTGTTGAATGAATATGATGGAATAAATTCATGTATAAGTGATTCTATTTGTGATTTTAAGTTGTTAAAACCATACCATGAGTGTAGTAATTATTTGATATGAGATAAGTGATTTCGTGATTTTTAAGCAAAACCGAGCTAAAACGCGTTTTCTGCAAAATTCTGCAAAACAGCAATTTTGCGACGCATTATTCGTCGCTATGGCCGTTGCTAACTGTAAGGTCGACGCTAGCCTGTAATCCCCGTCGCTAAGTCTGACGCTATCTGTAAATCTGTTTTGTTGACAGTTGACCGGTTGACCTGTTGACTTTGACCGTTGACTCTGACCATCAAGAGTTGACAAACTCAGTTTTTCGTGTAGATTTCGATTCTGAAACTTATTTTCTGAAATTATGCATGATTTATGGGGTTACTCATGTTGGAAATATTAAGAGTAAAATATAATTGAGATAGTTAGGAAGGATAGAAGAGTTGTGCCGTGGACAAAACCACTGCCCTGAAAGCAAATTTCCGGTGGACCTCCGGTGCAACCCAATATCCGGTTTTGCTTCCCAAGGTTTACACAACTACGTGTCTGAACTCGTGCACTCGAGGCCAACACGTTGGAGCCTCACAAACAATGCCCATAATTTTGAAGATCAAAGTAGGAGAGTAATCATTTCTTCTCTCACACTTTTGCTGGATATCGACACTCATATATATATATGTAAATCCTTGTTGATGCCAAAATCTTAATAATAAATATCATTATTAAGACACTAATGTCAATTAAACATGGGGTTATGGTTGTTACATTTATACCATTTACTATAATGTACGTTTCAATTGAAGAAATAATTGTCCTTTATTGACATTATTCCTACAATTATTATCAATATAGTGGGCCGTGAGACACATATAATTGTAGTTTTATGTCGATGTCCATGTGTCAGTATGGTGAGACAAACTCGACGACAATGTTGTGACAAGATGCTCTTCAACTTTGCTTTCTCATTTTGAAAATTCTTCAAAATGTCACGAGTCAACGTAGTGCGTGATTGGAAGACAAATCTCTGTTGAAGGCCATAAACAAACTTGCGAAAATATGGATGCTCAACCTTTTGAAATGGAAGTTCCAAAGCCACAAACATGTTCAACAAATCATGTCGGCTTGCTTCTTGGCCGAATTTGGGAATTGGAGGGGATGAAATTACTGTATTTTCTGTTGTGCTTAAACCCGATCCTTGTATTATCCCCTTCACCAGATTATTCGGATTTTTCTTACATCTTGCCAAATGCGCTTTCATTGCGCTTGTTCCACCACTGTACTTTATCAAGGCACCACAATAGTTGCATTTAGCTGACTTAGAAATTTCTATTTCCAAGGCCAGTGCAAAATGATTCCAAGCTTCCGATCTGTTTTTACGCTTAGGAGGACCCATATTTGAAACTGGAGGTTGAGGAGTAGAAGCTCTTGAGCTAGAGCCCATAATACTACCAAAAGATACATGATCATCCATCTTGAAATTTTGCTGAAAAAGTGATAAAAACTGATTACTACAAACCCACATATCTTTCAAATTGATAAAATACAGTATGACAAAAACAAATTATTGGTTGCTAAAAACCAGTAACGCTTATGAATTGACAGTGATAACTTTCAAATTGATAAAAACCAGCTTCACAAGCATAAGCAAAAATAAATTACTGGTTGCTATCTGCCAATGATTAAGAATTACTGGTTGCTTATGAAGCTTAGACAATTTTGCTTTTTTATTCTGCTGTGTATTCATAAGCAAAAACAACAACAAACAAATCAGCTTCACAAGCAAAATGACCCACATATTCATAAGCATAAACAACAACAAATAAATCAACAAAAAGAAACAAACAAATCAGCTTCACAAGCAAAATGACCCACATATTCTCAATTGTAGAAAGTAGAAACACAGTGAAAGTAAGAACTTACTGGTTAGAATGAGATGCAAAAGTAGAGGCGAAAAAAAGAGGTGAACGTGATTTGCGATTTCAGATACAAGAAGCACGATGCCATGCTGAGAACCGGTCACGATTGAGAACTGCGAACAATTTGGCGGTTTAGGATTCGTCGATTTGGGGCTAGGGTTCGTCCATTTAGGCTCTAGGGTTGATCGATTTGGGGATTGAGATCGATTTAGCGATTTGGGGATTTGATCGATTAGGGATTTGATCGATTTGGGGATTTTGGGGCTAGGGTTCGTCTGATTTTGAGAGAGGGTTGGTGAATGATGATTTTGAGAGAGGTTTTGTCTGATTAATGTGAAAATAATATAAGGAAATAATTATTTTTTGTAATTATTTTTGTAAAATAATAATAATAATAATAATAATAATAATAATAATAATAATAATAATAATAATAATGAATTTGGTTTATAATTGCAAACCGGTTTTGAACCGATTTTAAACAGTTGTAATTGATTTTTAAAAGTAGTTCAGTTCAGAATTGTATTAAATGGTTCAGTTTAAAATATGGTTCAATGCAGCTTAAAATACAGTTTGGTTCAGTTAACTGTTTTTTTGAACACCCCTACTTTTATCTTTAAAATTGTGATAGCTCCGCGATAATTAATTCCATCATAATTAAGACCTTGGGTCGCTCATGAGTGCTCTAGAAAGATTGCCCAAGTCTTTCATAGAAGGTTGTCTAAGCCTTCACACTCAAGTAGGTAAATTTATCAAGTGCGTCTCAAAAGCACCACCACAAAAGGCTATGAATTTATTAAGAACATAAAAAATGTTCAACCTCAAATTTAACAAGCAACAAGTCCATCAAGTCCGTCTCATAAGGACCACGCAAAAATTAGGGCTATGAACTCATATAAGAGCTAAAAGCTCAACCTCGCTTTAAGCACTACCACACGCCATAGGGATGAAAATTGTAGTGCATATAGGAGTATACATATGGCTTCGTTTGATCACAAATTGGATATCCACCGTATTTTCCTCCACTCAAGGCTTTATATTCATCCCCCTCGACGTATCCAGACAACTTTTCTGGGTAATCCTTTCAAACAAGGATTTAAGTTTTTCTTATCTTTTCTTTTCTCACTTCTCATATAGTGAGATATCAAAAAAAAAAATCACAAAAGGATTTGTGTCGTCTCTTATTGACACTATTATTAGTCACATAACTTATAGTTTGTGATCACAAAATATTTAGGTGTGGATCTCCTGAACAAAAGTATCTCATTCACACCAAGTCTTTCAACTATTATGCTTCTTGCCCTGCCAATTCAAGAACTAAGAATTTTGATTCCATTAGTAAATTTGAACATGAATAGCTTGCTTATTTATTTCCAAGAAATATCACATCATCATAAAATAAATAAGTGCTTCGCAATGAAACTCACCTCATCCGTAATGGAGAACCAATTTACAATATAAAATCCTTCTAAAATAGACAATCATCGAAAAGTAATATCCAAATTACCTTTTAGATATTTTAGAAAACATGATTGTTCATTCAAATAATCACCATTGAAATGATGAATTTATATAACCAATCTATTCATTATATCACATGTAATGTCATGGATAATATAATTCACAAAATACATAATACAATCAATTATCTCACACACTCAAATTGAGAGACTATCTTTGAAATTCCACTTACTATCTATGATATTATTAATGAGAATAACAATAATAGAAGCAAATTAAAAAAGAATTCTCCTAACCCTCACATTAAGAGAGAATTAAACTTAATTTATATATCAACATATAAGTTCATCAACAATTCTACTCCAAGAATGTCTAGCATGTGATACAAGATGAAATTCAATTACTTCATAGATGTGTTCATACATGCAAACACACTTCATAGATTACCAAATATTTATGGACTTCCAAATGCACATACATAATCACATTTATGCTTTATTTTGGTTTTTAACCATCACCTTATAGTATAAATATGAAGTGTATTATATTGCTCTAAAAAAAATTTCCTCTTAAAATGTAAAACCATTGAAATACATACCATGACCTCATTATTCCTTGAATAACTTCAACGTTAAAAGGGGAAAAATCACCAACACATAATTTATTTATTTTTTCAATTTAATTTCATTGAATAATTTACTATTACTACTGTATGGCTAGCATCACAATTACAAGAATACAAGCTATTAAATTATCTTTAAAGTATATGGCAGCCATGTCCTTATAAATTAAGAAGAAAAAAAAATACATTGAAACAGAGACTCTTGCGACAGAGATAGTCACAATCATGCATAAAATTACTATTCATTTGAACTATCATTGCTTTACCTCAAATTAAGTGATGATTCATTTTTCTATCCATGTAATCCAAATCAACATGTTACAAAGAAAAACCACAAAGTTAATATTTCCAAATATAATTAAATAAATAGAAAAAATTTGCATTCAGATTGTTGGAAATATTAAGAGTAAAATATAATTGAGATAGTTAGGAAGGATAGAAGAGTTGTGCCGTGGACAAAACCACTGCCCTGAAAGCAAATTTCCGGTGGATCTCCGGTGCAACCCAATATTCGGTTTTGCTTCCCAAGATTTACACAACTACGTGTCTGAACTCGTGCACTCAAGGCCAACACGTTGGAGCCTCACAAACAATGCCCATAGTTTTGAAGATCAGAGTAGGAGAGTAATCATTTCTTCTCTCACACTTTTGCTGGATATCGACACTCATATATATATATGTAAATCCTTGTTGCTGCCAAAATCTTAATAATAAATATCATTATTAAGACACTAATGTCAATTAAACATGGGGTTATGGTTGTTACATTTTATACCATTTACTATAATGTACGTTTCAATTGAAGAAATAATTGTCCTTGATTGACATTATTCCTACAACTCATATTTTTAGTATTATGTTAAAAACAAAGTAAGCTTAATAAGTTCAATTAATTAAAGTTAAGGATTAATAGTTATATATCAACTTTAGTATCTTTTGATGATTTATAATATAAAGTAAATTGTATTTTCTTGGGATTAATGATGACTTGTATGATGATTGTGATGATGTATCTTATTGATGATGAATTGATGATTTAAGATGATGAATTTATGTTGATAAATTTATGATGAAGAATAAATGTGATGGATGATTATAATAAATCGTGATGAGGAATGATGATGAATTTATATGGATAAATTTATGATGAAGAGTAATGATTATAAATCATTGATGAAGAATTATATCATATGTTTGATATGTGGACATTGCAAGCATTCATAAGTCAGTCCTATGATGAAAATCATGATGTGGAGTATGGATTATGTTATCCATGATGTGGAGAATGAATTATGTTATCCATGATGCAGACATGGTACCGCATGCATATAGTTGTGTGTAAGAACATAACATTACTATGTGACATTAGAATTCAAATAAGGATTATGTGTTAATTGGTAATTGACATTTACTTGAATTGTGAATGAAATATGTGATGAATACTCGATGAAGATGATGATGTGTTGACGATTATGAGTTGGTTATGATGTGTTTTGTTTGTATGTGTAACACCCGGTGCAAAAAAATATACAGATACATATGCAATAATATGCAATGCAAATGTAAATAGTGAAACCGCCACCACATTTTATTTATCCCATGAGAGGAAAGGAAAATAATGACAAAACCTTTAAGAGTCGGGTTCGGGAGTTGGTTTTATGAGGGGAAGATGTTAACACCCCCTCATATCCGTTGTACTCAACGGGAACCATTTTAGGAAATTTGGTTTGCTTAAAAAGAATTAGCCGCATGAAAAGAATTAAATTACCGCATATTGAACAAAGAAAGGGAAAAAAAGAGTTTTATATTATTTGGCTTGACGAGAGAGGCTCTCGCTCCTACGTATCCCCCAAGTACAATGAGGAAGTCAAAGCTCACGTAGTTCTTCCTGAAAACGTTTTGTGTGTTGGTTGTTTTTAGTGAACGATGCTTAGGTCGCATTCCACTGATACAACTGTATGCTTGTATGCTCAACTGAGGCTTAAGCATTTGTCTGTTGTAGGGGAATGGATAAAGCGTCAACCGTTTAAGAAAACAAGTTAAAAGGTTTGACTGTGCAAGGGCAGTTGAAAAGAGTTGACTGCAAAGTGGCAAGAAAAAGAATTTGAAGTGAGTTGGGTTGTTTTTATACTTTTGAGATTATTCAGTTGAATGAGAATTGAACACCATCCGAGACATACATCACATACTATTCAATCCGAGCCGAACAAGACATATGTCACATCCCCTCCTTTTCATTCAAATATTTAAAGTTAATTAATTAAAGTGAGGATAGTCCACTATCCGAGACATACGTCACAGATTGTCCTACCCGAACTGAGCGGGACATAGGTCACACTCCCTTTTTTTCACTTTAATTAACTAACTGGGACTCACCAATTAAAATGAGAGTAGTCCACCATCTGGACATAAGTCACAGACTGTCCTACCCGAGCCGAGCGGGCCATACGTCACACTCCCTCCTTTTCATTTTAATTGACTCGTCAATTTTAGTTTTTTAGTTAAGAACAGAAAAAGAAAGAAAAACCAGTTCAGAGAAAAGCGATAGAAGAATAAAAGATGAAGAGGAGAATGTGTATGAATATGAAATGCATGAGATGTGATGATGAGCATATAATACACAATAATTAATTAACACTACAAGAAAACTGGTTGATTGCGGCGGTTTTTTTCATAAGATACCGGTGGATTTTAACCGCCGCTAGATACTTTTCTGGCGGTTTCAGTAGTGCCGCACTATCATCTGGCGGAAGCTAATTTAGCGGCGGTTTTTTCAACCGCCAGACAAACCGAAGTTACTATTTTAGTGGCGGTTTTTAACCGCCGCAACAACATAATCTAATGAAATATTGAACCATATAGCGGCAGTTTTGAAACCGCTGCAATCTCTATGTATTTTTAAAAAAAATCTGCTTTTTATTTTTTTGCTGCAATTAATTGTACTCAACAAAGGTCTCATCCATTAATTAAAATTCATATATAAAATAGCCACATATATACACTACAAGAAATTTGTCTAATGGCGGTGGGCTTATTGCGGCGGTTGACACGGAATTGCCGCAAAAAGGGATAATTGCGGCGATTATTTGAACTGCCACAATAAATTAAATAACTGCGGCGGATGTAAAGCTAACTGCGACACCTTAAAAGAACTGCCGCAATAAAAAAGCTAACTGCGACGGCTATAGAGATAACTGCAGCAGATTAACGGAACTGCCGCAATAAATCAGCTAATTACGACAGATGCAAGAGCTAACCGCAGCAGGTCTTTGAATAATTTTATTTTTTTTACGCAAAAAATATATTCAATATTTTTATTATCATTAATATTATATGGGTCCTTTATTTTTATTATCATTAAATAAATTTATAATTATAGTCAAGCCAAAGAAATCACGTTTCCACATCAACTAGTTAAACCCTACCCAAAAATTCCCAGATTTGTTTTGTTTTGGAATTTCAGATCAAGAAAGCAATCTTTCATCCACACCGAATCTCCAGTATTATGTACTTCTGTTTCATCCAGTGCCTCAATCTCTCCATAGTTCTACGTTATTTCCTTCTTTCTCCGATTGTTACTGTCGATCGTCACTGCCCCGCTCATCCGATGTTGAAAATCTCTGGTGAGAACGAAGCTTCTTAGCCATCGTTTACTTCAAATTTCTTGGTATGGATTTTGCCTTGATTGTCAATTTTCTTTTCGTCGAGATTTTCAAATTTTGCTAGTTAGGACTTTTAGTTTCGGTTATTTTTTCACATTATTTTAATTCGAAATTTGCCAGTTAATTTAGGGTTTCAGTTTCTCAATGAAAGGGGTTTTTGATTTAATAACCTATTCTATGTAGTATCTAAATATTGTCATTGAAATTCTGAAGTATGTTCCTTTTATTAATACGATAATTCTGAACGATTGGTTGATTGTGACTTTGGGTTATTTGATCTCTCCCTCTTTTTCCTTTTTTTGACATCATTTGAAAAACTCCTAAAAACACTTTC
Organism: Trifolium dubium; assembly: GCA_951804385.1. Classification (NCBI taxonomy): domain Eukaryota; kingdom Viridiplantae; phylum Streptophyta; class Magnoliopsida; order Fabales; family Fabaceae; genus Trifolium; species Trifolium dubium. Next base: position 23,550,232 of record OX638062.1, on the reverse strand, counting down.
TTATTTAAATTAGGTTTGAGATGCAAACATAATAAGGCTCTTAAGCTAATCTTGCTGGGAAAACTTGACGTGTGTAGCTAGGCTAGGCATTAAGTTGATCGTATCAGCAATATCAATACATAAGCTAATCATTATTTTGTTTAATTTCACCGCCTATACTATGAATTGACTTTGTCCGTGTCATAGTACTTTCTGTTTTATGTACTTATGCGTCTGGGATCTATATGTATACATGGAATTGTGTTTGGCATATTGTCTCTTAATTCCAGTACAAAACCTATGTCAAGTTTACTAACCGGTTTATATAGAGTGGTTTTGCCTGTATGATGGGCTACCCAATTTAATTGGGAGTTTGTTTTAAATGCCTAACTTGTATGGCATTGTAGAAATCTTTACCATCAAGGGCTATATCTTGTATTATCCATGATTTATTTGCTTACACTCCACTGAATAGTAGTTATATCTAAGACAGTTCATGCCCTCGGAATATTATCATTTATGACCTGTTTAATATTCAATTATGTCTAATATTTATCTTGAGGATGATTTGAGACCTTAGAAGTTTTAGTGCACACTACAAGAAATAAGATATTTCGCAGCAACTTTTTGACAGCGACACTCAACTTGTTGACAAAAACATGCTTATAACAACAATTAATTTAAGTTGTTGTAATAAGTAAATTTTTATCTCAACAATTTTATTATTGTTGGGAAAACTAACTTATCTCAACAACAATTATTGTCGCTGGAAATAGTGGAACTTGTTGGTGTGCATATAGCAACAACTCATTTAAGTCCTTGTAATAAGTTGTTTTTTCTCAACGATCTCATTATCGCTGAGAAAAAATACTTGTTCAAACAATAATTATTGTTGCTAAAATAACTAATTTAAGTCATTATAATAAGTGTTTTCTTTTTTTCTCAATAATCTCAATAACTATTATTCGAACAACTATTATGGTTTACGCCAATAATAAAACTTTTTTTTGCGGCAAACCTTGTTTTTGGTTGATACGGGGTATCCACAGACGAACGTAGTGACTAAAGATCAAACCCTCAACCCTTGGTTAAGGGAGGATGAGCCCCATCCGCTCAACCACACTCTCTGGGTTTTGCGACAAACCTTGTAGTGAGTAGAAAAACAAAATCAGTAAAAAAAATATTTTAGGATACCCTCAATTGTTAAAAATACTTTTTTTTTGATAATATATTATTTTATTTTTTTTGGTCGAGATCGGGGTATTCACCGCCGAACACAGTGAGTAATCCCTCGCTAGATTGGAGGCACCTCGATGAGTGGGATAGCTGGCCCAAGGATTTAAAGTTGCTCCATACCCAAGGTGAGGATCGAACCCTCGACCCTTGGTTAAGGGAGGATGAGCCCCAACCGCTCAACCACACCCCTTGGGTTTTTTTGATAATATATTAAAAATTAAAAATACTTTTTAAATACTCAAAATTATTGAAAAAAAATATTTCTTTTTCTATATCCTATAAAAAATCTATTTTCATTGACCAACAAAAAAAAATCTTTTTTCATTAAAAAAAAAAAAGAGTTCACCAAAGAACCAAAACCAACGAATAAAGTATAAACATCTGAAGAAAAAGAAAGGAACGGTTGTCAAATAAAAGAAAAAAAGAACTGAACGAAACAGGGTTCCAGTGCCATCAGTTTGAAATCTCGCTCATCATCATCATCAGTTTGAACGAAACAGGTTTCTGTCTCTCAAACTCTTATTGAATCTCACTCATCATCAATCTTCTACTTCTTCATTTTCTTTTTTCTTATTTTCCTTTTGCCTCTTCCTTCATCGAATCGTTATTAGGGTTTCTCTTTGATCCCTCGATGAGAGAGCACGTTGTTCACCACTTAACGGTACATTTCTTCTATTCCATTAACTATTTATACTTTCAATCTTTGTTTTCTCAGAGACCAATTATGGAGCGGCGTCGGTTTATATTTTAGGGATTTCTCAAGCAGCGTCGAATTCCATGAGTATGATTGTTTTGTTATGCTACTTGTTTGTTAAACTAGTTTAGGTCAAATCTGTGAATATTTTTGAAATTTAATTTGATTATGTTTGGGAATAGTTTAGGGTTTAGTTTAGGGAGAGAAGATTTTAATGTAGTTTACTATGATTCATTTGGTTGGAGTTGGAATTTTAATTTTGTCTGATTTCATACATGTTGCAGAGAGGAATCGAAGTGATCAATGTTGTTAATGGATGTAAAAAAAGTACAATATATATTTATTTAACTTGCTTATGCATTGTGAATTTGAATATGGATAATTGTAATTAATTTCCAAGGGATTAATTAGCTTCGATATTTTGAATTTTTTTTAATTTACTTTTCAGTTTTAGATTATGATGTTGCTGTTTTTTATAGTAAAAACTTCTAGTATATATTTCAGGTTCAAATAGAAGCCAACAAATGAATGACCAACTCTTGTATCTCTCATCTATCAAATTATAGTATAATACACCATGAGGTGGTTTTTTTAGTTTATTTATATGCATTGTAGTGAAAATTGATGTATCCTTTCATATGATTTCCATGTCTTTGGTTTGATGTGAATACAACATAGCTAATTTTAGCATCGGTTACTGCATGAGAAAGCCAAAGGGTGACAGGTTATTTTTTATTTACATCTTTAAATTACTAGCCTTTTTGAACAATGTTAATACTTTTACTTAATTGTAATAGTATTTAGTATTGATTGACTAATAGGACAAAAGTGAATGTGGCATTATATTTTTCAACTTTTTACACAAGTAGGAATTAGATTATTATAGAGGTGTATGAAATTGATGTACCAAAAAAAGAGGTGTATGAAATTGTGTGGAATTTAGGAGTTCTGCTATGTTTAATTTTTTGGATTTTTTTTTGTTAGGCTTGGATTGTTGTGAAGAAATGTAGATACTTATTTGATTGAGAGGCTAACTAAATAAGGAATCATATATATTAAGGTAGAAATGGTTGCAACCTTGTTGATTATCAAGGTAAAGCCTTTAATTTGTTCACGGATCCAACTCTATAAAACCTTAGTAAACAAATTGCTGCCACCTTGCTTGTATGATTGTTTAGCAACTAATATTTTAGAAAGTCTCTAGTTGAGAGGGTTAATGACTTGAGCTTAGATGGAAATTTATTGGAAATAGGTACTAATTCATAACGATATCTTCATTTCCTCTGCATCTACTTCAGCTGTTTATAAAATTGGTAAACATTTGCATATATTTCCTTAGTAGGAAGTAGTAATTATTTCATTCTTTTTTACTATTGTAGGTAAAAAGAAAAACGATCATTTGGTTATGTATGTTGGCAGCTTCATGACCGTAAGTATTACATACTTCTATTTTGTTCTTCATTACCATAGATTTTTGTCTCATACTTTTGATTGTAAGTTAATTGGACTAATATAGTTATGTTGCGGCTTTGATTACTTCTATTGAACTTCACTTGCAGATATGAGGTGTTTGTCATCAGCTCCTCATGGAGTTAAAAATGAGCACGGACATAATAATAGTCAAAGAGAGGGGTCATATGCATGAAACTCATCATGAAGATACATAGTCCCAATTTCTGTGTGGTAGTGGCATACTTTATGCCATTGTCTTTTTTTATTAAATTTCGTTCATTGCCTTTGCAAGTAAAGAGTGTTTCAAATGCATCACAAAGAAAGATTCAAAGAACAACTACACAGAAGTATTAATATTGTTATTGGTTAGAGTCACAATTTTATTTGTTAGTTTATGTAAATTTTTCATTCTTCTTTTTATGAGAACACGAGTACTGTTTGTAATTTAATAATTTTCTATGTTAAGAGTGATAATTTATGAAATTTTATTTTATTAATATTATATTAATTTGTGTTTATGTTTTTGATAAACAAATTTATATTAAACAAAATTAATTATTAGAAAATAATTTATTCTAACTATTTTTGTTGTTGTGATATAAAAGATATAGAGCAGCAATTTATATTGTTAATAAAAAAAAACTTAATGCAACAACTTTAGTTGTTGACAAAAATATTTTATCGTAACGATTATACTCATTGTAATATGTCAAATAAGGCAACAAGAATTGTTGTTGTAAAAACATTAGTTTAGGCAGCGACATTAAATGTTGTTGCAAAACTTTTCGCAACAGCACTTATACCAACGACATGCAGCGACATTGTTTTCGTTGCAAAAAACACATTTTTTAGCAACTTTAGATTTTTCTCAACGACATATTGTTGCGGGATTTTTGAGACATACCCCACTACAGTTTTATTTTTCATTTCCAAAGGAGGAGAAAAATTGAAAACCTTTGAAAGAAAAAGATTCTAAGGTACGGGGGTTAGTTGCGCTTAAGGAAGGTGTTAGCACCTCAAGCGCCCATGGTATTCCATGGTAACCTCTTATATGTTTTTGTGCTTTTTTATTACATGCTTTAAGAATGGAGGGAGAAATTGTATAGAAGAAAAAAAGAAAGAGATTAATGTCATTTTAAGCCTCACCTTTTAAAGATCAATATAAACACACTAAACCATTCCCCCTTTGATGGGAGAATGATTGAATTCTTGCAATATTTATAAGGATCGTCAAAATTTGAGACAAAGAATGATAGAAGTCTCTTAAAAGTGAAAAGATAGTAAAACAAAAGTTAAAAGAATTTTCTTTAAAAAAGTAAATAAAAGAAAAGAAATGTAAATATATTTTTTTCTTTTGTAAAAAGGATTTTTTGAGAGTAAAGTAATTATTGTATTGTAGAGGAAGTGTTTAAAAGAAAGGGAATAGTGAGAAAGTGTAAGTTTTGTTATAGAAAAAAAGTTAAGTGTAAGTAAAAGGTAAAAAAAAAGGTTAAAAGGATTTTCCATAAGGTGAATAAAAGGAAAGAAAGGTAAATATGTTTTTTGCTTGTAAAAAAGGTTTTTCTTGAAAGAAATATAATTATTGTATTGTAAAGAAAATGTTGTTAAGAGAAAGAAAAAGTTGTAAGAAAGTATAAATTTTGTTATATATAAAGAGAAGTTAAGTGTAATATATATAGTTAAATAATATAATGACGTTGCGACTAAAATGGACCTACGATTGTTTTTGTTATCTTTTCAAATATCGCGTTTGGGTTGGAGAGGAATTTTGTCGCGAGAGACCTCGTAATCAATTGAAATTTAACTACGAGTCATCTCGCTTGGAAATGAATTTATGGCATTGTGTGTGATGTGTGAGCTAGAAAAGCAGTAAAAACAATAAAAAAAATCCTACGCTATTACAACCCAATTGAATAATTAATTTACAACCATATCGAATTTAATGAATAAATAATAATAAGCGATAAATAGATAAAAGGGCGATGCATATAAAAATAAAAAATGCAAGTGCAGAAAATAAATATGATGATGAATATGCACATAGGAGGAGAAAAGGAAAACATCGCAAAATAACATCCTAATTAAAAGTGGAGTGTGTGAAAGAAATGTGTCGGAGGCAAAAACATAATAATACATTTTTGGAGGCCACTCACAACAACAAATAATTCTAACCTAGGCACACAAGCAACATGCAATTTAATTTATCAAAAGAAATTTTTTTTATTTTTTTATTTTTTATGAAGAGAGTGAATTTAGGCCAAAAGGCCCTTAACTATTAATGCTAATGTTAGAGCTTAATGATTTTATTAATTGAAATATTGTCTCTAACATGCATTTTTAAAATGATGCATTGTCCTAATCTAAATGCAATGCATGTATGCATGTAGAAAAATGTAAAGTGAAGTTGTAATGTGTAATTGTAGTGTGATGTAGGAAATTGTATAAAATGTTAAGTGACATGAAAAATGCATAATATGAATGTAGTGTAAAAAATGTTAGGTGTAAAAGTGTAGTGTAAAAATGTGATGTAAAGATGTAGTAATGATAAGATGTCATGCAAATGTGGATGATCGTAAAAATGCATAATGCAAATGTCCATAAGCATGAATATGTATGTATGCAACTATATGATAAGCTAAAAAACAAGTAGTAACAAAATACATGCAAATGCAAAGAGACATATAGTAAAGAAGCACAAAAAAGAAAGTGAACATGAAGCATATATTATGAAAAATGCAATTTATGTGATAAAAAAAAAGTTCATGCAAGAAACCATCAATAAAATATCTAGGAATTAAAGATTTAGACCTCAAAAAGGATCCTTAAATATTAGTGTAAAAATTTGGACTCAATAAACTTAAATAAACTATTATCCCAAAATAATTACTTATCACAATAAGCTATGAAATAAATAAACAAAGAGGTGTAATATAAATAAAAACACACGTAAAATAAAAAAATAAATAAAAATAAAAAATAAAAAAAAAAAACCAGAAAAGGCCCAGCAAGTGCAGCCCAAATCATTCTAAACCGGACCGGGTCGGTATGACCCATGGGTCAACCCAAACCCGGTCACAAACCCACAAGCCAGAAAGAATAAAGAACAAACGCACGCGCCAATAGGAGGGCGACACGTGGCGGAGAGGTTTCTTCAACCTCATAAAACAAACACAGTAACACACGCCATATTTGAAAGAAGAAAGGCTTGGTTCAAACAACAACTTATTCAATTTATCATCAAATCAAACAAATAGATAGTGCTTTTCATATGATTTTTGACATAGATCATGAATATGCAATTATTTTTCACAATCGAGTAATATATTTTAAGATATGAAGCTTCAAAGTCCAAATCCAAAAGATGGAAAATGAGATTCATGCAAAATTAAGAGAAAGTTCTTAAAGGAAGAGATAATACACTATGTCATGAGTTCACAGCAACAAAAGTCATGCAAAATGATGGTCTAAGGAGTTAGAAATGGTTACCTCAAGTTTGCATCAAAGGAGATCTCGATTTGGACGCTTTGAGGGCTTTAAGCTTGCATTTCCATGTTGTTTCCTTCCACTGAGATGTACCAGATGCCACAGGAACCGAAGAAACCGAGATTTGATCAAGTTTGAGTGAAATGAAAATTTCAAAATCCCCACCAATGGTGAGCTCGGGTTTGGTGTTTTTGTATGTGTTTTGATGCTATTTTGTGGTTGTTTTGAGTGTTTGAATGTGTTTTGATGGTATATGATTGAATAAGAGTGAGTTTAGTTGAAGTTTGTATGAGTTTTGATTTTTTGAATGTAGTTGAAAAAGAGGGTTTTAGAGGAGCTCGAAAATAGTGTTTATGGTGGTGTTTGTTGATGATTTGATGATGAATTTTGGTGTTTTTGTTTGTGAAGTTGATGATGGGTTTTGATTGAAGAATGAGGGATGAAGAAAGTTGAAGGAATGATGATAATGGTGATGTTGTTTTTGCTCTACTTCCTCCGTCCTTCAAATTTTCTATTTCTTTGATTATTTTTTTTGGTTTTTTGTGTTGAGAGAGAGAGGTGGGTGGCTAGGGATTGTGGTTTTTTCTCTCTAGTTTTTTCAGATTTTTTTGATACCCTCTTATCCTCAAGATTTAGGGTTTGTAGTTAATATGGGAAAGAAAACATATAACTTTGTTGTTTAGAAAGTTTGTTAGGAAAAAAGGTTAAAATGAGAAAGAATACAAATATGTCATTGTTGTATGCTTTGGATCCCTTCTTTTTCAAATTTTGTTGTTTTTTTTTTGTTTTGAATAATAATAATAATAATATTATACTAATAATAATAATGATAAATGATAATAGTGATGATAAAATAGAAAGTAGATAGTAAAATGAGTGGTGAAATAATGATGATAAATGATAAATAATAATGATAATAAAAGGTGGAAATAAAAGTGCGATAAAAAAAAGTGACGGACAACCTCTTAAAGGACAAAATAAACGCAAATATTACGGTGAAAATGAATGCGATGATATATAAATATTTTTAACATATTTTGGTATTTTAACATGAATGAAAAAAAGAAAATAGATTTGAGGTCCAAAATTGGGGTACAACAGCTGCCCCTATTTAAGTTTCTTCACCCGGAGAGATGAAGATTAAAATTTTTGTCTAGACGGGATTGAAGAGACTTAAATATAAGAAATACACCATTTTTGGACCTCGAATCCTCAAAAAATGCTTATGATGCAAATATGTATGCATGAAATGCAGATGATGAATCTTTTTTGAATTTTTTGTATGAATGTTGTAAAAGACAGACAAAGGAAGAAGACATAGTCAAGACTCCACAAGGGAAGAACATAACATGGCCAGAGTGGGAAAATAACAAGATGTGCCCCAAGTCCATTGGAAGAACGGACTCCACTGGAGAACAGAGTAAAGTGCTGGGGAGAATATTACTTATTATTTTGTGATTGACAGTAATGTGAGAAGAACATTGTCTACCGTCTTACAAAGAGACAGATTGCAATAAAAGACAACGTTTATAGAAAATAAGAGAATTGTCCACCGCCTAACAAGGACGGATTGCAGATAAAAGACAATTTCTACAAGAAAAACAGGAACATTGTCCACCGCCTTGCAAAGGGACGGCTTGCAGATAAAAGACAACGTTTGAATATTACCAACTACCGCATAATGATAGTGTATAAAAGGTAATATGAAAAGATATGAGAAACTGTCTACCATTCAACAGAGTAATGGTGTATAAAAGACAATGACATATATTACCAACTACCGTATGATGATAGTGTATAAAAGGTAATATGAAGAAAGATGCAAGACATTGACTACTATCCAATGAAGTGATAGTGTATAAAAGGCAATGACATATGTTACCAACTACCGTATGATGATAGTGTATAAAAGGTAACATGAAAATGTGAGACCTTGGCTACTATCCAATGAAGTGATAGTGTATAAAAGACAAAGGTGGAACGTTACCAACTACCGTATAATGATAGTGTATAAAAGGTAATGTGAAACGACGCGAGACATTGACTACTATCCAATGAAGTGATAGTGTATAAAAGGCAATGACATATATTACCAACTACCGTATAATGATAGTGTATATAAGGTAACATGAAAAGGTGAGACCTTGGCTACTATCCAATGAAGTGATAGTGTATAAAAGACAAAGGTCGAACATTACCAACAACCGTATAATGATAGTGTATAAAAGGTAATGACATATGTTACCAACTACCGTATGATGATAGTGTATATAAGGTAACATGAAAATGTGAGACCTTGGCTACTATCCAATGAAGTGATAGTGTATAAAAGACAAAGGTCAAACATTACCAACTACCGTATAATGATAGTGTATAAAAGGTAATGACATATGTTACCAACTACCGTATGATGATAATGTATATAAGGTAACATGAAAAGGTGAGACCTTGGCTACTATCCAATGAAGTGATAGTTTATAAAAGACAAAGGTCGGATATTACCAACTACCGTATAATGATAGTGTATAAAAGGTAATATGAAAAGATGTGAGACACTGTCTACCATCCAACAGAGTGACGGTGTATAAAAGACAATGACATATATTACCAACTACCGCATGATGATAGTGTATGAAAGGTAATACTCATCTTTGAGGATCAATAACTCTACCGGGAACTTCAAAAGAGACGCAGGTAGGTTAGATTGCAAAAGTATATGTATTTGTAGAGAGAAAAGACTTGTATGATCTTTCGTGTAAAGTTTCTTGATAAGATTCACTGGGGATAAAACCCACCTGAGGAATTGGAAATGTATCTGGTAAAACACAAGCTTCTTGTAAGGATAGCTTGTCACTGTTACTTTGAATTGGTGTCCAATCCAGGAACAAACCGGAGGGAAACTGTGAAACAAGACTTTGTGTCCAATTGAAGAATAAATTCAACTGGAAATTTTCCTTTTGTTGAAGGAAAAACTGAAACAACCATCTTCCACGAGAGAGGAGTCTAGTGGGGAATTTTGAAACAAGAGAGGTGTACACTTATCTGCCTAAGCTGACACTCTAATTGGAGAGAACAACATGCCCATCCCGACTCTATTTTGTAGACACAGACAAGACAAAAGAGATAGAAATATTGTATATGATGTAACAAGGTATGAATAAAGTAAATGCTCATGGCACATGTAAATGCTATGTATGAATGTTATGTATGAATGTATGTATGTATGTATGTATGTATGTATGTATGTAGAACATCTTTTGATGGACAAACAAAGTGACCAAACCGGAAATACAAGCCAACGTCGCATCATTGTTCAGGATATCTCAACGAAGTGTAAATGTCACTGTAGATAAAGTAAGAGAACCTCTTCTTGGAGAAGGAACAACTTCTCTGGGGAATTGACCGTCTTATTCGAAACGATCTGTATATTGAAACTTGACTGCACTCAAAACAACTTGGTCAAGTTTCATTGGGGATGTACCATTTTCTAGGAAGAAGATTATTTACATTCTCTTAGAGAAAACATGTTTGTTGTTGATGAACATCTGAGAGAACGGAGACGACTTGCCCCTTGCTCTGGATCCTTGCTTCAGTCTAAAGATCCTTGAAAGAATCGCTCGAAGAGCGTGATTGGTTGACCTTTTACATCAAGTGTACTTTTTTCAAGGAGATATGATCTTGACACAGTATGCCCCAAGTGCTTGAAACCTTGAAAGGTAGGATGTTCAACTTGTTTGCCCCTGATTGGCAGAATTCATATGTAACTTGCCCCTAGCTAGGAGCGTCTCAAGTGAGCTTTGCCTTTGATCAGACTATAGCTCCAATTTCTTTGATGTCAAGTATTAATTTGCAAGTAAAATTATTTCTTTTGAAAAGTATTTTTGATAAAATGTACATGTAAGTTTTTTTTGAAATTGAATGTTTTTTTTGTGGTGGAAGAACATATGGTATGTACAAAGATAATTTGTGATTACTCAACAAACAGGATGAGTCAGCTTAACAATAAATTTGTCGAATATGCTTTCACAGTGAACCTAGTTTCAATTAGGTCTTTTGTATGTTATAACGTGGCTGGGCTCACGGTTTTCAAAAAAAGGATTGTCAGGCTCAAAATTTTATTTGGTCCCACCCGTTCTTCTTGATGTCCTTCATTCCTAAATTCAATTAATTCAACTGATGCACTCGGTCAACAAGAGAAATTTTTTTGCAATGATTTTGGTCGAAGCTTTATTGATTCATTTTTGTTGAACAGACTCTGATGAGATTTTTTTTTTGAAGTGACAGTCACTTTTGGTTTGGAAATTGTTCCTATTTGTTGGAATCACTCTTTTTTAAATGGACTAGTTCTTTTCGAACTTTGAATTTGTGGTCCATCACGGTGCCCCTCTCTTTTTTTATGGGCTCTTTTTTTGAATTCTTTTTTTTGATTTCTCTCTTTTTTTGTAATCACTCTGTTTTTTTTTAATATAACCTTTGTAAGATGAAGATTGTGACTATCGTATGAATTGTTGTGAGTCTCATCTCTTGACAGCTTCCTTTGTTTGAGGAAAGCATTGTGATTAACCTCTAATTTGGTATGACTAGATGAATTAATTCTCTTGTATCAGGCTGCATCATCAAATTAATTGAAATACTACCCTGCCCCAGGTTATGATTAAGGGTTCAGAAAAAAGAAAGAATCACCGACTTCAGGCTCAAATGGGCTGATTACGGATTATCTCCTTATATCTCCACTGTTTGGGAAGAGAAACAATGCCTTACATCGTCAACTAGGTTTTTCACCATTGAAAGCATATATTAGCAAAAATTAGTTATTTATATTCATCATCCTCGCTCCAAGTTTGTATGTAATAAAGCGAGAGAAAAGTGAACACGAATGGATTAATTCAAAAACATGCATGTTTATTATATTAAAAGTACTTGACAAAAGACATAATGTTAAAAGCAGACAAATGCTTGACAAGAAAGAAATAAAAGCCTAGCGATCATAGGGATGAGCTTCCTGGTATCACTGACTTCAACAACAACCCAATGGTATCAAATCATATTCATGCATAACAGAGTTGGGTCTATATCCTCGAAAGAAAACTTGTTATCCCTAACCAACTTTTGAACTTCAGATTGTAGCAAATAACAATGTTCAATGTCATGGCCAGGTGCCCCTGAGTGAAAAGCACAAGACAGCTCTGGTTTGTACCAATAAGGCAATTTTGCAGGTACCCGAGGCGGGGCTCTAGTCTGAATCAGATCTCTCTCAATCAAAATTGGAAACAAATCGGCATACAACATGGGGATCGGGTCATATTGAGGTGACCTTTTTGGAGCAGGATTAGTAGCAGAAGTTACAACAGCAACATGTCGTTTGTTCTTCTTTGACTTCCCATGGGCCACCATACCCACTTCTTGTTGTCTCTTTGTATCAAACCCCGACCCAAACTCTCTTGCACTTCTGGAAGAAGCAGTCTCTCTTGTCAAACGTCCTTCTCGGAGAGCTTCCTCAATGCGCACACCTATGTCTACCATGTCGGCAAAATCACGAAGCGCACTGGAAACCATTTTGTCATAGTAGAATGCATCAAGAGTTTTCAAGAAAATTTTAGCCATCTCCTTTTCCTCAAGAGGCGGGCTAATCTGAGCTGCAACCCCTCTCCATCTATGGGCATATTCCTTGAAAGATTCCTTGTTTTTCTGAGTCATGGCTCGAAGCTGATCTCTATCTGGTGCCAAATCAGCATTGTACTTGTACTGCTGCAAAAATGCTTGACATAAATCAAAAAAGGACTTGATCTTCGAACCACCTAAGCTCATGTACCACTTGAGAGCGGCACCAGTCAAACTGTCTTGGAAGCAGTGGATAAGCAATTCATCATCTTTTGTCAGAGCATACATCTTCCTAGTATACATCACAAGATGCATCTGAGGGCAAGAATTCCCCTTATACTTTTCAAACTCGGGCACTTTGAACTTCGGCGGAAACTTGACATTCGGCACTAGACAGAGCTCATGCGCACTCTTTCCAAACAAGTCTTTTCCACGAAGAGCGCGAAGTTCTCGCTGGATCTCATCAACCTGATTCTGAATTTCCTCATTGTGACCAAAAGATACCACGCTTTCAGCTGGATTAGCATGGTAAACAGGTTCTGTCTCGAACTGCCTTACATTCATAGTGAGAGGTGCAACAATCATCTCAGGAGACGGAATAGACACTACCATTTGAGGAACAGAAGTCATCCCAGGAGGTGGAACAGATGCCATCACCTGCGGAGCAGTAGTAACATAGAACTGAGTGTCGAAATCATTAAGCTGAGAATTCTCGCCAAAATTGGCGGGCATACCCCATGGGTACTGTGTAGTTGCAGTGAGTGTTGGCGTGCTAGCATAGGACAACGGAGCTGAGATTGGGATGATTTTTGGGACAGAGACATTCAAACCCTGTGTTGGAGGAGGCGGAGGGGCCCTCACCGCAGTCAAAGATTCAAACATAGCCGTCAATTGGGCTACATTAGCTTGAAGAGAAGCGACCTGTTCTTGTAGCTGCTGGTTCTCTTGCTCAAGACCTTCCATTCTTTTTTGGAGTTTGCACAAGTGTTGTAAATGCGACTTGACTTTAGACGGGAGCGTCAGACCACTGATAGAAAGATGAAACTCAGACTTTTTGTAGAAGACCATGAATGCACAATGATGCATGAGAAAGAGAGTTTTGTTTTGTTTTTGATTTTCAAAGGACTTTAGGATACAAATCATAAAGGACCTCCTTTTTTGTTAATGATCAGAAGAAATTTTCTTTTCTTTTCAATTCAACCTTCTCTTTTTTTTTTTTTTTTTTTTTGGAGGTCCATGATGATTGTGTAATATATGAAGAAATTCCTCTAAGTCTTTTTGAAAACTAATGGAAAAAGTTTTTTCTTTTCATGAATGCATGGATGTATGAGATATGATGATGCAACAAACACAAACATAAGCAAACATGGTTGGTTGAGATGTCACAATGTTGGAGCCAAAAGGTAAACCACCCACAATGTATGAACTATTGGTTTTCTTCTTTTCGTAACACGGGTTCTACAAAGTTCCCAACGTCATCAACTTTCCTTCTTGAATACCAATGTCCATAACTGAACTCACGGCCAAATGAAATATCCAAGGGAAAGTCTCGATTGAGCGTGGTATCGCGGAACAACTAATCCAAGACTTACTCTCGGCTTAGCCATCGCACCACATCCTAAAGGCAAAGATGGGTTAAAGGTGACTAGGTCCACAATATTAACAGATACATGTCATAGCAACAATCTACGCGAACCTCACGTCGAAATGAATACTACAACATGACCCTCCATTGTGCGTGGTTTCATCACATGTGTGTTTGTGCAAAACTTTACTTTCGCCCATTCACTATGATCCTACCAACACCTATCTTATGGTGCACTCAAGCTCGGGTCAAGCTTATCTCAACTCAACAATCCCCCACAATATATATAAAGCATATAAATAAATAAACACATATAAACACATAAGTTAGGTTCAACCCTCTTAAGGAGAGAATCCCCAGTGAAGTCGCCATTTTTCTGTTGCGGGATTTTTGAGACATACCCCACTACAGTTTTATTTTTCATTTCCAAAGGAGGAGAAAAATTGAAAACCTTTGAAAGAAAAAGATTCTAAGGTACGGGGGTTAGTTGCGCTTAAGGAAGGTGTTAGCACCTCAAGCGCCCATGGTATTCCATGGTAACCTCTTATATGTTTTTGTGCTTTTTTATTACATGCTTTAAGAATGGAGGGAGAAATTGTATAGAAGAAAAAAAGAAAGAGATTAATGTCATTTTAAGCCTCACCTTTTAAAGATCAATATAAACACACTAAACCATTCCCCCTTTGATGGGAGAATGATTGAATTCTTGCAATATTTATAAGGATCGTCAAAATTTGAGACAAAGAATGATAGAAGTCTCTTAAAAGTGAAAAGATAGTAAAACAAAAGTTAAAAGAATTTTCTTTAAAAAAGTAAATAAAAGAAAAGAAATGTAAATATATTTTTTTCTTTTGTAAAAAGGATTTTTTGAGAGTAAAGTAATTATTGTATTGTAGAGGAAGTGTTTAAAAGAAAGGGAATAGTGAGAAAGTGTAAGTTTTGTTATAGAAAAAAAGTTAAGTGTAAGTAAAAGGTAAAAAAAAAGGTTAAAAGGATTTTCCATAAGGTGAATAAAAGGAAAGAAAGGTAAATATGTTTTTTGCTTGTAAAAAAGGTTTTTCTTGAAAGAAATATAATTATTGTATTGTAAAGAAAATGTTGTTAAGAGAAAGAAAAAGTTGTAAGAAAGTATAAATTTTGTTATATATAAAGAGAAATTAAGTGTAATATATATAGTTAAATAATATAATGACGTTGCGACTAAAATGGACCTACGATTGTTTTTGTTATCTTTTCAAATATCGCGTTTGGGTTGGAGAGGAATTTTGTCGCGAGAGACCTCGTAATCAATTGAAATTTAACTACGAGTCATCTCGCTTGGAAATGAATTTATGGCATTGTGTGTGATGTGTGAGCTAGAAAAGCAGTAAAAACAATAAAAAAAATCCTACGCTATTACAACCCAATTGAATAATTAATTTACAACCATATCGAATTTAATGAATAAATAATAATAAGCGATAAATAGATAAAAGGGCGATGCATATAAAAATAAAAAATGCAAGTGCAGAAAATAAATATGATGATGAATATGCACATAGGAGGAGAAAAGGAAAACATCGCAAAATAACATCCTAATTAAAAGTGGAGTGTGTGAAAGAAATGTGTCGGAGGCAAAAACATAATAATACATTTTTGGAGGCCACTCACAACAACAAATAATTCTAACCTAGGCACACAAGCAACATGCAATTTAATTTATCAAAAGAAATTTTTTTTATTTTTTTATTTTTTATGAAGAGAGTGAATTTAGGCCAAAAGGCCCTTAACTATTAATGCTAATGTTAGAGCTTAATGATTTTATTAATTGAAATATTGTCTCTAACATGCATTTTTAAAATGATGCATTGTCCTAATCTAAATGCAATGCATGTATGCATGTAGAAAAATGTAAAGTGAAGTTGTAATGTGTAATTGTAGTGTGATGTAGGAAATTGTATAAAATGTTAAGTGACATGAAAAATGCATAATATGAATGTAGTGTAAAAAATGTTAGGTGTAAAAGTGTAGTGTAAAAATGTGATGTAAAGATGTAGTAATGATAAGATGTCATGCAAATGTGGATGATCGTAAAAATGCATAATGCAAATGTCCATAAGCATGAATATGTATGTATGCAACTATATGATAAGCTAAAAAACAAGTAGTAATAAAATACATGCAAATGCAAAGAGACATATAGTAAAGAAGCACAAAAAAGAAAGTGAACATGAAGCATATATTATGAAAAATGCAATTTATGTGATAAAAAAAAAGTTCATGCAAGAAACCATCAATAAAATATCTAGGAATTAAAGATTTAGACCTCAAAAAGGATCCTTAAATATTAGTGTAAAAATTTGGACTCAATAAACTTAAATAAACTATTATCCCAAAATAATTACTTATCACAATAAGCTATGAAATAAATAAACAAAGAGGTGTAATATAAATAAAAACACACGTAAAATAAAAAAATAAATAAAAAAAAAAAAAACCAGAAAAGGCCCAGCAAGTGCAGCCCAAATCATTCTAAACCGGACCGGGTCGGTATGACCCATGGGTCAACCCAAACCCGGTCACAAACCCACAAGCCAGAAAGAATAAAGAACAAACGCACGCGCCAATAGGAGGGCGACACGTGGCGGAGAGGTTTCTTCAACCTCATAAAACAAACACAGTAACACACGCCATATTTGAAAGAAGAAAGGCTTGGTTCAAACAACAACTTATTCAATTTATCATCAAATCAAACAAATAGATAGTGCTTTTCATATGATTTTTGACATAGATCATGAATATGCAATTATTTTTCACAATCGAGTAATATATTTTAAGATATGAAGCTTCAAAGTCCAAATCCAAAAGATGGAAAATGAGATTCATGCAAAATTAAGAGAAAGTTCTTAAAGGAAGAGATAATACACTATGTCATGAGTTCACAGCAACAAAAGTCATGCAAAATGATGGTCTAGGGAGTTAGAAATGGTTACCTCAAGTTTGCATCAAAGGAGATCTCGATTTGGACGCTTTGAGGGCTTTAAGCTTGCATTTCCATGTTGTTTCCTTCCACTGAGATGTACCAGATGCCACAGGAACCGAAGAAACCGAGATTTGATCAAGTTTGAGTGAAATGAAAATTTCAAAATCCCCACCAATGGTGAGCTCGGGTTTGGTGTTTTTGTATGTGTTTTGATGCTATTTTGTGGTTGTTTTGAGTGTTTGAATGTGTTTTGATGGTATATGATTGAATAAGAGTGAGTTTAGTTGAAGTTTGTATGAGTTTTGATTTTTTGAATGTAGTTGAAAAAGAGGGTTTTAGAGGAGCTCGAAAATAGTGTTTATGGTGGTGTTTGTTGATGATTTGATGATGAATTTTGGTGTTTTTGTTTGTGAAGTTGATGATGGGTTTTGATTGAAGAATGAGGGATGAAGAAAGTTGAAGGAATGATGATAATGGTGATGTTGTTTTTGCTCTACTTCCTCCGTCCTTCAAATTTTCTATTTCTTTGATTATTTTTTTTGGTTTTTTGTGTTGAGAGAGAGAGGTGGGTGGCTAGGGATTGTGGTTTTTTCTCTCTAGTTTTTTCAGATTTTTTTGATACCCTCTTATCCTCAAGATTTAGGGTTTGTAGTTAATATGGGAAAGAAAACATATAACTTTGTTGTTTAGAAAGTTTGTTAGGAAAAAAGGTTAAAATGAGAAAGAATACAAATATGTCATTGTTGTATGCTTTGGATCCCTTCTTTTTCAAATTTTGTTGTTTTTTTTTTTGTTTTGAATAATAATAATAATAATATTATACTAATAATAATAATGATAAATGATAATAGTGATGATAAAATAGAAAGTAGATAGTAAAATGAGTGGTGAAATAATGATGATAAATGATAAATAATAATGATAATAAAAGGTGGAAATAAAAGTGCGATAAAAAAAAGTGACGGACAACCTCTTAAAGGACAAAATAAACGCAAATATTACGGTGAAAATGAATGCGATGATATATAAATATTTTTAACATATTTTGGTATTTTAACATGAATGAAAAAAAGAAAATAGATTTGAGGTCCAAAATTGGGGTACAACAGCTGCCCCTATTTAAGTTTCTTCACCCGGAGAGATGAAGATTAAAATTTTTGTCTAGACGGGATTGAAGAGACTTAAATATAAGAAATACACCATTTTTGGACCTCGAATCCTCAAAAAATGCTTATGATGCAAATATGTATGCATGAAATGCAGATGATGAATCTTTTTTGAATTTTTTGTATGAATGTTGTAAAAGACAGACAAAGGAAGAAGACATAGTCAAGACTCCACAAGGGAAGAACATAACATGGCCAGAGTGGGAAAATAACAAGATGTGCCCCAAGTCCATTGGAAGAACGGACTCCACTGGAGAACAGAGTAAAGTGCTGGGGAGAATATTACTTATTATTTTGTGATTGACAGTAATGTGAGAAGAACATTGTCTACCGTCTTACAAAGAGACAGATTGCAATAAAAGACAACGTTTATAGAAAATAAGAGAATTGTCCACCGCCTAACAAGGACGGATTGCAGATAAAAGACAATTTCTACAAGAAAAACAGGAACATTGTCCACCGCCTTGCAAAGGGACGGCTTGCAGATAAAAGACAACGTTTGAATATTACCAACTACCGCATAATGATAGTGTATAAAAGGTAATATGAAAAGATATGAGAAACTGTCTACCATTCAACAGAGTAATGGTGTATAAAAGACAATGACATATATTACCAACTACCGTATGATGATAGTGTATAAAAGGTAATATGAAGAAAGATGCAAGACATTGACTACTATCCAATGAAGTGATAGTGTATAAAAGGCAATGACATATGTTACCAACTACCGTATGATGATAGTGTATAAAAGGTAACATGAAAATGTGAGACCTTGGCTACTATCCAATGAAGTGATAGTGTATAAAAGACAAAGGTGGAACGTTACCAACTACCGTATAATGATAGTGTATAAAAGGTAATGTGAAACGACGCGAGACATTGACTACTATCCAATGAAGTGATAGTGTATAAAAGGCAATGACATATATTACCAACTACCGTATAATGATAGTGTATATAAGGTAACATGAAAAGGTGAGACCTTGGCTACTATCCAATGAAGTGATAGTGTATAAAAGACAAAGGTCGAACATTACCAACAACCGTATAATGATAGTGTATAAAAGGTAATGACATATGTTACCAACTACCGTATGATGATAGTGTATATAAGGTAACATGAAAATGTGAGACCTTGGCTACTATCCAATGAAGTGATAGTGTATAAAAGACAAAGGTCAAACATTACCAACTACCGTATAATGATAGTGTATAAAAGGTAATGACATAT
This sequence comes from Trifolium dubium, assembly GCA_951804385.1. Classification (NCBI taxonomy): domain Eukaryota; kingdom Viridiplantae; phylum Streptophyta; class Magnoliopsida; order Fabales; family Fabaceae; genus Trifolium; species Trifolium dubium. The sequence goes on along the minus strand of OX638062.1, from coordinate 23,530,840 downwards.
GTTACCAACTACCGTATGATGATAATGTATATAAGGTAACATGAAAAGGTGAGACCTTGGCTACTATCCAATGAAGTGATAGTTTATAAAAGACAAAGGTCGGATATTACCAACTACCGTATAATGATAGTGTATAAAAGGTAATATGAAAAGATGTGAGACACTGTCTACCATCCAACAGAGTGACGGTGTATAAAAGACAATGACATATATTACCAACTACCGCATGATGATAGTGTATGAAAGGTAATACTCATCTTTGAGGATCAATAACTCTACCGGGAACTTCAAAAGAGACGCAGGTAGGTTAGATTGCAAAAGTATATGTATTTGTAGAGAGAAAAGACTTGTATGATCTTTCGTGTAAAGTTTCTTGATAAGATTCACTGGGGATAAAACCCACCTGAGGAATTGGAAATGTATCTGGTAAAACACAAGCTTCTTGTAAGGATAGCTTGTCACTGTTACTTTGAATTGGTGTCCAATCCAGGAACAAACCGGAGGGAAACTGTGAAACAAGACTTTGTGTCCAATTGAAGAATAAATTCAACTGGAAATTTTCCTTTTGTTGAAGGAAAAACTGAAACAACCATCTTCCACGAGAGAGGAGTCTAGTGGGGAATTTTGAAACAAGAGAGGTGTACACTTATCTGCCTAAGCTGACACTCTAATTGGAGAGAACAACATGCCCATCCCGACTCTATTTTGTAGACACAGACAAGACAAAAGAGATAGAAATATTGTATATGATGTAACAAGGTATGAATAAAGTAAATGCTCATGGCACATGTAAATGCTATGTATGAATGTTATGTATGAATGTATGTATGTATGTATGTATGTATGTATGTATGTAGAACATCTTTTGATGGACAAACAAAGTGACCAAACCGGAAATACAAGCCAACGTCGCATCATTGTTCAGGATATCTCAACGAAGTGTAAATGTCACTGTAGATAAAGTAAGAGAACCTCTTCTTGGAGAAGGAACAACTTCTCTGGGGAATTGACCGTCTTATCCGAAACGATCTGTATATTGAAACTTGACTGCACTCAAAACAACTTGGTCAAGTTTCATTGGGGATGTACCATTTTCTAGGAAGAAGATTATTTACATTCTCTTAGAGAAAACATGTTTGTTGTTGATGAACATCTGAGAGAACGGAGACGACTTGCCCTTTGCTCTGGATCCTTGCTTCAGTCTAAAGATCCTTGAAAGAATCGCTCGAAGAGCGTGATTGGTTGACCTTTTACATCAAGTGTACTTTTTTCAAGGAGATATGATCTTGACACAGTATGCCCCAAGTGCTTGAAACCTTGAAAGGTAGGATGTTCAACTTGTTTGCCCCTGATTGGCAGAATTCATATGTAACTTGCCCCTAGCTAGGAGCGTCTCAAGTGAGCTTTGCCTTTGATCAGACTATAGCTCCAATTTCTTTGATGTCAAGTATTAATTTGCAAGTAAAATTATTTCTTTTGAAAAGTATTTTTGATAAAATGTACATGTAAGTTTTTTTTGAAATTGAATGTTTTTTTTGTGGTGGAAGAACATATGGTATGTACAAAGATAATTTGTGATTACTCAACAAACAGGATGAGTCAGCTTAACAATAAATTTGTCGAATATGCTTTCACAGTGAACCTAGTTTCAATTAGGTCTTTTGTATGTTATAACGTGGCTGGGCTCACGGTTTTCAAAAAAAGGATTGTCAGGCTCAAAATTTTATTTGGTCCCACCCGTTCTTCTTGATGTCCTTCATTCCTAAATTCAATTAATTCAACTGATGCACTCGGTCAACAAGAGAAATTTTTTTGCAATGATTTTGGTCGAAGCTTTATTGATTCATTTTTGTTGAACAGACTCTGATGAGATTTTTTTTTTGAAGTGACAGTCACTTTTGGTTTGGAAATTGTTCCTATTTGTTGGAATCACTCTTTTTTAAATGGACTAGTTCTTTTCGAACTTTGAATTTGTGGTCCATCACGGTGCCCCTCTCTTTTTTTATGGGCTCTTTTTTTGAATTCTTTTTTTTGATTTCTCTCTTTTTTTGTAATCACTCTGTTTTTTTTTAATATAACCTTTGTAAGATGAAGATTGTGACTATCGTATGAATTGTTGTGAGTCTCATCTCTTGACAGCTTCCTTTGTTTGAGGAAAGCATTGTGATTAACCTCTAATTTGGTATGACTAGATGAATTAATTCTCTTGTATCAGGCTGCATCATCAAATTAATTGAAATACTACCCTGCCCCAGGTTATGATTAAGGGTTCAGAAAAAAGAAAGAATCACCGACTTCAGGCTCAAATGGGCTGATTACGGATTATCTCCTTATATCTCCACTGTTTGGGAAGAGAAACAATGCCTTACATCGTCAACTAGGTTTTTCACCATTGAAAGCATATATTAGCAAAAATTAGTTATTTATATTCATCATCCTCGCTCCAAGTTTGTATGTAATAAAGCGAGAGAAAAGTGAACACGAATGGATTAATTCAAAAACATGCATGTTTATTATATTAAAAGTACTTGACAAAAGACATAATGTTAAAAGCAGACAAATGCTTGACAAGAAAGAAATAAAAGCCTAGCGATCATAGGGATGAGCTTCCTGGTATCACTGACTTCAACAACAACCCAATGGTATCAAATCATATTCATGCATAACAGAGTTGGGTCTATATCCTCGAAAGAAAACTTGTTATCCCTAACCAACTTTTGAACTTCAGATTGTAGCAAATAACAATGTTCAATGTCATGGCCAGGTGCCCCTGAGTGAAAAGCACAAGACAGCTCTGGTTTGTACCAATAAGGCAATTTTGCAGGTACCCGAGGCGGGGCTCTAGTCTGAATCAGATCTCTCTCAATCAAAATTGGAAACAAATCGGCATACAACATGGGGATCGGGTCATATTGAGGTGACCTTTTTGGAGCAGGATTAGTAGCAGAAGTTACAACAGCAACATGTCGTTTGTTCTTCTTTGACTTCCCATGGGCCACCATACCCACTTCTTGTTGTCTCTTTGTATCAAACCCCGACCCAAACTCTCTTGCACTTCTGGAAGAAGCAGTCTCTCTTGTCAAACGTCCTTCTCGGAGAGCTTCCTCAATGCGCACACCTATGTCTACCATGTCGGCAAAATCACGAAGCGCACTGGAAACCATTTTGTCATAGTAGAATGCATCAAGAGTTTTCAAGAAAATTTTAGCCATCTCCTTTTCCTCAAGAGGCGGGCTAATCTGAGCTGCAACCCCTCTCCATCTATGGGCATATTCCTTGAAAGATTCCTTGTTTTTCTGAGTCATGGCTCGAAGCTGATCTCTATCTGGTGCCAAATCAGCATTGTACTTGTACTGCTGCAAAAATGCTTGACATAAATCAAAAAAGGACTTGATCTTCGAACCACCTAAGCTCATGTACCACTTAAGAGCGGCACCAGTCAAACTGTCTTGGAAGCAGTGGATAAGCAATTCATCATCTTTTGTCAGAGCATACATCTTCCTAGTATACATCACAAGATGCATCTGAGGGCAAGAATTCCCCTTATACTTTTCAAACTCGGGCACTTTGAACTTCGGCGGAAACTTGACATTCGGCACTAGACAGAGCTCATGCGCACTCTTTCCAAACAAGTCTTTTCCACGAAGAGCGCGAAGTTCTCGCTGGATCTCATCAACCTGATTCTGAATTTCCTCATTGTGACCAAAAGATACCACGCTTTCAGCTGGATTAGCATGGTAAACAGGTTCTGTCTCGAACTGCCTTACATTCATAGTGAGAGGTGCAACAATCATCTCAGGAGACGGAATAGACACTACCATTTGAGGAACAGAAGTCATCCCAGGAGGTGGAACAGATGCCATCACCTGCGGAGCAGTAGTAACATAGAACTGAGTGTCGAAATCATTAAGCTGAGAATTCTCGCCAAAATTGGCGGGCATACCCCATGGGTACTGTGTAGTTGCAGTGAGTGTTGGCGTGCTAGCATAGGACAACGGAGCTGAGATTGGGATGATTTTTGGGACAGAGACATTCAAACCCTGTGTTGGAGGAGGCGGAGGGGCCCTCACCGCAGTCAAAGATTCAAACATAGCCGTCAATTGGGCTACATTAGCTTGAAGAGAAGCGACCTGTTCTTGTAGCTGCTGGTTCTCTTGCTCAAGACCTTCCATTCTTTTTTGGAGTTTGCACAAGTGTTGTAAATGCGACTTGACTTTAGACGGGAGCGTCAGACCACTGATAGAAAGATGAAACTCAGACTTTTTGTAGAAGACCATGAATGCACAATGATGCATGAGAAAGAGAGTTTTGTTTTGTTTTTGATTTTCAAAGGACTTTAGGATACAAATCATAAAGGACCTCCTTTTTTGTTAATGATCAGAAGAAATTTTCTTTTCTTTTCAATTCAACCTTCTCTTTTTTTTTTTTTTTTTTTTGGAGGTCCATGATGATTGTGTAATATATGAAGAAATTCCTCTAAGTCTTTTTGAAAACTAATGGAAAAAGTTTTTTCTTTTCATGAATGCATGGATGTATGAGATATGATGATGCAACAAACACAAACATAAGCAAACATGGTTGGTTGAGATGTCACAATGTTGGAGCCAAAAGGTAAACCACCCACAATGTATGAACTATTGGTTTTCTTCTTTTCGTAACACGGGTTCTACAAAGTTCCCAACGTCATCAACTTTCCTTCTTGAATACCAATGTCCATAACTGAACTCACGGCCAAATGAAATATCCAAGGGAAAGTCTCGATTGAGCGTGGTATCGCGGAACAACTAATCCAAGACTTACTCTCGGCTTAGCCATCGCACCACATCCTAAAGGCAAAGATGGGTTAAAGGTGACTAGGTCCACAATATTAACAGATACATGTCATAGCAACAATCTACGCGAACCTCACGTCGAAATGAATACTACAACATGACCCTCCATTGTGCGTGGTTTCATCACATGTGTGTTTGTGCAAAACTTTACTTTCGCCCATTCACTATGATCCTACCAACACCTATCTTATGGTGCACTCAAGCTCGGGTCAAGCTTATCTCAACTCAACAATCCCCCACAATATATATAAAGCATATAAATAAATAAACACATATAAACACATAAGTTAGGTTCAACCCTCTTAAGGAGAGAATCCCCAGTGAAGTCGCCATTTTTCTGTTGCGGGATTTTTGAGACATACCCCACTACAGTTTTATTTTTCATTTCCAAAGGAGGAGAAAAATTGAAAACCTTTGAAAGAAAAAGATTCTAAGGTACGGGGGTTAGTTGCGCTTAAGGAAGGTGTTAGCACCTCAAGCGCCCATGGTATTCCATGGTAACCTCTTATATGTTTTTGTGCTTTTTTATTACATGCTTTAAGAATGGAGGGAGAAATTGTATAGAAGAAAAAAAGAAAGAGATTAATGTCATTTTAAGCCTCACCTTTTAAAGATCAATATAAACACACTAAACCATTCCCCCTTTGATGGGAGAATGATTGAATTCTTGCAATATTTATAAGGATCGTCAAAATTTGAGACAAAGAATGATAGAAGTCTCTTAAAAGTGAAAAGATAGTAAAACAAAAGTTAAAAGAATTTTCTTTAAAAAAGTAAATAAAAGAAAAGAAATGTAAATATATTTTTTTCTTTTGTAAAAAGGATTTTTTGAGAGTAAAGTAATTATTGTATTGTAGAGGAAGTGTTTAAAAGAAAGGGAATAGTGAGAAAGTGTAAGTTTTGTTATAGAAAAAAAGTTAAGTGTAAGTAAAAGGTAAAAAAAAAGGTTAAAAGGATTTTCCATAAGGTGAATAAAAGGAAAGAAAGGTAAATATGTTTTTTGCTTGTAAAAAAGGTTTTTCTTGAAAGAAATATAATTATTGTATTGTAAAGAAAATGTTGTTAAGAGAAAGAAAAAGTTGTAAGAAAGTATAAATTTTGTTATATATAAAGAGAAATTAAGTGTAATATATATAGTTAAATAATATAATGACGTTGCGACTAAAATGGACCTACGATTGTTTTTGTTATCTTTTCAAATATCGCGTTTGGGTTGGAGAGGAATTTTGTCGCGAGAGACCTCGTAATCAATTGAAATTTAACTACGAGTCATCTCGCTTGGAAATGAATTTATGGCATTGTGTGTGATGTGTGAGCTAGAAAAGCAGTAAAAACAATAAAAAAAATCCTACGCTATTACAACCCAATTGAATAATTAATTTACAACCATATCGAATTTAATGAATAAATAATAATAAGCGATAAATAGATAAAAGGGCGATGCATATAAAAATAAAAAATGCAAGTGCAGAAAATAAATATGATGATGAATATGCACATAGGAGGAGAAAAGGAAAACATCGCAAAATAACATCCTAATTAAAAGTGGAGTGTGTGAAAGAAATGTGTCGGAGGCAAAAACATAATAATACATTTTTGGAGGCCACTCACAACAACAAATAATTCTAACCTAGGCACACAAGCAACATGCAATTTAATTTATCAAAAGAAATTTTTTTTATTTTTTTATTTTTTATGAAGAGAGTGAATTTAGGCCAAAAGGCCCTTAACTATTAATGCTAATGTTAGAGCTTAATGATTTTATTAATTGAAATATTGTCTCTAACATGCATTTTTAAAATGATGCATTGTCCTAATCTAAATGCAATGCATGTATGCATGTAGAAAAATGTAAAGTGAAGTTGTAATGTGTAATTGTAGTGTGATGTAGGAAATTGTATAAAATGTTAAGTGACATGAAAAATGCATAATATGAATGTAGTGTAAAAAATGTTAGGTGTAAAAGTGTAGTGTAAAAATGTGATGTAAAGATGTAGTAATGATAAGATGTCATGCAAATGTGGATGATCGTAAAAATGCATAATGCAAATGTCCATAAGCATGAATATGTATGTATGCAACTATATGATAAGCTAAAAAACAAGTAGTAATAAAATACATGCAAATGCAAAGAGACATATAGTAAAGAAGCACAAAAAAGAAAGTGAACATGAAGCATATATTATGAAAAATGCAATTTATGTGATAAAAAAAAAGTTCATGCAAGAAACCATCAATAAAATATCTAGGAATTAAAGATTTAGACCTCAAAAAGGATCCTTAAATATTAGTGTAAAAATTTGGACTCAATAAACTTAAATAAACTATTATCCCAAAATAATTACTTATCACAATAAGCTATGAAATAAATAAACAAAGAGGTGTAATATAAATAAAAACACACGTAAAATAAAAAAATAAATAAAAAAAAAAAAAACCAGAAAAGGCCCAGCAAGTGCAGCCCAAATCATTCTAAACCGGACCGGGTCGGTATGACCCATGGGTCAACCCAAACCCGGTCACAAACCCACAAGCCAGAAAGAATAAAGAACAAACGCACGCGCCAATAGGAGGGCGACACGTGGCGGAGAGGTTTCTTCAACCTCATAAAACAAACACAGTAACACACGCCATATTTGAAAGAAGAAAGGCTTGGTTCAAACAACAACTTATTCAATTTATCATCAAATCAAACAAATAGATAGTGCTTTTCATATGATTTTTGACATAGATCATGAATATGCAATTATTTTTCACAATCGAGTAATATATTTTAAGATATGAAGCTTCAAAGTCCAAATCCAAAAGATGGAAAATGAGATTCATGCAAAATTAAGAGAAAGTTCTTAAAGGAAGAGATAATACACTATGTCATGAGTTCACAGCAACAAAAGTCATGCAAAATGATGGTCTAGGGAGTTAGAAATGGTTACCTCAAGTTTGCATCAAAGGAGATCTCGATTTGGACGCTTTGAGGGCTTTAAGCTTGCATTTCCATGTTGTTTCCTTCCACTGAGATGTACCAGATGCCACAGGAACCGAAGAAACCGAGATTTGATCAAGTTTGAGTGAAATGAAAATTTCAAAATCCCCACCAATGGTGAGCTCGGGTTTGGTGTTTTTGTATGTGTTTTGATGCTATTTTGTGGTTGTTTTGAGTGTTTGAATGTGTTTTGATGGTATATGATTGAATAAGAGTGAGTTTAGTTGAAGTTTGTATGAGTTTTGATTTTTTGAATGTAGTTGAAAAAGAGGGTTTTAGAGGAGCTCGAAAATAGTGTTTATGGTGGTGTTTGTTGATGATTTGATGATGAATTTTGGTGTTTTTGTTTGTGAAGTTGATGATGGGTTTTGATTGAAGAATGAGGGATGAAGAAAGTTGAAGGAATGATGATAATGGTGATGTTGTTTTTGCTCTACTTCCTCCGTCCTTCAAATTTTCTATTTCTTTGATTATTTTTTTTGGTTTTTTGTGTTGAGAGAGAGAGGTGGGTGGCTAGGGATTGTGGTTTTTTCTCTCTAGTTTTTTCAGATTTTTTTGATACCCTCTTATCCTCAAGATTTAGGGTTTGTAGTTAATATGGGAAAGAAAACATATAACTTTGTTGTTTAGAAAGTTTGTTAGGAAAAAAGGTTAAAATGAGAAAGAATACAAATATGTCATTGTTGTATGCTTTGGATCCCTTCTTTTTCAAATTTTGTTGTTTTTTTTTGTTTTGAATAATAATAATAATAATATTATACTAATAATAATAATGATAAATGATAATAGTGATGATAAAATAGAAAGTAGATAGTAAAATGAGTGGTGAAATAATGATGATAAATGATAAATAATAATGATAATAAAAGGTGGAAATAAAAGTGCGATAAAAAAAGGTGACGGACAACCTCTTAAAGGACAAAATAAACGCAAATATTACGGTGAAAATGAATGCGATGATATATAAATATTTTTAACATATTTTGGTATTTTAACATGAATGAAAAAAAGAAAATAGATTTGAGGTCCAAAATTGGGGTACAACACATATGTCGCTGCAAAAAACCTTTTTTCTTGTAGTGGCATGACTATCTATTGTAAACTTTGATGTTCATCTTTTACTTTATCATTTTGGTGGCTTATTTTTTTTATCTTATATTTTACATTTACATTGTAGGCTGCAGGTATTCTCCAAAAGCTTGCTTCAACTATCGGCATTGTTGTTGATCATTGCTTGAAGAACCGATTCGTAAAAGGTCAGCAAGCCAATGTGTAGAGGCTGAAAACATTCAAGGCTAAGTTGGTTACCAAGACGTGCGCGCAAGGTCAAGGTAATAAATATTGCAATTATATTCTTTCAATATGTTGTCTTTTTATGGACCGAACGAATGACATAATGAGATTTTCTTTCATCTGGTTTGCATCCCCCTCACTAAATTTCAAACCCTCCTTTTAATGTGCAGGTTGTTTATTGATACTTGAAAAGACTGAAAATTGTGAAGTGTTCTGATGCCATTGGCTTAGGTATGAATTCTGAGTAATGATTTATTTGACGGTCACTACAATTCATAAGAAATGTTAGAAATACGGTAGGTAATTAAAAGTGGAGCACTGAATTAAAATTTATTCATCCATCTTGTTTATGCATTTGAGGTATTTGTGTATTTCGGAGCTCAAACAAGTCGTCACTTTGTGTTGCTTCTTCGTCGGAAATTGAAAGATTAAAATTGGAACTTGAGAACAAGTAACACAAGACTTTGAGCTTTGGAAGAATAGATGGCTATGATTAAGCAAAACTTTGGAAGTCAATTTCAACATAGAATTAAGAGTAAGAATAGTAAAATACTTATCAATTATGTTCTGATTCTCATTTTGCTTATGACAACTTTCTTGCATCATATGCTTCCTTTTGAATTTATGTTCTCATTCTGCTTTCCTGCATCACATTCTGGTTTTGACTATTCCTATTATCTTTAGATTTCCTATTATTTGTGTTTGAGGTGTGTTTTAAAGCTTATCATCATCATAACAATAAAATTTTGCTATTCATGTAATGGTTCATTCACACAATTAACAAAAATATATTTTCAGGGATTAAATATCTATCGTAGTTGTAGTTTGTCAATGCTATTGACCAATGATACTTATGTAAAATAATTAGGGATTAGTTCAAATATCTATCTTGAGATATCAATCATGTGTTGGTTTTTGGTTGCTACATGTTGGTTTATTTTCATGTTTTTCAGTTTAAAAAAAAGGAAAATGCTAAATAGTGCACCCCATGCACTAGTTAAAGATACTTAATATAGCAAAAAATACATTGGAACTTGTGCGGTCAACACTTATAAAATATTAAAATTATTGTTTTCAATATAAAACTTACTTATTTTGTATGTTTAACTAGTGCATGGGGTGCACTAGTTAGCATGACCCTAAAAAAAAACCTAGAATTGGACATGCTAGAGTTTTTAAGTCGTGTTTAAGCTATTATTTAAACCTTATAAGTTTCTTAATTTAAAACCTTGCAAACGAGGATTCATGTTTCTTTGGTATAAAATGCAATCTTTCTATTGGTAAATAAGGACAATGTTTAAATTCCATATTACTTATGTACTAGTTAGTTAAGTTCAGTGGCTTATACCGATGTTTTTAGGACTTAAACTTGAATTAGCACATGTTAAAAGTTTCTTCTCCTTACTTCATTTAGGTTCTAAAACTGAAATCTTCAAATGTGTTTTCTTATAGGAAGGAAACATATTAATAACTTATTCTCTGATTATTTTTGTTTCTAGATGCAAACATGTATTCCTTTATTATGATGAAACTTAAACTTCGATGTTTCTTATTGTATTTAGTTTTCTTGATCCACTAATGTTTATGACTTTCTGTCGATCTCCCTTGTTTCTCTTTGGTTTTTTTTCATTAGAATTTTTGCTTGGGATTAATCTAAAAGTTTAATTATTTTATATTTTTCAGGTTCACCAACAGATATGAGACCTTCGTCGTATAGTCACGGAGCTCATGGGCAAGTAGCTTGTATTAGTGGAGCCAGTAATGGGCAAGGAACCAGTATATCACTGGATCGGAGCTAATAGCTAAGGAAGCTGGTCATGGGCATGGAGCTACCTTTACTTTTAGTCTTTATCAACTAATAATAGATACTCAATTGAAATTATATTTTGTTTATGCTAAATTTTTAATTGAAACTAGTGTACAAATTAATTTCTATATTAATTTCAATCTTTTGTTATATATTTGGAAAGCCTATGTTATTTTATTTTTTGTATTTTGGTCAATGTTTTTTCTTTTTTAATATTTATGAAATGTAAAACAGAAGAAATTTTTTTTAAAAAAAATAACAACAATTGCGGCGGTTCTGAACCACTACAATAAGCAATGTACGAAATTAAACTTTAAATATAACGGCGGTTAACAACCGCCGCAAACAAATCAAGTAGCAGATTATTTAACATATATAGCGGCAGTTTAGAACCGCCACGAATGTCTCTGTGGCGCTTCTTCCAGCAGTTGGCTGTAACCGCCGCTAAATGCTATGTGGCGCTAAAAACTGCAGCTGGAGTGCAACGGCCGCAACTTGTATACAGGGGCAGTTTTAACCGCCGGAATTAGCTAACGGAACCGCCGCAATCAACTCCTTTTTGTGTAGTGATATACCTAAACATCTAAAAGACAACAAAAGTTCAACACATGTGTCTAATAAGCCAAAATACATTCAAACACATTATGCCTAATTAACATAAACTATGTATCTAAATAGTCTCACATGAAGCTGCTTGATCCCTTGGAATATCATAACTAGATTTAGCAGAGCGTCGTATTCATATGGTGAGCCTATGCCATACACCTGAAAATAAAGTATAAAGTACAAATATACAACTTTAAGCTTACTAGCACATTGAAGACACAACAAAGTACACTATATATGGCTTACAAATGAACAAACACAAATAGCAAGAAAAAATACAAACTAAAATGTGGAGATGAACCAGAATATGTACTAAGGATTGAAAAGAAGTCGAATGAAGCAGATTTTAGCTTTGAGAAAGATCAAGATAGAAAGAAGGTTTTATCATTTAATTACATTTATGTGTTGTTGTGCAGGTTAGAGATCCTCAAACAGAACTTAATAATTTAATAGTCTAGAAAATAATAGTACTACTATGTCAAAACTAAGTTTTAATCAAAGCATACAAAAATCCACAAGTTTTGATCAAACATATTACATCCAAATATGTACAATGAATAAAAAAATAGAACACATTTGGACATTCATTAAGTATTACAAGTCTTAGATTTGGGGAACCAGACACATTTGGACATTCTATCAGCTTTTTGGAGCAACTAAGGTCTATCTCTAAATTTGGTAAATTCTATGACAATATACAATTGGTTGAACAAGTAATTAGTACATTTATTTTCTTTTCTTTTTGAGCAATTAGTACATTTTCGTAAAGGATACCTAATGTTTTAATGTACGTAATGTATGCACGCACTCACACATAACATTATGAAAATTCAGAAATAATGAAGAACCTCATTAAAAATTTATAAAAATAGAAGTATAATAATAAATAGATGGATTATGCATACCAGTACTCCATCCCAAAGTTTCTCTACGTGACTTTCTCTTGCAAGTAAAGCTTCACAAGCATTAAAGGAGAAGAGGTTAGAGGCAGAGACTTCCATGGATATCCATCCCACAAAGAATCTTAAATTTTCTGGCAACAAGTCAATACCATGTGGAAGTCTAATAGATTTAATTTCCTTGTGATCTTGAAAAGCAAGTAACCTTAGGTTTACCATCTTTTCAAATGCTTTGGGACTTAAATTAATTTTTGTATATTCATTAGCATCTAAAAATATGGCTTCAACAATCTCTGTACTCTGAAGAATAAAACCTAAATGTTAGTATTTCTGTAGTAAATTGCATGTTCTATAAAGAAAACATATGTTTAGGAAGGAAAGTGAAAGTATCATTCACTTACTCTATTATTTTTCAATAATTCACAAACTTCTTTAGGATCACATAATCTATTGCGTTGTCCAGGATTCTTAAGAGATTCTTCACGAACAATTTGTTTTCCCATTTCTTGTATCAAGTCATGCATTTGTATGCAATTTTCAAAGTCAACTCTTATAAGAGCCTTGTCTAAAAGATGACTTATACCTATATCTGCAAAGAAACCACACTCATTTAATGTTTTTGTTATCCTTCCCCTTTCATGATTCTTTAATTCATTTGTCACATTTTCTAAGAAGCAGCTACCTTCATATTTGAAGGAGACCTTTTGAAACATAGCAGCAGCATGGGTTGTCTTACCTATGCCCCCCATACCCCAAATTCCAATGATTTGAACTTCAATTGAATCAAATTTTATTAAAGATTCAATACTGCAATAGCTTTCATCGAGTATGAAATTACATGTAAGTTCATTTGTGTACTTGTACTTTAATTTTCCTAATGTCTTCAATCAAGGTAGATTCAGTCCTAACATATGAAGAAAAAAAAACATAAGTAACACATATAAATCATATTGTATCATTTTCTTAATTAAAAACTGAACACAATGAATAAAAAAGAAACTATTTGAGTCTATTATGTACACAAGTATTCTATCTATTCATATTTATGTTAATATTTGAAAAAAATTTATTTTTGTTCATCCCTCACTCTAAAAAAGGACATAAACACATAAAAGAACATGTTACACACACATAAAAGAAGCATAAACACACATAGATAAACAAGACATAACGCCCTTCAAAGCAAGTTCTCTAGACCCTTCTTCACACACATTAAAGAGGCATTAACACAGATATTTTATTTACAAAATCACAGTGGCCACAAATGTTAGCAAATTAACATCGGTTCTATTACAAAAATCACATAGTGGCTACAAATGTTACAAATCACATAGTGAACATTGCTAAGTTGAGACTTAGAGAAGTAACATAGAGTAGTAAAAATGAGTCAAGTGCCTAAACTCAAAACAGACATAAAAGACACACCATGTTGTAATAGGATTTAGAATCGAACAAGAAGCAACAAGGCGCGTAAATGAATCGTAAGCTGTAGCGTTTCTTTATCTCTAATTCGCAGAGTTTTTTTTGTCAAAGTTTTGTGTGGCGTGGATTTTTAACATTCATATTGTGACCGCCAGTGTTCTTAACTGAACCGCATTCAAAGCATCTTCCGCAATCTCATATGTAAAACTCAACAGAAAGTTACAGTAAAGACAAAGTACCAATCAAAAGAGGATCAAACAAAATACAGAACGAGTAACAATAACTACTACAGGAACAAATACCACGCATTCAGCGTGAAATAAACATCGAATTGTAATGTAATCGGACGCTAAACGAATTTATCGAGTGATAAATACATTCATCGAATGATAAATAAATTTAACGAACATTAAATAAATTTATTGAACAATAAACCCATTAAACGATCATTAAATTTATTTATCGAACAATAAATAAATTCATCGCGTGATAAATAATTTAAGCATTAAGGCGGGGGTGCAGCGGAAAAAGAGGTGCAGCAAACAGAACTAAAAAAAACAGAACAGAATCAGAAACTGGGCCCAAAAAAGCCAAGGCCCAAGTTCACTTGACAAAGAAAACGGACCGGGTCGGGTGACCCATGGATCAAACCTGACCGGTCACAAAACTAGCAGTCGAAACAAAAAACGGAGGGGGTGCGGTAAGAAAGCGGGGAGTGCGCGCGAGAAGGCCCTCTTGCCAACCGCGCGCTGCCACGTGGCACTTACCTTTCTTCTTCAATGAGAAAACCGCAGAGATAGATCTCAAAACGGACACCGAACCTTGGGAAACAAAACTCTATTCCGATCAGTTTTTCGCGTACATCATGAATTTGGACCAAGGTTTGTCATACAATACATCCAACGAGAGAAATGAACACGTAAACCATCAGACTCAAAAACTTTCAAACGAGATCCTCACACAACGAAACGCAAAACGGTTTGAAGGAAAACCAACAGATGAGTTCCAGGATCACAAATTTATCGCTCTTTACCTTCGATTGTGTTAAACGGAATGAATCAGAGCTTTTGAGTTTGTCACGTTTTCTGTCGTGATTTTGATGGCTTTCCGGTGGTTATTTGGAGAAAATGATGGCGGATTCGTGTTCAGAGGGGTTGGATTAGTAGGAAAAGAGTATTTGATTGTTGATTTTGGATGGTTTTTGGGTGACTGGAAGTTGGCCGGAAAGATGAATTCCGGCGGTGGCGCGCCGTAAGTGTTGGTGGAGGATGGAGGAGAGCTCTTTTCTGATTTTTGTTGGGAACTATGTCCAAATGATTGGATGTGAATAAAATAATATATATAGTGGTAGGATTAGGTGAGTGGTAATTGTGTAATAATGAGTAAATTTGGGGTTAAGGGGAGATTAATGTGATAATGGTAATGAAAATGATTATTTGGTTTGAGATGATGATGTGACATAATCTAATTGGTCCAAGTTGATAGTTTTGTGAATATGGAGCAAAATTGCAAATAAATCAAATAAAATGGATGAAAATGCAATTAAATGAAAATGTGGAGACAAAAGTATACAAATGCTAATGACTAATTCTATTTATTTTTGCTATTTTTCTTGTAAAAGGAATATATTGTATAAAAATGAAAAGTAAAAAAAACAAGCACATTATTTTTAAAACTCTTTTTAGGGTATTACATCTGCCCCTATTTAATTGTCTTATACTCGAATGCGTAAATGACTTGCGTCTTTATGCTTCGAAGTAAAAGTCAATTAAATACAAATACCCTAATTTTGTGATATGAAAGTAGTGCAGTGAGATGAATGCATATGGAAGATGAAGGTAGAAATCATACCTGAAAAGATTATGAATTGGATACTTGAGAAAGAAATGATCGTTTCCCGTCCGGGTGTTTTGATCTTAAAATGAGTCGTCTCCGGTCCGGGTGCTTAAACTCAAAAGAAAAACTGAATCGTCTCCCATCCGGGTGCTTGAACCAAAAAATAAACAGAGTTGTCTCCCCCTCAGGGTGCGTTAACTCAAAGTCGATCATCTTGGATCGTTATCCACTTAGTCTGTAGAAGTTGCAATCCAAACTCTACTTCCACTGAAAACATGAGACTGATTTGAATCTATTCATCATTCTGAAGAAACTGCGATCCAAATTATGCGCCCACTGAAACATTAAGACTGATTTGAATTTATCCTTCATCCTGAAGAACTTGCAATCCAAATACTGCGCCCATTGAGACATTAAGACTGATTCGAATCTATCCTTCAACCTGAAGAACTTGCAATCCAAATACTGGGCCCATTGAAATCTATCTGAATCTATCCTCTACTGAGGAAATTGCGATCCAAACTATGCAGTAACTGAAGCCTGAGACTGATTTGAATCTATCCTTCATTCTGAAGAAACTACAATCCAAATTATGCGCCCACTGAGATCTATCTGAATCTATCCTCTACTGAGGAAGCTGCGATCCAAACATCTACTTCCACTGAGATCTACCTGAATCTATCCTATACCGAGGAAACTGCGATCCAAACATCTACTTCCATTGAGATCTACCTGAATTTATCCTCTACCGAGGAAAATGTGATCCAAACATATACTTCCATTGAGATCTATCTAAATCTATCCTCTACTGAGGAAACTGCCATCCAAACTCTGCGATCATTGAAAACTTGCTGAAGTTTGAGGTATCTTGAAAAAGAGTACTCGCTGTGAAGAGAAAGTTGAATATTCTGCCATTATTCTTGGCAACTGTCAAGCAACTGTCTTGCTGAAGAACATGATTCATCAATCAATTTATTGGAGATGTAGTGTGCTAACTTCATTAGGGATATGGTTCGGAAACCAACTTGCGGAGGTACGGAATACCAACTCTACTGAGGATGCAGTATGCTAACTAGCTTACTGTTGTAATGAGAAAAAGATTCACCAATCCTTCTTGTTGACCAATTTACTGAGAAAAAGATTCACCAATCCTTCTTGTTGAGAAGTTGCGATTCATTAACCAGCTTGTTGGAGAATTAGGTACATCAACCTTTTTCACTGAATGAGAGATCCAAGTCTGCGACCTGTTAAAACAACATTTTCAACATGTGCTTCATGAATGCATGATTACGTATATCTGATGCCTAAATGCAAAACTAATGCGAATGAATTATCTGATAATATGAAAGACTTTGTATGCGTGGATGCATGTATGCATGAATGCATGACTTTCTGAGTTTCTATTGAAGAGAGTTTGAATTTCCAGGCACCGAGAATCTGAGTAACTCTGACATTGTTGAGATGAGGACCCTTGCAAGTTTATGTTGCAGGACAGGTGTTCAAATAGGCTTCCAAAGAGGAATAACAACTTTCTTTATTTGATGGAATCAAGAGATTGCCATGATTTTGTGTACTTAGGATCGGGGCACCTTACAGTAATCCGTCCTTCGAGTCCTGACTTAATGGGTTTCATTTCCCCTTTTTTTTTATGCCCCTAATCTTTGCCTAGACCGCCTTTTAGGGTTCTCAAACTAGCAAGCTTTTCTCTCTCTTTCTTCTTTACGCACAGTATTTCTTGACTGCAGCAGCGTGCACTAAGAGTGGAAACTCTTCACCATCCATGGTATTGACAACTACGGTTCTGCCATATTTCACCACATGTAACTTTTCAGGAAGATGTAATCTTGACATAACATGCCCCAAGCACTTGAATCCATGACAGATATACTCCTGACCAACTAATATTTGCAGTGTAACCAATTCACCCTTGATAAGCAAGGTATTCAACTTGTTTGCCCCTGATTGGCAGAATCCATAGATAACTTGCCCCTATCTAGGAGCGTCTCAAATCAGCTTTGCCCATGATCAAACCGTAGCTCAAATTTTCTTTAATGCCAAGTATTAATTTGCAAGTAAACTCATTTCTTTAGAATATAATGTACATGCAAGTTTTTTTTGAAACACATATGATGTGTAGAAAAGAGAGGTAATTATTAATTACTCAACAAACCGGAGGAGTTAGCTTAACAATATATTTGCCGAATGCTTTCAAAGTGAACATAGCTTCAATTAGGTCTTTTGAGGGTTATGACATGCAATTAGGATTCATGTAAATCAAGCCAAAAAAAAAATGGTATAAATTGTGTTATCAAATTCCCCCATACTTGAACCTTTGCTTGTCCTTAAGCACATAAATAATGACTCTTTTTAGTACAAGTTTGAAACAAGACACGACAACTCTAATCATACGTGGTTGCCGGCTAGATAGGAAAACCAAGTAATTGATATCAAAACCAAGGGTACTGTAATAACACAAAACCACACATTGCAGTCAAAGACTCTCATCATATGAAGACAAATCTGAAGTATTTTATTGTGACTCTAACTTTTGCTTAAATTTTATTCACCCTTTCCATTCAGGCGCAATCACATTAAGCCCGTTATCTTGTACACGCTCATGGTAGAAAAATCTGTTAGTGATTATGATCATATATCGAGGGGAACTGGTAATATAAGATTGGTAAACCCCCTTTTCCTCTTCCAAATGTAGTTGTGGGGGATCGGATCGTGACCCACCCTACCAAGTTCAGAACCAGACTCCTCTGAACCAACTACTAAATGGGTACTAGCTATGGTTTTTCTTTGCATGTTCAACAATGATCGACGATTTGTGTATCAATAGATTTGATTGACTGGAAGTGCACAGTCTCGTCGTTGAGTTTTAAAAAGATATCGAACCACAGGGACCAATAGTTGAACTACCGTAATCCGTTGTCACGGTGTAAATCTAAGGCTATCAGATAGGGGTTTGTTTAGAATTTTAGAATTTAAAATTAAAGAAATTTAATTAAAGAAATTAATTAATTAATAAAAGCGGATATCGGTATGTAACTTAATTAACCATCGGGGATTTATTAAATCAATAGTGCGCGAAAAAGGGTTTATTTTTCAGAAGAACTTTCTCAATTTAAAGGTCTAAACCTCACACTCTCGTTTTGTTGATAAAAACCATACTTTCTAAGCCAGGAGTTTTACTGTCACTTTTCTACCACCTTAGCTTCGAAAGTATATTTTGAAAATCAATGAGTTCTAATTAATCCTAACGTGGCTCTCGCTCGTTCAAAGATTAATATCAAATTCCTACTATCTAGTTAAAACCTCAAACTCTCGCTCTATTGATTTTAACCTTAGTTGCTTTCTTTTACTCTCGTTCAAAAGCTTTGTATTAAATTAGGAATTTGAATCAGAAAAATAGTTTAATAAATGCGCGCGCTAAATCATTATTAAATCCCCTTCGGAGAATTAGTTTACATACCGATATCTAGGAAATTTAGCTAGACATAATTAAGAAATTAAACAAAGAAAAACAGAAAATTAAATCAAACATAAATAAATAATTAAATAAAAACATTAAATAAAAACCTGGAAGAAAATGCTGAATTAACTTGCATTAAATAATCGGTACAGAATTCTTGACAGGAAACTGAAAACAGAACTGAAAACGGATCAGACGGTTCACTTCTTCCCCACGTCACGCCAATTCTGTTTTACTGGGCTTGCATATTTGGTGGCGCTCGCCACCTATTCTGTGGCGCTCGCCACCTAGGTCTTCAATTGGTGGCGCTCGCCACCACCACTGTGGCGCTCGCCACTGGGCAGATTTGGGCCAATGCCCATTTCTGCCATGCTCCTTTTTGCTCCGTTTTTGACACTTTTTGCTCAATTCTCTTCTTCGACCTATTTTATTCGACAAAACTAAAAACAAATCAAATTCTAATATAAAAGGACATAAATGAAATAAATACATGTGCAAATGCAACTAAAATTCACCTAAATTAAGCTAAAAATACGATATGATTTCGTGTCATCAAACAACTGTTGAATTAAACAACCGAGTGAGGGTCATCTAACTCAATAAGTGCATTCTCACTTTTAAAATCAACCAAACTATGCTAAGATAAACTACTGAGGGTTACTTAAAAACTTATGCTTCTAAGAGTCTAAGGTGTTTAGACAGTACCGATTTTAATGAGTCATTACTGAACCTTCATAATATAGCCTAAAGTGCAAAACGACCTATATACTCTAAAAGTGCCATGTAAAGTATCAAACCAAAACTGCTTGTTTTTTTCTTAAAAAAGATATATCTCAAGAAACTAGGAGAATCAGATAACAACAAAACATATGCAAGAACGACTCAATTCAATTTTTTATTTTATTTTATGAAATAATGAAAGAAAGTGAAATAATGACTTAGATCATAAACTGGGTTTTTCACCATTGAAAGCATATATCAGCAAAATCAGTTATTTGTTTTCATCATCCTCGCTCCAAGTTTGCAAGTAATAAGAAAAAGAGGTGAATACAAATGGATTGATTCCAAGAACATGCATGTTTATTATATGAAAAGTACTTGACAAAATACATAATCTTAAAAGCAAACAAATGCTTGACAAGAAAGAAACAAAAAGCCTAGCGATCATAGGGATGAGCTTCCTAGTATCACCGACTTTGACTAGACAAAACGTAGCAGAAGTAATCATCAACAGCAACCCAATTCAATCAAATCGTTCCATGTGCCACAGAGCTGGCACCTTCTTCAAACTTTTCTTCAACTTTCATAAGTTTCAACTTTATTCACATCGGTTCCTGAATGCATCAATGACTGATTATATTTCACAATCGGCTCGCCTTCCGTAAAGTACAAAAACTTCTTGTTGATATGTTCTTTCACCTTATACTTGAAAGTCGTGCAATTATCGGTGGAGTGACCTTCAGTTCCGGCATGATAATCACAATTAGCATTGACGTCATACCAAGATGGAAACGGCGCAGTCATAGATTTCAAAGCTTTGGGTTTCACTCTTCCACCACGAATAAGAAGCGGAAGGAGCTGACTATACGACATAGGAACCAGATCAAAGACCTTCTTCGTATTTTGTTGAGCCTGTTGTGGTACATGATTCACAGGCACCTGAAAAGGATATCCTGGGTACTGCTGATGTTGCGTTGTCGCCACATAGGCGAAGCATGGGAATTGAGCAGGAATTATTGGCGGAGTCTTGTCATTTTCAAAAGTAACATCATCAACTTCCTCCTCTTCTTCATATCTGAAGCTATTACTAGACTTCCATTCACCACTCTGAGAACTGGCAGTGAGCTGAATCTTGCCACTTTTGATCCCCATTTCAATTCTTTCCCCAATTCGGACCAGATCAGAAAAGTCAGAGGAAACACTACCAATCATCCTTTCAAAGTGTGCCTCTTGTAGAGTGTTGGTGAAAATGTCCACAAATTCTGTCTCTAGGAGTGGTGGACGTACTTGAGAAGCTAATTCTCTCCACCTTTGTGCATAGACCTTGAAGGATTCACCTTCATTTTGAGTCATATTGTGAAGTTGAGCACGACTTGGAGCCATATCCATGTTGTATTGGTACTGCTTAAGAAAGGGATTAGCCAAATATCTCCATGAACATATACTATCACCCTCGAGTTACATGTACCAGTTGAGAGGCACCTCAGCAAGACTGTCTTGGAACCAGTGTATCATTAGCTTATCATCATTGGTATAGGAAGCCATTTTTCTGAAGTACATTGTCAAGTGGTTCTTTGGACAGCTCAGACCTTTGTACTTTTCAAAATTAGGCATCTTGATTTTTGGTGGGAGCACCACATCAGAAACCAAGTACATCTTTGTGAAGTCTAATGGATCACTGCATGTTTCCACCAGATTCAATCTATCCTCTAGAGCTTGGTACTTCTGCATAGTCTCCTCTAGCTGAGGGATAGTAAGATCACCCTTTGGCGCATCAACATGTATTTGAAGACCTTGGTGAGCAATCCTAGGGTCATTCAAATTCCCTTGTGACAGATTGAGTCATTGATGAACTAGAGGTCCTCGATTGAAAAATGCATGATTTTTTTTTATGAATGAAAATGCATGATTTTTATGCAAAACTTTTGTCATTTATATATATATTTTTTTGAAAATGTATGCAAGATGAATATGCATGATATTTCTCATGAATGCATGGATGTATAAATGCAATGCATGTATGGATCCACTGTAGCACAATTCTATCATTCGGCGAACTTGATCTCAAAGTCACAACTTTTTCACATTCACAACAATTTGGTTCTTTTCAAAATGGAATCTCTGAGGCCAAAAGTCGAAGGTCACCTGTAACCCATCCCTCTCACATGTTGTTCTAATGGTTGACACGGTTCCCAAAATCCTTGATTACTATTCCCAAAAGCAACCTCATTTGAGCGAGATTATAACGCCAACTAGATGAGTCGACATTATAACCTCGACACGGGTTCTAAACAGTGGTCCCTAGACAAAAGTTTCGGATACTTAGACCGGATAAAAAGGCCCCTAGAGTCCTGGACTCCACGAGGACCCGCCAGCGCTCAACGTGGACATACCTCACGGAACCCAACAGACCTAAGGGAATCTACTCTGAGCGGAGTTCTCATGCCAGCGCTAATGAGACATACGTCACGCAACCCGACACAAGAACCCCTCAACTAATCCTAAGTTTTTCTCTTGAACTCGGATATAGAGCTCCACACAGTAACCAAGAACCCCGCCATAAAGGCAAAAAAGAAAAACAAAATTAGAAGCGAAGACAAAACCAGCAAATCCAGACAGTTCAATATTTTGCGGTAAAGTAAAAGATAGGACATATACGGCTAACCTGGAATAAGCAAACCAAAAAGCCCCAAACTAGGCTTACCTCACTAAACACTTTTCCCAGTGAAGTCGCCAAGTTGTAACACCCGGTGCAAAAAAATATACAGATACATATGCAATGCAAATGTAAATAATGAGGCCGCCACCACATTTTATTTATCCCATGAGGGGAAAGGAAAATAATGACAAAACCTTTAAGAGTCGGATTCGGGAGTTGGTTATATGAGGGGAAGATGTTAACACCCCCTCATATCCGTTGTACTCAACGGGAACCATTTGAGGAAATTTGGTTTGTTTAAAAAGAACTAGCCGCATGAAAAGAATTAAATTACCGCATATTGAACAAAGAAAGGGGAAAAAAAGAGTTTTATATTATTTGGCTTGACGAGAGAGGCTCTCGCTCCTACGTATCCCCCAAGTACAATGACGAAGTCAAAGCTCACGTAGTTCTTCCTGAAAAAGGTTTTGTGTGTTGGTTGTTTTTAGTGAACGATGCTTGTATGCTCAACTGAGGCTTAAGCGTTTGTCTTTAGCAGGGGAATGGATAAAGCGTCATCCGTTTAAGAAAACAAGTTAAAAGGTTTGACTGCGCAAGGGCAGTTGAAAAGAGTTGACTGCACGGAGGCAAGAAAAAGAATTTGAAAGTTGGGTTGTTTTTATACTTTTGAGATTATTCAGTTGAATGAGAATTGAACAATATCCGAGACATACGTCACAGACTGTTCAATCCGAGCCGAACAAGACATACGTCACATCCCCTCCTTTTCATTCAAATATTTAACGTTAATTAATTAAAGTGAGGATAGTCCACTATCTGAGACATACGTCACAGACTGTCCTACCCGAACTGAGCGGGATATACGTCACACTCCCTCTTTTTCACTTTAATTAACTAACTGGGACTCACCAATTAAAATGAGAGTGGTCCACGATCTGGGACATACGTCACAGTTTGTCCTACCCGAGCCGAGCGGGACATACGTCACACTCCTTCCTTTTCATTTTAATTGACTCATCAATTTTAGTTTTTTAGTTAAGAAGAGAAAAAGAAAGAAAAACCAGTCCAGAGAAAAGGGATAGAAGAATACCAGATGAAGAGGCGAATGTGTATGAATATGAAATGCATGAGATGTGATGATGAGCATATAATACACAATAATTAATTCAGCGTGAAATAAACATCGAATTGTAATGTAATTGGACGTTAAACAAATTTATCGAGCGATAAATACATTCATCGAATGATAAATAAATTCAACGAACATGAAATAAATTTATCGAACAATAAACCCATTTAACGATCATTAAATTTATTTATCGAACAATAAATAAATTCATCGCACGATAAATAATTTAAGCATTAAGGCGGGGGTGCAGCGGAAAAAGAGGTGCAGCAAACAGAACTAAAAAAAACAGAACAGAATCAGAAACTGGGCCCAAAAAAGCCAAGGCCCAAGTCCACTTTACAAAGAAAACGGACCGGGTCGGGTGACCCATGGATCAAACCCGACCGGTCACAAAACCAGTAGTCCAAAAAAAACGGAGGGGGGTGCGGTAAGAAAGCGGGGGGCGCGCGCGAGAAGGCCCTCTGGCCAACCGCGCGCTGCCACGTGGCACTTACCTTTCTTCTTCAATGAGAAAACCGCAGAGATAGATCTCAAAACGGACACCGAACCTTGGGAAACAAAACTCTATTCCGATCAGTTTTTTGCGTACATCATGATTTTGGACCAAGGTTTGTCATACAATACATCCAACGAGAGAAATGAACACGTAAAGCATCAGACTCAAAAACTTTCAAACGAGATCCTCACACAATGAGACGCAAAACGGTTTGAAGGAAAACCAACAGATGAGTTCCAGGATCACAAATCTATCGCTCTTTACCTTCGATTGTGCTTAAACGGAATGGATCGGAGCTTTTGAGTTTGTCATGTTTTCTGTCGTGATTTTGATGGCTTTCCGGTGGTTATTTGGAGAAAATGATGGCGGATTCGTGTTCAGAGGGGTTGGATTAGTAGGAAAAGAGTATTTGATTGTTGATTTTGGATGGTTTTTGGGTGACCGGAAGTTGGCCGGAAAGATGAATTCCGGCGGTGGCGCGCCGTAAGTGTTGGTGGAGGAAGGAGGAGAGCTCTTTTCTGATTTTTGTTGGGAACTATGTCCAAATGATTGGATGTGAATATAATAATATATAGTGGTAGGATTAGGTGAGTGGTAATTGTGTAATAATGAGTAAATTTGGGGTTAAGGGGAGATTAATGTGATAATGGTAATAAAAATGATTATTTGGTTTGAGATGATGATGTGGCATAATCTAATTGGTCCAAGTTGATAGTTTTGTGAATATGGAGCAAAATTGCAAATAAATCAACAAAAATGGATGAAAATGCAATTAAATGAAAATGTGGAGACAAAAGTATAAAAATGCTAATGAACTAATTTTATTTATTTTTGCTATTTTTCTTGTAAAAGGACTAAATTGTATAAAAATGAAAAGTAAAAAAAACAAGCACATTATTTTTAAAACTCTTTTTGGTATTTCTTATAAAAATAAGAAATAATTTTCAGAATAGAATATTTATTTAAAAAGTAAAAAATTAGGATATTACAGTATGATGAATATTATTATATGTCTAATATATGTTTGATATATGTCTAAGTTGTAGTTATGAGATTGTCCTCAGGTTGTTGTTCGAGTCTTTGATGAAGCTCCGCTCTGATTGTGACACGGGAAGGGTTCATATATCTATAAAGTCTTGTAATTTGGGTTGTCTCATTTTAATTAAAGTTATACTATTAAAAGAAAGAATTTTGTATAAGCGATTATTACTAATCAATTATATTTAGTAATGATTTGATGTAGATTGTATTGCCTTGAACCTATATTTTTCATATTTATCATTGTCTTGAGTTGTAAAATTTTATTATCCTCTGCGTAATTTAAAAAAGAATTTCCTCACTAATGTAGTGGGACCCAGCTTCCAAACATATCCTGACGTGATTCCTGACACGTCTGTCACGGTATTAACATTTGCGACGAAAATAATAATTATTTTCTCGCTAATGTCCGTTCGTACGCGCGTGATTTTCACGCGATCTGCAACACCTGCAAAGATTCCTGACACGACCTGGTCAAATACATTAGCGACGAATTTTTTTGAATTTTCCTCGCAAATGTCCGGGCCTACCAAAAATTCGAACGTTATTGCAATGGCATGCTGGTATATTAGTTATACGCTCCTCCATCCCTCTCCTTTCCTCTCCTCTATATATATATATATATATATATATATATATATATATATCTATTACTCACTCCCCATTATTCACATTCATACATTCTTCTCTTAAAAAAATTTCTTCTCTTCAAAATCTATCTATCTAATTTCATCCAAATTATATTTATCTACTTCTATTTTTTCATCTCATTATTAATCAAGGTTAGTTTCATAGATTATGTTAACATTTTTTTATATTATCTAAATCTTTGTGATTATATATTTTTTAATACATTTTTTTGATTTTATTATTTAATTAGGTTGTTGTTGTTGTTGGTTGTTGTTGCTATATTTTGGATCGAAGCTCTTTCTCGTCCCATCTATTATCATATTATTCGAGGTTAGTAATTTAACTTGTGTAATTTATTTTAATTGTTGACTAATAATGTTATTATTATTTATATAAAAATGTATACTATAAAAAAATACATGTTATATTTTAAGAAATAATTAGGAAAAATGACAAATTATTAATTATTAGTGTTAGTATTATTATTTATTAATATAAATTAATAAAAAAAAATTTGACCGAAACACCAGTGGCGCAGCACACGGCACTGTGTTTCAAATTAATTAACCCCCACCCCTTAAAATTTTTTGGTACGACCCCCCACCCCCTTAATTTAATTAGTCAAATTTTTTTGACAAAAGTTTAATTAGTCAAATTGAATTTATTATTATTTTTATTATTTTATTTAATTTATTAATTAGTTTTGTATAAATATAGTTTAATATAATAATGTTAATTAGTCTTTTAAAAATATAAGTTAAAAAATAATGTTAATCTATATTATAAAATATAAGTTCAATAATATTATGTATTATCGTCAAAAAAATAATATTATGTATTAATTAGTTTGTTTTGTAAAAAATTTAGTTAGTAAAAATAAACTTGTCATAATATAAACTTGTCTAATTTTTTTAATTTTTAAATATATATTTTAGGGTGATATAACTTATTGTTGCACAAGTTATATATATATATATATATATATATTTATATTGTTGGATCGTTCTGGTAGAGATTATTTGATTGTCATTGTATATTTCGACTTTTATTTTAAGTTAGTTTATTTAATTTATTTTAAATAGATTAAAAAAAAGTATTTATTTATTTAGTTTATTAATTTATAGTAGGGAATAATAAATTAATAAAAAATAATTGAAATTAAGAAACAACAGTGGCGCACCCACCACTGTGTTTCCAATCAATTAATTAACTCCCCCACCCCTTAATTTTAAATTAAATACATTTAAATTTATATAATTTAGTTAGTAAAAATTAGTTCGAAAAAATGTACTCCAAATTAGTTAGATAAAATTAATTAAATACGATATTTTCTTATAATCTTTAATTTCATATATCTTTTAGGGTGATTGTTTGCTGTGTGTTGGTTGTTGGATCGATCGGTGTCTTCTCCTTCTTCAAATTAAACTCATCGGCATAATTATGTGAGGTTAGTATATCTTATTTATTTTAATTAGTTATTAATTAGTAATATATGTTAATTTATGTATGTGTTAGTTTGTTTTGACTTAAAAAACATTATTAGTGGTTAAAAATAATGTTACTTTTTAATTAAATGTATTGTACGTAGTTTAAATTTAATATATCGTAAATTTGACTAAAAAAATTAGTTAGTAAAAATAATGTGAAAAAATTAATGTAAGAAAACTAGTAGATTTTAAATGTATTGTTAGTAAAAATATTTATATTTAATTTATATTTTAGTTTATAAAAAGATATTTTATAATTTATGAAAACAATTTTATAAAAAAATAGTGCTATAAATATATGTTAGTAAAAATATTTAGTTAATCGTTAATTTAGTTTAATGTATTAATTAATGGATAAAATATTTAATTAATTTATTGAAACTGATTAATTTTTATTATTGGAAATGACTCGGTACGTATAGATGGATCAAATTAGATCTGAACGAAATTGGATGTACAAAAGAAAATATCCGGGCATGAGGTTGATTAGAGCTCGTTTTAAGGAAGGAGTTGAACAATTTATTGAGTATGCGAAGTCACGAGAAGATTTTAGGACAGAAGGAGGGATAAGATGTCCGTGTATCAAATGTATGTGTGTCAAGATTAAGATGCCAGAAGATATCATGACTCTTTTAAAAAAAGATGGATTAATGAATGACTATTACGTGTGGAGACATCACGGTGAAGAAGAGCCGGCGGATATTAACACCCAGCAGATTGATGTCAATGCGCAGGCTTCGGGCAGTGAAGCGCATGCGAAGTGTGAAAACTTTGATAGGATGGATGATATGGTTGGTGAAGCTCTCAGGGTGAACCTGTCGTACGATGGGGGAGGCGAAGAGGAAATAATCCCAAACCAGAAAGCGTTGAAGTTTTATGCAATGTTGGAGGAAGTGAACCGATCGTTGTATGAAGGGTCGTCTGAGTCGAAGTTATCAGTGTGCGTGAGGTTTTTAGCCGCCAAGTCAAATTGGAATGTGCTTGAAGATTGCTTGGAGTTCTTTAACAAGCTGGTGTTGGATGTGTCGCATGTACCAGAAAATCTGCCATCCAGTTATTACGAAGCGAAGAAGTTGGTGTCGAAGTTGGGATTGCAAGTTAAGAAGATCGACTGTTGCGTTAATGGGTGCATGTTGTTCTACGACAACGAGTTCGGTACGAATGACGACGATTTGGAGGAGTGTAAATTTTGCAGTGCACCGAGGTATCAGGTCCGCAGCAGTGATGTGCATCGTAAGCAGAAACGGGTGTCGGCTAAGTCCATGTTTTATCTGCCGTTAATACCGAGGTTGCAGAGATTGTTTGCATCGTTGGAAACTGTGAGCAAAATGACATGGCATCATGACAATGCAACAAATTCAAATGAGATGCGGCATCCATGTGACGGGTTGGCTTGGAAACATTTTGATCAAACTTATCCTGATTTTGCGAATGATCCACGTAATGTAAGACTTGGATTGTGCTATGATGGTTTTACCCCTTATATCCAAGCGTCTGCAGCGCCGTATTCTTGTTGGCCAATTATTGTCACTCCGTATAATCTTCCTCTTGAGATGTGCATGACGAAACCGTACATGTTCTTGAGTTGTATTGTCCCGGGACCGTCGAATCCAACCGATGGCATTGATGTATACTTACAGCCGTTAATAGATGATTTGAAGAGGCTTTCGAATGGTGAATTGACGTATGATATTGCAAAGAAGGAGAATTTCAAAATGAGGGCTACTTTGATGTGGACCATTAATGACTTTCCTGCATATGGCATGTTGTTTGGTTGGTCGACTCATGGAAGATTGGCGTGTCCACATTGTATGCGTGACACCAAAGCATTTCAAATAAAAGGAAAGGCTTCGAGGTTTGATTGTCACCGTAGGTTCTTACCTAAAAATCATCAAATAGTGAGCGGCCTAGATAAATCATCTATTAACGGATATGGCGAGTAACATATGTTGGAAAAAGAGTCAGATACAATGGATATGGCGAGACGCACAACTGGACAAAACGAAGTATCTTTTGGGACCTCCCTTACTGGAAGGACAATTTACTGAGACACAATCTTGATGTTATGCATATTGAAAAGAATTTTTGTGATAACATAGTAAACACAGTGATGAATGTGTCCGGTAAAACAAAAGATAATGAGAAGGCTAGACTTGATTTGGAGAAGTTTTGCAATAGATCCGAACTGCAGCTAAAAAGTCTTCCAAATGGAAAAGTTCTAAAACCCAAGGCGGTTTATTGTTTAACATCCGATGAAGCAAAATTTGTTTGTCAGTGGTTAAAAGAAGTGAGAGTGCCGGACGGATATTCTTCGAATTTGGCAAGGTGTGCCGACGTCAACAATGGAAGATTGAAGGGGATGAAAAGTCACGATTCACATGTTTTACTGGAACGCTTAATTCCAATTGCGTTTTGTTCATTACCAGACCATGTCTTGAATCCATTGATTGAATTGAGTCAATTTTTTAAAGATTTATGTGCTTCAACGCTCAGGAGGGATGAACTTGTTAAAATGGATAAGAATATTGCTACAATACTTTGTAAATTGGAGCTAGTTTTTTCCCCCGCTTTCTTTGATTCTATGGAACATCTTCCGGTACATCTCGCGTATGAAGCTATGCTTGGTGGACCTGTTCAGTATAGGTGGATGTATCCTTTCGAAAGATTCATGGGTGATTCAAAGCGAGCAGTGAAAAATAAAGCAAGAGTTGAAGGGTCAATATGTGCATCTTACTTGCATCGGGAAACCACTCATTTTTGCTCTCATTTTTTGAAAGGCAACAACTTGGAGACACATATACCAACTTTCCAGAATGGTTTAAGATTAAAGTGGCAAAACATGAAGAAATGGCACATTTCAGAGGATTAGCTGAAGGTCCTCGGAGAAATGTCAATGAATGGCACACATACATTGTCAATGGATATAAATTTCAAACTGAGTCATGGATAGTGGGCAAAAAAACAATCAATAGTGGAGTTTATGTCAAAGGGGTCAGTGATGGTGGCGAAGATGACTTCTATGGTGTGATTAAGCGCATATTTCAATTGAGTTACTATTATAAGGGTCAAGATAATAATGTTGTGTTATTTTACTGTGAGTGGTTTGACCCAACTACTAATGGGACAAAAATTGATCGAAAGCACAAACTTGTTGACATAAAAATGAATAAAAAGTATAATCGATTTGATCCGTTCATCCTGGCGACTAAGTGTTGTCAAGTGTATTATGTACCTTATCCTTCTCATCACCGGGGTAAACGAGGATGGTGTTCAGCTATCAAGACAAAACCAAGAGGTGAAATTGAAACAAAAGTTCCAGATATAGAATCGCCTTACCCAGATGATGAAATGTCAAGAGTTCCCGCGATGATAGAAGTCGATCACGTTACAAATTTAGTTGACCAAGAAGTTGATGGTGATGAAATTGAGTTTGAGGAGTTGATTGCAGCGGTGAATAACAATAACGATAACGAGGATGATGATGCATCTAACTCGGAAGATAATGAAGACGAAGACAATGAAGATGAAGACAATGAAGATGAAGATGCATATTATAATAATGACGATGATGATGAATAAATCTCGATTATTGTAACTATTTATTTTTGTAATGAATTTTAATTTAAATCAATTGAGAAACTTTTATTATCATATTGTAACTATTTATCTTTAGTAATGAATTTTAAATGGAATCGGAATTTTTATTATGAATTTTTGTAACTATTTATCTTCAATTGGAACTTTTATTATCATAGTAACTATTTATCGTTGTACTGAATTGTTTAATTATAATTTTAATTAAATTGTTATACTCGTTTATTTAATCTTGTTAATTTTATTCAAATTTTTTAAACTATTTTATGCAGGGATGGCACGCCAAAATAATCAAGACAACGGTCAGAGAAAGGGAAAGAAGCATGCAAGATTGGTAAGAAAGATAATCCCTCGGGGTATGATACCGAGTTTTCTGACGTCTCGGTCGTCTCAAGGAGTTTCTATTCGAGAACCCACTTCTGCGGCATCTACTCCACCTACAGCCGCCCCTCGGAGGAACTCTGTTGATGTCCCGAGATCTTCTCTTCCAGCACCTTCGTCGACTGTTGATGTGCCCTCTAGACCGACTCCACGAAGGTCTTCGGTTGATGTTCCCTCTAGACCGACTCCACGAAGGTCTTCGGTTGATGTTCCGAGGTCTTCTTATCAAACACCCTCAGCAGCATATACACCTGATTTTGGCTTCTGATGACACGAAATCATATCGTTTTTTTAGCTTAGTTTAGGTGAATTTTAGTTGCATTTTCATATGTTTTTATTTCTTTTGTTTGTTTTTATGTTGGTATTTGTTTTGTTTTCAGTTTTGTCGAATAAAATAGGTCGGAGAAGAGAATTGAACAAAAAGGGTCAAAAATGGAGCGAAAAGGGGTGCAAATCAAGCAAAATCAGCCAAGCCCAGATTTTGGCCTGGTGGCGCTCGCCACCACTTCTGTGGCGCTCGCCACAGAAGCCCAAATCCAGCAAAACAGCTTTTCGCGTGACGTGGGGAAGTGGCACTCGTCTGATCCGTTTTCTGTTCCTATCGTGCGGTAATTGGATGAGACCAAAAACAAGCTTATCCTCTCCCTAAAAAGAGGATCGTGCAAGTCAAAATTCCCCTATAAATAGAAGTTCAAACATCAGATCTTCCACGCCTTATTTTCTTTATTTCCAGTACAGTTTTAGTTTCTTGTTACAGTAACTGTAACGGTATTTCCACACCGGGAATCCGTTTTCAGTTCTGTTTTCACTTTCCTGTCAAGAATTTTATTCCGGTTATTTAATTCAAGTTTATTCAGCAATTTCTTCCAGGTTTTTATTTAATGTTTTTATTTAATTATTTAATTATGCTTTATTTAATTTTCTGTTTTTGTTTGTTCAATTTCTTAATTATGTCTAGCTAAATTTCCTAGATATCGGTATGTAAACTAATTCTCCGAAGGGGATTTAATAACGATTTAGCGCGTACTTATTAAACTATTTTTCTGATTCAAATTCCTAATTTAATTCAAAGCTTTTGAACGAGAGTAAAAGAAAGCAACTAAGGTTAAAATCAATAGAGCGAGAGTTTGAGGTTTTAACTAGATAGTAGGAATTTGATATTAATCTTTGAACGAGCGAGAGCCACGTTAGGATTAATTAGAACTAATTGATTTTCAAAATATACTTTCAAAGTTAAGGTGGTAGAAAAGTGACAGTAAAACTCCTAGCTTAGAAAGTATGGTTTTTATCAACAAAACGAGAGTGTGAGGTTTAGACCTTTAAATTGAGAAAGTTCTTCTGAAAAATAAACCCTTTTCCGCGCGCTATTAATTTATTAAATTCCCGAAGGTCGATTAAGTTACATACCGATATCCCGCTTTAATTAATTTAAATCTTAATTTTAATTTTCTTTTAAAATTCTAATCAACCCTAAACATCTATTAGCCTTAGATTTACACCGTAACGACAGAAATACGGTAGTTCGACTGTTGGTCTCTGTGGTTCGATATCTTTTAAAACTCAACGACGAAACTGTGCACTTGCAGTTATAAAATATTTATTGATACACAAATCGTCGATCAAGTTTTTGGCGCCGTTGCCGGGGACCAATTTAGTCGATATCGTAACTCTGTTGTTACACCGTAGAGACTAAGGCGTTTTTAATTTTTAATAAAGAAAAAAAAAACTTAATTTTAAAAAAATTAAAAAAAAAAAAAAAAAAAAAAAAATTTGCTTATTTAATTATTTAAAATTCGAAAAAAAATCAGAAAAAAAAATAAATAAATAAAAAAGAAATAAAAAATTCAAATATGGGTGACAATCCGCAAAATCGTCCACTTAAGTTTTTTGCTATTCCTTCACAAGAACCTCATAATAGCATTGTTGCCCCTACTATTGAAGCAAATAGTTTTGAGCTTAATCCCTCATTGTTGTCTGCCGTACAACAGAATCAATTTTCTGGTAGTTCTAATGACGACCTTAATCTACATCTGTCGATATTCTTGCAATACGCAGACACTGTGAAAGCAGATGGTGTCAGCCCTGAAGCAATAAGGCTTCGTCTTTTCCCTTTCTCACTAAGAGATAGAGCCAGAGCTTGGCTCCACTCTTTACCTTCCAACTCTATCACTACGTGGAATGAGTTGAAAAGAGTTTTCTTAGCAAGATATTTCCCACCTAGCAAAACTTTTATGCTAAGAGCTCAAATTAATGGGTTTAGACAAAAGGATAACGAGTCTTTGTTCGAAGCATGGGAAAGATACAAGGACGTGATAAGACTCTGCCCACACCATGGCCTAGAAGACTGGTTAGTGATCCACACATTTTACAATGGTCTCTTGTATAATACAAGAATGACAATAGACGCTGCCGCCGGTGGCGCATTAATGGATAAATCTTACAATGAAGCCTATCAACTTATTGAAAACATGGCTCAAAACCATTATATGTGGGGAAGCTCAAGAACACCTTTACAGCAACCTCTTGCAAAAGGAGGTATGCATGAGTTTAGCGAACTAAACCATGTTAAAGCACAAGTGGATGCTCTGACTCAAAAGTTAGAGAGTTTAACCAAAATACCTGCAGCTACTGTGGCTGCTGTGGTTTCAAACTGTGAAATATGCGGAATTCCTGCACATGCTTCCTTTGAATGTCAACTTCTAGTGGGAGTTTCCCAAGACCAAGTAAACGATTCTCCAGGAAACCCTTACATCCCTGACTTAGGTTGGCAGAACCCTCCCTACATTCCACCAGGATTTCAACAAGGAGCCCCTGCTGCTCCGAATGCCCCTACAAAATCAAAACTAGAGCTAATGATGGAAAACTTTATCCAAGCTCAAACTCAACAGAATGAGGTGATTAACCAGCTGGCTAACAAAGTTGATCTTATGGCCACCCATAGCAAAATGCTTGAAACTCAGATATCCCAAGTGGCCCAACAACTAGCCTCCACCAGTGCCCCAGCAGGCATATTTCCTGGCCAACCACAACCTAATCCTAAGGCACATGTGAACGCTGTGATACTGCAAAGTGGAACACAAAACGATGAACCGAGCGACCGTAGGATTGAGAGGCCAGCCATGCAGCAAAAGCTTGATGAACCAGCTGAGAAAGAGAGTGAACCTAAAGAAAGGGAGGGAGACGACGTTAAGGCTAAAGAAAAAGAGAAACCTTATGTGCCTCTGTCACCCTACAAAGCACTCATTCCTTATCCTCAAAGGTTTGAAAAGACCAAAAGCATAGGGCAATACAATAAATTCATGGAGCTTCTAAAGCAGTTGAATATAACTATCCCATTCACTGAAGCTATCACTCAAATGCCCGCATATGCTAAATTTCTCAAAGAAATCCTAACTAACAAAAAGAGGATCGAGGACGATGAGACTGTTACACTCACTGCTGAGTGTAGCGCCATCCTTCAAAACAAGATGCCTCCTAAACTTAAAGACCCAGGAAGTTTCTCTATACCCTGTGCAATTGGGAATTTTGTCATAGATAGGGCCCTATGCGATTTAGGTGCCAGCATTAGTCTAATGCCCATGACCATATGTGAGAGACTCAAGTTAGGTGAGTTGAGACCAACTAGAATGTCTATACAATTCGCTGATCGTTCTATCAAAATGCCTATAGGTATTCTAGAAAACGTTCCTGTGCGTGTAGGTCAATTCTTCATCCCAACTGATTTTATAGTCATGGACATAAGGGAGGATTCTAATACACCTATCATTTTGGGAAGGTCGTTCTTAGCTACGGCTGGTGCATTAATAGATGTAAAGAAAGGCAAACTCACTTTTGAAGTGGGTGATGAAAAAGTCGAGTTTGTTTTAACACAACTCATGAAAGCACCAGCTAAAGATGACACTTGTTCTGAAGTTCTCAAACCTCATATTCCTCCAACTCTTAAAGATGATAAGGATAGTCTAGGGGAATGTCCAGAAATTGCACCAGAGCCTCCTTCTTACAAGCCTCTAGGAAGTACCTTTGAGATAGGTGATGAAAAGTTTGAGTTTATAATGCCCCAATTCATGAAAACCTCTACCTTGAAAAACTCTTGCTGTAGAATCGACATAGTTGAAAGAAATGTCGATAAAACCCTCTTTAAACGAGTTCCTCCTGACAAGCAAAAAGCCCATGTAGGACACAACATCTTTCTAGATCAGTCACCCCTGTCTGTTTTAAAGAAAAAGAAAGTAAAAAAGAAAACACCCATGAGATGGTTTGACATTTTCCAATGGAAACCTCGGGATGTTGGACACAAATTTAAGAATGTGAGTCTAGAAGAGGCACCAGATTGAATTAATGGACTCAAAAGTCGAGCTCACCGACTTTAAACAAAGCGCTTGGTGGGAGGCAACCCGCTGATTTTGAATTTAATGTTTTCTTTTTAGTTCATTTTATTTTGCAGGTAATAAAGAGATAGCACGCTTGACGACTTTACAAGTTGTGAAAGCTTCGCTACTCAGGTTGTACCCTTCCAAACTCACCTTTAGTCGTTGCATTGGGGACAATGCTCGATTTAAGTGTGGGGGAGGAAGCTTTATCGCTTTCCTTTTACTTTCAGTCATTTAGTTCTGCATGCATAATAAAAGCTTAGGTTAGTTCACTTAGATTAAGTTAATTTTGCGTGATTGGTTTTGATATTGTCTGATTTTCCCATTTCTTGAGCCATACCAAAAATTTTCTTGTGAAAAGTAAAAGTGTTGAGTTCTGATGCTTGATATTGATTGTTTGAAAGTATATAGGTTGTTTGCACTATCTAGGCTATGTTGTGGAATTTAGGTAACGGTTAGATAAAATCAATACCGTTTTAACACCTTAGATTCCCTGAAGTGTGTAAAACTGATTTGAGTACTAGTTTTGACAAAGTCTTGAACTTGAGTTTTAATGAACCTTTAGTAGTTTATCTAGCAGTCGGCACCATCTCAAGGCACAAACTAAGTGGGAAACCGAAGAATATAAGTGAATGATTTTGATTATAAATGTTATGAATGCTATTGGTTGATTCCTTGAAATAATTGATGAAAATTCAGCAAATGTTGAAACATGAGAAGGAAAAAATACCATAGTATAGAAACTCATTAGTAGTTGGTTCAGAGGTGTCTGATTCTGAACTTGGTAGGGCGGGTTACGATCCGATCCCCCGCAACTGCGAAGTGGGTAAAGCAAATAGGGGTTACCAAACTTATGTTATCAGCACCCCTCGCTTTATGATGATCATAATCACTAACAGGTTTTCTACCATGGGCGTGTACAAGATAACGGGCTTAATGTGATTGTGCTAGAATGAAAAGGGGGAATGAAACTTAGGTGAGAGGTAGAGTCAAGAGGAAATGCTTCAAGTCTGTTTTCATATAATGGGAATCTCTTGTGTCATCACGGTGTTCTTGTTATTTGCACTGTTACCTAATTTTCATGGCTTAGCCGGCAACCACGTACGAGTAGGATGATCGTGTCATGTGTTTTTACTTATGCTTTGCGATTCACTATTCT
This sequence comes from Trifolium dubium, assembly GCA_951804385.1. Lineage (NCBI taxonomy): Eukaryota > Viridiplantae > Streptophyta > Magnoliopsida > Fabales > Fabaceae > Trifolium > Trifolium dubium. The sequence continues at coordinate 23,494,024 of OX638062.1, read as the reverse complement.
TTTATGCTTGAGGACAAGCAATGGTTCAAGTGTGGGGGAATTTGATGACACGAAATCATATCGTTTTTTTAGCTTAGTTTAGGTGAATTTTAGTTGCATTTTCATATGTTTTTATTTCTTTTGTTTGTTTTTATGTTGGTATTTGTTTTGTTTTCAGTTTTGTCGAATAAAATAGGTCGGAGAAGAGAATTGAACAAAAAGGGTCAAAAATGGAGCGAAAAGGGGTGCAAATCAAGCAAAATCAGCCAAGCCCAGATTTTGGCCTGGTGGCGCTCGCCACCACTTCTGTGGCGCTCGCCACAGAAGCCCAAATCCAGCAAAACAGCTTTTCGCGTGACGTGGGGAAGTGGCACTCGTCTGATCCGTTTTCTGTTCCTATCGTGCGGTAATTGGATGAGACCAAAAACAAGCTTATCCTCTCCCTAAAAAGAGGATCGTGCAAGTCAAAATTCCCCTATAAATAGAAGTTCAAACATCAGATCTTCCACGCCTTATTTTCTTTATTTCCAGTACAGTTTTAGTTTCTTGTTACAGTAACTGTAACGGTATTTCCACACCGGGAATCCGTTTTCAGTTCTGTTTTCACTTTCCTGTCAAGAATTTTATTCCGGTTATTTAATTCAAGTTTATTCAGCAATTTCTTCCAGGTTTTTATTTAATGTTTTTATTTAATTATTTTATTATGCTTTATTTAATTTTCTGTTTTTGTTTGTTCAATTTCTTAATTATGTCTAGCTAAATTTCCTAGATATCGGTATGTAAACTAATTCTCCGAAGGGGATTTAATAACGATTTAGCGCGTACTTATTAAACTATTTTTCTGATTCAAATTCCTAATTTAATTCAAAGCTTTTGAACGAGAGTAAAAGAAAGCAACTAAGGTTAAAATCAATAGAGCGAGAGTTTGAGGTTTTAACTAGATAGTAGGAATTTGATATTAATCTTTGAACGAGCGAGAGCCACGTTAGGATTAATTAGAACTAATTGATTTTCAAAATATACTTTCAAAGTTAAGGTGGTAGAAAAGTGACAGTAAAAATCCTAGCTTAGAAAGTATGATTTTTATCAACAAAACGAGAGTGTGAGGTTTAGACCTTTAAATTGAGAAAGTTCTTCTGAAAAATAAACCCTTTTCCGCGCGCTATTAATTTATTAAATTCCCGAAGGTCGATTAAGTTACATACCGATATCCCGCTTTAATTAATTTAAATCTTAATTTTAATTTTCTTTTAAAATTCTAATCAACCCTAAACATCTATTAGCCTTAGATTTATACCGTAACGACAGAAATACGGTAGTTTGACTGTTGGTCTCTGTGGTTCGATATCTTTTAAAACTCAACGACGAAACTGTGCACTTGCAGTTATAAAATATTTATTGATACACAAATCGTCGATCAGCTTCTTGAATGATATTCCTGAGGCTGACATATCGAATATGTCTTTTCTTCATACTGGTGTAAGCGATCCATATGATGATTTATTAGGTTTTATGGCATATACACCTAATGAAGCTTTCAGCCAACAACAACAACAACAACGACAACCACATCAGGATGGTTCGTCGTCGTTACAACAACAACGACGACAACCACATCAGGAAGGTTCGTCGTCACAACCACAAGGCTCACAGGAGCAACAGCGACCAGTGGCTTTCAGACCACCACGGCGTCGATTCACTGAAGGAGTTCAAGTATTGGGTGATAAAAGGGTCATATACCCTCATGGCGATGGGTAAGTATATTTTTATTTTATTTTTATTTTTAATTTCTTTAAAATGTACAATTTAATTAAAAGATTAAAATGTTTATTATATCTAATAATTATATTTTTTTATTTCAGAGATACTGTACGTGGGAGCCTTACCATGAAGAAAAGGTTAAGGAAAACTGGATGAAAGCATGTGGTGCCCGATTCTCAGGAAACCTTTACAAAGAAAAAAAGCGCTACTTTCATCGGCCAGACCGATATCGTCCAGAACATATCGGAGAGAATGTGTGGGAGAGATTTGTCAAACAATGGACTGAAGATGAGGATTATTTGAATAGGTGTGAAGTCAATAGGAGAAACAGGGCTAATGCCAAGGGCACTAACTTGCACACTGGGGGATGTGTCAGTTTTTCCACTCATGCTCGAAATTTAGTATAAACATATATTTAATTTGTTTTTTTTAATATATTGAATTATATATTTAAATATTAATCAATATTTTTGTGAAAAATTAGGAAAGTACTTTGGAGAGAGAACCTTTTGTCAATGAGCTCTACAGAGAAACCCACATCAGCAGCAGTAGAGACAATGCTTGGGTTCATCCAACAGCTGAACGACTTTGGGTGAATATATAATTTGATATATATTTTAGAAATATTTTCAAAATTTTTTATTCATTCGCTAATATTTTCTCACAATTATTTAACTTTATGTGTATATATATAGGGGGAGAATGATTGCTTAGTTGCCATCTATTTGTCTCAACATCCTGAGTATGCCTCATACAGTGATTTACCACGTGAAGTTCAGTATCAGCTATGGAAAGAGGCAACCACAGAAGTCGGACTTCAAGGAAGAGAGCATAGGTTCCCTGGTCTAGGGAGGTTGGCCCCTAACTTTCATCGAGGAACCAACCTATATCATGTTCCTGGTCCTGACGATTGCCCTGAGCCAAGGATGTCTGAGTCAGAAATGTGGCATAAATTTCAAGAGGAGATGCAGAGAAGGGATCTAGAGACTCAAAGATTGCAACAACAATTTGAGGAAGAAAGAGCCGACAGAAGAAGATGGCAGGAAGATTTGATGCAATAGCTATTTCACTCAAACAACCCTGCGACACAAAGAGCATCGACGTCATATGCTGCTGCTCCAAGATTTGATAACGAGGATTTGGAAGAGTCTGATCCGGACCAAGAATATTATGTAGAGGAATATGAATCAGATCCGGAGGAATAATTCTGAATAATGATATTTTATATTATGTAATTTTATTTGAATTTTAATATGGATAATATTTATATTTATTTTTATGCAAGGAAAATATTTATTTTTATCATTTTAATTTTAATTCGAAATTTAACTTCTGTTATAACTAACATTGTAAAAAAAATTGAATTACGATAATTTAAGTTTAATTACGATAATTTTCTGCACAGAGAAACTAAATTTATGTATATATAGACGCGAAAATTAAAATTTTGAATTTCATCGTAAACAAAACTAAACTTTTTGAAAATTACATTGGTACGGTAAAAAAAAATTGGAAATCGAAAAAAGTTTAATGGAGGAAAAAATGAAATTCGAATTTTTGATAAAAATTTATTGCGGGAAAAAGTTGAATTTCGAATTTTCGGTAAAATTTATTGCGAGAAAAATTAAAATTCGAATTTTAGATTCAAATTTGAATTTTAGTCCAGAAGACATTTGTGAGGAAATTTCCTCGCAAATGTACTGGGTCCCAGCGCGCAATCAATCAGAAAACATTTGTGAGGAAATTTCCTCGCAAATGTCTTCTGGAAATTTTAAAATTTAATTTTGGCGCAAAATTCAAATTTGAATCGAAAATTCGAATTTCAATTTTTCCCGCAATAAATTTTCAACAACTTTTCTATATATACTACACTATCTCCTCTTCAATATTCATTCTTTAACAATTTTCTTAATACTTTTCTTCTTTCTCTTCAATCTCTTCAACCACTTTTCTTCTTTCTTTACAATTATTTCAACTCTTTTTCTTCTTTCTCTTCAAATTCTTCATCACTTTTTCTTTTTTCTCTTCAATCTCTTAAACCACTTTTCTTCTTTCTCTACAATTTCTTTAACCTTTTTTCTTCTTTCTCTTCAATTTCTTCAACACTTTTTCTTCTTTTTCTACAATTTCTAATTAATTTTTTTTTTCAAAACATCTTCATTATTTCAACAACATCTCTCACATTAATTAACATTTTCTTTTCAACATCTCTAATATAACATTTTCTTTATCTTTTCAACAACATCTCTAACACTTTCAACATCTTTTCAACTTTTATTTTTATTTATCCTTTCATTTTTTCAACATCATCTCTAACAACTTTTTCATCTTTTATTTTTATCATTTCATTCAATTATTTTTTATTCATAATATATATCATATATAAATTTTTTTTCCAAAAATATAAATATCAATTTTTTAAATCCAATTAAAATATTTTAAACATATTTTAACAAATTAAATAGGAATTTATGATTTTTTTTATTATTTTAGCGAATTTTTTATTTTTTTTTATTTTTGACATATGCGAGGAAATTTCCTCGCAAATGTCTTCAGCGCAAAATTCAAATTTCAATTTTCCCGCAATAAATTTTAACGAAAATTCGAATTTCACTTTTTCCCGCAATAAATTTTTATTCAAAATTCGAATTTCATTTTTTCCCGCAATTTTTTTTTGCAATTTTCAAAATAAATTTTACCGCCAATTTTAATATTGATTAAAAATTTAAAATTAATTTTATTTAATTTTCAATTTTATTTTAATTATAATTTTTAAAAATTATAATTAAATTTGTGACTGATTTATTATTTTTTAAAAAAAATTTATTTAATACATTTGCGAGGAAATTTCCTCGCAAATGTATGTGCAGACACGTCAAATTCTTGTCCCCCACGTGAATGCGCGTGAATGTCAGATTTGACATTTGCGAGGAAATTTCCTCGCAAATGTCCTGCAAAATGGTCAGACATCATTTGCGAGGAAATTTCCTCGCTAATGTGGTCCGAACAGCCTTCGATTTACTAACGACTGGTTTCCTCGCAAATGTACATTAGTGACGAAATTTGGTCCATTTGTGAGGAAAAATTTTGTGGGAAATGCATAAGTTTCTTGTAGACTTCAAAGAATGTTAAGTCACATGGTTTTTCAGGATAGTCACACTACAACAAATTTGACATATAGCCACGGAAACAATCGGTGGGTAAAGGTCAAAAAACCGTGGGTATAAGTCGAAAAACCTATACCAACCCCAGTTTTGTTCCGTGGACTTTATGTATGATGTACCAACGGAATTTTCCGTGGCAATAGCCTATAGCTACGGCCTTTTTAGCTGTTGTACAATATCTAAGAGCTATACCCACGGACATTACCAACTAATGTAAATTCCTTTACCAACGGATTTGTCCGTTGGTATATGTTTTTTTTTTCTTTTTCATTTTTACACACGTACATACTTTCTAAATAATAATAATTTATCAAAATGCATCTTTTATACACATCAAGTCATCTATAATTATAAAAAAGAATTTCCATTCTATTAAAAAATTAATAAGTGTTACAAACATATCAAACCAACAAAGTACATTAAAATACCAACAATTTCACCTAACTAAATCTCTCAAAATTGAAATTGAACGAAATAACTTGGAGCATAACAAAACTGTTACAAACTTGAAAGCAAAATGACAACCATTGTTTACTTCAAATCCATCACAAAATTACAACTCTAAAAAACTAGCAACGACTTACACTATTACATTTATTCTCTCTCTTCAATCTTCGTTGGTGTCTGGACTTAGAGAATCCATTGAGTCGGGGGCATTAGAAGCATCCTTCCAAGACATATTTACTGATTGTGCATATCTTTACTCATCCTAAAAGAAAAGACTCACCTCCAAGCTGAAACAGATCACAACTTATGGGAAGAGGAATAAATTGAAATCTTAAAAATTATGCAGTGAGTGCAGGAATGAAAAAATAGAGGCATTAAAAGGAGAGCCATATTCAAACACAATTGCATCATTTTTTATTTGATGATACGGCACATGATTCTATTGCAAGAAGAGGATCCTAGTAAATCATGTGTACCCACTCTAGTTATATTTTTAAACTTTTTTGTATTGAATCATGTTGAACTTTAGTAGTTGTCAATCTATGTCATTGAGTTTCTCATTTCTAATCTATATTCTAATAACTACTTTACATTGTACTAGCTCTAACCAATCTCTAGTCATACAAAGCTACTGAAAGGTGGGTTCTATCTAAGGAACTCACCTGAACAAAATATGAAAGCTTGAAACATCGTCGATTTCCGTTCGATCCATTCTCCTTTCCATCGATTTGTGACTTTAAGCAAGCAAATTTGTAATCAGAAATTCTGCAACTTTCTACCTTCGTGTCATAACTTCGAACACAATTATAAACTTCATTACTAATCCAAATATTACGAAACTTATGCTCAAAGTGAAGAGAATTTTATCTAGTTTCCAAAAATCCAACAATCATTCAATTATCAGGTGCAGGGTAGCAGCTATGGCAAAAACAATGACGACAGGTCCAACATTCAGAGTAGACTATTTTATCAACTTGCACACAGAATTTCTATAGCTATACTCAACGAAAATTTATGATTCCAGTGCCTAATGTGTGTCAAATTGTGTCTACTTTCTAATGGTTTAAGTTTCACAAAAATTAGAGCTACACAAAGAAAGTTATATCCAATATACTGACAGTATGTCTACACGAAAATCCACATTACCAATTCTTCTTTCATGTAAGCTTATGAATCAACATGCTAAATTTATTATTACTCCAAAACTAGTCCATTTAACTTGTAATATTACCTTTCCTAAACATTTGGGGTCCTAGAGTTTTAAATAAATGAGAAACAATAAAGAGAAGCTTTGATTTCTTCTTACCTTTGTTTCCTAACAACATAAGAAGATGGTTGGAGGCACTAATTGGCACATGTAACTTTCAACTTTAAAACTCAATTTTTCCATGGATGGGGGAAGGCAGTTTTCAAGGCAAGAAAAGAAAGTAAATTCCATCCTTCGAATGAGAGGATTGTGCAAGAGCTTATCAATATAAATCTTTATATTCTGCACATAATATAAACCAAAAGAAAACACAATGCAACAAAAATCCAAATTTCCACTAAAATTGAGTGGGGCATAAAATCAATAAGTGAGCAGAAACTTACCTCACGTGACAGTTATATATATGTATCTAGTTGGTTTAAGCATGGGAAATCAAACTGTAACATCAGTTTCAGTAGAAAGTCACTAAACATACCTCTTTATTTTCATCATTGGATTCTCACCATCAATATTTTCATAGTTAACTCAACGTCTTGCTCCATTTCGATTAATTGGTTCATGATCAACAAGGTTTTTTGAAATTCAGCAGAAAATTTGTTTCTTGCTTACTAGTTTGCCATTTTAAACACATGAAACATAGAATTAATGAGTTCAAGTCAATCTTAAGAGTAAGTGATTTTAATACTAAAACCAATAAATAAATAATAAAATAATAAAAGACCTTGTTGATCATGTGATTGCTTCCTATACACAAAATGCCCAGAAAATCCTGTTCAATATATGATGAGAAGTTGATGGATGAATGAGCAAGGCTAACACGACACATGGTATAACCTGCATCCATTTTCAAAAGTAAAATATATTAAGATGATGCTGGTGGAATTTAAAACGAATCATGTATATAACCCACACGGTAGTGACGAAAGTAGCCAAATCAAGTATGGTGTGTATGTCATATTCCATGACAAAACTACAATACAGCCTAACAGCTAAAAATATAGCTGTCAATTCCTGGGATTTGTGTGATAATCCTGTTACATCATTCATTCATAACCATCATTAATCAAAACATTCACAAAATCACATTTCAATTTTCTTGATCCAAAAACAAGTCACAATACACAATACCCAAGTCAAATTACCTAATCTAATTGCTAAAAAATCTTATTTTTGTGAATCTGATGAAATAAATTACAAAAAAAAAATGATCTTTTGCATGAGAATTCAAAAAAGGGGATATTTTGAACATACCCAATTAACAAAACCTAAGAACGAAATTGAAATAAAAAGTGACTAATCGGCACAGGTTTTTTCTTTCATGAGTTTATAGATAAGAACGGAGATTTCGAGAGAGTGAACAACCTCAGCAGCGATGAAAAGATTGTCGTAATCGTGAACGATGAATCGGAGGAGAACAAGAGCGGCCATGCCGGAAATAACCAGGAGAAAAACCTTTACCTTTGGTGGTTGTCGCCTGACCCATGTGGAGACGGCGTGGATCGATATTCTTTGAGGTCTCATGGTGGTGGTGATGATTCTGCGAAGAAGAAGGGTTTTCTTTTGTTGTTGTTTCTTTGAAAAAACACAGCACAAAAACAAAGACAAAGACACTTCCAAAACTGCAACCGTGGGACAAACAAAATATGAAGGATCTATAGATTTGAGAGAAGGGGAAGAGGAATAGAGATTTGAGACAGATTCGCGTTTTAGAGGCAGTAACGGTGGCGACAAATTTGCGTTTCAGAGTTTAGGGTTTGAAAGAGGAATCACAAATTGAGAGAGGAATTAAGCAAGAGAGGAATGAATGAATGTTCATGTGATTGATGGATTTTCAAGCACAAGAAGGAGGAGCATGATACCTTTTCAATTTGGGATAAATCCAGAGAAGAGAAAGTAAAAGAAAATTGGGGGAGGAATTTAACTTAAAAAAATAAAATAATAAAGTCCTATACTCACGGTTTTTTAATACTTCTACCCACAGTCACACCACCGTAACTAAGAGTATCCGTTGGTATATGGCAATTTTCTTGTAGTGTCATTAAATTGGCATAGTTGTAACCGTCCTTGACTTGACTAATTGGAAGTTGTATTTTGACTGATCTTTTCAAGTGCTTTTAATGTCTTTTTTTCTTTCTATAAAACTGTTTTTGTTTTATGACAAAAGGGGTAGTAAGAGTCATTAATTGATGAAACAAATTAAAGCACTGAACTGAAACCAATTAAAAGAATCATTTACTGTTTTAGTTCATTTCGTATCTTGCTCTTTATTTGAAAGGAGAACATAATTTTATTCTGAACTGAGTTTTTCATATGATGATGGATGAAAAGAGTGCAATTTTTTTCATTGAAAGGTTTAAGCAAGAAGGTGATTTGCATGGTTAATAGTCTTACAATGGTATTGAATGATCAAGGAAGATTATGAGGATCATAAGTTCAAGAATAAGGATGGAAAAACCTGCATCATAAGCTACACAAAGATATATTTGATGTTGTAAAATATTAATTGAATTATAGGAAGTTTTGCACCAACAAGATTATATGTCTCATCCTTTAAGAAAAGTTTCGACAGAATATTCTAAGAACATTCTCTGTCCAGTGCTACATCTTGTTCTTAAGAAAATCATCAACAGAACATTCTCTGAACAACACTACATCTTGTTTCAAAGCTTCAGCCATCATTCTCAGAACATTCTCTGGTATGGCCTCTAAATCTCTTTCAAAGCAAAAGAACTATTTTGATATCAGCTCTGTTGTGAATTCGTTTTAAGAATAAAGTCACACCAATAAGATTTTGATGTGTGGAGCAAAGTGATTAAGCAACCAAATCAAAGAGTATAGAGACAATGAAGATTAATCCAACAATATGAAGCAAGAGAAAAATAGAGAAAGCAGTAAAAGACACAATCTTTGTTTACCCAGTTTAGTCAAATTCCGACCTAATCTGGGGGAGAGAGCAGCCCCTCCGTTCCACTATTTCCAAAGTATCACCGTTACAATGAAACTCCCAATAAGGGTTACAAGAATCAGAAACCTAATCCTATCCTAATCCCAAGTTTCTTCCCGTAACCAAGAAACTTAATATAGTGTTTCCAAGGCGAAGAATAAACAATTTAAAGAGTAATTTGTTTCTTTCCCTTCTCCTCTTGTGTTTTACCTTGTTCCTAAACCTCTATATTTATAGTAAAAATATAACAATTGAAGGAAAATAGTAACGGTAAAGCAGCGGAATTTCAAAAAAATTTCTTTGTTTGATCCTTACGAATGAGCATGTTATGTGTTTAGGGTTTGTTACCTCTAGTAAAGTAGAACCCTTGAAGCCACGAACAAGATTCGATCATGAGCGTTGATGACGAAGAACAACGCCTCTACTCAGTCCACACGAACGGTCACCTTCAAAAGAGTGCTAGCCCTTATTTATGAAGGCTTTCAAGAATATTGAGAGAGGAATTATTTTAGGGTTTCCAACTCTAAAATATTTCTTAATGCTTTTTGGTGTGTTGAGCTTATGCCAAGAGTTCTCTATTTATAGATGTTTCTCATGAAACAAAATAAATCTTTTATCTTGGACAAAAAGCAAACAAACAAATAAAATAAAACAATATCTTCTAAAAGATATCTTTGGGCGCGCGCGCCTCACATGAGTGTGCATGCTCATGTGCGCGCGCTTCCACCGTACACTACGGTGTATCTTATTTGTTTAATTACCGTGATACCCTTATCACTTTGCATACTCACCGTACTTTACGGTGTTCCTTAATTCTCTCAATATTTAGACTGTCCTTATGTGTGTGACCCTGTAGGTTTCCATGACGTTGGCAATTATATTAAATTTCCATTTAATATAATAAACAATGAGAGGTATCTAGCAAGACAACATTGCTACCCAAGTCATGAGAAATTACATGTGATCTAAACATAACCTTTACTATGATACGTGCGTGTATAATTGCCCCTTTGCCCCTTATGTCTATATTGAACACAAAGCATACTTGGTGTCATCTTTGTCCAGTTCAATATTGGGCCCATGACATTTATCCTGTTATGCAGGATTGGCAAATTCCATCTAGGACACTGCTGCCCCACAGCATGCTTTGTGAAGTACCCATTAACTGCCTTTATAGTTATCCTGTTACAGACAACGTTAGAACAGTAACAAAGCACTTAACTCCACATCTTGGGTACAAGGGTGGTTTCAGGTCTAAGGGCGGTTTTACACCATTTATCAATAAGAGTAGCTTATGACACTTTGCATAACTTGGCATGTAGTACTCTTATGGCGGGTCAATCCAGTATAAATATTACTTCTAATATTTTATACTTATGTCAAGACTTGATAACTCCTTATCCTATGATCCATGAGATGCGATCATCAGTCTATCTTCATAATAGTCTTTATGCTTTAAGGTTATCCCGAATTTCACCTTAAAGCTCGACTACGGATACTTTAAGAATAGCGTCCTTATGTTTAATTTAGTCTCATGATTAAGTCATACTTAATATTAAACGGACTGTTTATTCTAGGGATTTCATTACTTTGAACTCTTACAAACACAATGAAAGAAATGCCTTATATGTTATTAATAAATAGAACTTTATATCATTAATAATTAATTCAATACAAATACTAAAAGTCTTGGCCTCTAGGGCTTACACCAACAATCTCCCACTAGCACTAGAGTCAATCAGGCATTCTTCTAATGCCCATAGATCTAGTATGCCCATCATGCTTCAACTGCGCAAGAGGCTTTGTTAGTGGATCAGCTATGTTGTCAAGTGTAGATACTTTGCATATTTTCACGTCCCCTCTATTTATAATATCTCGAATGAGATGAAAACGCCTGAGTATGTGTTTGGACCGTTGGTGAGATCTAGGCTCCTTAGCTTGTGCGATCGCTCCATTGTTATCACAGTATAGTTCAATGGGATCCACAATGCTAGGGATTATGCCAAGTTCAGTTATGAACTTTTTGATCCAAACCGCTTCTTTTGCCGCATCTGATGCAGCAAGATACTCAGCCTCTGTTGTAGAATCAGCTACCGTTTCTTGCTTTGAACTTTTCCAGCTAACAGCACCGCCATTTAGGCAAAACACATAACCAGATTGCGATTTAAAATCATCTTTATCGGTTTGGAAGCTAGCGTCGGTGTAACCTATTACCGTAAGCTCTTCCAATCCGCCATATATCAATAATGAGTCCTTAGTCCTTCTCAAGTACTTAAGGATATCTTTGACAGCTTTCCAATGAGCTTCACCGGGATCAGATTGGTATCTGCTTGTTGTGCTTAAAGCATACGAGACATCTGGTCGAGTACATAGCATGGCATACATGATAGATCCAATGGCTGATGCATATGGAACCTCATTCATGCGTTCCCTTTCTTCTTTAGAAGAAGGGCATTGTGTCTTCGAAAGACTTAAGCCATGATTCATAGGTATGAATCCTTTCTTGGAATTATTCATACTAAAGCGTCTTAACACTTTATCTATGTATGTACTTTGACTTAGGCCAAGCAGTTTCTGTGGTCTATCTCTATAGATCCTTATTCCTAATATATAGGCTGCTTCACCAAGATCTTTCATAGAAAAGCACTTTCCTAACCAAGTCTTTACTTGTTGTAAGGTAGGCACATCGTTTCCAATTAGTAATATGTCATCTACATATAATACTAAGAAAACGATCATGCTCCCACTAACCTTCTTGTAGACACAAGGTTCATCTTCATTTTTAATGAATCCATAACTTGTTACAGTTTCATCAAAGCGAAGATTCCAGCTTCTGGAAGCTTGCTTCAATCCATAGATTGATCGTTGTAATTTGCATATTTTATGAGATTCATTTGGTATGCCAAAACCTTCAGGTTGTGTCATGTACACATCCTCAAGGAGGTTTCCATTTAGGAAAGTTGTTTTGACATCCATTTGTCATATTTCATAATCATAATATGCAGCGATAGCAAGTAAAATCCGAACAGATTTAAGCATTGCAACTGGTGAAAAGGTTTCATCATAGTCAATACCATGAACTTGTTTATATCCTTTAGCAACCAGTCTTGCTTTATAGGTACTTACTTTACCATCCATGTCGGTCTTCTTTTTGAAGACCCACTTGCACCCTATAGGACAAACTCCCACAGGAGGCTCCACCAAGTTCCAAACTTGATTTGTGTACATGGAATCCATTTCAGATTTCATGGCTTCTAGCCACTTCTCAGATTCAGGACCAGTTATGGCCTCTTGGTAGGTTACAGGCTCATCTTGATCCATGAGTAATATGTCACCTTGATCAGTTATGAGATACCCATATCTCTCTGGTTCGTGACGTATCCTGTTTGACCTACGCTGGACTTGTTCTACTTGAGCAGGTTGTTCTTCCACAACTTCTTGTGGTTGCTGCTCAAATTCCTCCATATAATGCTCAATATTTTGTGGTTCTTGAATTTCTTCTTGAATTTCTTCAAGTTCTACATTCCTCCCACTGGTTCCTTTGGAGATGAAATCTTTCTCTAAGAAGAATCCAGTTCGAGCGACAAACACTTTGCCCTCGGAAGGATTATAGAAATAATATCCTCTTGTTTCTTTAGGATATCCCACAAATAGGCATTTGTCAGATTTAGGTTCGAGTTTAGTTGAAATTTGTCTTTTAACATAAACCTCACTACCCCAAATCCTCATGTAAGACATATGTGGTTTCTTGCCACTCCATATCTCATATGGTGTCTTATCGACCTTTTTGGATGGAACGCGGTTTAGTGTATAAGCTGCTGTTAATAGGGCATGTCCCCAAAAGGAGTTTGGAAGATCCGCATGACTCATCATTGATCGCACCATGTCTAACAAGGTTCGATTTCTTCTCTCGGATACACCATTCCATTGTGGTGTTCCGGGAGGAGTTAGTTGTGATACGATACCACATTCTTTTAGATGGTCATTGAATTCTTGGCTTAAATATTCACCACCTCGATCTGATCGTAGTGTTTTAATATTCTTGCCTAGTTGGTTTTGTACTTCATTCTTGAATTCTTTGAACTTTTCAAATGATTCGGATTTATGTTTCATTAGATACACATATCCATATCTACTAAAATCATCAGTAAATGTTATGAAGTATGAAAAACCACCTCTAGCAGGTATATTTAATGGCCCACACACATCGGTATGTATGAGTGCCAAAAGATCATTAGCCCTTTCACCTTTTCTTGTGAATGGGGTCTTTGTCATCTTCCCAATTAAACAAGATCTACATGTATCATATGATTCAAAATCAAAAGAGTCCAAAAGTCCATCTTTATGGAGTTTGGAGATGCGTGTCTCATTTATATGGCCTAAACGACAATGCCAAAGGTAACTTGGATTCAACTCATTAGGTTTCATCCTTTTTGTATTGATGTTATAGATTCGCGTTTCAAGATCAAGGACATATAGTCCATTATACATTTGAGCGCTAGCATAGAATATATCATTTAAATAAATAGAGCAACAATTGTTCTTTATTATAAATGAAAAACCAAACTTGTCCAAACAAGAAACGGAGATAATATTCCTGCTAATGGCAGGTACATAATAGCAATTCTCTAATTGAATTATTAAACCACTAGGTAAAGCTAAACTATAAGTTCCTACAGCTAAAGCAGCAACTTTTGCTCCATTGCCAACTCGTAGGTCAACTTCACCCTTTGCCAATCTTCTACTCTCCTTGAGTTCCTGCACATTTGTGCAAATGTGAGAACCACATCCAGTATCTAATACCCATGATGTAGAAGTAGATAAATTAATTTCTATAACAAAAATACCTGAAGTAGTAGGAGCTACTCCTTTCTTTTTATCTTCCAGGTACTTTGGGCAATTTCTCTTCCAATGTCCGGTCTTACCGCAATGGAAGCAATTGTCTTCCTTTGATATGCCTCCTTGAGGTTTCAAAGCAGGAGCAGTTGGTTTTGGATTGGCAATTCCTTTGCCTTTCCACTTGCCCCCTTTCTTTGCAGGCTTCTTGCGATGCTTTTTCTCATTACTGACCATCAGTATTGATTTCCCTTTACCCTTCATTTTTTGCTCGGCAGTTCTCAACATGCTTAGCAACTCAGGAAGAGTTTTATCCATATTATTCATATTGAAATTTAGGATAAACTGACTGAAGCTATCCGGCAACGATTGCAAGATAACATCAGTTACAAGTTCCTTATCAAGTGGGAATCCCAATCTCTCTAGGTTTCCCGCATACCCAATCATTTTGAGTACGTGAGGACCTACTGGGGATCCCTCGGACAACTTGCATTGAAAAAGGGATTTCGACACTTCAAACCTTTCATGTCGGGCTTGCTCCGCATAAAGAGTTTTCAAGTGTGTGATCATTTCAACGGCACTCATGTTTTCATGTTGTTTTTGCAACTCCGAATTCATGGTTGCCAACATGAGGCAAGCAGCCTCATTAGCATCATCAACACGCTTCTTATAAGCATCTCTTTCAGCCCTAGGAGCATTATGAGCAGGCTCCTCTTCAGGAACAGCTTCCTCTATGGCATACAGCTTATTATCATGCTTGAGGACAATCCTCAGATTACGGTGCCAATCAAGAAAATTTGAACCATTCAATTTCTCTTTGTCAAGGATTGATCGCAAAATGTTGTTTGATGTATTTGATGACATGGTTATCTACATAAAGAAGTGAAAATATAAGTATTGTATTATCATATTTAATTAGGTCTTTAACTAAATATGCTCCCACTATTTTATTCAAAATAAATGACCCTCATCATTTGATTCGGAAAATCCCGTTTGAAGATTTTCTAGTGGGTCAAGATCCATATTTCACTTTGCCTTAAGTCCGCGTGGGCGGATAACATAAGACTTAGCTATTTAGGTAGGAACTCCTTCCAATTACATCTCATGCAATTCTCGAATGTCTCCATTGGGTGAACAACTTTTTATTCTAATTCATCATATGAATTATACCCAACGCTTGCTTCTAAACTTTGTATAATCTTATCATAACTTGTTTAGTTAAGTTTGACCCATGTTATAGAAGTTGGATATTACATTTATCCCATCGCACCTTACTAATGCAAACAACGCACCATCGCGTGGGCGAAAACCACATTGTTTGATACTAGTCTTGATGAGTTCTATAACTTGGAAAGCATTAACTTAATATTCACATATTTTACTCAATAAAGAAAACGCACTTCGCGTGGGCGAAACTTACATCTTCTTCATTAGTTTCTTATGTGTCTCTTGAGGGGTATTTATTTAGTTTCAATCTCACCGCCTTGTTAAACATATAAGACGCTCTTATATGCAACAATAATATGCAAGATTGTTAGTTATGGCATTAGTTCTCTCAAGCCAATGAGAGAGTTTATCTTAAAAGGTTTTAGTTCAAAAGAAGCCACAACTAATCATCTTCAACAAACATACTTTATCATTAGTTAAAGTTGTGTTACTTAAAATCAAATTTTAGATCTTGATCATACCGTTCATAACGGACACAGTCGTATCACAATTTCATAAATCGTGATTTTTGTCAAGTTTTTGGTTGCACAGCTCGCTAGGGCTCGCCGGAGCTCGCCAGCCGGCGAGCAGCTACTGTTTTGGTCGCCAGGGCTCGCCAGAGCTCGCCAGCCGGCGAGCAGCTACTGGTTCACTCGCCAGCTAGCTCGCCAGCGCTCGCTGGGCGACCGCGTCAGGATGTCGCGCACGTCGTAGCACGATTTCGTAAATCATGCCACGATTTCGGCGAATTCTGAAAACGTTTTTCAGCACAACACAACTCTTGTGTTCATCATGAACGCTAGTATATCTAATATACCTTTTGTCATGAACCCTAGTATATCAAGTATACCTTTATTCATAAACCCTAGTATATCCAATATACTTTTATTTGCAACATCCTCAATTTGTATCATATACAAATCTCTTGATCAATTAGAATCTAATTCTTCATTCTTATCTTGTTAGGTATTTTAATCAAATTAAATTATTTATAACAAGATATAACAAACATCATAAACATGGTTTCGTAAGTGGCTCTGATACCACTGAAGGAAAATAGTAACGGTAAAGCAGCAGAATTTCAAAAAAATTTCTTTGTTTGATCCTTACGAATGAGCATGTTATGTGTTTAGGGTTTGTTACCTCTAGTAAAGTAGAACCCTTGAAGCCACGAACAAGATTCGATCATGAGCGTTGATGACGAAGAACAACGCCTCTACTCAGTCCACACGAACGGTCACCTTCAAAAGAGTGCTAGCCCTTATTTATGAAGGCTTTCAAGAATATTGAGAGAGGAATTATTTTAGGGTTTCCAACTCTAAAATATTTCTTAATGCTTTTTGGTGTGTTGAGCTTATGCCAAGAGTTCTCTATTTATAGATGTTTCTCATGAAACAAAATAAATCTTTTATCTTGGACAAAAAGCAAACAAACAAATAAAATAAAACAATATCTTCTAAAAGATATCTTTGGGCGCGCGCGCCTCACATGAGTGTGCATGCTCATGTGCGCGCGCTTCCACCGTACACTACGGTGTATCTTATTTGTTTAATTACCGTGATACCCTTATCACTTTGCATACTCACCGTACTTTACGGTGTTCCTTAATTCTCTCAATATTTAGACTGTCCTTATGTGTGTGACCCTGTAGGTTTCCATGACGTTGGCAATTATATTAAATTTCCATTTAATATAATAAACAATGAGAGGTATCTAGCAAGACAACATTGCTACCCAAGTCATGAGAAATTACATGTGATCTAAACATAACCTTTACTATGATACGTGCGTGTATAATTGCCCCTTTGCCCCTTATGTCTATATTGAACACAAAGCATACTTGGTGTCATCTTTGTCCAGTTCAATATTGGGCCCATGACATTTATCCTGTTATGCAGGATTGGCAAATTCCATCTAGGACACTGCTGCCCCACAGCATGCTTTGTGAAGTACCCATTAACTGCCTTTATAGTTATCCTGTTACAGACAACGTTAGAACAGTAACAAAGCACTTAACTCCACATCTTGGGTACAAGGGTGGTTTCAGGTCTAAGGGCGGTTTTACACCATTTATCAATAAGAGTAGCTTATGACACTTTGCATAACTTGGCATGTAGTACTCTTATGGCGGGTCAATCCAGTATAAATATTACTTCTAATATTTTATACTTATGTCAAGACTTGATAACTCCTTATCCTATGATCCATGAGATGCGATCATCAGTCTATCTTCATAATAGTCTTTATGCTTTAAGGTTATCCCGAATTTCACCTTAAAGCTCGACTACAGATACTTTAAGAATAGCGTCCTTATGTTTAATTTAGTCTCATGATTAAGTCATACTTAATATTAAACGGACTGTTTATTCTAGGGATTTCATTACTTTGAACTCTTACAAACACAATGAAAGAAATGCCTTATATGTTATTAATAAATAGAACTTTATATCATTAATAATTAATTCAATACAAATACTAAAAGTCTTGGCCTCTAGGGCTTACACCAACAACAATAAATTAGGAACAAATCTCATATAAAACTAGAACAAATCTAACCAAAAACGGACAAAAACTACCAAAAAACAAATCTGCCACGCGCGGGCGCCTGGGCGCCCGTTTCCCCCGCCTGGACGAAAACGGGCAGAATGCCAGTTTACTCATGCGCGCCTGGGCGCCCTTCTCCTCCGCCTGGGCGAAAACAGGCAGAACTGAAAACCAGTCTTGAGCGCCTGGGCGGCCTGTATTCCCGCTTGGGCGTAAATTGGCAGAAACTTCCATAACCATGTTTTTGCTCCTTTTCCATTCCAATGAGATTTCAAGGCAATTCTAACAAGCTCTGAGAATGTTACAAGAACAACAGTCATCATTCTCTGAACATTCTCTGGTCTCCAACGTGTTTGTTCTTCAAAAGAGAAAGGAACTGAAATAAAGAGTGATCGAGATTGAAGGTGAAATAGATGAATTTGAAAGAAGGATTTGAGTGCAAACATTTAGATGGTTTTCATTTTGTGCGAAGAAAGCCTAATTTTTAAACATAAACAGAAAATTAAACATTCATAATATAAATCAAATAATGAATTAGTTGATGGAGAATTAATTCCAAACCTTTGAATGACAATAGTGTTCTTCTGCAACTTTTTGCTTTGAGAGGATGAGAGATTTGAAGAGAGAAGAATTGAAATTTGAAATCCATGAGAGAGTGATAATTCACTCTCCAATGAATAGAGTAATAATTTGAAATGGATTTCAACAAACCAAAAGTTTTGGAAAGGTGTTGAAGAAAAAATGACAGGACAAAACTTTGAAAAGAGACGGGACAAAACTACTGCCATATGCGATTTTTTTTTGACTGCTTTTGGTTTGGGCTGAGTGGGCCTTAATGAAATGTGGCCCTTCATAACATATTAGGAGAACAAAGCATTTTGATTGGTCTAATTCAAATTCAAATTATCTTCTATAACAAGTAAAAAATTTGTTTTTTAATGAAACTTTGATTTCTAAGTTGAATGATTTAGGGTGCGTTTGATCTGCTAAAAAATAAAGGACTTGACAGGACAACTTCTGTTGTACTGTGTTTGATTTTGAAACTGTTACTGGTACTGGACAAATTGGGGGTCAGGGGACTGGACAAAATCAGATATTCTTGTCCCCCACAGAACCATGGGACAACTTTTTGTCCTTAGCCCAACTTATCTAAATCAGCAAAATAACATTTTCTTCATCAAGTATCATACAAGACAAAATTTGTTCAATACCATAAATATTTGTCCTGTGCTGTTCTACCTTGTACTGTCCTGTACTATTCTGTCAAGTACTTTCCATCTAGATGGTTTTCATTTGTGTAGTTGGAGGATAATATGAATTTTTTAAATTTTAATAAACAAATATTTTCAAAAATAAAATTATAATTTTTTTTAGTAAAAAAATGAGAATATTAGTTTATATGTATATGTTATAAAAGATAAATAATCAATTTTGTTATAAATAAAAAATAAAAGACTAAAGTTTTACAAATATAAAAGATAATATATAATTTTTTTTTTGGTCGAGACCGGGGTAATTTTTTTTGGCCGAACGCAGTGACTATTCCCTCACTAGATTGGAGGCACCTGGATGGGTGGGATAGCTGGCCCAAGGATTTAAAGCTGCTCCATACCCAAGGTGAGGATCGAACTCTCGACCATTGGTTAAGGGAGGATGAGCCCAACCGCTCAACCACACCTCTTGGTTAGATAATATATCAAATTATTTAGGAATAAAAAATAAAAGACAAAAATATTAGAGATAAATAAGATAAATGTCCTGACCAAAAAAAAAAAGAAAACAAATTAAGAACCCTAAATACAAAACTTTGTTCTATTCTGTGTAGACCTTAGTACTCCAGTGTTCTTCATCTCCACACCGCGCGCACATAAAAGAAACGTTAATCTCTTTCTCTCTCTCTCAAGGTATGTATGTATGTATGTATGTATTTTGTCAAATTCGTGTTTCTGTTAAAGTAAAGCTGAAAATGTTTCCATAATGTTTTGCTTAATTAGGTACTTGTTTGCAGTCTAAGTAGTAATGATTCGGTCCAACACCAAAAGAGCAAGTCATCATGTTAATGAAGAAGACAGACTTAGTGACTTACCGGATTGTGTTCTTCTTCACATTTTGTCATTTTTGAATTCCAAACACGCCGTTCAAACTTGCGTTTTGTCTCCAAGATGGAACCATCTTTGGAAACGTATTCCAACTCTTATAATACACTCCTCCGAATTCTCCACTGCGAAGAAATTAGCCATATTTGTCACTAACATTTTGACTCTTCGCGATACCTCAACTTCACTGCACGCTCTTGATTTTGAGCGTGTAGGAAGTTTTCAGCCTCAACGGACTCTCAAACAGATTCTAAACTATGCTTGTTCCCAAAATATACAACTCAAGCAATTAGGAATCCGTGTTAAAGGTGATAGTAGTATCATTTTTCCTCGCATTTCTTCTTGTCAGGCTCTTACGTCTCTTAAGCTTTGTGTTTATGGTAAAGGTAGATCTAATCATGAAAAAACATTATTTCCAAAACATCTGAATTTGCCAGCATTGACTAGCTTGGATCTATCAAATTTCGCCTTTTGTGCTAGTGAAAATGCTGATTACGCCGAACCCTTTTCATCTTTTAACAACTTGAATAATTTGATCATTTCTAGATGTTGTGTAAGGGATGCATCAATTCTAACAATATCCAGTGCCACAATTGTACATTTAACTATGTGTAACAATAGCTCATCTGACTTTACCAAAATCGAGCTATCCGCTCCAAGTCTTCATACAATTACTTTTTACGGTACTCCTAATCAGACACTGTGTGGAAGTGGTCTTTCTTCAGTTAAACATGTAAATATCGATGCAGACATATCTGGACCATTTGGGGAGCGTTATTTGATTCTATTCAGCTGGCTGGAAGACCTTGATCATATAAGTTCATTGACAGTCACTGCATGCACTCTTCAGGTATTTGAACATGCCATGTTTTGAGGTTTCATCTTTACTTTCTTAAGATACAGTTTTTTTTAATATCCAAATTTTGACAAAAATCACGCAACTTGCATCAAACTAATCTTAATTCTCCCTAATTGCGTAGATTCTTTCCTTAGTTCCTGATTTATTCAAGGTTAAACTCCCTTCATTGCATAACTTGAAGTCACTGAAAGTAAAACTTAAACCGTGCCCGTTTGGATCATCATCTTATATATGGAAAGAAGTTGTGTGTAAAAAATACAAGTCACGTAAAGAAGCTCTCGAGATACTTTTCAAAGGAGAAGCTGAACCATTTGTAATCATACCTGAGGGGATGGTAGACTTCTTTCTTCAAAACTCACAATCTGCAAAAGTCGACGTCATCGATTACAGGAGTCCGCAGGAAATTATGCAGTCGGTTGAAACAAACCTCCAAACTAAGGTACATTATTCATTGTAGATGATCTTGTGATTTTCTTTAGTCGATACGTCATTCGTTTAGTTAGTGACTTATTTTGGAAGGGAATGACTATCCATTAAAATTGGAAACAAAAGAAACTACAAAACCCACATTTTCTTTAACAAAAAATAAAGTTAACTTTGTTTTAGTTGTGTGATACTTTTGAAATATGCCTACTGCCTAGTGTTTTTTGAAAACATTGTATGATATTCAGTATCTTTCATATTCAGTTATTGTTTATGTTTCCTTTGTTTCAACTCGTGTAAAGTTTTTTGAATTGGTGGATTTTGCTTTGAGTATTGATACTGTTACTTGTTGGGCTTTGAAGATATAGTTGAGAAGAGTCAACACAACACCTACTCCTCAGCTCAATATAATGGTCTTTGAAGAGTGCTCGTTACCAGTATTGCCTTACAAGTTACAATGCTTTCTTTTAGATTGTAGTTCAAAGTATGCCCTGGGATATTAGATATCAGATAAGTGACTGAAAATATCAGTTTGCTGAGTGCTGACTATACTGACCTTGTACGATTTGACATGGAACTGATCATTCAAATGAAGTCTTTTTGAGATCTATGAGATTATTCCATCTGATAGTCTTCAATTTAAAGCTAAATTCCAATACACTGATGGAAAAACAGGTTTAGAGTATGTCTTGGCCATTTAAATATGTACTAGTCCCGTTGTATTGGTCCTTGTCTCTGTATGAACAGGTGTGTTCTTTGTTTTTGGGAGCCTAAATGAATCATTTAGTTGTCACTAGATATTTTTATCGATGATTTCTTTGGTTTATATATTTCTGTTTTCTGATATTGATAATTCATGTTTTTTGTTGATATCACTCGTACTTAAGAGAACCCTGCATTTATTCATATTTTCTTGATACATTATTGTTTCTGATGGAATGAGGGGCTGAAATAAAAAACTATAGCTGTGATTTGTATTAGCACTAAAGCTTCTTCTATCACTCGAGTTGGGGGAACTCAGTGAACTCGGGACGATTTTGGACTTGGAGGGCTTTTTCAAAATCCTTTCCCATTTGGTTATCATTCTCCAATGCAATACAAAATGAAATTATGTTTCATTGTTGTTTTATGTAAGTTTATGAATAATCTCTGAATGTGTCATCCTTTTTGACGTATCAAGTACTGATACTTTATGTACTTTAGAATTAGTGATCCAATTGTTGGGCCACATTGTTAATTTTGGTGCTCCAAATGTTATGTATCTCTATGCTCTTTTTATTTATGAACATGATGTGCAGATAAGGCAAAGTCTTCAATATCTAACTTAGATATCAATTGGGTCCAATTTCTCAATTCAATAATCACTTTCACTTGAGTTTAAAGGGTTAATAGCTTATTAGCTAATGCTCTTTAAACCACCAGAAGGAATTCCAGAATAATTGCCATTTCGTGCATATGCATATGGCTGATCAATTTAAATTAATAATTAAGTAAACTAATTTTCTATGGCCTGTTTTCATTTCTAAAATTAATAATGTTCCGGACCGGACAAAAACCTATTCGTTGCAGATTTTCAATCCAAAATACTAAGTGTTACTTTGTCCCTACGACACATACAAGTGAATCCCTTGATTAAATAGCTCCCTTTAAACCATCATTGATCGGTGATCCGCAAATCACGCCAAAATTTATGCAACTGTGAAACTGTTACTGCACCGGTCTCATTACACATTGCACCTTAGCTATAAAAGGAATGCAACCTATGATAAAAGCTATATTATTCAGAAAACTGTCTGAATTGCAGACCTATAATTTTATAGGATAACTTGTGTACAAATTTTCAGAGTCCCTTTAACTCTTAGACAAAGACTTGAGGAAGCTTCTAGACTGTTTTTTGCTCATAGTTTGGAGGAGAAGAAGAAAGTTGAAAGAGATGAGATGAATCTAAGTGGTTATTATGATTCAGATTACACCAAAAACGTTAAGGACTGGAAAGAACTGCTTGATCTTCAATGTGAAGACCTGACTTTGGTTCCTCTGACTTCTGATGAACATGATGATTGACTCACTCAGTGGTCTAATCCATCACCTCAATACCCTTCAAATGTCAGGTACTAAATTCATCTTCATTCCACAGTCCATACTAATTATTGATTGATTGTTGGATTGGATGTGGTATATGACAGAAAAATTGTTTGTAAGTCGTGGAAGTTTGATACCGTATGAGTTGGATTCTTGGCTCTGAATTAGACTCAATCTAAATTCTAAGATGATATCATAGTTTATTTGTCTATCTTAAATCCTTTGGATTATTTGTTATTGGATAACTTAATCTTGACACGCGCTCCAGATGTCATGTACCTGAGTGAAGTGTGTTGAAGAGTATGTGATATGACCAAAAACGTGTGCAGGTGGACCAATGATTAATAGATTGTCGGGTCCTAGTTCAACCTAGTTCTTGGTGTTGGACGACACAAGGATGCCAGTGCGTTAACAATTCTTTTACAAGATGAGGTTGAAGGTCTTGAAGTGAAGCGTAAAACAGATCATCAGTGGGTTTTTGTGAAACCTACCTGAGATGCTTACATTATCAACGTTGGTGCTATCATTCAGGTACTTTAGGCCTAATTCATATTGTGTTTGTTCTTTGCCACTTTTATGAACTGTATAACTTAAAGGATTTAAAAGATATATATTGTTAGTGTAAACCGGTTTTTACGTGATCATCCAATAAAAATACATTGTTTTGACATGACATGTCATTGTGCTAGTGTAACTATATTTTAAAATTGATGATACGACAGCATAGTGTAATGGAGACTATTAAACTCTTAACTTTTTACCTCTTAATTAGTAGATATATGCTTGTATTTGATGATTGGAACTGTTGTGTTTGTACAGGTTTGGAGCAATGCTGCATATGAGAGTGTGGAAAGGTCATAATGAGATTTGCGGTCATAATCGTCTGTCAAACTAGGAGTGTTCATGGTTTGATTCACCAAAGAAAGCTGAACCAAACGGGAAACCATTTCAGCCGAACCAAATAGAATCACTTTTACTGTTCACTGAACTGAACTGAACTGGTTGAATAATCAAATTTGATGCATATAGACAATCAAAATCCATATATTAATAGTTGTGATGATATACATGAATCAAAAGACAATTAGAGGTCAATTACATTAAACTATTGATTTTGTGGATTGATTTCCTATTTGACTGATAGAAAATAGTTATTGTTGGCCAACATCTGCATTACATTAAACTCTTCAAGTACTTTAACTTGAGACGTTTTGAGGCTTTATCTCTACTTTCCCCTTGAAATGCTTTTTTATTTCTAATTTTTGTCTATATTTTGACTTGTGTTGAACTATCCTAATTCATCTTTACTCTTAATTGCTCAGGTTCTCTCCTTAGATCCAGATTGTTTGACAAAGTCTAAGTTCTCTTCCTTGTGTATGTTGAAGTCGCTGAAAGTACTAATATAATCATCTTTAATCATGCCTGATGAGAAAGATTGTCTGTTAAAAATAGGAAGCAAAGCAAACTTCTAACCAGCAAAGACGCCAAACATTAGTGGCTTTTGATCACATATTGTGACTTGCAAGGCTGTATGTTAATTTGCTTATAAGTCGTTCTAGTCTGATATATAAATAAAAGCATAATTTCGGCACTCCATTGTTCATTTTAATTCATTTTAAGTTTCCTTTGTTTTAATTGCTTGATTATTTTGAAATATGCATGCTTCCTAGAGTCTTTGTGGAAAATACTTTATAAGAATCACTTTTCAAATTAGGAGTGGCCATGGTTCGATTCACCAAAGAAAACCGAACCAAACTAGAAACCATTTCAGGTGAATCAAATCGAATCCGTTTTGGTGACTTGAACTAATTATATGGAGAGTTGAAAAGTGAGGTTAATTTCATCTCTGAGTCGTTTCTAAAGTTTTATAAATATCAAAGGTTGTTTACTAACTTAATTCCCTGGTAGTTCATGTCATGCTAAGTCCATGATAAAGGAACTATTCTGTTGAGAATCTTTAATTATTTAAAAGCCTTAAATTTAATTATGTATGCTAATACAAAGTGTTTGGAACCATTGGCTACTTTGATATTTATGCAAGGCTTTACTGCATTGTTGGTTTTTGATACTTATGAATGCTATTTGATAGTATTATCATTTATATTAATATCAACTATAAACATTCTTCAAATAATATAAACTAAAAACAGTGTTTGGTAAGTATGACTCATATCAACTAAAAAAAGTGTAGGTATATATCTTCTGGCCAGTGCGGAGGAAATGGGAAGGAAATTTCACTCACAGTGTTTTTACTTTTTAATAAAGTTGATTTGTCTTTTCATTTCTTTGGTGGGGTTGAGTTGGTTTTCTTTTGTACTTCAGGCCGATGGGGAGGAAATGGGAAGGAAATTTCACTCAGTAGTCTAGTCAATGCTGTCATTTTTATCAGTTTCACTTTTTCATTTATTTTGAGACCATCTTATATACCTTACACTCATCCATATTCTTACTTCGAATACTTTTCTATTTTCATGGCTATGCTCCAATCATCTTCCTCTTCCTTTTGTTATGGATTCACCTATGATGTATTCCTCAGTTTTAGGGGCACTAACACTCACTATGGTTTTACTGGAAATCTCTATAGAGCTCTATGTGATTGTGGAGTTCACACCTTCATTGATGATAGTGATCTTCATGGAGGTGACGAAATCACACCATCACTTCTCAAGGCTATCGAAGAGTCTAGAATTTTCATTCCAATATTTTCTATCTTCATTTTGTTTGGACGAAGTTGTCCACATCATTCACTGTTTCAAGACAAAGGGTTGCTTGGTTTTTGCCCATTTTTTATGACGTAGAACCTTCTCACGTGCGACATCAGACTGAGAACTATGGAAAAGCAATAGTTGGGTATGTAGACAGGTTTCAAAATAACAAAGAAAAGTACAAGGATCTGACCAAATGGAAGATGGCTCTTAATCAAGCAGCTAACTTGTATGGGCATCATTTCAATCCTAGGTACGCCGCTTCATTCTAATATATATTTACAATGTTTCTATTATTTCTCTCGCTAATAATTTTTTTTTTGAAGAAGCTAAACTAACCCACCTAAATCTCTCGCTAATAATTTCATCTTGAACATTAACTAGGAAATAGTTTTTTTTTTGTTATTGAACAAATTTTAGATATTTTCCATGTCAAATATGAAAATCATATATTTAATAAAACTTATCAAATTGGGCAGGAGTGGATATGAATACGAGTTTATTCAGAAAGTAGTCAAATACGTATCCAACAAGATTAATCGTGCTCCTTTACATGTTTCTGATTTCCCTGTTGGCCTGGAGTCTCGAATCCGAAAAGTAAATTTCCTTCTAGAAGTTAGATCTAATGATGAAGTAATGATGCTAGGGATATATGGGCATGTAGGAATGGGTAAGACAACACTTGCCAAAGCAGTTTATAATTTCATTGGTGATCAATTTGAATGTGTTTGTTTTCTCCACAATGTGAGAGAAAATTCAGCAAAACATGGTTTAGAGCATCTCCAACAGGATATTCTTTCCAAAACTGTTGGACTGGACATTAAGTTGGGAGATATTAGTGAGGAAATTCCAATCATAAAGAAAAGGCTACACGGAAAGAAGGTTTTAATATTGATTCTTGATGACATTGACAAATTGAAGCAGCTGTAGGCTTTGGCTGGAGGGATTGATTGGTTTGGTTCTGGCAGTAGAGTGATTGTTACCACTCGAGACATAAACTTGCTAGCAAATCATGGGATTGAAGTAACCTATGAAATAGATGAGTTAAATAACAAAGAAGCTCTTGAATTGCTTAATCGGAAGGCTTTTAAAAGTAAGCAAGTTTATTCAAGTTATGAGTATATTTTAAACCGTGCAGTAAATTATGCTTCTGGCTTCCCATCGGCCTTAGAAGTATTAGGTTCCAACTTGATTGGAAAGCATGTAAAAGAATGGAGTTCTTTGTTGGATCGGTATGAAAGGATTCCTGATAAAGAGATCCAAAAGATACTCAAAGTGAGTTTTGATGCTTTGTAGGAAGATGAGCAGAGCGTTTTTCTCGACATTGCTTGTTGCTTTAAAGGGTATAAATTGGATGAAGTTGAAGATTTGTTTTGTGCTCATTATGATCAATCCATGAAATATCACATCGGCGTGTTGCTTAAAAAATCTCTCATAAAAACTTGGCAAGGTTATGTGACATTACATGATTTGATAGAGAACATGGGTAAAGAAATTGTAAGACAGGAATCACCAAAAGAGCCTTGAAAACGCAGCAGACTGTGGTCCCATGAAGATATATTTCAAGTTTTAGAAGAAAAATCAGTAAGACTAACATAGACTTTTTAAACTTGATTAATCTCTTTTGAATATTATTTTTACTAACTCTTCTGTGAATTTTTTTATTCCCTTATAAATTTCTCTAAATTAGTGCTATTCTTACGCTTATGTTAATCATTTTATTCACTTATAGCATAAAAATTTCTGAAGTGTGTGTGTGTTTTGGTTGATTTGTGCTTTTTGCAGGGTACAAGTCAAATTGAAATTATACATTTGGATTTTCCACTTGCTGAAGAAATAGTAGACTGGAAAGGTGATGAATTCAAGAAGATGAAAAACCTCAAAACACTTATTGTTAAAACTAGTTTCTTTCTCAAACCTGAAGTACATTTTCCTAATAGTTTAAGAGTATTGGAATGGAATGCACATACATCACAACATATGCCATTTGACTCTTGTCCGAAGAATCTTTCCATATGCAAGTTACCCAACAGTGGTCTTTCATCATTTAATTTGCCTAAATCAATGATGGGAAGGGTAATGATTTCATCTCTCTCGTTGTGTATACAAAAACATTACCTTATGAATATTCATATTTTCCTTCTTCTTTTTTGTTTGCAGACGTTCTTGGCTATGAAAAGTTTAATTTTAGATGATTGTCAATGTTTAACAAAAATAAATGATGTATCTGGTCTTCAAAATTTAGAAGAATTTTCATTTCAAAGGTGTGAGAATTTACTTACAATTCATGATTCTGTTGGGTTATTATTGAATAAACTTAAAATCTTGAACGCTGAAGGTTGTAGCAAACTAAGGAGTTTTCCACCAATTAAGTTGACCTCTCTTCAACAACTTAAATTTTCATATTGTAATATGCTTAAGAATTTTCCAGAAATATTAGGAAAGATGGAAAACATTGATTTAATTGATACTTCCATTGAAGAATTTCCTGATTCATTTCGAAATCTCACTGGGCTTTGGTATTTACGACTAGAAGGAAATGGAATGTTGCTAGGGTTACTAAGTATCATTCTCACGATGCCAAATTTGTCTAACATTATTTTTGAAGGTTATGATCTATTGCCAAAGCAGAGTGATAAACCAAATTCCATTGTGTGCTCAAATGTAGAATCTATGGTGCTAAAAAATTGCAACCTCACTGACAGATCTTTTCCAATAGATCTTAAGTGTTTTACTAATTTGATATCCTTAAACTTGTCGAAGAGTAATATCACAATTCTTCCAGAATTCATCAAAGACCATCACTCCTTAAGGAGCCTCAGGTTGGATGATTGCAAGCGTCTTCAAGAAATTAGAGGGATACCGCCAAATTTAAAATTCTTGTCTGCATTAAATTGTGAATCTTTGAGTTCCTCATGTAGAAGGATGCTACTGAATCAGGTTTTGTTTTATTCTTGTATATTTTATATGACTCCAAGTTTCGTAACATACTTTATCTTTATAAACTTAGAAGTTTCCTATATATGATAAAGAGGAACTGCATGAAGTTGGAAGCACAAAGTGGTTGGAATATGAAAATAAGGGATCGTCCATTTCTTTCTGGTTTCGTAACAAGATCCCTTCCATTTCTCTCTTATGTACTACTGGTTGGATAAAAAACAATAACTTTACCAAAGATTCTACTTGGATCTTTATGAGACTATTCATCAACAGTTATAATAAGTACGCTTTTGCCTATGAATTACCTTGTTTAGAAGTACAACCAGGTCATACATATCTATTTGATTTGGAACTACAAGACATGGTAGAATTGGATGAAGCACTTTTAAAGAGTGAATGGCACCGTGTGGTGGTTACATTTAAGGGTTATAATATGAAATCATTCCTTAAGGATAGTCGAATGCACATATTCAAACAAGAATCTAGCATGGAGGATTTTCAATTCACCAATTCTTATAAAAATAAAGAATTAGATGATGGTATTGATGACGATGATGATATTTTTTATGATGTTGATGATGTTTTTGTTGAAGATAATGATGACAACCACCATTGACAATTGTTCAGGCCAATTGAATAGATTGTCATGCATGTGAAGGTGGTCATGTGAGTTGTCCATTCAGTCGAGCTCCGGAGCAATAGTGCATTCAATGAATGATATTGTAAATGATGATTCAACGATCAACAATGTCAATGCAGATAAAGGGTGGCAATAGAAAACAAGTACCTTATTTGTTTTTGGTCTCTTCCTGTACCTAAATGGAACAATAGAAATCAAGTACTACAACTCTTGGTCCTGAAAGTTGATGAAATCTGTACGTCTGTCTCTATTTAAATCTCTTGTAAAAATTATACTGTCTGTTTAATTTGGATGCAATGCTTTGAAGTGGGGATATCCTTTTTGTTTTCTAGTTAACTACTATATTCCTTGTTCTAGTAATTATTTTGAAGTGGGCACTTATGTATTTATCTATATGGTAAGAATAACAACCCACTATATAGTTAATTGAAAAGAGTTGGAGTTAGTATGAAATATTTTAAAAAGGAAAGAATGACAAAATTATGTGAGATAACTTTAAGGGCAAATTTGTAAAATGGATTTTAGGCTATATAAATTAAGATTTAGTAAACCATCAAATTGAACATTTTCTATGTAACTCGCTCTCGAATAGATCTCTAACACTATCAATATCTTAAATTAGTCTTTGTCAAATGTATCTCAATTTGGTTCCTCTCTTTGTCACACTTTTCTCAATTTGATCTCTTCGAATGACTGAATTGAAAAACTAACAAACAAAGACAGAGACAAATTTGAGATATTGATAGAGTCAGTGACTATTTAAGAGTGACTTACAAGCACAGACTAATTTGATAGTTTACTCGACTAAGATTACTACCTTTCCCATTCATTCTATCTTTTTTCAGCAAGACACATCTCTCTTAATGATCCATTCTTCTCACTCTTAGCAACTGAAAAGAGACTGATGTGCAGAGAATTGATGCAAGGAATTAGGAAAGCAAGTTTTTGACTCATAAACTCCATTGTCACTCAATCAAGTTGATTCAAGTTCAACCTTATAATCACTAAGGTCAGTTCCCCATAAGATTGAGTAGTATAAATTCTATGATGATGTTAGTAAATTTGAAGTAGTGTTCATGTTAATTTAGTTACTATCATTAATTAGTGAATCTTATGAATCATGATTTAGGTTCAATATTCTGTGTTGAATTGATAATTGGAAGTTGTTTTGAATTATGGTAATAATGAATTGGGAATGATAGGGATGGTTTAGAAACTATTTTGAACTTGAAAATGCAAGAAATATTGGTTCTGTTATGGCAGAGTAATGATTCGAATCATTCACCCAGTTTAAAACAGGATTTTTACACTATGATTCGAATCAAAGAATATGTAATTTGAATCATATGCTGTGCAGTAGTGTTAAGTTGACTCGGAAATAGAGGCACACGGAATACTTAAAAAATAGAGGCACGCGGAATACTTAAGTTGACCCGTATGATCATAATCCCAAAATTGTCATCGATTTCTGTTAAGGGAGGTTTATTATTGCCAAGCCAGATTGTTAAACTGAATTCCATGCTATCTTCAAATGTGCGTCAGCTTCGGCTCTAAGAATGCAACTTGTCAGGAGAATCTCTTTCAATGCTTGAGACACTACTAATGTGGAATATTTAAATGTAATGATTCGAATCACATGTTGTTCATTTGTTAATCGGACAAGTGAGTGAAAATGACATTTGAATCTTCATTTTCTAAATGTGTAATATTTCTTCCTCAATAAAGTTTCAAAATGTGAAAATGACAAGCTGAATGTTTTAAGTAGAAGAATTAAGTTAACGAGTTTAAAACATATGTACTAATATCGTGTTTAATGAGTTGCGACACCTTATTATATTTATTAGTCATTTACTAAAAATTGAGAGTTTTTCTTATTTGTTGAGGACTTAAACCTTCAACAAAGTATATGGCCTATGGGTTACAATTCAAAATGTATACTGAAACTATGCAGAAAAAATTCTGCATTGTGTGACGTAATTCTGTAGAAACATCTGCAGCTGAAAGGTTCCCATTTGAGTGCAATACTCTTGCTTAAATATTTCTTTTTTGTGACCACAGCACGACAAGAAAAATACACAAATGAAAGGTTTTCTTTTGCACAATATGGTCTTGTTGAAAGCACTGGATTTTATTGCAAATATCATCTACGGATTTGACACGATGTTTGGTTGGGTGAGTCAGGTGCTTTTGGAGCGGAGGCAAGATGTCGTTGGCCATATTCTGAAGTATCGGTAGACAGCAAGATGGTGAAGCCAAATGCCTTAACTTCATCAGGGAAGCAATCCTTTCATCGCTTCAATTAATATCACAGTCTCACTTTCTAATGTATCTTCTTTCCATTTTGATACCGTAACTCTGTAAGCTACTCTCTGAAAAAAAATATATCATGTGATGCAATGCAATTAATGAAAAATTACTTTCATCAAAACTTTAACTTTGAGCAATCTGAAAATCAGGTCTGCACTTCTTGATGATTAGTTTTCGTCAAAATCAGAAAGATATGTTAGAACAAAACATCTGGTTCTAAAGAACAAAAACGATTGATTATAGAATACGGCTTATTAATTGTTCTTGCATTTGCAATAGCAGAGTTGCTGCTCGTTGTGTTTTCCGCTCCACTCCCTACACTCGAACAAATTACCTACTTAATTGTAAATATGAGTCCTTAACAACAATTTTTAAAGGTTTTATACCAGTATTTTTGTTTAAAACAGTGGAAGGGTACAAATTACCTACTTAATTGTAAATATGAGTCATTAACAACAATTCAAGTTGCATAGAGATACAGAAAGAAGCATTTAAACAGAGTAAGACCCACACGTCGCGGTTTAAAATAATTTGAGTTATTTTGTTAAAATTTTTAGATAAATTTTAGGTTTAAATACACTTTTGGCTCTAACTATTTTCAAGATTTCACTTTGAATCTCTATCTATTTTTCATTCTAAATTGGTCCTTTAACATTCCTTCCGTTAATAAAGTTGGTTCTAATCGTTAAAAAAATTCAAAAAACATTAAGTTTTGCTGACGTGGCACACATGATATATCAATTTTATATGTTGTGGCAGTCTAAACCGCCAGTAATTATTTATTTAAAATAAAAGTTATTCCAAATCAAATATAATTAAGAGTTTCACTAATCTAATGGACGATATTATAAATTTGACTAAATTATCTTCCCCTCTTTGTTTGGGTTGCTCTAGCTATTAATCTATTTTTTTTTCTCTATCTCCCCTCACAATGAACTGAATTGAGTGATAACAACTTAGTATGAATGATTTTTTAATGTCTTTCTTTGTAAAAATAGGCCAATCATCCTTATAGTATTTGAGACATTTATAATTAATAGTGTAATTAATATATCATTATTTTAAAAAAATATTATTTACATATGAAACAAAATTTTGTTATAAATATAGGAGTAGAAAAATTACTATAAAAAATTGAACGAATTATCTAAAATGAATATGAAATAACTTTTTTACCAATATTTGCAATTGAAATTCACTACTTTTACTTAGTTCACTATGATGAGAGGTAGAAAACAATTAGATAAATAAACAATTTGAGACATTTATAATCAATAGTGTAAATATAATTCCTAGTTTCAGATATTGTACTTGATGAAGTTTTGGTATATATGCCCTCTTCTTTGTTTTATGTTTTCTCTTTTAATATATTTTGGGTTGGTTAGCTCTTAGCTTCCAACATTTTGTTTAAAAAAAAATTGTAATGTTTTATTTTATTGACATGAATTTTTTCTTTATAGCTTCAATGATCACATATTCCCTTCCTTGGGACAATAAATAGGGTTGGGCTAATTAACAGGTTGCAAGTGAGGCAGCAACCTTGAGTTTTTAAATTTGATTTTGTTGTTAGTTTTTTAAGAATCTCATTTAAAATTTTACTAACCTACATTATTTGTTGTTTGTCTCTAATTCTTACAATATTTTACTAATATTTGAAATCTATCTAAAAAATTTTTACTAACAAAAAATTCAAACCATTACCTATATAAAATAAATTATTAATACAAATCTATTTTAATAATTATCACTTGGTTGAAATTTTTTTATCCTACCTATCTTTATGGAGTGGATGCCATTTTCCACAGGCTTAAAAGTGTACTTCAAAGTTTTGGAAGCTCAGCTGATGCATTACTGTCTGTCCTTCTTTCTATGTGATATTTTTGTGTTACTATGTTGCTTCATTAATTGCTTGCTACTTTGCCAAAAGTCCTATTTTGAATATAGGGTGACATTTAGAACAAGTTTACCATCTTTGAATTAGGAGTTTCCCTTTCACAACATTAAAAGTAGAAAATTAAAAGAGATATAGTTTATTAGTACTAGTTTTGTGAATTATTTGAATGAATTTGGTACTGAATGATTGCTCAGAATCAATGAATTGGTGTAGACTTTATTGAAAAATGAAGTAAAGTCACAGTTTCTTGTAGTTTTCTTTTACCTGGTGGTGATGCTTGTGGCTTATGGTGTTGAATTTTATCCAATGTGTTCTGTTGTAAAAATATTCATTTTGCTGTTTGTGGCTTCTAGTGCTACTGTCCTTGCTAGAATTAATTGGTACTTCACACTATTTGCTATTGCTGAGCTGCAAGTTACAGTAGGATGTGTGTGTGTGTATTTGAGCTCCATTATATGTATTTCATGCTTCTTTGTGCAAGATTGGTTTATGGATGCAAGACTTATGTGATTTGTTCTATGTTTGTGTGTATTTCATTTTTAATTTATGGATTGATTCTTTGTTGTTTTGTTTTGTTAATCGATTAGAATTATAATGAAACTGAAGACATAATAGGCAGTTGCACATTTCTTAGATGGTTTTGCTCCTTTTTGTTTTAAATAAGAATGCAATGATTGTGGAACTTCTTCCGGTTTTAGGCTTCACCATTAACTTGTTTGTTTTGTCATATATGTTATGTTTTTCTTAACACACTAATAATGTCTACAGAGTATCGAATATAAGTGTGACAGACTTAAGACTTCATGAGACTTAGAGTCTATCAATTTGGAGGTTTAAAGAAGGCTAAGTTTGATGAAATTGAAGGTAACATACACCACTGTTAGTCCCTCCTCATTCCTTAGACTCTATGTCACAATGTCCTGCATGTCTCTTTATCATTTGGGTTTCTCTCTATGTTTCTTAGTTCATAAACTATATGGTTCAAAAAATATTGAACTATATTTGTTAGACGTGTAGCTTCTCATTTGATGCTTGTTAGCCACGATTCTGTTATAAAAGATTGGTCCATCACTTGTAAAGGCATTGTACCAATATGTCAAGGTAACTACACTAGCAGTACTGACTCTCTTTATGAGTACAAAGAATTATGCACATATAGTGAAAGGAGTTTGAATGAATTGTAGGGATAGATAGCAGTTGAAGTATAGATACAAACTTGGGAAATTGCTCTTAAACAGCTCAATTGCTTGAAGAAATTAATTGACGAGAATTTTATTTATCACTTAATCTATTCAGTAGCAATTTTTTCTTTCTTGTAATGTAACTTTTTGCACAATTTTTCTTCTTATGTGCCATTATAAGTTGTAACTCTAATTTACAAGTATGATAAAAGATCAAAAGTGTTAAACTTAATTTATATAATTAGACTGCAGACATTTATGAGAGAAGTATTAAAAGGGAAAGTCTGAAGATTTGGTTAAGCAGTCACATTAGCTGAGGCTAAGGTACGGATTCTTTGCTTTCATCCATCGAAGGGAGGAACGATGGTGGTCTTACTGCACGACATGTTAGAAGTGGTTAATGATATGAATGTGAATTAAAACAAGTTAGATTAACATAACGACACCACTTGAAATATATTATTCTAAATTAATGATAGTTTCTTTTAAAATAGTAATGTTTGCCTTTTCTTTTTCCTGTCATGTTCATCAGTGAATTGCCAGAGCTTAATCCAATTAGTAAGTTCTTGCTGGTACTGAGGCAATGCCTGCTATAGCATTCTCTCCTGTGGTTACAACACAATGGGAGTGTTCTGTCCGGTCCAAAGTCTTAACTCCAAGTGTTGATGTCACGGTGGTGATATGTGATTGCAACGGTGGCTCAGCTCCTTGACACGGGGAGGGGTACCTGCACGAAAGGGACTTCCACACTCAAGTCAGTAAGTGTGCAAGAAGAGAGTATTAGGGTTCAGAATCATACCATGAGGTGGTGTGAAACCACCTATTTATAAGCGTTTTGCCTTGGAGGCCAAGAAGGATTCCGTGTAGGAATCCTGACCATTGGAGTTTGTGACGGTTTATCCAACGGTGGAGATCCCAAGGTATTGCTTTATCCGTCTACAGCACGTGCACTGTAGCTTTAGGATGGAATGCCCTTGGAATGCGAGACGAGTCCCCACATGCTAGTGAGCTTGGACTAATGCTTGTATTGGGCCTTTGGCCAGTCCATAACAGTTGCCCCCGAAGTCAATTGCTGCAGATGAAATCTAAGCATTGGCTTGATTATGCATATTTCCGTCAAGGAGTTCCTACAAGAGTTAGTCCCATAATGGTAATGAAGTGAAGAAAAAGTTTTTTGGGAGAAGAAACTGGTCATACCGTGTGGAATCCCGTACCCTATTTATATGCCCCCGGGTACGGTTCCGTCATGATTATGGTGATGACGCGTCATTCCGTCTTCGATGCAGTAATTCGTTGCCGGGTTTATGCTTGCCGTATCTGAGGTGAATTTATATCCGTTGAGAAACTGAATCGTTTCATCTTTACTGGAAGTGTGAGACAGCTGTGAGTTACTGAAACATCGTGGTAGTATTAAAAGCGCACGCGTGTCCTCTTTTACTGCACATTTACTGCGCGCACGTCACTAGCTGTCGTAGGGTACTCAAGTATCCGTTGTTCGAGGTTGAATCTGGGCCGTTGATTTCAATTTTTCATCTTCCCTCCATCCAGGCCGTTAAACGTGCCTCTTCGTGACTTATAAATACTTGGTGGTTATCACATTTTTACTTTTCGCGTCTTTGCTTCTGGACTTCTACTGCTTTTATTTTCGGCGATTTTTTCTCTTTGCTTCCTGGATTTTCGTTTATTCCGGTTCGTTTCCAGTAATCACTACTCCTTCAGAAAATCATCTTCAATTCGTGAGGTACTTTCGCTGACCTTTCTTCTTTATCAATTTATTGTCTCTCTGTTTGCATCATTATGGCCAATACATGAGAGTTGATAGTTTTGACTGATAGTGATGAGAGTTTTATGAGCGACAGTGAGTCTTTGTTCTTGAGGGATGATGAGATACTCTCTGATCAGGAGTACTTTGAGGGACCAGTTTGTAGGAGGAGATATGAAACGGTGGTCATTCCAGAGAATGGTGAAGGAATGACCTATGAGCAGGCCCGTTATGATGATCTTGATGTTTTCACTGTGAGTGTTGAGTGTTTGAAGAAATTTTATCCCAAGGATGCTGAATATATCTTGACGGATGGCTTAACCCGTACCTATTATAACCACGACTGTGAGATGGCTGTTATTAGGTTTAGTAATGACCGGATCCAGGAGTATAAAAAGTAATTTGAAGAGCAATTGTCTATTGGGATTTCCAATGTAA
This sequence comes from Trifolium dubium, assembly GCA_951804385.1. NCBI lineage: Eukaryota > Viridiplantae > Streptophyta > Magnoliopsida > Fabales > Fabaceae > Trifolium > Trifolium dubium. Next base: position 23,456,609 of record OX638062.1, on the reverse strand, counting down.
ATTTGCAGCATCTTCTTTTTAAAGGAAATGACGCCATGGCTGACACTAGTGTTGAACTTGCCAGGCTTGCAGCGAAGAAAACAAAAGAAGTGGAAGAAATGGTGAAAGAGGTTAAAACGGCTTCCGTCTTGCCAGCAGATTCTAGTAAATATCAGTGGGTAGTACCAAGTGTCCTTGGTGTGCCTTGTGATTATGCCCGGAAAAAATCTCTTAACGGCGCATGCAAAAATGTGGGTTCTTCTGACGACTGGAAAGTCATTATTCCAGCACTTTCCAGGTTCGCCTTCCCTTCACGGAGTTTGAGGCCGGTTTGATGGCTCATCTCCGCCTTGCTCCTTCACAAATTCACCCGTCGTCATGGGGATTTATAAAGGCGTTTCAATTCTTCTGCACCTATGCTGGTGGGAACGCTACTGTTCCTTTATTCATGAACCTATTTGCCTTGAATAGGACCAGCAAGGATACTTCTGATCCCCAAGGTTTCGTTTCTTTCCGTCAAAGAACGAAATACTTTGAAGTGTACCAAGATTCTTTCAAATGGAAACGGGGTGAATATTATTTTGTGGTTCCGGCTTCAGAGGGTGCACACCGGAGTCTTTGTCATTTACCTGTAGACGGTCAAGCCCATCCTGTTGGTCCAGTAAATTTTGACGATTATTCCGTCATCACGGGATTATCTGATGACGAGGAAGAGATTCATACCAGTGAACCCGGGGAGATCCCTCGTCAACTACTCGTTGAAGAGGCAACCCCCATTGTTGTAAATAACGAAGTAATCGCCCCTTGTAGATCCAAATTTCCCAAACATTGGTACCAGAGGCACTTTTTGCTCCTCTCTAAGGAGTACATGTTTACGGAAGGAGAGTTGAATAAGGCGGAACGCCGATTGAAGACAGAAATTCAGAAGTTTTGTGGTCAAACTTCTGACGGAAGAGTGTATGGTTTTATTGACACGAGGAGATTAATGGGCTGCAAGTCTGTAGATGCCCGTAATAAAGCCCTGGGTGAGGATTTTATAACCATTTTCTTGACGGACGTGTTTGGTGATGTTGTATTTGCTAACATTTTTCTTTCTTTGTCTTTGTAGATAAAATGAAGAGCAAGAGGCAGGCTGCCCAAAATCAAGGCCAAAGTTCTTGTGGCGCTGGGTCTCAACCGGAGAATATTCAGCTGAACCAACCTACTCAAAGTGTGGTTCAGCCTACTCCTGCTAATGATTCGGTTGAGATTCAAGTGCCCACTCCTGTCAACGAGCTCGCTCCTGAATCCGCACCGCAACCTCTTGACGGAGAAGACAAAGGGAAGGCGGTGGCGACTGAGACCAGTATCCCGTCAACAATCTCTGTCCAAGCTATTACTGAAAAGCTTGTTTCTCAATTGGGTGCTGGCCCTCAACCACAGGCTAAGGTAGCTTCTACCAAACCTTCTTCCCGGATCCCCCCTTCTTCAACAAACAAGCCCCCTCCTGCTGCTGGAAACAGGGAGAAACCTCAACACAAAAGGGGGAGAGATCATGCTGCTGCTGGGAAGTCTCCTAAACGGAGTAGGGCAACCCGTGAGGGCACTAGCAGTCGTGACTCTGAAACGACTCCTCCTGTCCAGGTTACCGCTCCTGTTCGTGCTCCTCCTCCTCCATACAAGCTTCCACCGGTCCTTCACAGCTCTGCTGCACTTCATCCTAAGATGCTCCGGGGTATAGTGTCCAACGAAGATTTCCAACATGTTTGTGCCATGTCCGTGGCTCAACGCCAGGATGATCTTTCCCGGATGGCCTTTGACCTTCAGCGCGCAAGTACCATTGCTCATATGATGGCTTGTGAGGATTATGACATCTTCTCCGGTAATGTGGCCATCAAGGAGTATCACAAGTCTGAAGCTTTGGTTGAAGAGCTCCGGGGTGAACTGCAAAGGTCACTAGACAAGATGATCCTCTTGGATAGCCAACTCAAAACGGCTACGACTGAGCGGGACCTTGCTCTGGAAGATGTTACTTCCAAGGATGCTCTCATTCAGAAGTTGAAGGATGACTTGGCTGCTGAAAAAGGAAAGTATGAGACCGCCAAGGAGAAGCATCAGGAAGAGCTATCCGGAGTGAGGAAAAGGCGGGACGAGCTGCTTGCTAAGGAGCGGGAAGAGGCAGCCAAGAATAAAGCTGCTTACGACGGACTGATGGGTTCCTTGGCCCAACATGTAAAGGCGGTAGAAATGTATGGGGAACCCTCTGTTCTGGCGGGGCAAGTTATGGCGAAAGATAAGAAATTGGCTGCCCAAAGTGCTGAAATGGAGAAGCTGAAGGCGGAGCAGGAGGAAGAAGTGAAGAGACTCAAAGCTGAGAAGGCTGAAGCATTGGATGAGCAAATAGCGGAAACCAATAATCTTGTCTTCTTCACCATCGTCCCCAATATCTTGAGCCAAGTGGCCTTGCTTCTTCCTGGGGCGGCAATTGATTTGAATGCAATTTACCCGTTCAAGAAAGTTGTTGACGGGAAACTTGTTGACACTACTGTAGAAGAGCAAGCTCCTTTGATTACGGGTGACGAACAAAACGTGGATAAGCCAAGTGAGGATAAGCCTGATGACTCCACTGCTCCAGTTCATCAAGAACCAGTCAACACTGAGGGCGTTACCACTGAAGGACAGGATGTTGCCGTCAAAGCTCCTGCTGAAGTTGCAGAGGAGAAGATTGTTTAATTTGTAACTTATTGTTTTTCTTGAATATTTTGTCCTCCCGGTGAGTGTTCCCGGTTTGGAGGCTTTGTTTTGTAATATAAGTACAATATTCCCGTTAATCCAAAACGCAATCTTATGCCTTTTATGTATCCTGCGTATTATTTTCAAATTTCATTTTAGAATTTGCTTTTACAGATAAAATGTTTATCTATGACGGATAAAATGTTCCCGTTAGGGTGTATAAGTTCCTTTTAAAGGACTTTATTCTTGATTTTGGAATTCCATTTTAGGACTTTATACCTGTGAACGTATTCAGTATTTCCCCTTATTCCTTTTCATGCTATTTGTCTTGTAAATATTTTGTGGAATATAACGAAGACGTCCCGGTGTAAAGAGAAAATTCCGTCATAGGAAAACCTTTATAGTGTACGCGTTTGGGAATTATTCCATCTTAGGAACGTTTACCCACTTAGTGGTAAACCTATTTGTTTTAGTTTGTGTTATGAATAAACTCCATTAAAAATGATTCCATCATAGGAGAATTCATGAAAAATAAATCTGTTTTGAAAAGATTTCGTCATATATGTCCCGTCTAGGATTTGCATGTATTCCGTCTTAGGATTACTTGGTAACAATTGTTTGGGTGCCTATGTTTAATAGGGCTTGATTTTTAGCCTTATTGTTAAGGTCTTACTGGAGTTATGGGATGATCTAGCCAAGATTCTCCTTCTTCCCCTAAGAATGCGCGCTACTTTCAGGTGGCTAGCCGGAAAAGCCATTCATTAAATTGCCTCCGTTGAGAAGGTCTTTTGCCTTTCCTTGAAGGGCTTTTACATTTCTTAACGTAAACTGATTATAGCGTTTATACTTTGATTTTTTCAAAGTTCACGTGTCAATATCTATCTTAAGATATTATAAGTTTGCTGAAAAATAATGGATAAAATTAATTTCTTAATATTCATCACTTCATTAATTCATTAAGTCATTACATGAAGGTTTCCGTTCTAAGACGGGCATAATATCTTCCGTTCCAAGACGGGTACAATGGCTTCCGTTATAACGGTAAGCGGAAATTAAAAGATAGTTTCAACTGTAGTATTTCTTCAGCTTAGCAGCATTCCAAATTCTTGGGATTTTTTCCCCTTTGAGAGTCTCGATTTTATAGGCTCCTTGGCCTGTAGAAGCTGTGATCTTGTATGGTCCTTCCCAATTAGCTGCTAATTTTCCTTCGGAAGCATTCCTTCCGCCAACGTCTGCGCGGCGGAGTACAAGGTCTCCGGGATGGAAATCCCGTGATCGAACCCTTCTGTTGTACCTTGAAGCCGTTATTTTCTTAACGGAAGCTTCTGTCAACGCAGCGTAATTTCTTTTTTCATCAAGAAAATCTAACTCCTCCTGGATAGCTATAGAATTATCAGCCTCGTTTAGAGGGTAAGCTGTTCTCCAACTTAACTCTCCAATCTCCACCGGGATCACGGCCTCAGTTCCATAAGTGAGCTTAAATGGAGTTTCTCCCGTGGTGGAATGGGGTGTGGTCCTATATGCCCACAGCACATGGCAGAGTTCGTCAGCCCAGTTTCCTTTGGCGTCTTCTAACCTTCGTTTCAATCCCCTCAGAATAACACGGTTAGCTGCTTCAGCCTGTCTGTTAGTCTGGGGGTGTTCAACGGATGAGAAATGTTGAGTTATTTTGAAATCCTCCATGAGCTTCTTCATATTCTTGTCAGCGAACTGTGTTCCGTTATCGGTAACGACAGAACGGGGGACTCCAAACCTTGCCAAAATGTTTCTCTTGAAGAACTTGATTATATTAGCAGCTGTGATCTTTGCTAAAGCTTCAGCCTCTATCCACTTGGTGAAGTAATCAACAGCAACAATCAAATATTTCACCTGTCCAGCTGCCATTGGGAAAGGTCCCAATATATCCATCCCCCACTGATAAAATGGCCACGGAATGGTCAAGGTATGAAGCTCTGAAGGTGGAGAATTGTACACGTCTCCATGTTTCTGGCACTTTTCACAGGTTCTTACGAATTCTCTGGCATCCACGACCATCGTAGGCCAATAGTATCCTGCACGGAGTACTTTCCTTGCTAATGCTCTCCCGCCAAGGTGTTGGCTAGCAATTCCTTCGTGTACTTCTTCCAAGGCATAAGCAGCTTCGTCTCCGTCAAGGCACTTAAGCAGGGGTGTAGAGAACCCTCTCTTGTAAAGTTGCCCAGAGACTATAGTGTGAGATGGAGCTCTTCTTCTGATTAATGTTGCTTCTTCTTTGTTCGTTGGTAGCTCCCCGGTTTCAATGAATTTCATGACGGGCGAGATCCAAGAACTCATTCCGTTGCTTCCGTCAAGGACCATAATCGTTACTTCTTCAGTAATGCTTGGTTTTTCTAGAGTTTCCTGGATGAAGGAATGATTTACTCCGCTTCTTCTTGTGCTGGCTAACTTTGATAAGACATCAGCCCTGGTATTTTGTTCTCTTGGAACGTGCATGATTTCAAAGTTCTCAAAAGACTCTATAGTTTTTCTGATCACCAGTAGGTATTTCTGCAGCAATGGTTCCTTGGCTTGTGCTTCTCCTTTCACCTGTGTCACCACCAACTGAGAGTCTGTCCTCAGCTTCACTTCTTTTGCCCCAAGTTCTTGTGCTAATTTCAAGCCTGCAATGCAAGCTTCGTATTCGGCTTGGTTATTGGTGGTGTTGAATGAGAATCTCAAGGATACTTCAATCATTAAACCTTCATTGCTTTCTAAAATCAATCCTGCTCCACTTCCTTTGCTGTTTGATGAACCATCCGTGAAGATGGTCCACTTGGGACACGGTTCATCCGTCACCGGTGTCATTTCCGCCAAGAAATCAACAAAGGTTTGAGCTTTTAATGCCTTCCTGCTTTCGAATGAGATGTCAAATTCCGAGAGTTCCGCAGACCATTTTGTCATTCGTCCAGCTAGATCCGGTCTAAACAGCACTTGTTTGATAGGTTGATCCGTTCTTACCACGATTGAATGTGCTAAGAAGTATCTTCTCAATTTTCTTGCTGCCGTCACCAATGCTAGTGCCACTTTCTCTATCTTCTGATACCTAACCTCAGGTCCGGCTAGAGCTTTTGAGATGAAATACACTGGATATTGAATGGCACCGTTCTCCCTTACCAAGGCAGCACTTACAGCTTCCGCTGAGATTGCAAGATATAAGTACAAAGTTTCGTCTTTCATTGGTCTGGATAGCACTGGTGGTTGAGACAAAATTGCCTTCATTTGAATAAAAGCCTTTTCGCATTCTTCTGTCCATGCAAACTCTGTTTCTTTTCTCAGCAACTTGTAAAACGGTAACGCATGCTGTGCGGATCTTGAAATGAACCTGTTTAGTGAAATGAGCATTCCGTTTAGCTTCATAATCCCCTGTTTTGTAGACGGGGCTTCCATCCTGATGACGGCATCGCATTTATCTGGATTTGCTTCAATTCCTCTTTCAGTCAAATAAAAACCCAGGAATTTTCCCGCCTTCACAGCGAAAGTGCACTTCTCCGGGTTCAGCCTCATCTGGATTTATCTGGGTGCTGTGTAGACTCTCTTCTGCAGATTTGACGATCATATCGTCCATGTAAACTTCAAGCATTTTTCCAATCTCACCTTCAAACACTTTGTTCATCATTCTTTGATATGTGGCTATAGTACCCGGCGCAAAAAATATACAAATATGCAATGATAAGATGCAATGCACAAATGTAAACAATGAAGCCGCCACCATATTTTATTTATCCCGTGAGGGGAAAGGAAAATAATGATAAAACCTTGAAAAGATCGGGTTCGGGAGTTAGTTACATGAGGGGAAGACGTTAACACCCCCTCATATCCGTTGTATTCAACGGGAACCATTTGAGGAAATTTGGTTTGCATAAACAGAGATAACCGCATGAAAAGAAAAAGATTACCGCATATCAAACTGAAAAGGGAAAAAAGAGTTTTTTATTATTTGGCTTGACGAGAGAGGCTCTCGCTCCTACGTATCCCCCAAGTACAATGAGGAACTCAAAGCTGACGTAGTTCTTCCTGAAAAGAAAGATTGTGTGTTGGTTGTTTTTAGTGAACGATGCTTAAGTCGCATTCCACTGAGACAACAGTATGCTTGTGTGCTCAACTGAGGCTTAAGCGTTTGTCTGTATCAGGGGAATGGATAAAGCGTCATCCGTTTAAGAAAAAGAAGTTGAAAAAGATTTGACTCCACAAGGGTAGTTGAAAAAAGTTGACTGCGCAAGGGCAGGAAAACAGTTGAGTGGGTTGAGTGTCTTTTAGATTTTTTCTGAGGAATTATTCAGTGAATGAGAATAGTCCTCAGTCGCGAGCCATGCGGCAGGTACTTTGGACTATTCAAGAGATGAAAGTCATGCGTTAGACATCCCTCTTTTCATTCAATAGTTTATTTAAGCTGTTTTCCAAGCTTTCTCAAGTTTCAGAAAAGAAAAAGAAAAAGAAAGGTAGAAGAAGAGAGAAATGCAAATGCATGAATGCAAATGACATATAATCAATGCTACGGAACAAATAAAAATACATCAGATATGAGCATATAAACAAGTAATTATGTATCAGACAAAGAGAAACAAGTCATCTAGCAATTACAAGCAATCAGCATAATTCAGTCAAAAAGAGAGAAATCAACTATAAGAAGTCAACAGCAAAAGTCAACCAAAAAGTCAAAGTAAAAGTCAACCAAAAAGTCAACCTAAAAGTCAAAATCAAAAGTTGAGACAGAGACAAGTCATGCGTCAGGCTCTGCCTCGTTGTTTTTAGAAGGTTTCGTTTATAGGTTTAAAAAGTTCCGAATTAAAAATAAATGAGTCAAAGTCATGCGTCAGAGACTATTTATTTTTAATCATTTTTCATTTCGAAGTTTCAAAATCAAAGGTTCCGAATTAAAAATAAAATAGCCAAAGTCATGCGTCAGAGACTATTTATTTTTAATCCTTTTTCAAATCTAAATTTCAAAATCAAAAGCTTCGAATTAAAAATAAAATAGTCAAAGTCATGCGTCAGAGACTATTTATTTTTAATCCTTTTTATTGTAAAGTTTTAAATTAATTGAGAAAAAATACAAAAAGATTAAATAAGCGCTTATTTCAAAAGTGCTTATTTGCATAAGCACTTTTGAGATAATCATTTATTTTTCATTAAGCACTTTCATTCAATAAAAGTCATAAAATAATTAATCAACAGCAGGGGTATAGCAGCAAAAAAGGTGCAGCAATTAGCAATTAAAAAAAAAAAACAGAACAGAAAAACCAAACTAGGCCCAAAAAGGGTTTAAGCCCAATTCCCTTTCAAAAAAAACGGACTGGGTCGGGTGACCCGTGGGTCAAACCCGCCCGGTCACCAACCCAGCTTTCCAAACAAAAAACGGTGGGGGTGCCATAAGAAAATGGGGGGCGCGCGGAGAAGGCATTTCAACCTCTCCACGCGCGACACGTGGCGAAGCCACTTCATCATCTTCCTCAAACAAAAAATTACAGTGAACGGAAGTGTCACCACCGGCGAAAACTTCGGGGAGCCACCGGAGGTGGCTCCGTTCGTCAAATCTCACAAGTAAATATACCAAATTGATCTGAATTTTGCAAGGATTACAAATATGCGAACAATTTCACCAAACAGTGCATAATTAAGGAGAAACGAACAACATTAGAATATGGATCTAAAAACTTAACCGAATTAATCCGGCGAGATACGGCGAAATCACTTTATGGAAATGGTTCAGAGAAGCTCCAGGAACACAAATCCAACGTCCTTTACCTTCGTTGGTGCACGATTTGGCCGGATCAAACGGTTTTGACTTGGCCGCGGCTTTGAACTTGGTTTTGATGCTTTTCCGTTCGTTTTTTGACCAATCAGAGGTCGGATTCAAACTCAGGAGGGTCTAAAACCTTGGAAAAGAGCATTTGATTGTTGATTTTGTGAAGTTTTAGGGTGGTTGAATTTTCCGGCGAAGGTGGTTTCGGATCCGGCGGTTTCCGGCGTGTTTGGCGGCGTTTTTGGTGAAATTAACGATGGATTAGTGATGAGAAGATGATTAGGAAGCTAATGGTGTTTTCGGATTTTGATTTGGATGAGTTTTGAAAAATGGGTGGTGGTTTTCCGGCGACCGGAGGTGGTTTTCCGGCGGTGGTCGCCGGAAAAGTGTTGGTGGAGAATGGAGGAAGGATTTTCTGATTTTTTTTGAGAATTGTGTAAAATGTTTGTTAGTGATTGAGTGATGTGAGGTTTGTATTTATAGAGAAATATTAGGTTAGATGACATTTGTGTAATAAATGTGTAATTTTGGGTTAAGGAAAAGATTATGATAATGATAGTATGAAAATGATTATGAGGTGGAGATGATGAGGTGTCGCAATGTGATTGGCCACAAGAGAAAGAAATTGTCATAAAAAGAAGAAAATGTAAATAAAATAGAAAAAGTGCAAGAAAAATACAAATAAAATATAGAAAAAGTATAGAAATAAAAATGTAAACTTAAATACAAAGGTAAAAACTATTTTTGAACATTTTTCCTATTTTTCATATAAAAAGATAAATTACGACAATTAAAAGAAATAAAGAACAAAGGATAAATTGTAAGCAGAAATTATCTAAAAAACTATTTTTGGTATTTCTTACGAAGAATAAGAAATAATTTTTTAAATAAAATATTTATTTTCAAAAGTGGAAAATTAGGGTATTACAGCTGCCCCTATTTAATTATCTTATACTAGAGCGCATAAATGGCTTGCACTTTTGTGCACTCGAAGTAAAAGGTAATTAAATACAAATACCCTAATTTTGTAGTGTGAAGGTGATGTAATGATAATGAATGCATATGGAAGATGAAGGTGGAAACATACCTGGAATAACTAGTAACTGAATACTTGAGAATGAAATGATCATTACCCGGCTTATGAGTGTGTTGATCTTTAAAAGAACGAGTATAGTCTTCTCCCCTCAGGGTACCTGAACTCCAAAACTGATCGTTACCACTTCACTAGTGTGTCGACCGCAAAAGAAAAACGAAGTCTTCTCCCGTCAGAGTACCTGAACTCCAAAACTGATCGTTACCACTTCACTGGTGTGTCGACCATAAAAGAAAAATGAAGCATTCTCCCCCCAGGGTACTTGAACTCCTAAACTGATCGTTACCACTTTACTGGTGTGTCGACCACAAAAGAAAAATAAAGTCTTCTCCCCTCAGGGTACCTGAACTCCAAAACTGATCGTTACCACTTCATTGGTGTGTTGACCATAAAAGAAAAAGTGAAGTCTTCTCCCCTCAGGATACCTGAACTCCAAAACTGATCATTACCTCTCCTCCGGGTGTGTTGATCACAAAAGAAAAAGTGAAGTCTTCTCCCCTCAGGGTACCTGAACTTCAAAACTGATCGTTACCACTTTACTGGTGTGTCGACCATAAAAGAAAAAGTGAAGTCTTCTCCCCTCAGGGTACCTGAACTCCAAAACTGATCATTACCTCTCCTCCGGGTGTGTTGATCACAAAAGAAAAAGTGAAGTCTTCTCCCCTCAGGGTACCTGAACTTCAAAACTGATCGTTACCACTTTACTGGTGTGTCGACCAAAAAAGAAAAATGAAGTCTTCTCCCCTCATGGTACCTGAACTCCAAAACTGATCGTTACCACTTTACTGGTGTGTCGACCATAAACTAGCAAACAATGATTTGAAATATTTTCTTGACCAATCTGAAGAACCATGAAAAGGACAACCTTCCGACCAATCCGGAAGATCAAGAGATAACATAGCTTACCAACCAATCTGGAAAACCATGATATGAAATGGTTTATCGACTAATCCGAAAAACCTTGAAAAAGACAACCTTCCGACCAATCCGGAAAATCAAGAGATAACACAGCTTACCAACCAAACTGGAAAACCATGATATGAAATGGTTTATCGACCAATCCGAAAAACCTTGAAAAAGCTTACCTTCCGACCAATCCGGAAAATCAAGAGATAACACAACTTACCAACTAATCTGGAAAACCATGATATGAAATGGTTTATCGACCAATCCGAAAAACCTTGCAAAAGCTTACCGACCTGTCCGGAAAACTGCGAGATAACTTTCCGACCAATCCGAAAAATCACCTTGAGATTAGAAAATTTCCCGACCTATCCGGAAAAATGTGAGATAACTTTTCGACCAATCCGAAAAATCACCTTGAGATTAGAGAATTTCCCGCCCTATCAGGAAAATTGTGATATGAGATACTGACTTGAATCATTCACCATTCAATCTGGAGAACTGACAATCCGAACTGTAGCTCACTGAAAACTTGCTGGAGTAATTTGCTGAGGGTTGAGGTATCTTGAAAAAGAGTACTCGCTGGGGAAAGAAAGTTGAACATTTTGTCATTATTCTTGACAACTGTTAGGCACCTGCCTTGTTGAGGAACATGGTTCATCAATCAATTTGTTGGAGACGCAGAAACTCCAATGAGGATATGATTTTGGAAACCAACTTGCTGAGGTACGGAGTACCAACTTTACTGAGGATGCAGTATGCTGACTAGCTTACTGGGGATGATGACTTATTGATCGATTCACTAGCGATGCTATTTATAAGCCAACTTTATTGGGGAAAATGGCTTAACAACCGACTTGCTGAAAATGCGGTGTTCCAATCGACTTACTGGGGATGAACAAATCAACTGCCTCACTGGGGAAAGAAAGGATTCATCAACCTTCCTCCTTGAGAATATGATGTACTGGCTAATCTGCTTGGAGATTACACTTTGTTGACCAGTTCACTGGGGAAAAGATTCATCAACCCTTCTTGTTGAGAAATTACGATTCAATAACCGTCTTGTTGGAGAATTAGGCACATCAACATTTTTCACTGAATTAGAGATCCAAGTCTGCAACCTGCTAAAACAACATTTTGAACATGTGCTTCATGAATGCATGATTATGTATATCTGATGCCTAAATGTGAAACTAATGCGCATGAATTATCTAATAATATGCAGAAGTTTGAGTGCATGTATGCGTGAATGCATGTATGCATGAATGCATGAATTTATGAGTTTCTGTTGAAGAGAGATTGAATTTCCTGGCACCGAGAATCTGAGTAACTCTGGCATTGTTGAGATGAGGACCCTTGCAAGCTTCTATTGCAGGACGGGTGTTCAAACAGGCTTCGAAAGAGGAACAACATCTTTATTTGATTACAACAGCGTGCACTGAGAGTGGAAACTCTTTACCATCCATGGTATTGACAACCACGGTTCTGCCGTATCTCACTACATGTAACTTTTCAGAAGAATATAATCTTGACATAGTATGCCCCAAGCACTTGAATTCATGTCGGATATACCCCTGACCAACTGATATTTGCACTGTAACCAATTCTTGAACCAATTCACCTTGATAAGCAGGGTATTCAACTTGTTTGCCCCTGATTGACAAAATTCATAGATAACTTGCCCCTAGCTAAGAGCGTCTCAAATCAGCTTTGCCTGTGATCGGACTATAGCTCAAATTTCTTTGATGTCAAGTATTAATTTGCAAGCAAAATCATTTCTTTTGAAAAAAGTTTTGGATATAATGCACATGCAAGTTTTTTGAAACACATATGATGTGTAGAAAAGAGAGATAATTATTAGTTACTCAACAAACTGGAGGAGTCAGCTTAACAATACATTTGTCGAATGCTTTCAAAGTGATCCTAGCTTCAATTAGGTCTTTTGAGGGTTATAAAATGCAATTAGGATTCATGTAAATCAAGCCAAAAAGATATAAATTTGTGTTATCAGATTCCCCATACTTGAACATTTTCTTGTCCTTAAGCACATAAATAGTAACTCTTTTTTGCAACACAGGTTTGAAACAGACCACGACAACTTTAATCATACGTGGTTGCCGGCTAGAGAAGAAAATCAAGTAATATAAATCAATACCAAGGGTACTGTAATAACACAAAACAACGTAATGCAGTCAGAGACTCTCATCATATGAAGACAAATCTGAAGCATTTTATTGTGACTCTAACTTTTGCTTAAATTTTATTCACCCTTTTCATTCAAGCGCAATCACATTAAGCCCGTTATCTTGTACACGCTCATGGTAGAAAAATCTGTTAGTGATTATGATCATATATCGAGGGGAGCTGGTAAAATCAGTTTGGTAAACCCCTTTTTCTCTTCCAAATGCAGTTGTGGGGGATCGGATAGCAACCCGCCCTACCAAGCTCAGAACCAGTGTCCTCTGAACCAACTACTAAATGGGTACATTTACTATGATTTTTTCAACAACTGCTGGGTTAAACAACCGAGTGAGGGTCATCTAACTCAATAAGTGCATTCCTACTTTTGAAATTAACCAAAGTATGCAAATTTTTATTTCTGGATCATTCACTTATGTTCATCGATTTCCTACTTAGTTTGTGCCCAAGATGGTGCCGACTGCTAAGATAAACTACTGAGGGTTACTTAAAAACTTATGTTCAGGTCTTCGTCAAAATCAGTACTCAAATTGATCTTACATACTTCTAAAAGTCTAAGGTGTTAAGACAGTACCGATTTTAGTGAATCATTTCTGAACTTTCATAACGTAGACCAAAGTGCAAAACAACCTATATACTCTTAAAGTGTCATGTCAAGTATCAAACTAAAATTGCTTGTTTTTTTCCTAAAAAGATATATTTCAAGAAACAAGGAGAATCAGATAACATCAAAACATGTGCAAGAATGGCTCAATTCAATATTTTTTGTGAAAGAAAGTGAAACGATGCCTTACGTCATCAACTAGGTTTTCACCATTGAAAGCATATATCAGCAAAGATCAGTTATTTGTTTTCATCATCCTCGCTCCAAGTTTGTAAGTAATAATAAAAAGCGAATACAAATGGATTGATTCCAAAAACATGCATGTTTATTATATGAAATGTACTTGACAAAATACATAATCTTAAAAGCAAACAAATGCTTGACAAGAAAGAAATAAAAAACTAGTTTGCAAAGACTATGTTTGAAGAACACAGGTGCAGCCTATCTTGACTATTTTCATTATTCTCTTCATCTTTTGGCATGGCAATTTGTTCAACAAACAAGATTGGAGAAACTTGTTGAATGCCCCATTTACTGCTTATCTTTTGATAACCGGTTCACCATCCTCGAAGGACAACAATTGTTTATCACGAAGCTCTTGTATCTTATACTTGAAAGATCTACAGTTATCAGTGGTATGCCCCTCAGTTCCGGCATGATAATCGCACTTAGCCTCTGCGTCATACCAATCAGGGAATGGTTCAGTCAATGGCTTTTGAACCTTAGGAACCACCAATTCATTGTATACAAGATAAGGAAGGAGTCGACTGAACGACTTAGGGACCGGATCAAAGACTTTTCTAGGTCGCTGCTGAGCCTGTTGTGATTGTTGAGCTTGTTGTGGAACATGATTCATAGGCACTTGAAAAGGATATCCTTGGAACTGCTGATGTTGCATTGTTGCCACATATGGATATGAAAAATATGGGAACTGAACAGTAGCCTGGTCATTTTCAGAAGTATCAGCATCAATTGCCTCCTTTTCTTCATCTCTGAAGTTATTACTAGCCTTCCATTTTCCATTCTGAGAACTAGTAGTAAGCTGAATCTTGCCACTTTTGATCGCCATTTCAATTTTTTCCCCAATTCGAACCAAGTCAGAGAAGTCCGAGGAAGTACTACAAATCATATTTTCAAAGTATACCCCTTGCAGAGTGTTGATGAACATGTCCACAAGTTCTGTCTCTAGGAGTGGTGGACGTACTTGAGAAGCTAATGTTCTCCACCTTTGTGCATAGACCTTGAAGGATTCATTATCATTTTGAGTCATATTCTGAAGTTGAGTACGACTGGGACCCATATCCATGTTGTATTGGTACTGCTTAAGGAAGGCATTAGCCAAATCTTTCCATGAAAGGATACTACCACCCTCGAGTTGCATGTACCAGTTGAGAGGCACATCAGCCAGACTGTCTTGGAAACAATATATCATAAGTTTATCATCATGAGAATAAGAAGCCATTTTCCTGATATACATGATCAGATGGTTCTTTGGGCAACTCAGACCCTTGTACTTTTCGAAGTCAGGCATCTTAAACTTTGGTGGGAGCACCACATCAGAAACCAAGTACATCTTTGTGAAATCTAATGGGTCACTGCCTGTTTCCACCAGATTCAATCATTCCTCTAGAGCCTGGAATTTCTGCATAGTCTCCTCTAGCTGAGGGATAGTAGAGTCCACTTTTGACACATCAACATGTATCACATTACCCTGGTGAGAATTCATAGGGTCAACCAAATTCCCTTGTGACAGATTGAGTCCTTGACGAACTGGAGGTACTCTATTCTGATTCTCGACAGCTTGGGAACCGGGTGGAACATCAAACACAAACGGCACATATTCAGGTAGAGCATATCTAATTGGTACACCATGAGGTGGCCAATTCACAGCAGTCACTGAAGCATTCTCTCGTGGGACCTCAACAGTAGGTGTAAGAACCTCATTCACAACCGATCTTGGTGGTAGATTCAAACCATACAACATCTCTAAAACTCTGTCCAACTTTCCACCCATCTGATTCACTTCGCCTTGCAAGACATCACGTTTTTCTCTCCAATTGTCCATGGTGCAGTGTAAACTTTCTAATCCAAATACCAGTGCCGAGAAGGTAACTGTTGGAATGAATAATTGAAAATGAGATTTATTTTTTTTTTGTGGTTGAAAAATGCATGATTTTTTTTTATGAATGAAAATGCATGATTTTTTTTATGCAAAAACTTTTCTCATATATTTTTTTTTAGAGATGTATGCGAGATGAATATGCATGATTATTTTCATGAATGCATGGATGTCATGAATGCAAAATGCATGGATATGATCACGGTAACATTGTATCATCTGGCGAACTTGATCTCAAAGTCACAAATCTTCCATATTCATAACAACAGGGTTCTTTTCAAAATGGAATCTCTGAGGTCAAAAGTTCAAAGTTACCTGTAACCCATCCCTCTCACATGTTGTTCTAGGTTGACACGGTTCCCAAAATCCTCGATTAATTTTCCCAAAAGCAACCTCATCTGAGCGAGATTATAACGCCAACTGGATGAGTCAACATCATAACCTCGACACGGGTTCTAAACGGTGGTCCCTAGACAAAAGTTTCGGATACCTAGACTGGATAAAAGGCCCCCGGAGTTCTGGACCCCACATGGAAAAAACTGAACCCAAAGCCATGCGGCAGAGAGCCCAACCTTTCCAAGGGAATCTATAGCAGGGGTATAGCAGCAAAAAAGATGCAGCAATTAGCAATTAAAAAAAAAAAACAGAACAGAAAAACCAAACTGGGCCCAAAAGGGTTTAAGCCCAATTCCCTTTCAAGAAAAACGGACCGGGTCGGGTGACCCGTGAGTCAAACCCGCCCGGTCACCAACCCAGCTTTCCAAACAAAAAACGGTGGGGGTGCCATAAGAAAATGGGGGGCGCGCGGAGAAGGCATTTCAACCTCTCCACGCGCGACACGTGGCGAAGCCACTTCATCATCTTCCTCAAACAAAAAATTACAGTGAACGGAAGTGTCACCGCCGGCGAAAACTTCGGGGAGCCACCGGAGGTGGCTCCGTTCGTCAAATCTCACAAGTAAATATACCAAATTGATCGGAATTTTGCAAGGATTACAAATATGCGAACAATTTTACCAAACAGTGCATAATTAAGGAGAAACGAACAACATTAGAATATGGATCTAAAAACTTAACCGAATTAATCCGGCGAGATACGGCGAAATCACTTTATGGAAATGGTTCAGAGAAGCTCCAGGAACACAAATCCAACGTCCTTTACCTTCGTTGGTGCATGATATGGCCGGATCGAACGGTTTTGACTTGGCCGCGGCTTTGAACTTGGTTTTGATGCTTTTCCGTTCGTTTTTTGACCAATCAGAGGTCGGATTCAAACTCAGGAGGGTCTAAAACCTTGGAAAACAGCATTTGATTGTTGATTTTGTGAAGTTTTAGGATGGTTGAATTTTCCGGCGAAGGTGGTTTCGGATCCGGCGGTTTCCGGCGTGTTTGGCGGCATTTTTGGTGAAATTAACGATGGATTAGTGATGAGAAGATGATTAGGAAGCTAATGGTGTTTTCGGATTTTGATTTGGATGAGTTTTGAAAAATGGGTGGTGGTTTTCCGGCGACCGGAGGTGGTTTTCCTGCGGTGGTCGCCTGAAAAGTGTTGGTGGAGGATGGAGGAAGGATTTTCTGATTTTTTTTTAGAATTGTGTAAAATGATTGTTAGTGATTGAGTGATGTGAGGTTTGTATTTATAGAGAAATATTAGGTTAGATGGCATTTGTGTAATAAATGTGTAATTTTGGGTTAAGGAAAAGATTATGATAATGATAGTAAGAAAATGATTATGAGGTGGAGATGATGAGGTGTCGCAATGTGATTGGCCACAAGAGAAAGAAATTGTCATAAAAAGAAGAAAATGTAAATAAAATAGAAAAAGTGCAAGAAAATTACAAATAAAATATAGAAAAAGTATAGAAATAAAAATGTAAACTTAAATACAAAGGTAAAAACTATTTTTGAACATTTTTCCTAGGGCAATGTAACCTGCTGAATCGTCAACCAGTTTGTCAATGTTTGGAAGTGGATACGAATCCTTAGGGCAAGCTTTGTTGAGGTCTGTGTAGTCTACGCACATCCTCCATTTTCCAGAAGATTTCTTCACTAACACAACATTAGAAAGCCACTCTGTGTAGTGAAGTTCTGAAATGAATTCCGCCTTCAAAAGTCCGTCTACAATCTCCTGTGCAGCCTTTGCCTTTTCTGGGGATTGCCTTCTCCGTCTCTGGGCCACGTATGGGTATCTTTCACTAACATTCAACTCATGACATGTTATTTTAGCATCAATCCCCGGCATTTCAGTAGGTGAAATAGCAAATAAATCAGCGTTCTTTTTCAAGCATTGGATAAGATCTTTCCGGACATTTGTTGGTAAATTTGTCCCAATTTTAACCTTTCTATCCGGATGTTCATCCAGCTGCACCTCTTCAAACTCACCGTCTGGTATAGGCCTACTAAATTCTCCCGGGAGCAGTTTCTGTTGGTAACTCTCATCACCAGATGCGCGGTCATTAGTATGTATATCGATCTTTGCGATAGTGACATCTAATAGTTCGGATCGTGGTGGAGTTACCTTCTCTGGCACATCTACCCGGGGAATCTCTTCAGCTTCTACCATATCTACTGCATCCAACTCCTTCTGCAACTCTTTGTAGCACTTTTTTGTTCCGGCTAGATTTGCCATCACCGTGACCACTTGAATCTTCTTGCCGTGGTATTTCATTTTTAAATGAACAGTTGAAGGTACGGCTCCAAGGGCAGCTAGCGTAGTTCTTCCCAATATACAGTTGTATACGGCTTTGCATGGTACTACCAGGAACTGAACTGGGATGGTCATGTCATTCTCTTCATTCTTTCTGTCTCCGAATGTTACTTTCAACGTCAAGAATCCCAATGGTTTTGTCAAAGTACCATTGAATCCCTTCAAATCTGAACCTTCATATGGAAATAGATCTTCCTTCTTCAATCCCATTTTGTCAAACAAATCCTCGTACATGATGTCGCACGAGCTTCCTTCATCAATTAGAATCCGGGATACATCAAAACCAGCAATGGTGGCCATGATTATTAAAGGAAGAAGTTTGTTTGGTTTGTTGCCGACTCTTTCGTCATCAGAAAATCCAAGGATGGGTCTTCTGGGTGTTGTGCTTGTTGACGGAGTATCTTCTATCTTTGACACGGAAAAGATTTATGCTATTGTTCTCTTGATGGTTCCTTTCGACGGTTTACCTGAAGTCAAAATCCCTCCGGTAATGGAGCCAATGAAAGGACGCTTGCCTTTGCTCTTGGTTATCTCATCATCACCAGAACTGGAATCTTCTTGCTCTTTGCCCTTCTTCTTTGATACTGAATCTATAACCTTCCGGCTAGATTCTTCTTTCCTTGGTGACCGTCTTCGCTTAGGGGATTCACTTCTCTTCCGGCTTCTACTATTGTTGTCCCGGTAACGTTTTCCGTCGTTCCGGTCCTTCTGTCCGTCTTTAGTATAACGACTCAGTTTCCCCTTTCTTATCAGATCTTCAATCGCATCTTTTAGGTGTATGCAATCATCCGTGTCATGCCCATAGCATCTGTGAAAACGGCAATACTTGCTCTTGTCTGCCTTGGGAGATTCTTTGATTGTTTGAGGAAATCTCACTCCTTCATCCCGGAACTCCGTATTTATGCACTCTCCTAGAATCTTATCTATGGAGGTGTTGAGAGGAGTGTAATCCGAGAATCTGGGTTTGGGCATTCTCATCTTCCCTTTGCTATATCTTTCATGTTCTTTCTTTCCGTCATGGTGTTTGTCAGTGGACTTCCCTTTCTCTATCCCTTCAGAAATGAGCTTTTCCTCATAGTTGATGTATGGCTGAGCGCGTCTTAGTAACTCGCTCATATTTGGTGGTTCTTCCAACCCCAGCTTTTCCTTAAACATTGAATCCGGTTTAAGGCCTTTCTCAAAAATAAAGCATTTTAGCGTGTCGTCAGCCCCTTTTACATCAAAGGTTGCAGAAGTAAACCTCTCAATATACTCCCTGAGGGTCTCCTTCCTCCCCTGAACGATGGCACTCAAAGTGGCAACAGATTTGGGCTGTTTCCGCCTTGAAGTGAAATGGGAAGTAAACTCTTTGCAGAGATTCTTCCAGGAATCGATTGATCCTTCCGGCAATGCTTTGAACCAAGTCATAGCGGCAGCTTTAAGCGTTAGGACGAACAGTTTGCATTTGACAGCCCCACGTGCGCCGTAGTAATCCAAAACGGTATCCACGTGCTGAATGTGTTCGTCCGGGTCGGTGATTCCATCGTAGCTTTCCAGCTTCGAGGGTTTTTCAAGAATCTTTGGTATCTTACAGCTAGAGATCCTGGTGGCGAAAGGTCCCCGGGTACGGGGAGGACGCGATGGGTTAGAACGATCTTCTCCGCGTTCAAGTCGATGGGAAGGCGAACCTCCACCATTTCCCCCATGTTGTCCTCTCCTGCCGTGGTTTCCGCCATCTCCGCCGGCATGTCCGCCACCACCTTGGTGCTTGGACAGAGGCATACCAAGATCTTTTGGGATTTGTGTCCTCCTGGACTCTGCTTCATCATCCGGCTTGGATCTTACCTTGCCGGATCTGCTCCTTGTTGATTCCGGTATCACGGTTTCACTTCGAGCTTGAGCTTGCATCTGCTCAACTCTCACCAGTCTTTCCTTCTGTTCCTGTAGTAGAGCCAAAATTGCAGCCAAAGGGTTGTCATCTGGTGCAGGAACAGTAGCTACGGCCAAATCCTCATTCCTTCCCTCGTTCACCTGCTGAACGGGAGGATTCTGTTGACGGGATTGTGTGTTGCCGGTGGTCTGATTCTGAACGACGTCGTCGATTTCAGCGACTCTAATTTCGCTTCGAACTCTGCTGTGTGTGCTCAGAGAAGGAGCGGTATCTGATTCTTCGTGAACTGGTGATAGAACGTTTGGAAGAGATTCTGAGACGTTCCGCTGGCTCGCGGAAGGGGTTGCCTTGCTAGACTTTGATCCTTTAGTCGCAACCATGGTTAAGAGATTTGGAGTGATAACTAGAACAGATTTATCAGATTTGATACTGATAAATGAGAGAGTGAGTACGAGAAAATCAACAAATAATTTCCCACAGACGGCGCCACTGTTCTGTCCGGTCCAAAGTCTTAACTCCAAGTGTTGATGTCACGGTGGTGATATGTGATTGCAACGGTGGCTCAGCTCCTTGACACGGGGGGGGGGGGGGGGTACCTGCACGAAAGGGACTCCGACGCTCAAGTCAGTAAGTGTGCAAGAAGAGAGTATTAGGGTTCAGAATCATACCATGAGGTGGTGTGAAACCACCTATTTATAAGCGTTTTGCCTTGGAGGCCAAGAAGGATTCCGTGTAGGAATCCTGACCATTGGAGTTTGTGACGGTTTATCCAACGGTGGAGATCCCAAGGTATTGCTTTATCCGTCTACAGCACGTGCACTGTAGCTTTAGGATGGAATGCCCTTGGAATGCGAGACGAGTCCCTACATGCTAGTGGGCTTGGACTAATGCTTGTATTGGGCCTTTGGCCAGTCCAGAACAGGGAGGAAAAGGTACTTAGTATTGCAATTTTAATTTTAGTTCTTATTTTTTTTAGTTTATTCAATTACTCAACATTCCTAAAGTGTCTATAACCAATGAATTATTTTGGTTGTCCCAGTTAAGACGTCTTTACCTACTCTTGACAGTAAAGGAATCAGCCGTTGAGGGTCGAACAAATAGAGAAGTATGCAGAAGGATTGCATTTTTTACAAATTCATTGTTCGTGGATTGCCACATGCTCCCCGTGTCTGTAAAATTCTCTCATTCAAGTTTAGTACAGTTTCTTGGTTCCAGTCATGCCATAATATGAAAATGTTATTCTTATTGTATTGTTCATTTATGTTTTTATGTTATTGAATCACTTCATACGAAATGTGGAATTCATATTTAATAAGTTTATGTGTTAGCTCATGTTTTAAGTTAAGTATTTAATTTAGTTGCCCTTAAATTATATTTACCAATAATTGGGAACGATACAAACTTTTTTTAACCAAATATAAGCATAGCGGCGGTTTTGAACTGCCACAATCTAATTTTTTTTTAAAAAACCACTTGATAATTAGTGGCGGTTTCAAACCGCCTCAAAATTGATGACTTTTGGTTTACACTTTACTGACGGTATAAACCGCCGCTGAAAGTAGCGCCAGTTTGTCTGGCGGTGGTAAGAACCGCCGCTATATGTGCTTCCGTCAGACAGTATGCGGCACTATGAAAATTGCCAGAAAATTGTCTAGCTGCAGTTCAAAACCGCCGGTATCACTTTAAAAAACTGCCACTATTTACCAGTTTTCTTGTAGTGATTTTGCATATGCTTTGTACAAAAAAATGTTTATTGTAGTAAAATAAAAATGTTGTTTTGTATTTATCACTTAACATGTTAAAAGTAATGTACATCCTTTATATATGTCAAACATTAAATAATGGAAATATAAATAATCAAATTAAATTTTAAATAAAAAAGTATTATTTGTAAGTTTTTAAGATGCATCCCTTTATATATTTTTGTTTACATGATAATATTGATTTTTTTTTTGGGAAAAAGTAGCTAAACAAATGAAAAAGAAAAGAAACAAAAGAAAGCTAGCAACTACATTCTATGAAAGCCATCCCTTCTAGCATCAGCTTGCAGCAAGGGTACCACGCCCTCTGGTGGTTCAAGGAAATCACACCAATTATCACTACTTGTAGCACCTAGCTTGGCCATAAAGTCTGCTGACGAATTTGCCTCCCTTAGAGTATGATCAATTTGAATTCTCCAATTCCTTTGTAGCAGCTCCTTTATGTTACTAATAATAGCAGCAAAATGGTGCCATGGATTCATTGTATTGTTAACTAACTGAACAGCTAGAGCTGAATCTGAATAACAAATAACATCCTTGTAACCTCTCTCCCAAGTTGCCTTTAGACCATGATATATGGCTAATAACTCTACATGGATAATTGTTGTATTACCAACATTGTTAACAAACCCATATATCTATGTGCCATCAGACCTCCTAACAACTCCACCAAATCCAGAAATTCCTGGATTGCCTAAACTGCTCCCATCAACATTCAAAATAGTGGCAGTACTATCCGCTGGATGCCAAGTGACCCACCTTCCTCCTCCTGTCGGCGATGCATTATTGGTGAACGAAAAATTAAGAAGATATGCCAAATTATAAATTCTAACCTTCAAAGTATAAATTTGTACGATCTCATTCTCCATACATAGCAGGTTTCTAGCATACCATATCCACCATAAAGCAGCTAAGAATAAGTTCTGATTTGGACTACTAGACCCGCGTCTAATCCACATAAAAACACACTGCTCCGAGAAGAAGTTTATGTTGTCAAAACCGAGAGCATTCCATAACTGCCTAACGTACTGGCAGTCCCGAAAACAATGAATTATGCTCTCACTTGTATGGGGACATCTCGGACAGCTAGGAGATTGTAACATACCTCTATTATGTAACATAGAACGTGTATGGATCGCATCATGTCACGCCGTCCACAAAAGAAATTAAATTTTTTCAGGGGCTGCTATACACCAAATCCACTTCCAAATGCCTTCTACATCTTCATTTGTTGGTCTCTTCAAAAGCCACTTGTAGCCTACCTTCGCATTATAAATACCGTCTTGATTACCCTTCCAAGTAAAGCCATCAGGGATTTGATCATTCAAACAGATCGGAATAGCCCGAATAAATTCAGTGACTGGGAGGGGTAGCTGCGTGTACAAGTGATCCAACACCCACCGGTCATCCTGAAACACGTCAGCTATTTTCAAATCAACATCATGAATGTCCACATATAGTACTTGATCACACAGCTTCCCAATGTTGGACCAAGGAGTAAACCAAAAAGAAGAAGATCCATCGCCCAATCTATATTCGAACCCATTCCGAAGTGCTGCCTTCGCTTTCACAATAGAATTCCACATTGTAGAGCCTTGTGTTTTTTCCATATCAAGGAAGAGCTTTTCACCAACATATTTGTGCCTCAGAAGAGTAACCCACAGTTTATCAGCATTACAATGTATGTCCCATACCAACTTTCCTAGCATCGCCGTATTTGATTCACGAGCCCTTCGAATGCCCAAACCACCTTCCTTCTTTGGCCTAGTGATCTTATCCCAACTAACCAAATTAATCCCCTTTTCATTATTCCCTTTCCACAAGAACTGTCTTGCATATTTATCCATCTGGTCACAAATTGAGGAGGGCAGCCATGAGACTTGCATGTAATAAATGGGTATAGAAGTCATCACTGATTGAACTAATGTCAATCGCCCTGCCTTGTTAAGAAGTTTGTTTTTCCAGGAAGCTAATCTTTTTTGAACTTTATCTAGCAAAAACTCATAATCCCTCTTGACCAACCTACCATGGATCATAGGGAAACCAAGATATTTTTCTAGAGAGAGTTTGCCTTATTCCAGTTGTTGACACCATCGATTCAATTTTACTCCTTCTAGTGGCAGCTGAAAAGAAAGCTCTTGATTTGGAGACATTAACTTTCAAGCCAGATTTTTGAGCAAATTTTTTTAATATACCTTCCACCATGACAGCTTGAGATTTAGTGGCCTTTGTGAACAAAAGTATATCATGTGCAAAGAAGAGGTGGGATAAAGCCGGACCATTTCTAGATAAGCTCATTGTCTTCCAATGGTTCAACTCAACTGCATTCAAAATATCATGGGATAAAAACTCCATACAGATCACAAAAAGATAGGGGGAGAGGGGGTCCCCTTGACGAAGGCCTCTAGTTGGAGTGAAGGCAGGTAGCCTCTTGCCATTCCAAATAAGAGAAAGGCTTGAGGCAGTCACACATCTCATAATCAAGTCAATAGTAATTGTTGGAGACAACTCTTAAGAAAATTCTAGCTCACATGGTCATAAGCTTTCTCAAGATCAATTTTATACACTACATCTCCCTTCTTTTTCTTTGATTTGCGCATAGAATAAATCGCCTCCTGCAAAATAATTGCATTATCAGACGTTCCTCTTCCAGGGATTAAACTGCTTTGATGGGGACCAATTATTTGGTCCATGATCTATTCACAAGAACTTTTGTAATAAGTTTGTAGATGGTATTGCATAAACTTATTGGCCTAAACTCCTTGAAGCTTTGTGGAGCGTCAACTTTAGGAATTAGAGCTATAAGAGTCTCTGCAATGACTGGATCAAAAGTTCCTGTTGCAAAAGCTTGGGCAACCAAGGTAGACACATCTCCCCCCACAATGTGCCAATATTGCTTAAAGAAAATCCATTGAAAACCATCGGGTCCTGGATGTAGTACCCGGCGCAAAAAAATATACAAATATGCAATGATGAAATGCAATGCACAAATGTAAACAATGAAGCCGCCACCATATTTTATTTATCCCGTGAGGGGAAAGGAAAATAATGATAAAACCTTGAAAAGATCGGGTTCGGGAGTTGGTTACATGAGGGGAAGACGTTAACACCCCCTCATATCCGTTGTACTCAACGGGAACCATTTGAGGAATTTTGGTTTGCATAAACAGAGATAACCGCATGAAAAGAAATAAATTACCGCATATTGAACAGAAAAGGGAAAAAAGAGTTTTTTATTATTTGGCTTGACGAGAGAGGCTCTCGCTCCTACGTATCCCCCAAGTACAATGAGGAATTCAAAGCTCACGTAGTTCTTCCTGAAAAAGAAAGATTTGTGTGTTGGTTGTTTTTAGTGAACGATGCTTAGGACGCATTCCACTGATACAACAGTATGCTTGTATGCTCGCTTCGGAGGCTTAAGCGTTTGTCTGTAACAGGGGAATGGATAAAGCGTCATCCGTTTAGGAAAACAAGTTAAAAAAAGGTTTGAAAGTTGAAAAAAGAGTTGACTGCACAAGGGCAGAAAAAACAGTTGAGTGGGTTGAGTATTTTTTAGGAGTTTTCAAGATTGTTTAGTGAATGAGGATAAGTTACAGACACAAGCAGTGCAGCAGGGACTGAACTATCCAGAGAAGTAGGTCACTCACCGTACATCCCCTTTTCATTCAAATAAATTAATTAAACTTTATTAATTAAAGTAAGATGAATCAGAGACAAGCCGTCCGGCAGACACCTCCTCATTCTCTTTAATTAACAAAGTTCCGGTTTAAACGGGATGAGAATAATTCACAGACACAAGCTGTACGTCAGGGACTGGATTTATTCTCATTCATCTTGTAACAGAAAAGAGTTTCACATTTTCAGGTCAGAACCAAAAAGAAAAGAAAAAGAAAGGTAGAAGAGAGATATGCATCTATGAATGCACATGAATGATATGATAACAGTGATGACGTTGACCAGTTAAATGCACAGAGTAAAATATGAGCAATTAACAAGCAAGTTTAACAGATGGGTGCGAAATAAAAGATCGAACATCACATGACGGTTAAATATGAACTTCATTAATTAAAATGAATTAAGTCGGAGACAAGCCGTGCGGCAGACACTTCCTTAATCCTTTTAATAACAAGTTTCCCTTTGACTGGTCTGAGCATAACTCACAGACACAAGCCGTACGGCAGGGACCCGTTTATGCTCATTTCAGTCAAAGCTTTTTACAATATCCAAGTTCAGACATATCACAGAGGTGAAGCACAGATAATAGCACAGTATAAATGTAAACGCATAAATAAACAAATAAATAGCGCGTACATAGACAGATAGGAAAAAATAATCAACTGAACATCAGATAAAAGGTTTTAAATAAACTCTATTAATTAAAATAAAATTGAGTCAGAGACAAGCCGTACGTCAGACACTTTCTCTTTTTATTTTAATTAATCAAGTTCCTTTTTAATGTTTGGAATAAAAAATAACTCTCAGACACAAGCCGTAAGGCAGGGACCCGTTTATTTTTTATCTCGCTTTTATAAAGAAAGTTTCACATTGATAAGCATTTTTCAAATAAATCATATCTAAAAAAATTATTATATACAGCAGGGGTGCAGAAGTAAAACAGGGGTGCAACAGCAGAAATCATAAAAAAACTAAAACAGAAAAGGCCCAAAAAAAGGGCCCAGATCCACCAAAAATGAAATGGGCGCGGGTTGGATCCGGGTCGACCCGATCCAACCAGAAAAACTCAACTGGGGGTGCGCGAGAAGGCTTGGGGGGCGCGCGAAGAAGGCCATCTGGCCAATCACGCGATGCCACGTGGCAAAGCCACTCCCCCCTTCTTCTTCCTCACGAGCTGTAACAGAAACCATGGATGGAGCTTTGATCCAAAAAAAAAAAAGTTTAACAAATCTTCACCAAAATTAACAAATAAATAGTGTATTTCATAGTATTTTTCACAAGGATTAATAATATCAACTTAGTTTTTGCAATAGATTACTGTGTGAAGAGAAAAAGGTCACGCAAGATTAGATCCAAAAATTGAAAAATGAGTTTCGAGCATACACAAGCTTAAACGATGATTGATTTATGTTCAGATAAGTATCATAAGCACGAAATGATCCTTATATACCTTCGTTTGCTTTCGAAACGGCCGGATCGGAGAGTTTGGTTTTGGCCGGAACTTCAGGCTCGCGATTCACTGCTTTCCGGTCGTTTTTTGGCGAAACAGAAGCCGGATTTGGATTCAGGAGGGTCCGAACTATAAGAATCGACTATTTGATTGTTAATTTTGGATGGTTTTTGGTTGGCCGGGAGTTGGCCGGAAAAAGTGAATTCCGGCGGTGGCGCCGGAAAAGTGTTGGTGGAGGATGGAGGATGTGATTTTTCTGATTTTTTGTATTGGAATGTGTGAAAAAATGATTGGTAATGATTGAGTGATGTGAGGTGTGTATTTATAGTGGTAGGATTAGGTGAGTGGTATTTGTGTAATAAAATGATTATGAGGTGGAAATGATGAGGTGTCGCAATGTGATTAGTCAAAAAACAATAAATTTTTATAAAATGGTAAAAAGGTAAAAATCAATAGGAAAAAATGAATAAAAAAATATAAAAATGAAATATAAACTTAAATAAAGAGATAAAAACTATTTTTGATTATTTTTGATATTTTTCGCGTAAAAAGATAAATTGCGACAAATTAAAAGAAATAAAGAAAAATGAATAAATTGTAAAACAAAATTATCGAAAAAACTATTTTTTGCTATTTCTCATGAAAATAAGAAATAATTTTTTAAATAAAATATTTATTTTGAAAAGCTCAAAATTAGGGTATTACAGCTGCCCCTATTTAATTGTCTTATACTCGAATGCGTAAATGACTTGCGCCTTTATGCGTTCGAAGTAAAAGATAATTAAATACAAATGCCCTAATTTTGTGGTGTGAAAGTGATGTAATGATAATGAATGCATATGGAAGATGAAGGTGAAAACATACCTGGAATGATTAGTAACTGGATACCTGAGAAAGAAATGATCATTACTCGCCCTATGAGTGTATAGACCATCAAAACTGAATTGCCTCCTCTCAGGGTGCATTATTTCCAAAAATGATCATTACTCGCCCTATGAGTGTATAGACCATAAAAAGCTGAGTCGCATCCCCTCAGGGTGCGTTATCTCCAAAAATGATCATTACTCGCCCTATGAGTGTATAGACCATAAAAAACTGAGTTGTCACCCCTCCTCTAGGTGCATTACTCAAAAACTGATCATTACTCGCCCTATGAGTGTATAGATCATAAAAAACTGAGTCGTAGCCCTCCCTATGAGCGTATTACTCAAAAACTGATCATTACTCGCCCTATGAGTGTATAGATCATAAAAAACTGAGTCGTAGCCCTCCCTATGAGCGTATTACTCAAAAACTGATTCTGAAAATACTCCACTAGTGCTTTGACGTATCTTTGGGTAAAGAATCTTGCAAGGAGTGTGAGCTGAATATTCTGCCAGTATCTTTGACAAAATTCACAAGACAACTGCTTGACAACTATTTTGCTGAAGAACTTATTGGAAACACAATGTGTTAACTTCAGTAAGGATGCGGTTCAGAAACCAACTTGCTGGAGAAACTGTTTAACAAACAATTTACTAGGATACAGCATTTCAACTCTCTTACTGGAGATAATCATCTCAACTGAATCATTGGAGAGAGGATCTGTTTAACTCTTCTGACCGAGAAAGTTGTATGTAGACCGATCTGCTGTATATAACCATTACGGAATTATTCACTGGGGAAAGGATCATCAACCCTTTCTGGTAGGTGTAGAGTGAAGATTCGTCTGATAAGAATGAAACTCTGTTGACCAACTTGCTGAATATCAGTGATCAGAACCAAATAAGTTCACTGGGAAGATTCAAGATTCACCAATCTTTCTTGTCAAGAAAATACGATTCATCAACCATCTTTCTGAAAATGCGATGTTCCAACTGACTTACTGGGATGAACAATTATCAACTGCCTCACTGGGGAAAGAAACAACCCCTCAACCTTTCTCATTGAGAATATGATGCACTGATTGATCTGCTTGGGGATGACATTTTGTTGACCAATTCATTGGGGAACAGATTCATCAACCCTTATTGCTGAGAAGTTACGGTGCATTAACCGTCTTGCTGGAGTAGGTCCGCAGACCTTTGTTACTGAACAAGAGATCCAAGTCTGCAACCTGTTAAGACAACATTTTAAACATGTACTTCATGAATGCATGATTGTGCACCTCTAATACCTAAATGCAGAGTTAATGCAGATGAAATATCTAATTATGTGCAAAATTTGGTGTGATTCTTTTTATGCATGAACCTATATGCGTGAATGCATGAATATGCATGAATGCATGAATTTCCAGGTTTGTTTTGAGGAGAGTTTGAATTTCCCGGCACCGAGAATTTGGGTAACTCCATTGAGGTGAAATCCTGAGATGTTGACTGTCGTCGCGGGGCGAACGTTCAGTCAAGCTTCCAAAAAGGATAGCAACTTTCTTCATGAGATGGAATGAAGAGATTGCCATGATTTTCTGTAATGAATTGGGACAGTTTACTGTATGCCACTGGTTTCCCTTCAGATGTTTTAGAAATCAAAACAGTTTGTAATCTTTTCAAATGCTTTTATTTTTCACAATGCTTAAACGCTTTATTTATTAACAAAATGAATAGCACAAACATATGCAATCAGAACACATAAGCAAGCAGACACAATATGATTAAAAATGAGAATTTTATTCACTACGCAAAAATGCGGAAAGTTTTTACAACTGGATGCTAATCCCTCAATGAGGTAATTGCAAATTGAAACTAAGATAATGGCAATAAAAATAAATGAATTCCACTGAATCATAACAATACCATCCTTCTTCACGATCTCGGGTTTACAAGGCCATGCTTTGGTGAGAGGAGACTGAGTCAATCCTTTCTGTCTGAAAGTTTCATCTTCATGTAAAGTCAAGTATCGCAGCAGCGTGCATTGAGAATGGAAACTCTTCACCAGAATTCTGCCATATATGACTTTTCAGGAGGATATAATCTTGACACGGTATGCCCCAAGCATTTGAATCCATGACGGATATGCCCCTGACCTACTGATGTTTACAGTGTATCTAATTCTTGAACCAATTCACTCTTGATAAGCAGGGTATTCAACTTGTTTGCCCCTGATTGGCAGAATCTATAGATGGCTTGCCCCTAGCTAGGAGCGTTTCAGATCAGCTTTGCCCCATGATCAGACCACAACTCAGATCTCTTTGATGTCAAGTATTAATTTGCAGGTAAAATCATTTCTTTTGAAAAGGTTTTGCACATGCAAGTTTTTTGAAACACATATGATGTGTAGAAAAGAGAGATAATTATTAGTTACTCAACAAACTGGAGGAGTCAGCTTAACAATACATTTGCCGAATGCTTTCAAAGTGAACCTAGCTTCAATTAGGTCTTTAGAGGTCATAGCATGCAATTAGGATTCATATAAATCAAGCCAAAAGAAGATATAAATTGTGTTATCTGATCTCCTATACTTGAACCTTTGCTTGTCCTTAAGCACATAAATGATGACTCTTTTTAACACAAGTTTGAAACAAGACATTACAACTCTAATCATACGTGGTTGCCGGCTAGAAAAGAAAATCAAGTAATAAACATCAATACCAAGGGTACTGTAATAACACAAAACCACACATTGCAGTCAAAGACTCTCATCATATGAAGACAAATTTGAAACATTTTATTGTGACTCTAACTTTTGCTTAAATTTTATTCACCCTTTTCATTTAGGTGCAATCACATTAAGCCCGTTATCTTGTACACACTCATGGTAGAAAAATCTGTTAGTGATTATGATCATAAATCGAGGGGAGCTGGTATAATCAGTTTGGTAAACCCCTCTTTTTCTTCCAAATGCAGTTGTGGGGGATCGGATAGCAACCCGCCCTACCAAGTTCAGAACCAGACTCCTCTGAACCAACTACCAAATGGGTACATTTACCATGGCTTTTCAACAACTGCTGGGTTAAACAACCGAGTGAGGGTCATCTAACTCAATAAGTGCATTGAACAAAGTATGCAAAATTTTCATTTCTGAATCATTCACTTATGTTCATCGATTTCCTACTTAGTTTGTGTACAAGATGGTGCCGACTGCTAAGATAAACTACTAAGAGTTACTTAAAAACTTATGTTCATGTCTTCGTCAAAATCAGTACTCAGATTGATCTTACATACTTCCAAGAGTCTAAGATATTAAGACAGTACCGATTTTATTGAATCATTTCTGAACCTTCATAATGTAGCCTAAAGTGCAAAACAACCTATATACTCTTAAAGTGTCAGGTCAAGTGTCAAACCAAAATTGCTTATTTTCTTAAAAAGAAAGATATATGTCAAGAAACTGGGAGAATCAGATAACAACAAAACATATGCAAAAATGACTCGATTCAATCACAATTTTTTTATGAAACAATGTCTTTCATCATCAGCTAGGTTTTTTCACAATTGAAAGCATACATCAGCAAAAATCAGTTATTCGTTTTCATCATCCTCGCTCCAAATTGCAAGTAATAATAAAAAGAAGTGAATACAGATGGATTGATTCCGAAACATGCATGTGCATTACATAATCTTAAATGCAAACAAATACTTGTCAAGAGATAAAATGTTTGATCAACTTTCTCTTTTATATCCTGTTATGGGGAGACACCCAATTTAACCTTTTTCGTCGTCAGTTCCCGGATCGATCACCGATGAAGTTCAATCATTTTATGCTTTTGATCCAACAATCCTATTAACTCTTCAACGAAGCTTGCAACCCGAAACCGTGAAGAATTACGGCACAATTATGATTCAATAGATTCACTTCTGAATGATGATTCTTTTTTTTTGAATTTGATTGAATGCAAAAGTGTTTTATGAATGCAAGAAGTTATTGCCATTTTTCATTTATCTTTTTAAAACTGTAAAAGAAGAATAAATAAGACAGAAATTGCACAAGAAGTACTTTTTCATTAATTGTGAATCAAACATTAAAACAAAGTGGCCCTACAAGCACAACCATTTATTCAGGGCTGAACAAAGGTGTTTTGAAAAGAAAACAAATTGCTTTGAAATAAAAACATCTTTTGAAATTCCAACAGCCTTCCAATTTGTGAGCACAGTCTTTGGAGAACACTGGCGCACCTAATCCTGATTCTTTCCATCAACATCCTTGTCATCAATCATAGCAATGTAACCATCAACACGGTAACCAGCATTGCTAAAAACATCCTCAATCCTTGGGATCTTGTCTTGAACCTTTTTCTGAGTTGTTATCCCTTTGGATGACTGGTAACCCAAACCAAAGCGATCATTTTTCTCAGGCACAACTAACATCTGTCCCAAACCGGTAGACAGCCCTTCCTCTATGGCTACTTTCAAACTTTTCAAAGATGTAACGGATCTCTTTCCTTTCCGACCGTCACTTTCAAGCTTTGCATGTTCATTCTGATTAACAGTGGCAACCAAAGTTTCTCTTTTGACATATCCCACTTGCACTAAACCTTGATCCATCAGTTGTTGCAAACATTCCTTCAGCTTTGAACAGTGGTTTGGATCCTTTTGACAATCATCGCAATCAGAGTGTAATTTCTCAAACTCTTCATAACTCAGCAACATCTCTCGGACGGATGATAGAGGTGTTTTGATCAGAGAAACATCCCTTATCAAATTTCCGCCAGTTTCAACACAACTTACATTACCCGTTGGATGCTTAGGCAATGGATCATTGGTCACATTGGGTCCGCTTTCTTTGAAAGTCAAATCGTTCTCATCAATGAGGTCTTGTACTTTGTGCTTAAAAGCTTTGCAGTTATCAGTAGAATGACCCACAATACCAGCATGGTAATCGCATTTAGCGTTAGCGTCATACCAATCAGGGAATGGTGGAAGTAAAGGTCTTATTTGCTTAGGCGTCACCTTACCACTATGAATCAAGTAGGGGAGCAACTGACTGTACGACATGGGGATAGGATCAAAAACCCTACGAGGTTGTGGAGGATTCCGTTTTTGTGGTGCCTGTTGATGATGTTGAGGCACTGGGTTTTGATACTGATAATTTGGAAACTGTTGGTGCTGAGCAGCAGCCAAGTATGGAAAGGGAAAGTAGGGAAACTGAACAGGTGCCGCCGGCTGCGCCTGACTGCCCCTTGAGGATATAGCATTAGTCTCACCTTCCTTCTTTCTGTTAAAACCACCACCAGGCTTCCTTGTGTTATTGCTTTGTGAACTAGAAGCAGCTGAAATTTTCCCATTCTTGATCCCCATTTCGACTCTTTCACCAACTCGGACCAACTCGGCGAAATCAGAGGAAGTAGTACTAACCAACCTTTTAAAGTAAGTCCCTTGCAGAGTATTGGTAAACATGTCCACAAGTTCCGTCTCCAAGAGCGGAGGACGTACTTGAGAAGCTAAGGATCTCCATCTTTGTGCATATACCTTGAAAGATTCACCCTCCTTCATAGTGGTATTTTGCAGCTGAGTGCGGCTTGGAGCCATATCCATATTATATTGGTATTGCTTGAGGAAAGCATTGGCCAAATCCCTCCACGAAAGGATGCTGCCTTTTTCAAGTTGCATGTACCAATTGAGAGGCACATCAGCTAGACTGTCTTGGAAACAGTGGATCATCAATTTGTCATCATGAGCATAAGAGGCCATTTTTCTGACATACATAACCAGATGATTCTTCGGGCAACTCAAACCCTTATACTTCTCGAAATCAGGCATTTTGAACTTTGGTGGAAGCGCAAAATCAGAAACCAAGTACATCTTCGAGAAATCCAACGGATCATTACCCGTTTCTACCAGATTTAACCTCTCTTCTAGAGCCTGATATTTCTGCTTTGTTTCTTCCAACTGAGGAGCAAAATCAAACTTCGGTTCACTAACCGGAAGCACGGGTCCTTGGTAAACAAACCTAGGCCCACGCAATTCGGGACCCTGGTACACATCTCTAGGATCCTCAAATGCGTCTTGATCCAAATCCATTACTTGTTGCACAGATGTAACCCTAGCAGGGGCTTCCACAATTGAAGCAGAAGTTGCTGGCACATATCCTGGTGGAACATAACCCTTAGGCAGACCAAAAGTAGGCCAATCATAGCCGGCAGAGGCATTTTCTTGAGCAACCATAACTGCAGGTGCAGGAACCTCAACCACCTTTGGTTGCACATTCTTATTAGCCAACATCTCAAGAATCTGATCTAGCTTCCCACCCAACAAGGTCATTCTTCCATCCAACTGGGTTACCTGTCCACCCAACTGAGTTACTTGTCCACCCATCTGGGTTACCTCAGCCTTGAGCGCATCGTGCTTCTCTTGCCAATTGTCCATAATGTGATGAGCAACTCTTCTTGTCCAATAACGGTGCCGGGAAGGTAGCTGTTGGAATGAATGAATGAAAATGAGTTTTTTAATCGATAAAATGCATGACTTCTTTTTGAATGAATGGATATGCATGATAATTTTTTATGCAAAAACTTTTCTCATATATATTATTATTATTTTTTTTTTAAAATGTATGTGAGATGAATGTGCATGATTATTTTCATGAATGCATGGATGTCATGAATGCAAAATGCATGGATATGATCACAGTAACATTGTATCATCTGGCGAACTTGATCTCAATCACAAATCTTCCATATTCACAACAACTGGGTTCTTTTCAAAATGGAATCTCTGAGGCCAAAAGTTCAAAGTTACCTGTAACTCATCCCTTTCACATGTTGTTCTAGGTTGACACGGTTCCCAGAATTCTTGATTACTTTTCCCAAAAGCAACCTCATCTGAGCGAGATTATAACGCCAACTGGATGAGTCGACATTATAACCTCGACACGGGTTCTAAAACAGTGGTCCCTAGACAAAAGTTTCGGATACCTAGACTGGATAAAAAGGTCCCCAGAGTCGCTGACCCAACAAGGAACACTGATACACACAAGACGTCAGTCAGGGAGTACCAACATTCCAAGTGAATCTACTCTGAGCGGAATTTTTATACCGGAGCACGCAAGCCGTACATCAGGGAGCCCGATACAAAAATTCCTCAACTAATCCTAAATTTCTCTCAGGCCCGGTGATGGACCAAGCACACAGTAACCAAGAACCAAGCCATGAAGGCAAAAAAGAAAAATAAGAGTAGAAGAGAAGACAAAGCCAGCAAATCCAGACAGTTCAATATTTTGCGGTAAAGTAAAAGATAGGACAGATACGGCTAACCTGGCATAAGCAAACCAAAAGCCTCAAACTAGGCTTAACTCTCTACATAAGTGTCCCCAGTGAAGTCGCCAGCTGTAGTACCCGGCGCAAAAAAATATACAAATATGCAATGATGAAATGCAATGCACAAATGTAAACAATGAAGCCGCCACCATATTTTATTTATCCCGTGAGGGGAAAGGAAAATAATGATAAAACCTTGAAAAGATCGGGTTCGGGAGTTGGTTACATGAGGGGAAGACGTTAACACCCCCTCATATCCGTTGTACTCAACGGGAACCATTTGAGGAATTTTGGTTTGCATAAACAGAGATAACCGCATGAAAAGAAATAAATTACCGCATATTGAACAGAAAAGGGAAAAAAGAGTTTTTTATTATTTGGCTTGACGAGAGAGGCTCTCGCTCCTACGTATCCCCCAAGTACAATGAGGAATTCAAAGCTCACGTAGTTCTTCCTGAAAAAGAAAGATTTGTGTGTTGGTTGTTTTTAGTGAACGATGCTTAGGACGCATTCCACTGATACAACAGTATGCTTGTATGCTCGCTTCGGAGGCTTAAGCGTTTGTCTGTAACAGGGGAATGGATAAAGCGTCATCCGTTTAGGAAAACAAGTTAAAAAAAGGTTTGAAAGTTGAAAAAAGAGTTGACTGCACAAGGGCAGAAAAAACAGTTGAGTGGGTTGAGTATTTTTTAGGAGTTTTCAAGATTGTTTAGTGAATGAGGATAAGTTACAGACACAAGCAGTGCAGCAGGGACTGAACTATCCAGAGAAGTAGGTCACTCACCGTACATCCCCTTTTCATTCAAATAAATTAATTAAACTTTATTAATTAAAGTAAGATGAATCAGAGACAAGCCGTCCGGCAGACACCTCCTCATTCTCTTTAATTAACAAAGTTCCGGTTTAAACGGGATGAGAATAATTCACAGACACAAGCTGTACGTCAGGGACTGGATTTATTCTCATTCATCTTGTAACAGAAAAGAGTTTCACATTTTCAGGTCAGAACCAAAAAGAAAAGAAAAAGAAAGGTAGAAGAGAGATATGCATCTATGAATGCACATGAATGATATGATAACAGTGATGACGTTGACCAGTTAAATGCACAGAGTAAAATATGAGCAATTAACAAGCAAGTTTAACAGATGGGTGCGAAATAAAAGATCGAACATCACATGACGGTTAAATATGAACTTCATTAATTAAAATGAATTAAGTCGGAGACAAGCCGTGCGGCAGACACTTCCTTAATCCTTTTAATAACAAGTTTCCCTTTGACTGGTCTGAGCATAACTCACAGACACAAGCCGTACGGCAGGGACCCGTTTATGCTCATTTCAGTCAAAGCTTTTTACAATATCCAAGTTCAGACATATCACAGAGGTGAAGCACAGATAATAGCACAGTATAAATGTAAACGCATAAATAAACAAATAAATAGCGCGTACATAGACAGATAGGAAAAAATAATCAACTGAACATCAGATAAAAGGTTTTAAATAAACTCTATTAATTAAAATAAAATTGAGTCAGAGACAAGCCGTACGTCAGACACTTTCTCTTTTTATTTTAATTAATCAAGTTCCTTTTTAATGTTTGGAATAAAAAATAACTCTCAGACACAAGCCGTAAGGCAGGGACCCGTTTATTTTTTATCTCGCTTTTATAAAGAAAGTTTCACATTGATAAGCATTTTTCAAATAAATCATATCTAAAAAAATTATTATATACAGCAGGGGTGCAGAAGTAAAACAGGGGTGCAACAGCAGAAATCATAAAAAAACTAAAACAGAAAAGGCCCAAAAAAAGGGCCCAGATCCACCAAAAATGAAATGGGCGCGGGTTGGATCCGGGTCGACCCGATCCAACCAGAAAAACTCAACTGGGGGTGCGCGAGAAGGCTTGGGGGGCGCGCGAAGAAGGCCATCTGGCCAATCACGCGATGCCACGTGGCAAAGCCACTCCCCCCTTCTTCTTCCTCACGAGCTGTAACAGAAACCATGGATGGAGCTTTGATCCAAAAAAAAAAAAGTTTAACAAATCTTCACCAAAATTAACAAATAAATAGTGTATTTCATAGTATTTTTCACAAGGATTAATAATATCAACTTAGTTTTTGCAATAGATTACTGTGTGAAGAGAAAAAGGTCACGCAAGATTAGATCCAAAAATTGAAAAATGAGTTTCGAGCATACACAAGCTTAAACGATGATTGATTTATGTTCAGATAAGTATCATAAGCACGAAATGATCCTTATATACCTTCGTTTGCTTTCGAAACGGCCGGATCGGAGAGTTTGGTTTTGGCCGGAACTTCAGGCTCGCGATTCACTGCTTTCCGGTCGTTTTTTGGCGAAACAGAAGCCGGATTTGGATTCAGGAGGGTCCGAACTATAAGAATCGACTATTTGATTGTTAATTTTGGATGGTTTTTGGTTGGCCGGGAGTTGGCCGGAAAAAGTGAATTCCGGCGGTGGCGCCGGAAAAGTGTTGGTGGAGGATGGAGGATGTGATTTTTCTGATTTTTTGTATTGGAATGTGTGAAAAAATGATTGGTAATGATTGAGTGATGTGAGGTGTGTATTTATAGTGGTAGGATTAGGTGAGTGGTATTTGTGTAATAAAATGATTATGAGGTGGAAATGATGAGGTGTCGCAATGTGATTAGTCAAAAAACAATAAATTTTTATAAAATGGTAAAAAGGTAAAAATCAATAGGAAAAAATGAATAAAAAAATATAAAAATGAAATATAAACTTAAATAAAGAGATAAAAACTATTTTTGATTATTTTTGATATTTTTCGCGTAAAAAGATAAATTGCGACAAATTAAAAGAAATAAAGAAAAATGAATAAATTGTAAAACAAAATTATCGAAAAAACTATTTTTTGCTATTTCTCATGAAAATAAGAAATAATTTTTTAAATAAAATATTTATTTTGAAAAGCTCAAAATTAGGGTATTACACTGGAGACTTATAAGCATTCATCTGATTAAGGGCCTTGGTGACCTCTTCCATTGTTACCAAATGAGTTAAACTATTTATGGCTTCCTCGGAAAGCTTGGGAACATTCAACCTATCGCTAACATGTCCATTATCATTATTCTGAACATCACTACAGAACAATTGCTTGAAAAACTTCCGAGCTTCATCTTTTAGAATATCATCATCAGTACACCATATTCCATTAGGAAGATGCATGATAATATTGATTTGATAATATTGATTTTTTTTGGTACATCGGAAAGTAAATGCTCTCATCAGAATTTCAACTCTGGACCTCTCCCTACCAAACTCATGTGTCCCCCAGCTCTTACCACTTGAGCTATCCTACAGGGACTGATAATATTGATTTATAATCCACTAAATTTTTCCCTAAAACCTAAAAAATATATTAAGATCAAAATTAATTTTTTGTTTTGAATAAATATAAATTAAACCATGAAAAAGAAAGATTAATAAAACAAGTTTTTAATTTTATATTACTACTTTCTTCTCTAAATATAAGACTCCTTTATAAAGGTCATAGAGATTAAGAATAGAGATTAAGAAAGTTTATTATGTTGTTAAATTTGTTAACAAATGATATGATTTTTGCAATTTTATCCTTCAAGTGAGAGAATTAGAAAATATTTTCTTTAAAGTATTTGTTACAAATTATAGAAAAAAATTGATTATAATTAGGAGTTTGTTGGTAAAAAAAATGTATTTAATGATCTTGAAAATTTGAAAGAAATTTTATAAAAAGGGATAATTTTTTAAGAGAGTCTTATAAAATTCGAGGCAGTATATATAGTATATTGTTAAACTCCATTTGTATTGATTTTTATATGTATTCGAATGACACAATATCTATATTAAATGCATTTTATCTACCTCTATATATATAATAGATTCATTTGACGAGATAATTAAGAGCCCGTTAAATGAAAACTATAGTGTATCATTTTATTCTTAAAATTGTTTTAACAAAGTTTTTCTTAAAACGAAAAAAATTAGTTTAAATAATTTATCATAAAATATTAATTTATGTATTTCTTCATATTATGTATAATACTTTTTTTTTTAAATTGCACAACCCGCACAAAATCTCGTTAACCTTCCATGATAACGATAGTGGTATAAACGCGTTAGATTGGGTCAGATTTAGTCTAATATGTTACTCTACCTGTTTAATATATTTATTGAGTTGGATTCATCTTCAATCCAAAATTTCATAGTTAAACCCAAACCTAATCGAGCCGGTTATTAACGGGTTGGGTTCGCGGATTATTCAAAAAATTATAAATATAATTTTGGTCAAAAAAAAAGGCACCTTTTTAAAATTTCTTCAAATGAAATTGTGACACATTACTAACACTTAAATTGAATAAAACATACTAATTGAAATTCAAATAAAATTCATCCATAAACATTAGCATTTTCCACAAAAAATATTTCCAGTTGGAAATGATACGTAACAACAAAAATAAATGATGGTGCAAATTACATAATTTCTAACCACTAGTACCAAATTAAATAAAGTTTCAAAAACATGAATTAAGTTTCGGTAGCATTCGTAAAAAAAAATATAACAATAATGCCATGTCAGCAAGTTTGATTCATGGGTCCAAGAGTTCAAAAAGGCAAATTCGATACACGAATCAATAACATATGGGTACATCAATTGGGTTGGATCCTACCCTCAAATGAACGGGATCAGGTAATTAATGAGTTGGGTTGAATTGAGTTTGAGGTTTACGGATCAATCTGCACCCATGAACAATCCTAATCTTTGGATCAGGTAATTAATGTAGAAAGCTATCACAACTTTGTTAGAGAGCAATAGAGAGAACTGAAGGTATGCTGAAGTACAAAAATAAGTATAGTTTTATCGTATCCACAAGGACTGGTGCGATATCGATGCTGTTCAACAATTAATATAATTTCAAGTATAGAGATTTCAAGATATTTGTTTAAAGTGATTAAGTAAAATAACTATAAATGATGAAAAGATTAACAGAGAGATAAGATTGATGGGATTAGACTTCACTACCTTAATCGTATGTATTCTCTTAATCACTTATATAAATCTTAGCTATTTATCAAAGTTATAACGTATTGCTCACGTACGTGTCCGTGTCCAGATCACAACGAGAGTCCCATTTATATCTATTCACCCCTTATGTCTCGGGTGACTAATCAATACACCGGCTTTATCATATTGCTTAAACTCCGATGTCTCAGATGATTACTCAACATGATAACATTAAGATTCGATACTATTTGTGAATATTAAACCCAAATCTATGTCTAGAGTTTAGAATTTAATAGATATTATCCTAAATCATGGATTCAAAAGGTATATGTCTATAACAATTCAAATCTAAAGATACAACATGTAAATCAAAGATAACATCAAATTTTGATAGATGAACTAGAGTTCATACAAAACCATGATCATCAAGAACACATACTCATAAAATAGCTACATCTAATTCCAACAAAAGAGATTTAGTTACACATGGTGAGCTTACAAAGATGAGGAGAAAATAAGTGAACGAACATCACCTTTGATGACTCAAAGATGTGTGAATCCACCTTTAAAACCCTTTTGAAAACCTTACTCCCAAGTTTCTCTTTGTTCTGAACTAATAAAAGTGGGGTTTTTTTTTTTGTTTTTCTATAATTGATGGCTATTTATAAAAATCAGAAAAACAGGCTCTCGCTTAGCGAGCCAAGATTTTTTTAATAGAGGGTTTTCTGACACGTGGCTTCTAACACCTTCTGAGACCGCCTTTTCTCGCCCAGCCACGAATATCTCGCCCAGCGATCAGCTCGCCATGTCTCGCAAGCCAGCGAGCATTTCTGATTTTCGTCGCCACAACTCGCCCAACCACGGTGACAGCAACTGGTTTTTCTGCATTTTCTGTTTTGGCTCGCTTTGACGTCGTTTTTAGCTTGCTTAGCATCAACTTTGACTCAATATCTTTGTCTTTTCATTCCAAAGTCCATTAGACTCAAATTTACCTACAAAAACTGGGGAGAATAACATAAATAACTAATTTTCTAATGAAAACTAATATTTACAATTAGTTGGAATTTTTATATGAAATTGCTTTTAAAACAAGTCAATAAGTGTCTAAATTGTATATGAGATTTTACTACTTTTTGCCAGTTATTAACTCTCCCCAACTTAAAACTTTGTTTGTGCTCAAACAAAAGTCCAAAATAAACTTTCACAACATGGCTCAAACATCTTTAGTGCATAATTCATTCAAGCTTTGCAACCAACCAAAAACTTTTAAATCCTTTCAAGTTTGCATGATTCAATTTGCTACAAGTTCAAAATCAAGCATTCATAATGATAAAAGAATCAAAGCATGAATGTGAAATAGTTTCAAAATTCAAGTTAGATTTCAAGCTTTCCAAATCAACAAGATAATCAACTAGAATCACAATCCTCACAAGTGTTTCAACTCAAAGGTGGAGTGTTTCTCTAAATCCAAACAAATGTAAGTGCACCAGTTCCCCTCCGTGTTTTAATAATTGTCAAAACACATAAAAATATAGTAGATTACATTTTGGTAACATTTTAATTGACTTGACAGCGGAAAACCTTTTTAAACTTTGAAAAACCAAATTATAGGTCATTTGTATTGTATCGATACAAATGTTCTAAAATTTGTTCTGGATGATTTTCACGATTTTGTATCTATACAGGACTTCTTTGTATCGATACAAAATTGGTCTTAGAGGGTCTCCTGTGTATCGAAGCATGCTTGCATGTATCGATACACATCAACTTCTCTTTAACCCAGAGACTATCATGTATCGATACATGCTTGCATGCTTCGATACATATCAGTCTTGGTTTTAAACTTACTGGTGTATGTATCGATACAACCTCAATTTGTATCAATACATACCTGAAAAACTTCAATTTTTGTGCGCTGTCAAGGACTTGTATCGATACACACTAACACTTGTATCGATACATATTAGTTAAACTTTGCCTAAATTTACTCCATTCTATTTTCCCTTTAAATAGCAATATGGGGTTATTTTGTATGTGTGAGAAACTTTTGGAAAAACACTTTTGATCAGAATTTTAAAGAAATTTTGGATCAAAGAACATTCAAGTTAAGTTCATCATCTTCTATCATACACATGAAATTTTAAACTATTAGGATCTATTTTCTCTATAAACCAGACGGTGAAAAAATAAAAATACACATGGAATTTCACTATTTTCAAATCTAAAATATTTTCATGAAAATAATATAAGTGATAGTGTGATGTTACCAAATAAAGAATGTTGGCTGACATGTCCTCTTTCAGTCAACTGTTTTTCCTCCCTTATCCTTCTTCCCTCCACATTCCTAACACCCACCCTCCTCCACCCTCCGCCGCCGTGACCACCACCACCACCACCGTCGCCACAGAACCCCGTTCACCATCCTCATGGATCGACCATCTTCGTTCTCAAGCCCAATCCTCCTCCTTTCACCAAGCCATCTCAACATACACCAACATGGTCACTGCCGGAATACCTCCAGACAATTTTGCTTTCCCCGCCGTCCTAAAAGCCACCGCCGGTATCCAAGACCTTAACCTCGGCAAACAGCTTCACGCCCATGTCTTCAAATTCGGCCAAGCTCTCCCTACTGCTGTCCCTAACTCCCTTGTCAATATGTATGGGAAATGCGGCGACATTGACTCCGCACGCCGCGTGTTCGATGAAATATCCAACCGAGACGGCGTCTCCTGGAACTCGATGATTAATGCCGCGTGTCGGTTTGAGGAATGGGAGCTTTCGGTTG
This sequence comes from Trifolium dubium, assembly GCA_951804385.1. Taxonomy (NCBI): domain Eukaryota; kingdom Viridiplantae; phylum Streptophyta; class Magnoliopsida; order Fabales; family Fabaceae; genus Trifolium; species Trifolium dubium. The sequence goes on along the minus strand of OX638062.1, from coordinate 23,413,804 downwards.
GTCTTTTCCGGTCAATGTTGTCGGAGAATGTGGGACCTAGTTCGTTCACATTAGTTAGTGTAGCTAATGCTTGTTCAAATTTAAGTAATGGGTTGTTACTTGGGAAACAAGTTCATGCTTTTATGTTGAGGAATGGTGATTGGAGAACTTTCACTAACAATGCTTTGGTAACAATGTATGCTAAATTAGGTAGAATTTATGAAGCTAAGGCTTTGTTTGATGTTTTTGATGACAAAGATTTGGTATCTTGGAACACTATTATTAGTTCACTTTCACAAAATGATAGATTTGAGGAAGCATTGTTGTATTTACATGTTATGCTTCAAAGTGGTGTTATGCCTGATGGGGTTACCTTGGCAAGTGCTTTGCCTGCTTGTTCTCATTTGGAGATGTTGAATTGGGGAAAAGAGATACATTCTTTTGTATTGAAGAACAGTGATTTGATTGAGAATTCTTTTGTTGGTAGTGCTTTGGTTGATATGTATTGTAATTGTAAGCAACATGAAAAGGGTCGGTTGGTTTTTGACGGGATGTTTAGGAAGACGGTCGCGGTTTGGAACGCTATGATTGCTGGTTATGCGCGCAATGAGTTTGATTATGAGGCTATAGAGCTTTTTGTTGAGATGGTTTTTGAGTTGGGTTTAAGTCCAAATTCTGTGACTTTATCAGGTGTTTTGCCTGCTTGTGTGCGGTGCAAAGTGTTCTTGGACAAAGAAGGGATTCATGGTTGTGTAGTGAAATGGGGTTTTGAGAAGGATAAGTATGTGCAAAATGCACTAATGGACATGTATTCCAGAATAGGAAGGGTAGAGATTTCAAGGAGTATATTTAGAAGCATGAATAGGAGAGATATAGTGTCTTGGAACACAATGATTACTGGTTATGTTGTTTGTGAGCGCCACGATGATGCACTGAATCTTCTGCATGACATGCAGAGAAGTCCAGATCAAGATAGGATTAACACATTTGATGATTATGAGGATAATGAAAGCGTTGCCCTTAAGCCGAATTCAGTGACTCTAATGACTGTGCTTCCTGGCTGTGCTGCATTGGCTGCACTTGGGAAAGGGAAAGAGATTCATGCTTATGCTGTTAAGCAAATGCTTGCGACGGATGTGGCTGTTGGAAGTGCACTAGTTGACATGTATGCAAAATGTGGTTGCTTGAACTTATCTAGGATAGTATTTGAGCAAATGCCTGTAAGAAATGTTATCACTTGGAATGTTCTTATCATGGCTTATGGGATGCACGGCAAAGGGGAACAAGCTTTGGAGCTTTTTAGAAGAATGGTGACAGAAGGAGATAACAATAGGGAAATAAGGCCTAATGAAGTGACCTATATTGCTATTTTTGCTTCTCTTAGTCACTCTGGAATGGTGGATGAAGGCCTAAATTTATTCCATACAATGAAAGCTAAACACGGGATTGAACCAACATCCGACCATTATGCTTGTCTTGTGGACTTGCTTGGCCGGTCAGGCCGGATCGAAGAGGCGTATAAGCTGATCAAGACAATACCATCCTCTATGAACAAAGTAGATGCATGGAGTAGCTTGCTAGGTGCCTGCAAGATCCACCAGAATATAGAAATTGGTGAAATTGCTGCAGAGAACCTATTTGTCTTGGAGCCAAATGTGGCTAGCCATTATGTTCTATTGTCCAACATTTACTCTTCAGCTGGATATTGGGACCAGGCAGTGGATGTTAGGAAGAAAATGAAAGAAATGGGAGTAAGAAAAGAACCTGGATGCAGTTGGATTGAGCATGGTGATGAGGTTCATAAGTTTTTGGCAGGGGATGTTTCACATCCACGAAGTAAAGAGCTTCATGAATATCTCGAAACTTTATCACAAAGAATGAAAAAGGAGGGATATGTACCTGATACTTCTTGTGTACTGCACAATGTTGATGAGGAAGAGAAAGAAATTATGCTTTGTGGGCATAGTGAGAGATTGGCAATAGCTTTTGGACTTTTAAACACTTCTCATGGAACAACCATTAGAGTTGCTAAAAACCTTAGAGTTTGCAATGACTGCCATGTTGCCACTAAATTCATATCAAAGATTGTGGACAGGGAAATCATTCTTAGAGATGTTAAAAGGTTCCATCATTTCAAAAATGGAACTTGTTCTTGTGGGGATTATTGGTAAAATGTTAATAGTAAAAAAAGTTGATTCTTTCTGAATAATTCACCTACCCCAATTTCCTTTCTTCATATATGAGAAGTGTACCATTGAAACTTTATAGTTACACAATTTGGATAACTAACAATCTCTATAGAATCTCATGTTGTATCTGCGACGGGTGATACTTTCCATGCTACACTTGCTAAGAACACATTAAATTGTGTGTTTTTTGTTTTAAAAAGTACACTTTCAAAGTGATTTTTGAGCTGGGGGAAGTTTCTCCCATCGACTGAATCCCTATTAAGCTATTTTTTCTCAGTTCTTTGCTACCAAAGCTCAATTATCCAAATTTTATCACTACTAGTTATATCTGAAATGATCTATGACTATAACCATCTTGTTTGATCTTTTTTCTTTGCCATTTTGCATAAGACTTCTTAAAACTCTAACCGCAGACATTGGGTGCAAGCTGCAACACCTTTGTTTCCGAATCCAATGGCAACAAGGTTTATAGTTCAGAACAATAATCAGCTCTGACTGGTTTTTGGACCTTAAGGGAAATTATTGATTGTCAAAGGAGTAATGATTGGAAGAAAATCTTAAGATCCTAACTGCAAATATTTTGAGACAGGATACGATGGAGTGCGATCATGGTACCTAGTTGTTTCTCTAAAGGAGAAGGCTATTAGTTTACAGATCAACAATTGTAGAGTTCAAGGAGGTAGAATGATCAACAGACAAGATTATTAAAGTTGACACTTGACATGTAAGACGTGTGAAGATGTTAACGTTGGGGTTATGTTTTATGCAACTAGAGAAAGGTTAAGAGAGTGACCATGGGGAAGAACTCCAAGAAGTAAGTTAAGTGCAAGTAGGTGCTATTTTGCTTGACACATTAGGAAGATAAAATGGAGAATCAGAAATCAACAAATATATGACAGTCTCTTGACGTCCTGAGTAGAGAAGAGAAGTATCGTCGGAAGCTTTGGTAGTTGAATTGCTAAGATGATTGAGTTATCATCAATAAGTGAATGTAGATTGTTAAAAATAGAAGCAGCTCAATAGCACTAAAAGGAAAAGATGCTGAAGAATCTCGAGAACGACTAAGCTCGAAGATGGGTAGACCAAGTTTTGAATTTGAATGGATGCAATTAAATAAGATACATAGATTAAAACACAATACATAATATTATTTTCATCCCATTTTTTCTGATGTTACTAGAATCATAGTCCTTATGTATTTTGTCTTGTGATTTTAATTTATCAATCTCAGCCTATTCTTGTGATTTTACTTTCACCTTATTCTAAACTTCGCCACATTTTTTTGCTAACAAAAACACAGGTCATTAACTTCCATAAGTTGCTTAGTACTTTCCATAATTCCATTATGGCTTTCATGGAAGAAGAATGGGTTTATGTTGTTTTCTCTAGTTTTACTTTTGTACCAGTGAACAAATAATGAGGTTCTCTGATATATTTATAGTTATTAGCATATAACTACGCTTCTACAGTTATTTTCTGATACAACAAAAATAACAGAATAGAATCTGAAATCATTGGATAAACTAGTGATACAGGTATACAATACAACATTGCTTACAAAATTTCATGGCTATTTTACAGTTTGTAGATTGAAATCAGAACAGTATTTGCTCTTGATAGATCTCGAATGCAAGGATTACTTTTTCTTTTTCCATTAACAATTTGCTCTTGATACATTACATGTATATAATTCACAGAAAAAACAACTCATTAGAGGTTAAGATGCTAATGAAATTTAATTTACAAAGCTTATGAAATTGCTAGATGATGTGAATTCAACATATTTAATTGCGGCTTCAAGAGTTCTCGTAGCTTCTGGTGATGAATCTGTCATCATTATGTGTAAGGTAACAATTTACTTTAGCTTTTGTCGTAAAAAGTTAGTCAAGAAAATCATTGTTTTAATCATACAAATTATTTGTAACAATCAGGGCCATGTTTTTACTTTCTTTTTAGTATCAAGATATGATTATCAGTGTAGCTTTGAATTCTCTGTTGCACACATAGAAACTATAAAGAAAGTCGCTGCACGAACAAGGGACATTGCAATTTGCAAAATATTACAGTACATAATATGAACTGTATCATTAGAGAAATGTGCAGATTGAACATACAGCTTGGATCAGAGTAAACAAAAGCAACAATACAGCAGTAACAGTAGATGCTATTTTCCAAGGAGTGTTGAAGTACTCATGTACAAAAATAGCCTTATATTTATTACTAGGGTTTTCATAGAAACCATTTAACCTATAACATAGAGATAAATATTTTGAATTAAGTGTAGGCATTGAGACATTTTTGCAAAGATTGTTAACCATTGTAGCTACTGAATTATCATCACCCGTCCAATTCACAATAATTTTCTTATCAACTAAGATGCTCACATCTTTTTCTGTATTAATAAGAAAATCTAAGATACTTAAGTACTGAGAAACGTAACATGAATCTTGATCTGACATGTGACATTCTTCGAATGCTAATATATTCCTCATGTATATCTCTGTTGTATCGTGGACATGAAAACACGGCATTTTCAAAGCACCCTTATCATCAAATTTCAAGTCAAGTAAGCATTTACTTTCACTTACTTCAAATACTAATCCTGCTTCTGATAATTGACTCGCACTGTATACATGTTCAATTGCATCTCCCATTTCTTCTTGTACAAAATCAAATGATGATGGTAGCAAAAACGTTCTTAGAAGATCTGTGAAGTGTTTCGGACACAACACTCTTTCTGAATTTGAATTTATGTTCTGTAGGTTGAATTGTTGAAAATAATATATAGTTATTGTAATAAATGAGGGAAATTCAAGATTTATACTAGCTAATTTGTATATATCTTCAAGAACAAAATAAGGCAGCTGATTTTCGAGGAGTATTAAGTCGCGGTTAATGTCACTAAGTAACCAAGGTTTTAATAATATAGGATCATTTTTCATCCAATTTTTGTATCTAAAAAACCTAAGAAAATGTTCAATTATGAAACATGCATCAATTATAATGATTTTTAAGAAATCATTGCTGTTAAAGCTAACAAGCTCTGCATAACAACTTCTAATTCTATTTTCCCACTCTTCAAGTTTGAAAACAAAATCATCCAAACATAACTTTGTTCTATTTAGAAATCCCTTGAGATATTTAAGTTTAAGTTCTTCCATTTGGTGAAAAATGTTGTCACTACTACTTGAGCCATTGTGAAAAGGACCAATGGAAATAATTTGAGGTGTATAAGCTTGTGGATTAGCTTGGCGAATTCTTTGCGGTACTTTATAGATGAATTGCTCATGAGTTCCAGACATTTCCGGAAGAATCACTCCTTTAAGCATTTCAATTAATTCATCCTTCAGTCCACTCACATAGCCATTTGGTTTTGCGTCCATTTCCTAAAAAATTTATAAATTCGCTATCAACTAGTTTATCAGCTATTCACTACTTTTTACGAAACAAAGCTTAAATTGCTTCAAAGTAGTAGTAAGATATAGAAAATAGTAGTTACTCAGTATCTTCCTTCTCTAATCCATAGAAGTTCTTAATCTTCAATAAACATTACTTATATTAAACAAGTCAGGCCTATAAAGCTACTTGGTGAAGTTTTTTATTGACAGTTCTACTTAGTGAAGTTATCCAATAAGATTTTATTAATATGAAACATTATATAACAATAATTCTTATAAAGAATTGAAAGAGAGAAAGAAAAAAAAAGATATAATAAAAAGGAGGAACCTGAATGTTGAAATAGTATTAATCTTCAGTGGTTTTTGGTTAAGTTGAAGCAGATCTCAGCTCCAATCTCTCAATATTGCTTTTGGATTGGTCTCATTCTGAATAATTGGTTTTGCTTTATATTCTCATGTTACAAGATAGAATGGCTGTGATATTCTGAAGCTATAGTTTGTGGCCTAAGTTAACCAATCAATAAATGTGATAAGTCAACACTAAATATTAGAAATGTGTCAGTGTCATACAGCTTTGTTAATTTATTTCATATATATATGTATGACAATTAAAATAAAAATAATGATAGTAATTACTAACACATTCTTTGATACATTTTTTTTGGAATAAATTATTTTCATTCTTTTTTCTTTCATGTTCTATCATGTGTTTACAATCTAAAGAGTAACCATTTGTCTCTTTTTTTTCATATTAAAAACATTTTCCACCTTTTTTCTACTCAGTTATATATTCCACTCTTTTTTATTTCCATTTATCAGAGAAACAAAATCTCAGAAGGTCATTTAGGACTTTGCATTTTCTATAATTCCAGTGTTGCTTTCATGGAAGGAGAATAAGTTTTATGTTGTTTTCTGCAGTTGTCATAATGTCCTTTGATCTAACGATCGGTTTATGGTTATCGAATAACAACTACACTTCTTTTCTGATACAAACAAAATGAATATAACACAAAACAGTCTGAAACCATCGGCTAAACTAGTGATACATGATTAAAATTACATAACAATGTTACAAAATTTTCATTGCTATTGCAAAGTTAGTTGATTAGAAATCAAAACAGTATTTGTTCTTGATAGATTCCCAATGCAAGGATAATTTTTTCCATCAACATTTTTCTGTGCAATCTATACCTGTTGTATATGTCACATTCACAGAGAAAAATTATTACTAGAGAGTTAAAGATGGTAATGAAATTCAATATTATAAAGCTTATGAAACTGCGAATTGATGTAAATTCGACATACTTTATTGCAGCTTCAAGAGTTCTTCTAGCTTCTGGTGATGACTCTGTGGTCATTAAATATAAGCTAAGCGTTAGCTTTTTTATAGTCATAAAAAGATCATAAAAAAAAGCTTATTTTCAGCATAAACGCTAAAGTCTAATTAACCACGCAACGCTATTGCGAAATACAAGATGTTTCATGTTTCTGTTTCCACTGATAAAATAAATATTAGAGAATATGACAATCGGTGTCACGTTTCTACTTTCTTTCTAGCATCAAGATACGAACATTGAATTTACCTAATAATTTCTTGTCTTGCTTAGAGGTGGTAGCGAATTCTGCAAGCATTTGTTTACACTCTTGTTGTAATGCCTTCACAGCCTTCCTTTCTTCACTTGGGATTGGAGGAACGTCTCTGTCTGACCATGTTGGCAATGTTCGTGCCGCAGCTATGACCGCTCCATCAACAAAAGTATCTCCGGCGTTTGATAGAACTTCTGCTAAGAATTTCATATTCATGTATTGAATAATGAAAAGTGTAACAAAGTAGATTCCAGAATGGAAAATAATATTGACCATACCGTTACAATAGTACTCGTCAGGAAGGCCAGATATGTTGAAGACTGACAAGAACGAATCCAAATGGATTCGTGCATTGCCTGAGAATTTTATCATTTCCCAAGGATTCTGCAAATTTAAGTGACTTTGAGAACAAAATTTTCAAGTAATACCAAATACCAATTGGATAAGTCTTAATTCTCGTGTTTTAGTGAATGACGACATATGTTTATGGACGGTCACAGTATAATAATTGATCTGTGTCTTATAACTTTTAAATATTTCTGATATCCCCAATTGGATATCATGTCTTGTCAGAGCACAATTTTTCGCTGCAAAGAGCATAAAAGAATACAGAACCTTTCTTTCATCAAGATTTAGGAGAAAAAGAAAGTTACCACTGGCGATGAAAATCCATATCTTTGCATTAACATGTCATTCTTTTGTGCACTCATGTAATCAACTGTCATCTGTTATAATTTTTGACAACATAATCAGGATACCACTGGCGATGAATTAGCGCAAAAGGCAAAATAAACATACATGAAAAAAAAAATTAGTTTAATAACTTGCATTTATGCTCTAAAAGCTTGCACAAATTAACCAATTAATAGTTTTCAAGCTTATGATCAATAATACTCCTGTATAACTTTGATTATATCTGGACCAGAAAATTGAACTTATGCACATAATTATACAATAGCTATTTTTTTTTTGGTAACATACGAATTACGATAACTATTTATTGACAGTTGTGAAATAAGATGCTTGGCATTGGCATTCTAAGGTAACATGGATTTGCCTTCTGAACTTCAACTTTTTCTTTTCCTCATTTAATTTAGAGGATTTAGGAGAGCCGCTATTCAAGATTTTAGAAAATGCGGGAAGGTTTGAGCGGTTCCTATTCCTATATACTAGGCCTACATTGAAAATTTGACATTTCTTTACATGTAAAATTTCGCATTGATTTGACATATGTATCTATCTATCTATCTATCTATCTATCTGTCTATATTTCCCCTTACTTTCTACACAAAATTTAATCTATCTAGTTTAGGAAAATCAGTCAATGTTATACTTATAAGAATAAATACAAAATCGGCACTAAGTATTTGATGGGAACTTAATTTACAAACAGAGAAAGTTAAAGAAATTATGGAAATGTAATTGAATTAATAGGATGAAACAAGTACAATATCTGGCAATTAGAAAGAAGAAAACTAACAAACTGATAGTGAATACTATCAGCCCCAAAGAAGCACAAAGGCTTCCCCAAATCACCAAGATGGTGATCCTAGCATTCTAACTGAATTCTTAGCTTTGTGCAACTGGTCCCCTACTTCAGCTTGGTTAATTTTATGGAACTTTTTGACATATATAGTGAAAATACTTTTGGTGTTGGCTATGGGAGTGGAAACTCAGTCTTCAACGTTACGGAGAGAATGAGCTATGATTTGGTTTTTAATGTTTCTTGTTTTGAGAGGCTATGGAATTTGGTATATGATAGAGGAAAGCGTTGGAAAATTCTATGTGAGGCTCTTGCATGCAGTGGTTACTTTTTGGATTTATGAGCCAAACCCAAGTCTATCATCAGCATAGGACTTGCAATGGAAAAATAGAAATGATATGTGTTCCTCCAAAATACTAGTCCAAAATGGTGACCCTCCTATTCCTAACATAATTTCTGATTACTTCCTTCTCTTTCCCCCTATTATCTTATATAGTAACTACTTCATGCATATCATCATTCATTCTTTCCTTTGGGCTAATTATCACAATTAAAGCCCAATTCAAGTCTCTATCAGTATTAAGTACCGTCGGTCTAATATAAGGAAGGAATCAAGAACAGCATATTTCACAGAACTATAAAATGATTTACCTCATCTCCCTTTTTAATCTCTTGTCCAGCATTTATAAGAACCTCTAGCATCCTATCCTTAAAACGCCAATGGAAAAAACAATTTGGCTCAAATGAATGGTTCAACATATCTGAAAATCAAGACAGAAGACCAATTTAATGAGTTAGCTCAGTGGTCTTATCAAAAAGGAAAGAAAAACTTCACGTCAACAGTGGAAAAAACAATAACTGCGACAAATGCACGAGTAGAAAAATGATAGCATAGTTAGTTAGACTATTTGAAGTGAACAAAGCTTACCGGCATAAGGAATCAGCATATTTGCATCTTGAGTTAGTGCACACATTCTCATTTGCATGTTGATACATCGTGACTGTGCAATTCCTACTGCCCAAATGAACCTTTGAGGATCACGAGCAAGACGTTTTACTTTTAGGGGCACACCACTATGCTGTATGAGATTAACACGATTTGTTAAGAACAAAAACTATGTGATATACATAATGGGAAGACTAACAATTTCAACAAGGAAAATTTTCTCTTTACCCAATTCTTCACCCAAAATTTTAAGGCTCGTTGTTGCTGAACTCTCACCGCAGAAGCAAGATCAGGGTCCTGCAGCTCCAAAAGTTCCTCCTAGATATACAAACCAAAATAAGATGAGGTAAATCTGTTTTGATGTTAAAAAAAAAGTTTTTTTTACACACCTCGGTAGCTAGAAGTAAGCTAGTGCTTTCTTCTGCACTTGGTAGGAAATCGCCGTAGTACTGCCAAAAGTTGTCTTTGCAGTCAAACGAAAACAAGAGAAGGCATGCTAATCTTAAATCCCAATCTGTCTGCCACAAAGATTTACACAATTACATTAAGCATGGCACTCAAAAAAAATTAACTACCTAAGTTTTTTGAACTTTTTTAGTATATACAACAGTTAGAATAAATGATGACAATATGGTTATATATAGTGTAAACTGCAATTACCTCTGGATCTGTCGAGTTGATAATATCAAATATTGGATGACCAATGGGAATTATATCAGGGAAAAACATCCATGGGAGCTTCTTGCTTATGGTTAACATCAACTCAAGAGGAATTTCCATTATAACCTGTCCAAGTACATCATTATGGAAAACAGCCACGGAAAACTACTAAGAATGTAATCACCGAGAACATTATACAAAAAGCTAACTATGGCAAAAAAAAAGCATTAGGTGTTGATTATCTTAGAGCAAACTTAAATGAGGCTACTCACCCTTGGTCGGCGAAGAGGTTCGACATCTTTAGAAGCATACACACCAAAGCCATTTGGTCCTTGTTTAAAATCAACTCCATATGCTCGCATGCTTCGGACGAATCCTATCTTGTAGAAATCAGGATCCACAGGCTCCAGCTAGAGGAAAAAGGAATTAACATAAATAAACAAAAAGAAAACCAAGGGGGAAAAACACAACTGAAGATCTCTCATTCTCATCAAAACAGAAGACCCTTTAATTAAAGAATTCATCCAAAGGCCGGCCATTTAGTAAAAAAGATACTGAATCTCAAAATTAAATTGCAATGTGGTCTGAGTTACACTTCAATCCTTGAAATTGTAGAAAATTGCAGACAAATGCAGTTAATGGGGTTGCAAATGAAGATCCAGATGTTTCTAAATCGATGACATTACAGTTGTAATCACGGTCAAGGATCTTTGTTTAAAACCTCGGAAAGAGTACTTACTCTGCTCAATCAATCTTTTGCATAAATAAGCTAATTTAACAGATTTTAGGGTCTGTTTTGATAAACAACTTATTTGCAGCTTATAGCACAAGCATTTATCATGATAAGTGTTTATGTATAAATTTACATACACTATTTTTATAGGAAGAGATAAAATAAAGATAAAACATTTGGGTTTGTTTAATGTTGCTTTACTTAACAAATGGAAATGGCGGTTTTTAACCGATCGCAATGCGGTGTGGGCAGATTTATTGCGCTACCGGTATGGTTCACTAGAGTTGAGATGTATGGGTAGGGAGCTGCCTTCGAATTGCTTGAAAGAGTCTTTATGGTGGAAGGATGTGTTGGGCTGTGGTCGGGTGGGCGTTGTAGACTTTTTTAAGGCAAATGTGCAGTGTCATGTGGGAAACGGCACTTCAATCAATTTCTGGAAATTTCCGTGGTTGGGCACTCATCTTTTATGTGACTTGTTTCCTAGTTTATTTGTGAAAGAGGCTAATCAGGATGTTAGGCTTGCGGATAGATGTTGTGGGCATGCTTCTGATCCACTATGGAATTGGCAATGGAATGATGTTTTGTCTGATTCCGATTTGATACAGCTCACCAATCTTCAAACTATGCTTCTTAGTGTTTCTTTTAGGTTGGACAGTAGCGATAAATGGACTTGGCTGCACGGTCCAAATGATTTTTTTACTGTCCATTCTTGTTATAATATGCTTTTACAGGCTCGGCTGTCAGGTGCTCTGGATAGTAATATTTTGGGGGCTATTCGTAAGCTTTGGAAGAACGATATTCCCTCCAAGATTGGTGACTTTGGTTGGAGACTTATTCTTGAGAAATTACCTACATGTGCCGCGCTTTTCCACCGAGGTATTTTGCATCAACAGGAGGAGGCTTGTATTTTTTGCTTATTGCCTATTGAGGATTGTTCCCACTTATTCTTTCGGTGCTCTTTTATTATTGAGGTCTGGGAAGCGGTGGCTGGTTGGATGGGCTGTAAATTGGCGGCTGAGTTGGAGGGCTGGGAACATTTCTTAAAATTTGGTAACTTGCTTCCTTGTAAGAAAGGTAAACGGGTGCGCCATTTGATTTGGTTAGCGACTACTTGGACTATTTGGAATCATAGGAATCGGGTGATTTTTCAAGGGGAGAAGCCTAATGTGTCATCTTTGTTGGACATTATTCAACGGATTTCTTGGTTTTGGTTTAGCGGTCGAGCGGGTCGTCATTTAGCTTTATCTTTTTCGAATTGGTGTTGTGATCCTATGACTTGTTTACTCTCATTATGAATCTTTTTGTGTTGTAAGGGTTTGAGTACCCCTTGTACTCCCTTATAATATATTCTTTGTATCAAAAAAAAAAAGATAAAAAATTTCTGTACATGCTACGAGCTATTTGTATAAAAGTTATATTAGAGAACTTATGAAAATAAATTATCATAAGCTATTCTCATAAGTTCTGCCAAACAGTTTCACAAAACTTATGTTAGTAGATAAACTCAAATAAGTCAATCCAAACAAGCCTTTAGTCATAGTTGTTAATTTCGAGTTTCAATCTATAAACCATGGTTTTAAATTGTTCTTTTACAACCCCAATTACGACAACAATAATATAAAGGATGTTGAAACCTCTGCAATAGCATCACAACTGCAATTTTGACTGCATTGACCACATATTCCATTATTTTGCTACAATATAAAGGTTTTAAAAAGAAGCACGGACACCAGACACGACACAAACACCGAACATGACACAGACACCGACACGTCGACATAGATGAAAATTTAAAAAAAAAATAAAATTAAATGTAAATATAAATGTCGGTGTCAGACATATGACGCGTATCTGACACAGGGACGTCACGCCTAATCCAAGGAGTGTCTGTGCTTCATAGTTAAAAGCATACCATAAACAACAGGCAAATAAATAGTATAAACAAACAAGTTGCAAAATGGGTTTTTACCTCAGAATCTTCTTCAGGCTTAAGAGGCTGAAACAAAGGAAATGGAGCAGTTTGAACAGAAGCTTGAACAGGTTGTAGTTTCTTTTCACCACAAGAGCCAAAAGAGTAAGTGGGTCGCCATAAATAGCCATGGCGTAAACCTTTGAACTGTATAGGAATTAAAGAAACATTAGTAAAAATAAAAAGAGGTAAAAATAGAAACAGAAATGAAGTGAAGTGAACCTGAGATTTTGAGAAGAAGCATGGTGATGGTGGTGTTGTTTGGTAAAGTGGAAAAGAAGAAGCCATTGTTGGGTCAGAAAGAGAGTGAAGAGTGGAAAATGGTATATACAGAGACAACGTTATCCAGCAGCATTTTATGTTTCCTACATGGAACATAAGATGGTTGGTGTTGGTGGGGTGGAAATAGCAATTAAAAGAAAAAATTTGAAATATAAATTTTTTTATATGATAAAAATTTAATTTAATATTCATCCTATTATTTTACAAAATGAATGAGGTTTATTATTTTTCTTTATTCGAATCTATTATTATTGTACTCTATATATTCAATAAAAATTATACAAACACTGATTGGATATAATTTAATAAATTATAAAATTGTATTGTTTATGTTAAAAGGATAAGTTTTTGAGTTAATGAGGTAATACCCGAATTTTGTAATTTTTTTTGTAAAATTATTCTTTTGGATTATGCCTCTTTTTTTATTTTTTGTTGGTGTGTCATGCAAAAAAAAATTGACTTTTTACTAGCGTAACAGTTGACTTTTGCATGCCACATCAGCAAAGAGTCAAAAGAGAGGGTCATCCAAAAATAATAATTTTATAGGGGGAATTTACAAAACTCGTCAACTTTGTAGGGTATTTTCTCATTAACCCTAACTTTTTTTACGCAAGTTAAAAGCATAATTTATTTAATTATTGTAACATAATTTGTTTATTTTAAAATGGAAATAACTTTTCGTTATGATTATTATGAGTTAGTTTTGTAAAATGTGCATTTAGATTTGATAACATTTATTTAGAATATAATGAGTAATTGAAACCTATAGAATTGATAAATACAATTTTTTTTGTTAGATAATCTATAGTTAGAATTCCACGTGAATAAGTGAGTTAAATGGGATTGATCGATAAATATGTATATGAAATGTTTTTTTTTTTCATACAAAATATGTATATGAAATGTTAAAAAAAATAGTATGTACAATTAATAGTGGGTTATTATCAAACAATGGCTATAATTGTTAAAATTTAATATGTAAGAGACCTCTAATTTACCATTTAGAGTAGTAAATATATATTTTTTATGGTAAATCTTTACATTATAAAATTATATGCACAATATTTTTAAAATCAAAATAAAAATAATCATTATTATTATGAAAAAATAATAATAATTAAGAAAATGTAATTATCAATAGCCTTAGGGAAAACTTAAAGAAAATAAAAAATATAATTTTTTTTAGGCTTAAACATACATTTGGTCCTTGTATGTACACCAATTTTTCGTTTTAGTCCCTGTATCGAAAATTTTGACAAAATAGTCTCTGTATCGCACTTTTTTTTTTGACGTTGATCCCTGCCGTCCAATTTCATCCAAGTGGCAAACGTTTTGCCACATGGACCCTGCCACGTGGAATGCTAAAGGGACCAAAATTAAAAAATTGAACTGAATGCAGGGACCAAAATCAAAAAATTTAACTCAATGCTAGAGGGACTAAAACCAAAAATTTAAACTAATAGCAAAATGACCCATTTAAACTCTAAATCCCTAAATTGAAATTTGTTTCTCCACTCTTTTCTTCTCTTCTCTTCTCATAAACCGACTTTCATGGCAAAAATAATTTTGCGTCGATCATTGCGCCCCATTTGGATGAGTTTTTTGATGAAATTATGAGAGGCATTGCAAATGTTGACAACGTGATCAGAAAGCGCATCGAGAAAACCACCACGGTTGGGCGGTTGTTGATCGGGATCGTTGAAAGGGAAATCATCAGGATAATCTTTTTTAGCAATGAATCTCTCTGTTGAAAGGTTGATGAGAAGAGAAGAGTAGAGAAACAAATTTCAATCTAAGGATTTAGAGTTTAAATGAGTCATTTTGCAATTAGTTTAATTTTTTGGTTTTAGTCCCTCTAGCATTCAGTTCAATTTTTTGGTTTGGTCCCTGCATTTAGTTCAATTTTTTGGTTTTGGTCCCTCTAATCTATTCAGCAACATTTTTTGGCCACGTGGCAGGGTCCAGGTGGCAAAATGTTTGCCACTTGGATCAAATTGGACGGCAGGGACCAACGTAAAAAAAAAAGCGCAATACAGGGACTATTTTGTCAAAATTTTCGATACAGGGACTAAAACGAAAAATTGGTGTACATACAGGGATCAAATGTATGTTTAAACCTTTTTTTTAATAGTAAACAAAAATATAACTAAATTTCAACTATATGATGTTAGAAAATATGCAAAATGACTTGTATATGTTTAGAGACAAAGAAACATGAAGTTGGACTTTTATTTGTAACCAAACTTTTTTATATATTTAAGATTAGAGAGAGTATTTGTTAGTTTTAGCATTCCGCCGATACAACAGTTACTTGCTTGCTCGCTCTTCGGAGGTTAAAGCTTGTATGTATCGGAGGAATAGATAAAGCTTCATTCATTTAAGAAAAAGAAGTTTGAAAAAGATTTGACCGTACAAGGGTAGAAAAAAAGTTGAGTTTGAGTTGTTTTTAAGCTTTTGAAATTGTTTAGTGAATGAGAATAACTCACGGTCGCGATTCGTACATCAGAAACCGGTTTACTCGAAAGCGAAGATCATACACCTAACTCCTCCTTTTTATTCAGTTGGTTTAATTAAATCTTATTAATTAAAGTGAAATATGACGGAGACGAGTCGTACGCCAGACTCCTTCCTATTTTTTTTTTTAATTAACAAGTTTTTTTTTTTAATTTTGGAACAAGAATAACTTGCTGTCACAAGTCGTACGTTAGGGACCGATTTATTACTCATTCCATTTTTGTGAGAAAGTTTTCAACGATTCAAACTCAGACAGTTAACAAAATGAAAGACAATTAGATTAGAGAGATGCATATATGAAATGCACATGTATGAGATAATGATGATGACAAACTTAAATAGATGCACACAATAATATATGAACAAATAATAAGCAAGTAACAATTAAATGGAAATGAGTTAAGATTGTTTTGGTCAAAAAAAAAAGTAACAATTAAATGAGCGCGAAGTAAATCATCATCGGACAAGGAATAAACTCATCGAACATCAAATAAATTCAACATACATCAAATAAATTTGTTTAGTTAGACTTTATTAATTAAAGTGAAATAAGACAAACACGAGTCGTACAAAACAAAGATAAAGAAACATAAATAACAAAGATAAATGGATGAGAAGAACACATGTATGGTTTGGATTACTCTGCTATATATAGAAAACCTTTGACTTACAAAACAACTAACTTGTTGACTAAAAATGTACAATGAAACATGTAGTTGCCACCAAGTGTATTTTACTATTAAATAAGAGTTATTTAACTATAATGTTTCCTAGATTTTATATAAGAACTTCAAATAGTAGGATAGGATACTCAGATGCTGGGCAAGTTGTTTGGACACTAGTGTTAGAGATGGATGGTGGGCGATGGTTCCATTATTTATGTTTGGAACTCGCCTTGGATTCGCACATCACCAAGCTTCAGACCGACCACAACGCCTCTGCCCTAACATCCTGAGCTCACAGTTCAGCATCTGATGTCGTGGCGTCAAGACATCAGCTTCATAATAACTATCTCCCGCTGCGTTCAAATATTAGCACGCGGGGTGTCTAATGCACTCAAGATCATGTCATTTGCGGCCAACTAAATGAGAGTCCAACACACTTTTTTAATATGCATCTATGCTCAAGAATGTTGGACACAATTGGCAACCCTGACGGAGGCCTCTTTCTGGAGTGATACGCCCAACTCTGTCGTTGTTAAGGAGCATGCAGTATTCAACTACAGTGTCACATATCATCATCCAATAGACCCACTTCTCGCAGAATCCGGGTATTTCAAGAACCCCCTTCAAGTAAGGCCATTTGTCACCATCAACGGCTGCAAGAAGGATGAATAAAACCTTGTTTCACAACGGTTGAAGCTGTGTGAGGGATGGGAACTCATCGGCGCTAATTAAGAAGGTTAACAACAGAAATTGAGGTGTTGTTTTTTAATTGTTAGTAATTTGGTATATTACTAACCTATTATATCAAGTTCAAACTAAAATACTCAGACAGAAGCTGGATGGATCAGCATTGGAAAAAAACATGCGTTGATTCGCGTTAGCAACATGTTTTGTATCGACATCTCAATTCTCATGTACGTGTTCATTTACATCAATCTCAATAGATCTATTTACAAACTGTGAAAATTGGATATCTTTATTCTATGGGAGAAATTTCTATATGTGTAAAATTGTATACATAAGTATCCTATAGTAAAAATACCGAATTTTCCTTCTCAGTGAAAACGGACTCGAGCAAATATATAGCCAATCTTGTCTCGCGTGGATGGTACTGTTCAACGGGATCCCTTGGCTATTATTAGCTTAGTATATCTGCAGGTAGAATAACGACTGTGGCAAAATAAGAAGATTGTTCATCATATATTGAAGCAAACTCAAAGGATGCAAATTAGTTAGGTGAAGAGATGAATAATTGAGTACCTTTTTTCTTACACCGTGCCTTGTTGTCGTAAAGGCTGCGATTCAGCATGAACTACATTGTTTTGTTGGTCCAGTGGCATGTATTGTGACATGATAGCCATAATCTCTGAGTCCATGTAAGACTACAAAAAAATAATTATGTAGGTAATTAAATTGTGACGCTAATAAACTACAAATGTGGTTTTAATGACTTTGCAGCGGACTGCACGGTGCATTTTCTACGGAGGATTCAAATCTTTAAATTGCAGTCCACACGATCGTAAGTTCAGTTATTATGTATACATTACATATAGACTATATCTAAGAATAAATAGGCTTACTCGGAGTCTATATTTGTAGAATATGTAACCAGCTAGACCAGCTCCCACGACAACTGCTATGACGACAAAGGCAATGACCTTTCCAAATTTTGATCCACTTCTTTCTGCAAATGTACAAACCAAAATTATAATCTTGGACTATTATACAAAAAAATTAAAATATTCCTGTTAAGATTTTAATATCTTACCAATACAAATATCTTGTTCCTTCATATAAAGAAGATCTCCTTTGCACTTACAATCATAACTACCCCATGTGTTCTTACAGCTGCAACCATCACACTGACAAACACTTCTTTCTCTACATTCGTCAACATCTGAATCAGATCAAAAGAGATATTACATTAGAGTTATATTTTTTGTAAAATCGATCGTATAAAGAAGGCAACATAGTGTTTTAAATTTGTGCAGGAAACAAAACAAATATTACCTTCACATTTATTGCCGTCTCCGAGAAATCCAACAGGACAGTGGCAGCCATTTACCTTAGATTCCTTTATTCAAAAAGAAAAATCTGTTAGCCTTGAGCCGTGTTCAAGAATGTACGCAGCACAATAAATATTTAACGGTAAATAGCACTTTTAGTCCGTGTAATATGGATGCTTTCTAATTCTAGTCCCTCCAAACAAACTTTTGTTTGTTTTATGTAGGGACTAGAACCAGAAAGCGCTTGCTCGCATTACAATGAACAAAAACGCTACTTAACCAATATTTTACCGCCAAAAGGGACAAAAGAAAAGAAGGAAAACTGAAGATTTGGTTAAGCAGTACTGAACTGAACAAGCCGAGTAAGTAATCTTATTTCTAGTTTCTGACCAACAACCTCCATTGTTCAAAGAACATCTTGCAGGTCCAAAAGCTGTCATATAAAGAGTTCACATTTCAGCAACATGAAAAATAGCTTATTATTTTGAGTACAGTAAACAAGCAGCGACCGAAGTGAATCTTGATCCCTGATGATGAGAGTATATATTCTAATATTCAGAAAATAACAGGAATGCGAAACATTTTATAATAGAAGGAATACCTTCACATGTTGTATAACCATCCCCCTGATACTGAACACCCTTCACAACCGGACACTCGCAAACTCTTCCCCTAAAAGTATCCTGACAAACAATAAAAGGTTCAACTAAGTTGCAGCCAATGACAGCAGCACTGTATCTTGGAAGAAAAATCCGTGATGGAAATTCATTATCTATATACCTTGCAAGCAGTTACATTAGCACTTCTGTCTTGCCAGCATCCACCGTTTCTTTCAAGACACTCATTAGTTTCGATATCTGATAAATCCAAACCAGAATTAATTTAATATCACTGAGCTAAAAGAATCGATCATATTAGCTAAGTAAATTAAGTACACTAACCTCCACTTAAACACACTTGGGGTTCAGTAGTCTCCTTAAATCCAGCACATATTGCCTTTAGGACAGATGTTCGCTCTAATTTTCCTTTAGACAAAACAAATGAAAACTTGAGGATTTTGGTATGACGCAAATGCTCATTGAAGTTGAAATTGAATTGAAGATGTGTCCATTTAAATAACTAACCTCTATATTGGACATTGTTCAAAACCAATGTTGGCAAAATGGTTACGTCACCGCGAGATCCTCCCCCAATCTGTAAATCACAAATGGTTCAATGACAGTATAAATTATATAAATTACTAGTAAAAGTAATTTATTTGTTGAAAAGTGAAAACAGTTCGAAAATTTATCGATTTTCGAAAGACATATCAGTAAATATTTACCTGTGCTCTTTGTTCAATCTTTAGCACTTCATTCTCCACATCAGCTTCAGGGTCACCAACACATTTCTTAATTTGCTCAATAGGAAGATCTGCATTATTAAGATCAATTTCGTAAAAAATAAACAAAAACAGAAGAATCAAATTTACAGAAGTATCAAAAATATGCATTTACCTAATGATTTCATGACATCTTCAGCACAATCTTTGCTGTATTTTTTCTCCTTCATAGAACATCTAACATGAAAATCAGTGACATAATCCCACCAGACCCATGACCGGTTACTCTCATTTGCTACTCTATGAACACAAAGTTGCCTCAAATTCTCATACACTACATCCTTCCCTTCATATCCTTGTCCAAAATCTTTTTCTGGATCCGGTGCGCAATATCTTCCGTGGTTTATACATTGAGACTTACACTGGCTACTTTCAACAAATGGCAGTGGACAAAACCATGTTATATAATGCGGAGTAAACAATGTATATCCACCTCTCTCAAGAATCTGAGCATGACCCTTGAAATTCTTTACAAAATTCATCTGTTCATCGCAACGAGCACCACATTCGTCGTTGCTGTTGGTCCAGAACTCGTACTCAACTCGATTATCAGGGTGAGGTACCGATTCCCTCCAATCTATTCTTAACAAAACTTCGTCTTTGTTATTAAGAGATTCTTTCAATGAATCGCCAAAGGATTTGTCTATTAGAGCTGATGGAATTACAATCTTTTCTATGTAGCCGTCCGCATCGGTGCTCTCCTCGGGTGAATCCATAGTTATCAGTGTCTCATCAATGCTGTCAGCTACTAAAACTGCTGCAGCTCCAGCTTGTTGAGCATGCCATACCTTTAAGGCAAAATAACAATCTACATACAAGTGCAAGTAAGCTTGTCAATACGCATTACAAAACTTGGATTCGAAGAAACTTGATCATTTGAGTGACTTTTACATTAAGACTAGTCCTTCTGTTGGCTTAAAAGAAACTACATTGGCAGTGACAACTGCCACAAATAAAACCATTTCTTATTGGAATTTATCTATATGTTGCTTCAAAGATACTAAACAACAACGATAACAACCACCATCACGTTGACATTCAAGCATGAGTGATTAGTCCCACATCGACTATAGACGAACTAGAATTAAATAATAAATAATATGAAGAGATGTTACTTATATATTTTCGATGTACCAAAAAAGAGGTAGAGATGTGGTGCCAAGTTAATGAGTTCCACCAAATGATGAATTTCGGGAGAAGCGTAGCTTCGATTCCTAAGTAGAACAAATTTTTCCGAACTCTGGATCTCCTAAGAATCTCAGAGTTATTAATACAAAAAAAAAAAAATAGATGTGGTCTCAAAAGCCTCTTCATGGTCCCAGTCTTTAGGTGGTACATATCATGCCTTAAATTATGTTATTATATTCTAATGTGTTGAATTTCAAGATACAGCTTGGATATTACATGTTTTAGCATCCTAGAATCATAAACATCAATTATCATATTAGAGAAATCAGAAATGTATCAGGAGCAGTTTCTGGAGTCATTTACTCTGTGCCGAAACTGTTCTAGTAGGCTATATATATTTCACAAAATAAACAGATATCTGAATATAAAAACGGATCAACCAGTTCCTGTCGCATTATATATATAGTGGGCGGGTTTGAATGTTGATTCCCTGCTTATTCATCTCAAGGGCTGAATTTCAACTACTTGACACAAAAAAAATCAACCAATTGATGAATCAATTCTATCATCAGAGTAGCATATCAACGAACGGTTTAATTTTTATACACCGTCAACATAAAATTTACACTGTCAACATATCATAACCAAACAAATGCCTAACTTTAGAACTAGCTACGATGAATATCAAACGTTTTTAATGATGTGATGGATATAATTGATCGATAGTATAATTTTTTTTTAGACATAGTATATATGTATTAAATCATATAACTAATCTCAGCAGCTATATCAACCAAAAAAGAACATAACATAACAGAGATTAATTAATTTATCTGACAGTAAAAATAAAACAGAATTAAAAGGCAAAACATTTAATTAACATATGCATGTGAATGAAACATGAAGCAAGCACATGATAATTAAACAAAGAAAGTCAACTATGAAAAAGGTTGACTAAAAACCAAGAACAAAAAACAATTACCTCCACGATCAAGAAGAACAATAGTTGGACGATAAGATCGAATCTTAAAAGGCTTATCACCTTCAAAAACATCACAACCATGATAGCCTTTTTGAGGATAAACAAGTGATCCTATAATATACCCTCCATAATTTGGAAGACCAAAGTTTCCTATAGCACCATCTTTTTTACCTCTTAGTTTATGTGGTGATAGAACAGTTATGCTGTTTTTCTCAACCACAAAACGACCTTGAACATGGCTTAGAAAAAAGAACAAGACAAAAAACATGGAGGGTTTCATTGTTTGAGAGTTTTTGTTTGTGTTTTGCAAGGTGGAAGAAGAGTAATAAAGAGGACTTGTTTGTTGCATAAAGACTTTGTAATTGTCTTGGTCTTCCAAGTGGAAATTTTGAGAGAGAGAGAGAGAGAGAGAGAGAGATTGGTGTTTTGCTAAGTTATTTGAATAATATGGTGGAGAGGTTTGAATTTCACAATCAAAGTTGTGACGTAAAGAGAGGGAAAAGATAGGTGAAATGTAAGAAGGAAGTGGTGGAAGGAGTCAGGAGAACTACTACACATATATAGAAATATGACTTATGATATTGACATTATTGTTTTTATAGTATATGGAGAAGAATTTTATTGTTTTCTAACTAATATTAGAAAAGTATTATTAATTTTTTTTCGTTTTTAAGGAGTTTTTTTTTTTGAACGGCTCGTTTTTAAGGAGTTTAGTAGTTCCGAGTTCGAGACGAGTTGTTATCAAGTGATTCTAATCTCCTCTCAAATGCAGTTGCAGTGATCGAACTATGGTTCTCTCCATCAAATTTAGTGCGAATTTTGATCCAAAATCACTCATCTTAATCGGTTTTTTCGTTTCTTTTTATTTAAATAATTGATTTCTCCATCGTGATTTTTTCTTCCCATGTTGTCTTACTCCCGTTATGGTGTGGAGCTATTTGATTGGGAAGCATAATTATACAGAATATTTGTATTTTGTCATATCATTTTTAAGCTTCATCATTCACCCAATTTATACTATTGACTCAGATGCGATGAACTTGTTCGGCAATTTATTCTTTTTTAATTTAAACAAACTTGGATATGATATAATTTCAATGAATGAATATCGTTATTTTTTTTTAGTAAAAAAAATGTATTGCAATATTTTTTAATTCTATCCTAAAAAAAATTGCAATACAGTCAATAACTCATAACACAAGTCTTTCTTTTCTTTTATTTTTTTTGGCTAAAAAATAACTGCCATTTTTTTTTTGTCACAACAACACAACATTCTTTGCTTAAGCGGTCAATGCAGAAAAATCAACTATTTTTGCTTTGGGATTTAGGGGTCAATTTGAGTAGTCAATGGTAGACGATAGGCTGGAACCGCACCTTGGAAGGCACGGTGAGTGTTTAAAGGGCTAATAGTAGGTCCAATCTTAAAATTTATTGAATTATCACTTTTGTAGATTTTTATAGAGTGAAATACCAAACTCTTTCTTGAAATTTTAAAATTTGGCAAATATCTCTTTAAAATTTGGAAAGCGGCAAATACAGCCCCTGAAATTGTAAAATGTCAATCAGATTGCCCCTTGCTTCATTTAACCCGTCTATTTCGATGACATGGACGTTAACTGTATACGTGACACCTGCCAGCGTTGCACCACGTCACATGAGGGATTAGTAATTGATCTGGATACACGTTATAGAAGGATAATTGACTAAAATTTGCAAAATCAAGGGGCTAAATTTAATAGTATTCTGGTCAATTAGTCCCCTAATTTTGCAAATTTTAGTCAATTACCCTCCTATCATGTGACGTGGTGCCACATTGGCAGGTTTCACGTATGCAGTTAATGCCCATGTCATCAAAATAGATGGAGTAAATGAAGCAGGGGGCAATTTGATTGACATTTTACAATTTCAAGAGTGTATTTGCCACTTTTCAAATTTTAAGGGGGTATTTGCCAAATTTTGAAATTTCAAGGAGGAGTTTGGTATTTCACTCAATTTTTATAACTTTGCGTAAATATAAATTATAGATTGTCTGATAAGTTATAAGTAACCGACATTTGTCAAGACACGTTAAACCTTATTTTTATTATGTGTGGACTTGAGTATTTTCAAATATAGGGCCTGTTTGTTTCAGCTTTAAAAAAATATATTTTTTTGTGTTAAATAATTTTGTGTAAAAAAAATTTACAAATTTTTTTTTATAAAAGCTTCAAATGAAAATTTGGTTTGAATACTAAAATGTTATTTTAGATATTTCATCATTTTATCGAAAAAAATTTGGATATTAAAATTTCAAAAAATCACTTAATTTTGAAGCTATTTCATAAAAATCATTTTTGAAATACTACTTTTTGAAAAAATTGAGATTTTGACTATGTTTTGATCTTTAATAATGTGTGTTTATGTTATATGATGTCCAAATTAGTGTTTCAATTTAAAAAAACGAATATAAAAAAATTGTAATATTTTAAAAAACAATTTTATAAAATCTATTTTCAAAAATACAAAGAAAAATCTATATTTTTTTAAAGCTGAAACAAACACACCCTTAAATAATCGGAATTCATTTTCATATAAGTGAGACCTAATATTATTTAGGTTGCACAAGTTAAAACTTCTAAAAGTAGTAATTTTAATTGAAAATTAATAACTATTTATTAAAAAGTTATACATTTATATAAAATACACAAGATTCAATTCAAATTTATTATTTTGAACTTCTTAACATGTGTAAATTTGTACATGATAAAAAAATATACTATCACCGTCCCAAAATTTAAGATCCTTTTGAGTAAATTATGAGAATTAAGAAAGTTGTTTGTGATATTAAATGTGTTTAACTATTAGTATCATTTTTACAAGGTTATCCTTAACTAGACTTTCACCTGTACCTTGTACCGGTCTTATAAGCTGATGTAAATATTAAAGAATTATTTTATATATGATGTATAATAATTAGAAAATAGTAATCTATCTATAATAATCTATCTATGACTTTAAATATTTGACCAATAATATATTATCATAGGTGTATTATATGTCTTAATTCAAATGGATAAAATTTGTCAAAAAAATTTTCAAATGGATAATTATAATTAAGTGTGATTGCAGCAAAGTTTTAACTTGTTACATGAAAACTTCTTGGAAAATCATTAACTCGTAGAAAATAGGGTTATTGATATTAGTAACATATTTTTTTCCATTACAATAGTAGTAATTATTATGAGAAAGAGAGAGAAAGTAATAGTCTATGAGAGAGAAAGTGTGAAAAAATGATAACATTGGAATGTGTATATGTGAACATTTTAATTTTTTTTGGTAGATGAAAAGGATTACTTTTTATTTTATTTTATTATGGCAAAAATTTATTGAAGAAATTATGAGAGAGTTTAGGAGGGAAAAAATTAGAGTTAATTGTTGCCATCTAACAACATTTAAAGATAAGAGATGAGAGAATTATTTAATACTTTTACAAAATCTCTTATCTTTAAATGTTGTAAGATTAGCAACAATACCCTAATTTTTTCCGTCCAATTGCAAACATTTAATGAGATTATATTTGCTTTTATGTGCACTATTGATTGGCTTATATACACTGTATTTACTTTTGTAGTGGTTCACGTTTTTCCAGTACAAATACACGATTTTTTTTTGGAAACGTTAGTAATGAAGATCGGCTGAATTTTTTTCACAGATAATTATAAAAAAACGTTTTCTCTCTCAATGCTAAACTTAAACATTAAAGTAAATACAAAATTAGTTGGTCAACATTTGACACTGCACCTGTAGCATTGGTATATTGGAAGCAAAAATTTCTATAATGCTATTTACTTGTAATTATCATTATTTGATTGTTGCAACTCTGTCAAGATTGAACTAAAAATTCAAGAGAAGAGTTACATATATTAATAACAGATGAGGAATACAAAGATCTTGTTGTAACTTTTAATGTGGTCTATAAATAAATTTTTTCGTAATTTATAATAATTAATTAACATTGTATGTACGTTTTTTCAATTCTATTGTTTAATTTTATATTATCATGTTTAATAATGATTATATATTTGTCTTACCTCTTTTTATTGTTGATAAAATCATACATCTTTATAATATTATACATTTGACATGAAATAATTTATTGTTACAATTATATATCATCTTATAAGGCGCACGTGCGGTGAAAGTCTAGTGTTTAATAATTTCTTTAATTTAACTCTTTTTTTTGACAACTTCTCTAATTTAACTCTTATATGTCCCTAATGAATGTATTGTTTGTTTTGCTTTTAATATATTAAATTTATCTCCTCTTTGTTGTCTTCTTAATTTCACATTTTTAACTCTTTGATTCATATAAATATGACGTTCCACTAATAAAAAATTAATATTTATAATTTTCAGGGGATGACATATTTTATCTCTGATATAAGCTTTAAAATGACTAATATAAGTTAATACTGATAAAAATTTAATATTTATAATTGACGGGGAGACGACATATTTTATCGTTAATAAAAGTATTAAAATCGATATTACAAGTTATTACTGATAAAAATTTATAATTCATGTGATGATGAAAATTTATAATTGACGGGGAGATGATATATTTTATACTATAAAGTTTTAAAATTCCTATTGGAATTTATTATCGATAAAAATTTATACTTCACAGGGAGATGACAATTTTATTTTCGATAAAAGTTTTAAAATCACTGTTAAAAGTTATTACTGATAAAATTTATAATGACAATGAGATGATAGTTTTTATTGCTGGTAAAAGTTTGTTTCATCTTTATATTATTTCTTTTGGAATGACAATTAACTATCCTCACCCGCGAAACGCGTGGGCAGCCCCCTAATATTTATTACAAATTGCAGAAAAAGATGTATCATACATAGCGGTATGGAGGGGAAAATGATAAATGCTCTTAAAAATTGAAAAAAGTTCTTATAAATTGAGACAAATTGAAAAAAGTTCTTATATTTTGGTACAAAGATTCTATTATTTATGCCTTATTTGCATTTGCAAGAGTATGATGAACAACCATATTTATTTCACTCCTAAGAAACTCTATATGAATTGAGAGTCGTGACAAAGAGTGAATAAAATAAAATGATACTATTTAGAAAGGACACCTCTTAATTCAAATACAACTATTATTACTTGAATTAAATGAGTCTACTACAACCTTTGAATGTAGAACTCACTTCTCTAATTTCTCCCTAAAACCCCAAATTACCCTTCAAGTTGAGACGTAGATCCCGAACTAAGGTTCAAAATGTAGAACCCGAAATTTGTGTAGAGTTTTGAGGGATAGAGACACTAGTTCGGGTTCTAGATTCCGAAGTAGTGTATATACCCCCCAAACCCTGCACAAACTTCGAGTTCTACATCCCGAACCTTAGTTCGGGATCTAGATCCCGAACTTGTGACTATACCCCCAAAATTCCGCACAAACTTCGAATTCTACATCCTGAATCTTAGTTTGAGATCTACGTCCTAAATTTTGCTTAAATACCCCCTAAAAACAAAAATAGTAGTTAAGGAAGGGAAAGAGAATGTAGGGGGTTTGAGAAATTTTCCCTTTAAATTGAGAAAAAATGACATCCGTCAAGCCCAATAGCGCTTCACCTAGTTGCACTTGATCCATAAATCTTAACAAAGTGAGGTAAAGATCGTTACATAAAAAAAATGTTATGCATAACAATGTAATAATTACAACACTTTTTTATATTACTCAAGCTATGATTACATACGTCCGTTTGATAGTGTGAAATTAATATAAGTTAATTATGTGTTGTTAGTTATTTTTTTTATGCTTCATCTTCTCCATCGAACTTTAATTGCTTTACCTTGAAATAATTGTTTTACATTGTCTTTGATGTTACCATTGCTTGTCCTTTGAACCACTTTGAAAATTTCAATTTTAGGTTTTTTGTTTTAAAGCATTTGAATCAAAATTAGAATCACAAATGTATTATAAATCACTTTTTGTGATGTTTCTGGATAATTAATGTTACTTTTGACGTTTTATTGACCTGAAACCGTCGGGATTCATGCTGATATCGCGGGTTTGAAACCGGGTCGAAGTGACCCGGCTGAAGGTTGAAGATGACATGATTCATTTAATATATTTTTTAAAACGTTTATATTATAAATATTATAAAACGCAAATAAAATACAAACTTGTCGTTTGGTGCAGCGGTGGATGCTACCACCGCTCAGTAAAGTGACGTGGGTTCGAATTTTGCGGGCACATTATGTGAATTTTTTTAAGGCAATATGGTTACTTTATATGTATATGTAATTAATGGAATTCAAATGAAATTAAATGTTTTTTTTTTACTAAAAATGAAATTAAATGTTAAAGGTTTAAAATAATGTTTGTATTTGTAACACTATTAGTCCTTAATTATATTGAACAATTTAAAATTTATTCTAGAAATTCTTTTATTATGTTTATATATAATAAATTAGGATGAAATATATGTACCAAAAAAAAATTAGGATGAAATATTAATTTATATTTTCTAATTAATCATCACAGATTAGGAAAATAATTTTAAATCTCCAATAATATTCGATAGTTTTAGTCAAACAATATGATTTTTTCATAAAAATTAGGTATTCGATGAAACATATATTATGATTGAACCACACATTTCAAATCCGATCATCAAAATTATGACTCTTATTCATTTGTTGGTCCAATTAAATGATTTTGAATTGGAGTATAATCCTCAATTAAAGACCAGTTAATAATGCTTCAGTTCTGTAAGTGCACCAGTTCACCCTTATGTTTTTATAATTGTCAAAACACATGAAAGTAGAGTAGAACATATTTTGGCAACATTACAAATCACTTGATAGCGAAAAACCATTTTTTAACTGTGGAAAATTGATTTGAGGTGTTTTGTATCGATACATAATCACTTGTATCGATACAAATGTCCTGAAACTACTTCAGGCTGATTTTGTGCAATTTGTATCGATACATATATTTTTTTGTATCGATACAAAATTGGTCTCTCAGGGGCAGAGAGTCACTTGTGTATCGAATCATGCTTGCATGTATCAATACACACCTAACTCTCTCTGAAAACCAGAGAACGCATGATGTATAGAATCATGCTTGCATGCTTCGATACATATCAGTCAGTTTTTCAAGAAACTGATATATGTAACGATACATACTCGTGCTTGTATCGATACATAGGTCAAATACTTCAAATTTGAACGCTGGTCAAGGTGTTTGTATCTGTAGTACCCGGCGCAAAAAATATACAGATATGCAATGATGAAATGCAATGCACAAATGTAAACAATGAAACCGCCACCATATTTTATTTATCCCATGAGGGGAAAGGAAAATAATGATAAAACCTTAAAGATCGGGTTCGGGAGTTGGTTACATGAGGGGAAGATGTTAACACCCCCTCATATCCGTTGTACTCAACGGGAACCATTTGAGGAATTTTGGTTTGCATAAACAGAGATAACCGTACAAAAAGAAATAAATTACCGCATATTGAACAGAAAAGGGAAAAAAAAGTTTTTTATTATTTGGCTTGACGAGAGAGGCTCTCGCTCCTACGTATCCCCCAAGTACAATGAGGA
Organism: Trifolium dubium; assembly: GCA_951804385.1. Classification (NCBI taxonomy): domain Eukaryota; kingdom Viridiplantae; phylum Streptophyta; class Magnoliopsida; order Fabales; family Fabaceae; genus Trifolium; species Trifolium dubium. Next base: position 23,384,290 of record OX638062.1, on the reverse strand, counting down.
AGTCAAAGCTCACGTAGTTCTTCCAGAAAAGAAAGATTTTGTGTGTTGGTTGTTTTTAGTGAACGATGCTTAGGTCGCATTCCACTGATACAACAGTATGCTTGTATGCTCGCTTCGGAGGCTTAAGCGTTTGTCTGTATCAAGGGAATGGATAAAGCACCATCCGTTTAAGAAAACAAGTTAATAGAGATTTGAAAGTTGAAAAAGATTTGACTGCACAAGGGCAGAAAAAACAGTTTAGTGGGTTGAGTGTCTTTTATGAGTTTTAGGAATTTGTTTGGAGAATGAGAATGATCCTAAATCACGAGTCGTCAGTCAGGGACCGGATCATCCGAGCAGAAACGAGTCGTACGACAGGCTCCCTCTTTTCATTCAGTTTATTAAATGAACATTCTTAATTAAAGTGAAACAAGCCGAAGGCGAGTCGTAAGTCAGGCTCCTTCCCATTTCATTTAATTAAACAGTGTTCCGTTTTAAATGGCATGCGAATAATTCGAAGCCAGAGTCGTACGAAAGAGACTGATTTATTCACATTCCATATTCAAAGATAAGTTCACAACAGGTTTCAGATCAGAAAAGAAAAGAAAAAGGGTAGAAGATGCGAGAAATGCGAATACATGATGTATGATGATGACAGTGTAATAATGCGACAATTAAATAATGCTCAAAATAAATATGCGGACACATAAATAAATGAGTAATCAGATAATCAGGCATAAATTGAAACTGGCAAACAGAGAGGCAAATTAACGAGCATTTTAGCAAGCAAGCGTAAGATAAGCTCAAGACGAGTCGTACGTCAGGCTCTCGCTTATCTTACGTTCAGAACATCAAGTCACATTTCAAATGAAAATAAAAAATAAATTCAAAGCGCGAGTCGTAAGACAGGGCCCAATTTATCTTTATTTCACTCAAAAGTTAAATCCAACAAACAGCTGAGATATTATTTAATTATGACGTTATAAGTCGAACATTAAAGAAATGATTTGTTTTAAACTATTTTAGTGATCGGTCGACATAACGGAAAAAAAATCATTTAAACGATATTAATTAAAATAAAGCAAACAGAGACAAGTCGTAAGTCAAGCCCTTTTTACTCTACGTTAATTAAATCGTTTAAAATATTCAAGATAAAAAATAAATCAAGGACGCGAGACGTACGTCAGAGTCCGATTTATTTTTTATTTCGAATAGAGTTTTCGAACATGAAAAGGGAATAACATTTTTTATACTCGTTAACGTCATAATTAATTAACATCAGCAGGGAGGTGTAGAGGCAGCAAGGGGTGCAAACAGAATAAATAAAAAAAACAGAAAAAAACATAAAACTGTGCCCAAAAAGGGGTTGGCCCAGGTCTACTTCACCAAGAAAACAGACCGGGTCGGGTACACATGGGTCAAACCCGCCCGATCACCATACCCAGCCGTCCAAACAAAAAAACAAAGGGGGGGGGGCGACGAAAAATTGGGGGGCGCGCGCGAGAAGCCCACTGGCCAACCGCGCGCTGCCACGTGGCAGACCCCTTCTTCAACCTCACAACAAACAGAACCAGACGCGCGGTGAAGGAATGGAGGGATCGTCGGCGATGCTACCGGAAGGAGTTCTGGTGACCAAAAATCATGAAACTATATACCGTTTTAATCAGATTTTCACAAGGATTATATATCTTCACTTAGATTCAACAAACAACGCATAAATAAAAGGAAACGAACGGAAAAGTAAACGAACCAAAAACGTCCAACACGACTATCCGGCGAGATTTAGCGCAAAGTAAGAGAAGGAAAAGCTTCAGAAGAGTCTCAAACGTATGAATCCATGTTCCTTTACCTTCGATTGTACACGAAACGGCCGGATCGGAGTATTTTGTTTTGGCCGGAATTTCGAGTTCGGTTTTGACCGTTCGATACTTTTTTTCACAAAACTGAGGTCGGGAAAGGGTTTAGGAGGGCTGGAAGCTTTGGAAAAGTGTATTCGATTGTTGATTTGGTGAGATTTTGAGTTCGCCGGAAAAGTGGTTTCCGGTGATGGTTTTGGCATTCCGGCGGTGGTGCCGGAAAAGTGTTGATGGAGGAAGGAGGAGTGATTTTTTCTGATTTTTTTTGTATTGGGAATTGTGAAATTGATTGGTAATGATTGAGTGATGTGAAGTTTGTATTTATAGAAAGAAATTAGGTTAGATGGTATTTTTGTAATAATGGTGTAATTTTGGGTTAAGGGGAGATTAATACAAAAATGGTAATGAAAATGATTAAGTGGTTGAGAAGATGATGTGGCATAATGTGATTGGCTATTGGAAAAAGATATTTGTGGTGAAAAAGAATAAAATGTTTTTATTGATAAAAAATTTTTTTTTGATGTTTTTAAAAATAAAATGCGATGAAAATAAAAATGAACGAATGTAAACGAAATGAAACATATTTTTTTGTGATTTTATGCAAAATTAATGAAAGACACGAAAAGATTATTTTTTAATTTATTTTTGGGCATTTCTTATAAAAATAAGAAATAATTTTTAAAATAAAATATTTATTTGAAAAGGTGCAAAATTAGGGTATTACAGCTGCCCCTATATAATTATCTTATACTCGAGTGCGTAAATAACTTGCTTATTTGTGCGCTCGTGGTGAAAGGTAATTAAATACAAATGCCCTAATTTTGTGATTGAAAGTTATGCAGCGAAATGGATGCAGATGGAAGATGAAGGTGGAAACATACCTCAGATGATTAGTAACAGAATACTTGAGAATGAAATGATCGTCTCCCGCCCGGGTGCTTTGATCTAAAAAACGAGTCGTCTCCCGCCCGGGTGCTTTAACTCAAAAGAAAAAACTGAATTGTCTTGAATAATTATCCAATTAGTCTCTAGAAGTTGCAATCCAAACTCTACTTCCACTGAAAATATGAGACTGATTTGAATCTATCCATCATTTTGAAGAAACTGCGATCCAAATACTGCGCCCGTTGAAACATTAAAACTGACTTGAATCTATCCTTCATCCTGAAGAAACTGCAATCCAAATTAAGCGCCCACTGAGATCTATCTGAATTTATCCTCTACTGAGGAAGCTGCGATCCAAACACCTACTTCCACTGAGATCTATCTGAATCTACCCTCTATTGAGAAAGCTGCGATCCAAACATCTACTTCCATTGAGATCTATCTGAATCTATCCTCAACTGAGGAAACTGCGATCCAAACATCTAATTTAGATCTATCTGAATCTTTCCTCTACTGAGAAAACTGCGATCCACACCTCTACTTCTATTGAGATCTATCTGAATCTATGCTCAACCGAGGAAACTGCGATCCACACATCTAATTCCACTGAAAACATGAGACTGATTTGAATCTATTCATCATTCTAAAGAAATTGCGATCCAAATTTTGCGCCCACTGAGATCTATCTGAATCTCTCCTCTACTGAGGAAGTTGCGATCCAAACATCTACTTCCACTGAAAGCATGAGACTGATTTGAATCTATCCTTCATCCTGAAGAAACTGCAATCCAAATTCTGCGCCCACTAAGATCTATCTGAATCTATCCTATACTGAGGAAGTTGCGATCCAAACATCTACTTCCACTGAAAGCATGAGACTGATTAGAATCTATCCTTCATCCTGAAGAAACTGCAATCCAAATTCTGCGCCCACTGAGATCCTGCTGAAGTTTGAGGTATCCTGAAAAAGAGTACTTGCTGTAAAGAGAAAGTTGAATATTCTGTCCTTATTCTTGACAACTATCAAGCAACTGTCTTGCTGAGGAACATGATTCATCAATCAATTTATTGAAGATGCAGTGTGCTAACTCCATTGAGCATATGGTTCTAAAACCAACTTGCTAAGGTACATAATACCAACTCTACTTAGGATGCATCATGTTGACCAACTTACTGTAGTAATGACTTATTGATCCATTCACTGGGGATGCTGTGCATAAGCCAACTTTACTGGGGAAAACGGTTTAATAACCGACTTGCTGAAAATGCGGTGTTCCAACCGACTTACTGGAGACGAACAATTATCAACTGTCTCATTGGGGAAAGAAATGATTCCTCAACCTTTCTCATTGAAAACATGATGCACTGACTGATCTTCTTGGGGATGACACTTTGTTGACCAATTCATTGGGGAAAAGATTCTTCAACCCTTCTTGTTGAGAAATTACGATTCAATAACCGTTTTGTTGGAGAATTAGGTACATCAACCTTTTTCACTGGATGAGAGATCCAAGTTCGCAACCTGTTAAAACAAAATTTTGAACATGTGCTTCATGAATGCATGTTTATGTATATCTGATGCCTAAATGCAAAACTAATGCGAATGAGTTATTAAACAATATGCAGAAGTTTGTATGCATGTATGCGTGACTACATGTATGCATGAATGCATGAATTTATGAGTTTCTGTTGAAGAGAGTTTGAATTTCCCGGCACCGAGAATCTGAGTAACTCTGATATTGTTGGAATGAGGACTCTTGCAAGCTTCTGTTGCAGGACGGGTGTTCAAACAGACTTCCAAAGAGGAACAACAACTTTCTTTGATTACAACAGCGTGCACTGAGAGTGGAAACTCTTTACCATCCATGGTATTGACAACCACGGTTCTGCCATATCTCACCACATGTAACTTTTCAGAAGGATATAATCCTGACATAGTATGCCCCAAGCACTTGAATCCTTGAAGGGTATGTCCCTGACCAACTGATATTTGCAGTGTAACCAACTCTTGAACCAATTCACTCTTGATAAGTGGAGTATTCAACTTGTTTGCCCCTGATTGGCAGAATCCATAGATGACTTGCCCCTAGCTAAGAACGTCTCAAATCATCTTTGCCTCTGATCAGACCATTGTTCAAATTTCTTTGATGTCAAGTATTAATTTGCAAATAAAATCCTTTCTTTTGAAAAGTGTTTTGCACATGCAAGTTTTTTGAAACACATATGATGTGTAGAAAAGAGAGATAATTATTAATTACTCAACAAACTAGAGCAGTCAGCTTAACAATACATTTGCCGAGTGCTTTCAAAGGGAACCTAGCTTCAATTAGGTCTTTTGAGGGTTATAACATGCAATTAGGATTCATGTAAATCAAGCCAGAAAAATGATATAAATTTGTGTTATCTGATTTCTTATACTTGAACCTTTGCTTGTCTTTAAGCACATAAATAATGACTCTTTTTAGTACATGTTTGAAACTCGACACGACAACTCTAATCATACGTGGTTGCCAGCTAGAGAAGAAAATCAAGTAATAAACATCAATACCACAAGCACTGTAATAACACAAAACCACACATCGCAGTCAAAGACTCTCATCATATGAAGATAAATCTGAAGTATTTCTTTGTGACTCTAACTTTTGCTTAAATCTTATTCACCCTTTTCATTCAAGCGCAATCACATTAAGCCCGTTATCTTGTACACACTCATGGTAGAAAAATCTGTTAGTGATTATGATCACAAATCGAGGGGAGCTGGTCAAATCAGTTTGGTAAACCCCTCTTTCTCTTCCAAATGCAGTTGTGGGGGATCGGATAACAACCCGCCCTACCAAGTTCAGAACCAGACTCCTCTGAACCAACTACTAAATGGGTATATTTACTATGGTTTTTCAACAACTGCTGGGTTAAACAACCGAGTGAGGGTCATCTTACTCAATGAGTGCATTCTCACTTTTGAATTTAACCAAAGTATGCAAATTTTCATTTCTGGATCATTCACTTATGTTCATCGATTTCCTACTTAGTTTATGCTCAAGATGGTGCCGACTGATAAGATAAACTACTGAGGGTTACTTTAAAACTTATGTTCAGGTCTTTGTCAAAATTAGTACTCAAATTGATCTTACATACTTCTAAGAGTCTAAGGTGTTAAGACAGTACCGATTTTATTGAATCATTACTGGGCCTTCATAATATAGCCTGAAGTGCAAAACAACCTATATACTCTTAAAGTGCCACATCAAGTATCAAACCAAAATTGCTTTTTTTTTTGTTATTTCTAAAAAGATATATCGTAAGAAACTAGGAGAATCAGGTAACAACAAAGCACATGCAAGAACGACTCAATTCAAATTTTTTTTATTTTATGAAATAATAAAAGAAAGTGAAACAATGCCTTACATCATCAACTAGTTTTTTCACCATGGAAAGCATAAATCGGCAAAGATCAGTTATTTGTTTTCATCATCCTCGCTCCAAGTTTGTAAGCAATAAAATAAGAACAAAAGAAGTGAACACAAATGGATTGATTCCAAAAACATGCATGTTTATTATATTAAAAATACTTGACGAAGTACATAATCTAAAAAGCAAACAAATGCTTGACAAGAAAGAAATAAAAAGCTTGACGATCATAGGGATGAGCTTCCTAGTATCACCGACTTTGAGAGTAGCAGAAGTAGTCATCGACAACAGCCTGATTCAATCAAACCATTCAATGTGCCCCAAAGCTGACACATTCTTCAAACTTTTCTTCAACTTTCATAGGTTTCTACTTGATTCACATCGGTCCCTAAATGTATCAATGACTGTTTATATTTCACAATTGGCTCACCGTCTTTGAAGTACAAAAACTTCTTGTTGATAAGTTCTTGCACCTTGTACTTAAAAGCCGTGCAATTATCGGTGGAGTGACCTTCAGTTCCAGCATGATAATCACAATTAGCATTGACGTCATACCAAGATGGAAACGGCGTTGTCATAGGTTTCAAAGCTTTGGGCTTCACTCTTCCACCATGGATAAGATGCGGAAGAAGTTGACTATATGGCATAGGAACCGGATCAAAGACCTTTTTTGGCTTTTGCTGAGCCTGTTGTGGTTGTTGAGGCACAGATACTTGACAAGGATATCCTGGGTACTGTTGATGCTGCATTGTTGCCACATATGGATATGGGAAATATGGGAACTGAACAGGCATTGTTGGCGGAGCCTCGTCATCTTCAGAAGTAACAACATTAGTTTCTTCCTCTTCTTTTTCTCTGAAACTATTAGCAGGCTTCTTTGTATTGTTCTTAGAACTAGCAACAGAGGGAATCCTACCACTCTTGATCCCAATCTCAATTCTTTCACCAGCTCAGACCAAATCAGAGAAGTTTGAGGAAACACTACCAATCATATTTTTATAGTATGCCTTCTATAGAGTATTGATGAACATGTCCACTAGTTCCGTTTCTAGGAGTGGTGGACGTACTTGAGAAGCCAAGACCCTCCATCTTTGAGCATAAACCTTAAAAGATTCATCATCCTTCTGAGTGGTGTTCTGAAGCTGAGCGCGGCTCGGAGCCATATTCATATTGTATAGGTACTGTTTGACAAAAGCATTAGCCAAATCTCTCCATGAATGGATGTTACTTCCTTCAAGTTGCATGTACCAGTTGAGAGGCACATTAGCCAGACTGTCTTGGAAACAATATATCATAAGTTTATCATCATGAGAATAAGAAGCCATTTTCCTGATATACATGATCAGATGGTTCTTTGGGCAACTCAGACCCTTGTACTTTTCGAAGTCAAGCATCTTAAACTTTGGTGGGAGCACCACATCTGAAACTAAGTACATCTTTGTGAAATCTAATGGATCCCTGTTTGTTTCTACCAGATTCAATCTTTCCTCTAGAGCTTGGTATTTCTGTTCTAACAGAGGAGTAGAATCAACCTTTGGTTCATTAACCGGGGGCACAAGTCCTTGATAAGCAAAACTGGGCCCATGAGGCTCAGGACCCTCATAAGCATCTCTTGGATCATCAAATGCTTCTTGATTCAAGTCAACCACTTGTTGAACATCATTAACCCTAGTAGGAACTTCCATAAGCGGAGCGGAGGTCACATGCACATATCCTTGTGGAACATAACCTTTAGGAAGACCAAAATTAGGCCAATCATAACCAGCAGAGGCATTTCCCTGAGTAACCGTAACCACAGGCGTAGGCGTAGGAGCCTCAACCATCCTTGGTTGCATATTCAAATTAGCCAACATCTCAATGACTTGATCTAGCTTTCCACCCAACTGGGTTACCTTTCCACCCATCTGGGTTACCTCAGTCTGTAGCGCATCATGCTTCTCTTGCCAGTTATCCATGATATGATGATAAACCTTCCTTGTCTAGATACCGGTGTCGGGAAGGTAACTGTTGGAATGAATGAACGAAAATGAAATTTTTGTGATTTGAAAAATGCATGATTTTTTTTATGATTGAAATGCATGATTTTGATTTTTTTTCAAAGACTTTTTCCACATTTTTTTTTTGTAAATGTATGAAAGATGAATATGCATGATTATTTTCATGGGTGCATGGATGTATGAATGCGATGCATGGATATGGTCACAGTAACATTGTATCATCAGGCGAACTTGATCTCAAAGTCACAAATCTTCCATATTCATAACTGGGTTCTTTTCAAAATGGAATCTCTGAGGCCAAAAGTTCAAATTTACCTGTAACCCATCCCTCTCACATGTTGTTCTAGGTTGACACGGTTCCCAGAATCCTCGATTACTTTTCCCAAAAGTAACCTCATCTGAGCGAGATTATAATGCCAACTGGATGAGTCAACATCGTAACCTCGACACATGTTCTAAACGGTGGTCCCTAGACAAAGTTTCGGACACCTAATAAAGGCCACCAGAGTCCCGGACCCAACAAGGAAACATGAAGCCCGCAAGACGTAAGCCAAGGAGTCCAATTATTCCAAGTGAATCTATTCTGGTCGAGACCGTCATATCCAAGCCCAGAGACGTACGTCAGGGAGCCCAATATAACAATCCCTCATCTAATCCTGAGTATCGCTCTAGCTCGGGTACGGAGCATAATCACACTGTAACCAAGAACCAAGCCATAAAGGCAAACAGAAAAAAAAGAGTAGAAGAGAAGACAAAACCAGCAAATCTAGACAGTTCAATATTTTGCGGTAAAATAAAAGATAGGACAGATACGGCTAATCTGGAATAAGCAAACCAAAAGCCCCAAATTAGGCTTAACTCACTAATCATAGACGTCCCCAGTGAAGTCGCCAGCTGTAGTACCCGGCGCAAAAAAATATACAGATATGCAATGATGAAATGCAATGCACAAATGTAAACAATGAAGCCGCCACCATATTTTATTTATCCCATGAGGGGAAAGGAAAATAATGATAAAACCTTAAAGATCGGGTTCGGGAGTTGGTTACATGAGGGGAACACGTTAACACCCCCTCATATCCGTTGTACTCAACGGGAACCATTTGAGGAATTTTGGTTTGCATAAACAGAGATAACCGTACAAAAAGAAATAAATTACCGCATATTGAACAGAAAAGGGAAAAAAGAGTTTTTTATTATTTGGCTTGACGAGAGAGGCTCTCGCTCCTATGTATCCCCCAAGTACAATGAGGAAGTCAAAGCTCACGTAGTTCTTCCAGAAAAGAAAGATTTTGTGTGTTGGTTGTTTTTAGTGAACGATGCTTAGGTCGCATTCCACTGATACAACATTATGCTTGTATGTTCGCTTCGGAGGCTTAAGCGTTTGTCTGTATCAAGGGAATGGATAAAGCACCATCTGTTTAAGAAAACAAGTTAAAAGAGATTTGAAAGTTGAAAAAGAGTTGACTGCACAAGGGCAGAAAAAACAATTTAGTGGGTTGAGTGTCTTTTATGAGTTTTAGGAATTTGTTTGGAGAATGAGAATGATCCTAAATCACGAGTCGTCAGTCAGGGACCAGATCATCCGAGCAGAAACGAGTCGTACGACAGGCTCCCTCTTTTCATTCAGTTTATTAAATGAACATTCTTAATTAAAGTGAAACAAGCCGAAGGCGAGTCGTACGTCAGGCTCCTTCCCATTTCATTTAATTAAAGAGTGTTCCGTTTTAAATGGCATGCGAATAATTCGAAGCCAGAGTCGTACGACAGAGACTGATTTATTCACATTCCATATTCAAAGATAAGTTCACAACAGATTTCAGATCAGAAAAGAAAAGAAAAAGGGTAGAAGATGCGAGAAATACGAATGCATGATGTATGATGATGACAGTGTAATAATGCGACAATTAAATAATGCTCAAAATAAATATGCGGACACATAAATAAATGAGTAATCAGATAATCAGACATAAATTGAAACTGGCAAACAGAGAGGCAAATTAACGAGCATTTTAGCAAGCAAGCGTAAGATAAGCTCAAGACGAGTCATACGTCAGGCTCTCGCTTATCTTACGTTCAGAACATCAAGTCACATTTCAAATGAAAATAAAAAATAAATTCAAAGCGCGAGTCGTAAGACAGGGCCCAATTTATCTTTATTTCACTCAAAAGTTAAATCCAACAAACAGCTGAGATAATATTTAATTATGACGTTATAAGTTGAACATTAAAGAAATGATTTGTTTTAAACTATTTTAGTGATCGGTCGACATAACGGAAAAAAAATTCATTTAAACGATATTAATTAAAATAAAGCAAACAGAGACAAGTCGTAAGTCAAGCCTTTTTTACTCTACGTTAATTAAATCGTTTAAAATATTCAAGATAAAAAATAAATCAAGGACGCGAGACGTACGTCAGAGTCCGATTTATTTTTTATTTCGAATAGAGTTTTCGAACATGAAAAGGGAATAGCCTTTTTTATACTCGTTAACGTCATAATTAATTAACATCAGCAAGGAGGTGCAGAGGCAGCAAGGGGTGCAAACAGAATAAATAAAAAAAACAGAAAAAAAATAAAACTGGGCCCAAAAAGGGGTTGGCCCAGGTCTACTTCACCAAGAAAACGGGCTGGGTTGGGTACACATGGGTCAAACCCGCCCAGTCACCATACCCAGCCGTCCAAACAAAAAAACAAAGGGGGGGCGACGAGAAATTGGGGGGCGCGCGCGAGAAGGCCACTGGCCAACCGCGCGCTGCCACGTAGCAGACCCCTTCTTCAACCTCACAACAAACAGAACCAGACGCGCGGTGAAGGAATGGAGGGATCGTCGGCGATGCTACCGGAAGGAGTTCTGGTGACCAAAAATCATGAAACTATATACCGTTTTAATCGGATTTTCACAAGGATTATATATCTTCACTTAGATTCAACAAACAACTCATAAATAAAAGGAAACGAACGGAAAAGTAAACGAACCAAAAACGTCCAACACGACTATTCGGCGAGATTTAGCGCAAAGTAAGAGAAGGAAAAGCTTCAGAAGAGTCTCAAACGTATGAATCCATGTTCCTTTACCTTCGATTGTACACGAAACGGCCGGATCGGAGTATTTTGTTTTGGCTGGAATTTCGAGTTCGGTTTTGAACGTTTTCCGATACTTTTTTTCACAAAACTGAGGTCGGGAAAGGGTTTAGAAGGGATGGAAGCTTTAGAAAAGTGTATTCGATTGTTGATTTGGTGAGATTTTGAGTTCGCCGGAAAAGTGGTTTCCGGTGGTGGTTTTGGGATTCCGGCGGTGGTGCCGGAAAAGTGTTGGTGGAGGAAGGAGGAGTGATTTTTTCTGATTTTTTTTGTATTGGGAATTGTGAAATTGATTGGTAATGATTGAGTGATGTGAAGTTTGTATTTATAGAAAGAAATTAGGTTAGATGGTATTTTTGTAATAATGGTGTAATTTTGGGTTAAGGGGAGATTAATACAAAAATGGTAATGAAAATGATTAAGTGGTTGAGATGATGATGTGGCATAATGTGATTGGCTATTGGAAAAAGATATTTGTGGTGAAAAAGAATAAAATGTTTTTATTGATAAAAAAAAATTATTTTTGATGTTTTTAAAAATAAAATGCGATGAAAATAAAAATGAACGAATGTAAACGAAATGAAACATATTTTTTTGTGATTTTATGCAAAATTAATGAAAGACACGAAAAGATTATTTTTTAAATTATTTTTGGGCATTTCTTATAAAAATAAGAAATAATTTTTAAAATAAAATATTTATTTGAAAAGGTGCAAAATTAGGGTATTACAGTATCGATACAAACCATCATTTGTATCGATTCATGTCTGTTCTGTTTTGCCTAAATTTACTCAATTCTATTTTCTCTATAAATAGCAATGTGCTTTGTTGATGTAAAGAGAGAGAACCTGTGATAAAGTGAAATAGCTTTGAAAAACTCTTTGGATATCAAATTTGGTGAATAATTTGGATCAAAGGGTCATTCTTCACAAGATCATCATCTTCCATCAAATTGCAATTCATTGAAGAGTGAGTATGGGATCATTCGGATAAAGATTGTACATTTGATCGATAACGTTCGGTACGACTTGCGGTGAATCAGAGTTCGTGATCGAGTTGAATTGTGAAGAAGGTTTTGGGTTTCTCGGTGATTCAGGATTGTGCGATATCTTGAAGATTCAACAACAAAGACGCGAGGTACTCAGCTGGACGATCGGTGCGAGGTTTTGCGTACGGATAGGATCGTTGGAATCAGAGGGAGAAGCTTCATTAGTTGTTGAGGTTATTTCGCATAGTTTACATTAGATTCGATATAGGGTTATTGGAGTCTTTGTAAATTGTGCACTAATATCAAATCGTTTTTGAATCAATAAACGCTCAAATAACCCATTTGGTTATTTGGGGGGGGGAGACGTACCCGGCCCGAAGCGAGGACGACGTGAAAGCCGTTGGGAACTCCCTAATCAATCGTTTGTGTCTTTCTTCCTTTATCTTTTACTTTTTGCAATCGCGTTAATTTTCCGATTCAATTGAATTTGTGTGTTTGTAAGTGTTCATATAAATTCAATTGACCTATATCTTGATTGTAATTGATTTGGAATTGAACTTGTGTAACTTGATTGATTGGTGTTATTGGATTGTTTAATTTGAATATTTTGTACACGATCGTTTCTTATTTGTTATCATCGTAAGTTCAAGGCTTATACTACATTTCCAGTGATCAATCGGGTGCAAAGAGACTACCGATCCGGTGGGACTTCCGCGCGTACCTTAAACAATTTTTCAAAAACCTCTTGTAACTTTTGATGAATACGGAAATGATAGGATAGGATGCGATAGATGCTTTTACTTATATAGGGATTTGCGAAAATTACAAGATAAGCTAAAAGAACCATCAAAATCGGAGATTACGTTTTCAATTGATCCATCTAAATTTAACAAACCTTTGAAACCTAGAAATAAAAAGTATACGTTTGTTAAGAAGGATCATAAGAAATGTAATCCTCATATCATTTGTCACTATTGTTGTGATAAGGTTCATACAATTGCAAAATGCCATGCTCGAAAAACATTAGTACCAAAAGGCAAAATGCAATGGATACCTAAGTCAAACAATAGTGTTGTTACTAACCAATTAGGACCCAACATGAGTTGGGGACCTATTTAAATGTCTAAGTATGTAGGGAAGCGTCTTGAACCATTGACAAGAGACACCGACAACAATGGAGTTCAAGACATATGAAAAAGGAAAGAGATGAGAAAAGCTTCAACTCGATACTTACAAAGTCGCGAAAATTGATCACTTCCTCCACTTAACATTTTAAGGGAAAATTCTAATCTCTATCTTTGCTTTTATACTTTTTCTTAGAATTTGTACATTGGTTTCATATACATATATCTTTTCACATTAATATGAAGTTTGTATTGATAGTTGTCTAATCCTCCATTTCCAAGAATTTTGCTCAAAAATATTTATAAGTTTTTGAGACTCATATGTTTAAAATGGGGATTTGACAAAGATCATTACAAAGGCCATATTAAATTCATATTTGTTTTGTATATGTATGTTTTTATTCTTATATGTAACTTTGTGTGCATACATACACATATATCTACATGTGATTAATCTTGGTACTTTGATACATCTATGTGAATGTTTTATCTTGCATCTATGGTTTAACATGTGTTCTCAAGTTATGATATGCTTTGATATGGTTTTGCTCACATACATAAGTATGTACCTTGTTGATTATATGTTTTTCATACATACATACTATTTGGAAGTCATAAAAATTATTTTTCAAACTTATAAGTTCATGTGTTTTGAGAAAATTTGAAAATAATGCATTTTGGATCGATACAAATGAAATTTGTATTGATACATGTTAGTTATTCTGCAGAATTTCAAAATAAACTGATATGTATCGATACATATAACGGTTGTATCGATACATAACTCTTCAGTTTGGGACAGACAAGGTCTGATGATCGATACATGCACGCATGCTTCGATACATGCTGCAGAACACTTACCTGTATCGATACATACACGAGTTTGTACCGATACATACGCGCGAAAACAATTATTTGTATCAGTTTTCATTAATTCATTCATCAAACATCATAATTCCTCTTCTTCTAAACCGAACCAACACAAAACCTTCATTCCCAATTCTTCAATCTCCCTCAAAACTCAACCAAAATCTATAAAACTTGACCCTAAACCACTTCAAATTCATTACCCATTAACATTCCCTCATCAATTTCGTGATTCAAGCTTCAAATTCTTTACATTCAAGACAAGGGTTTCAATTTGGGTTTGTGGATCATTCAAGTTCTTCAACATTTGTTAAGGTAATTCATACTCTTTCATTCTCCTAGAAATGGCACCTAAGACTAAGTCTAGAAAAGGAAAGGAAGTAGAAAGGAGTAGCAATGTTGTTACTTATTTTGGAATTAAGGAAGATGAATTCGTTCACAAAGATTGTCTTGTTACTTATATGCAATATTGTAGGAGTAGGAGTGTGTTGCCTCAGAAATCCGTTAATGCTGAAACACTTAGAAGTTTGTATCTTCATGATATTGCACAAATTCTGGAAAATGAACAACTTGATACTTTTTGTGACTTGAAAACCAAATACAATGATACTTTGGTTAAGATATTTTATGCTGGATTGCAGGAGAGAAACGATGCTGAATTTGAATTCCGTTGGGGACGTAAGGTCTATAAGTTTAGTGCAAATATGTGGTTTGATTTGTTTGGAATGAGTACCGGTACTAGGATAACCGGAGAAGATCTTTTGGCTTACACTGAAGCTAGCACGGTTGATTATGATTCTTGTAGTACCCCAATTTTGGACCTAAAAATCCAATTTTGCATTTCTTGCATAAAAATAGACAAAAAAATATTTTTATTTCTTTTTCATGCATTTTTCATATTTTTATCATTTTTCTTAAATTTTCTTTTATTTCTAAATATTTCGTTTTATTTCACATTATTTTAAATAGTTCGCATCTTAGCGTAAAAGTCCAAAAATATCAAAAATATTCTTTTTCTTATTTTACGCGCATTTTAGATTTTATTACAATATATTTCAAAATATCAAAAAGATTTACATTTTATTTCATTTTATCACATTTTATTTCAACTTAGTTCAACTTCACCTTTTTATCTCAAAGTTTACCAAATATAGTAAAAATCATATCATTCCACCCCACTATCTCTATTTCATTTTTCATTTACCATTTATTTTATTTACCCTTTTCTACAATATTACAAAAATACCATTTACCCTAATTTTCTTCTATAAATACAAACCTCACATCACTCAATCATTAACAATCAATTCTCACCATTCCCCATAAAAAAAAATCTGAAAAGGAACAATTCCCAAGAGCCAATCAGATTCTGGCGCCGGAATCTACCTCCGGTCGCCGGAAAACCACCACCACCACAATCCAAATTTCAAAACTCAACCAAATCAAAAACTAATTACACCATAAGCTTCCTAATCACTCCCTGAATCCAAATCCATTGTTTGTTTTGTCAAAAAAGGTTTAAAACACTGTCAAATTCGAGCTCAAAATAACGACCGAAAACTAATCTCCGTTCCGTCCGTTTTATGCTTGAATGGAAGAAACCAATGGTCGATTTATACTCCTTGAACGTATCTGAAGCGTGATCAATCATCGTTTTTCCTGAAAAACCACCGGAAATGCGTCGTTTGAATTTCGGATTCTGTTCGTTCGATTTGCACGATTTCGCGAATTGGAGCTTTGTTTGCGAAAATTAATGTTAGATTCAAACTCAGAGTGAGATTTAGAGCGGAATAGACCTTTGAATCGCGAGATTTGATGAAGACTTGAAGAACTTGAGGTTTGCTTGAGCTCCCATGGCGCGCCGGCGAGTAAGCTTTTGTTCCGGTCAACTGTTTTTTTGGGTGTGGAAGAAGAAGAAGAAGATAGTCTACGTGGCGAGATCTGGTTGGGCCATAAATTACTCGCGCGCCCCCCAAAGTTTCTTCGCGCGCCCCCTGCAGGTTCTACTGGGTTGTGGGTCGATCCATGGATAACTCTATCCCGCTCCGGTTTCTATTTGGGTTTGGGCTGGTTTCTGATTTTGTGACTGGGCCTGCACGCTATTCACACCCCGCGTGCGTTACTATCTGCACCTCCCTCTGGACTTACTCTGGACTTGTTGCTGATTGGGTTTTGGGCTTCTTCTTTTTCTGATCTGTTTTTCTTCTGCACTCCCCAATTTCAGGTTTGCACCCCCTTTTTTATTCATTTTTTTTAAGCTATTTATTTATTTATTTATTCATGTAACTACATATTTTTGCATTTGCATATGTTTGTTACTACTTGCTTTTATAATTAGATCATCATACATAGTCATTATTCATGAGTAGTTGCATCATGCATTTTTATATATTCATTTTGTTCTCGTATTATGTTTTATGTTTCATTTTCATGTGTTAGTTTTTTGTGGTAGTTGAACCATATGTGAATTTGTTTCTTTTACTATCTATGATCCTTGTTATAAATCTTTGTTCGACATGTTCTCATCCGCATTTTCACACAATACTTTTACACTACATTTTGTTTACATCCCACATTCATACAACACTTTATGCTACTTTTTTATATTACATTACATCACAATCTACATTTTGCATTTTACATGACATTTGACACTACTTTTTACATCACACTACAATTTTACACTACAATTTCACTCGACACTTTTTGACATGCATACATGCATTTGCATTTAGATTAGGACAATTCATCATTTAAAAATGCATGTTAGAGACAATGTATTACTTTCTAAAATCATTGAGCTCTAACACTTGCAATAAAAGTTAAGGACCATTGTGGCCTAAATTCATGCATTCATACTTTGGTATTTGTTTCTTTTCTTTTCTTGTTTCTTCTTGATTAAGCTTGTGTTGCTTCTTGATATAACATGATTAATATATAAGAGCTCTTGAATGATGGTTTTTTTTTTGTTTTTTTGTTTATATATATATATATATGTTCTTGACTTAAAGTATTTATGCCCTTATGCTTGACTATGACACTAAAAATGATAAGTACACATTCATGCTAATCTTACATGTTACATGATTTTCTTCATTTTTTTGCTTCTTGATAATGTTATTGCTTGACCTTTCATGAGTGGTTTGTGTGCTTGTGCTTGCTTTGTTGTGACTAAGTGCAAAATAGCCCTTTCTTTTTACTTCCGTCTCATTTTCACACACATCTCACTCTTATAAAAAATGCTACTTTCTTCTTACCATGTCTTTTAGGTGTATTTCATTCTCATATTTATTTTTTGTACTTGCATTTTACTTTATTTATAGCTTTATGCATCGCATTTATTTATTTATGTCATTTATTATTTATTTGTTCAATTCGATGTGGTTGTAAATTAATTATTCAATTGAGCTGTAATAGCGTAGGATTTTATTTTATTTCTTTTATTGCTTTCCTAGTTACACAACACACACACAAAAGCCAAAATTTCATTTCCAAGCGAGATGACTCGTGATTAAATTTCAATTGGTTATGAGGTCTCTCGCGACAAAACTCCTTTCCAACCCAAAACGTGATATTTTATAAAGATAACAAAAACAATCGTAGGTCCATTTTAGTCGCAACGCCGTTACACTATTTCACTAAATTATTTATCTACATTTAACTTCTTTTCTTTTTTACACAACAATATTTATACTTTCTTTCAACTTCTTTCTTTTAACAACATTTTCCTTACAATACAACAATTATATTTACTCTAAAAAAAAAAACCTTTCTTACAAACAAAAAATATTTACACTTCTTTTCTTTTATTTATTTTGTGAAAGAAAACATTTTCTTAATCTTTACTACTTTACTTTCATTAGACTTTTATCATTCTTAGTCTCAAATTTTGATTGTTCTTATAAACATTAGCAAGACTTAAATCATACTTTTCGTTATTGGGGTACGGTGTCCCTAGAGTTGATTTTGGGTCGTACACCTCCTAATCGTGACAAGGTGTGGTTTAGCGTGTATATATGGACATTTAAAACGTGAGACTTCAAATGACATTAATCTATGGCTTTCATAAAAACACACATTTTTACCCACTTTCTTTCTTTTCTTCTATACAACTTCCCCCTCCATTCTTAAAAGCATGTATCAAAAAGCACAAAAACATATAAGAGGTTACCATGGAGTACCATGGGCGCTTGAGATGCTAATACCTTCCTTAAGCGCAACTAACCCCCGTACCTTAGAATATCTTTCTCTAGGTTTTCGACTCTTTCCCCTTCATTTGGAAATGAAAGATCAAACTGTAGTGGGGTATGTCTCAAAAATCCCGCAACAATTATGATGTATTCACTTGCACCATTACTAGAAATGGAAATGTTCCGGAAACTATGGGAACCAGAAAATTAACTGTGAGCGCAAGAGTGATCTATTGGATTGTAAGTCACATTTTGCGTCCTAAGAGTGCAAGTTCTAGAATGGATAAGAAAGACATTGATCTTATGTATTTGCTAATGGAGGATAAGAAGGTTGATTGGCCACTTTACATTGTTAGTAGAGTGTTTGATCTCAGAAACTCTAGCCGTGATCAAAGCTTTGGATACTGTAGCTTGATAGCCAACATTTTGAGGAAGTTCAAGGTTGGACAAGACCTTCCCATTGAGTACACCAAACTTGAAAAGCTACAGAAATTTAGTTATACACAAATGACGAAGATGCATTGGTACTTAAACAATAACAATGGTTATGACTACAGAGGTCCTGCATCCGACAATGAGGAAGAAGGCGAGGGTGGTGCTCCAAGGGGTAGGAGACCAAGGAGGAATGTTAGGCAGCAAGTTGTGGGTGAAGGTCAAGAAGAGAAAGGTGGAAATATGAATGAAATGATGGATATGCTAAGGAGTATGAGCATGCAATAAACCACCTTTTACAATGAGTACACTCAAAATCACCAAACCCAAAATGCTAGGATTGAAGAGCTGTACACCAACACCAATGAGCTTCGCACTTACATGACCACAAGATTTGATGACATTCAAGCTCAAATGCAAGCCTACTTCAATCCTAACCCTCCTCCTAACTCGGATAATATGGATGAATAATCATGATAGTTAACTTTGTTTTCGTTGCATTTTAATATTTTTTACCGCATGAACAATCGTATTTTGTTATTTCTTATGACTTCTAATTTCGATATGGTTGTACGGATAATTTTAATGTTGTCATGGTTTGGACAACATTACATTTTGGCTTGTATGACTTTATATTTTGGATAATCTTGTTTATGTATGGATTATTGGTTATGTTTATGCATTTGTTACATTGATTTGTTTATATCATCTCATATTTTGATATGTTACTTGATTAAAATGTCGATGTTTTATAATATTCATGCGTTGGTTTTGGTTTGTTGTTCTACATTCCATATTTGTCATGATATTTGGTATTCGTCATTGATATATTTTGGCATATCTTTGTATGTATTTATTTTGATTAGGAAATTTTATCATATAGTGCATTTCGACAAATGTAAGTGCACGATATGACTATGGTTAAAACGTTTTGATCTTGATACAAAAGGACAATTTAACCGCTGCGGCAATAACCAAAGTTATTAAAAAAAATAAGTTTAAAAAAAATGAGGCATTGGGGAATCAAACTTGCAACGTGGAAATTACAGAAGGACAATTTAACTGCTGCGGCCATAACCAAAGTTTGTTATGAATTGACTTACATAATGTATATATAAATAATAACGCGAATATATTAGCTTACTCATCTTCAACCTCCAGCCGGGTCACTTCAACCCGGATTTAGATCCGCGATACCAGCATGAGATCCGACGGTTTCAGGTTCAAATAAATATCGAAATTAATAATTAATTACCCAGAAACATCATAAAAACCATTTACAATACATTTATGATTTTAATTTTGATTCAAATAAACTAAAGGCAACAGTGAGAGGAAGAGGGAGGAGGTTGGTGGTGAGATGATGGAGAGCATGTGTAGAGGAGAGGTTAGGGAAGAGTGGAAGACGAACAGGAAGGGTGATGAAACCGGAGACAGTGAGAGGAAGAGGGAGGAGGTCGGCGGTGAGGTGATGAGATGATGAAAGGAAGGAGATAAGTTGTTGTATTAAAGAAGAAGAAGAAAATATACGGTTTCAATTTTCCTTTCTTTTTTTTTTTCTTTCTATTTTTCTATTTTTTGGTAAAATTCTTTTATTAAAGATAATAGTTAATTTCAATGTTTTAATCTCATCCCTTAGATTATTTAAACTTTATGAGGGTACACAGAAAATATACAATAAATGGTATGTAGTATATAATTTTATTTAACATTGAATAAGTCAACACTGTTTTCTAATTGTTCAGAATAATGACTTCTTTAAAGAAGTCATTTTGATGACTGCACCATAAAATTTTTCATATGCAAAGTGTTGGATTCTAAACATCCAGACTTCAAAAAGGGAGACTTCGTTTGGGGATTCACCAAATGGAGAATAATATAGTATCATCACCAAGACTGATATAGCCTCATCAAAATTGTGCAGAGCATACTATTGTATTGGATTACTTGGTAAACAATTCAAATAATTTTTTCTTGGAAGTTGCATTATTATATGCATGAGAAGAATATTATATATGTAGGTATGCCTACTTATACTAAAAAAACAGTTTGAGCATTACCATGCAAACATATGAAGCACTGACACGGATACTAGACACTACACGGATAATTTTTTTTGAAAAAGCGATATAATTCAATGTAATAGTAAGTGTCAGTATCGTACACGACACATGTTCGACACTGGGACACGCCTAATCTAAGGAGTATTCGTACTTCATACACCACATAGGTAAACTTCCAAAATATTAAGAACATGTACATCTACTGTTTACACCATAATAACAAGAACAAATCAAAGGCAATAATAACAGCATGAGAGGGTGTTGCACTCCAAGTATTTTGCACATGAATAGAGACCACGTTATGAAAAAATGGAGTTAGAAATATATGAATCATATATCATCGTTCATCAGTAAAGTTGATTCATCACCAATATACATAGCAATATAAAATATTATACAGCGTAAATGATATAAAATTGAAAACATAGAAGAATAAAAATATTTTCATTTTCTCACACAGTCAAGACTAAGATTGAAACTCTTATCATGTAAAATCAAATCTTTCAATGCGACTAAGATTGAAACTTTTAATGCGACTTATATTAAATTTTCATATGTTTTATTCAAAACCAATTCTAAATGGGACTTCTTAAAATTATCACCACTTAACTATATTTTTATACATAAAATATTTGTAAATGGATGATAAATTAAAATATAAGTGAACATATAACAAGTTTACTCGTCTTATTACTCCTAAATAATAGAATCACTACTTTCACTATGACTATACTGGCTCATTTTCCTAAAATTATAGAATACTCATAATAATTCTAACTTAAACTCCCAATTAGAAAGTAACGTGAAACAATTTTAAGGTTGTTATTTAGTACTCATAATTTTAATTTCTCTTTTACTTTACCATTAACTTGTTCAGTCTCCTTTGAATTAACTCTCTTCCAAATACTAATATTTATCTGTGTAATCAAGCTACTAATTAAATTCATGATAATACAAATTAAACTTCACACGCCCATCATTACAAATTGGAGAAAAATTATAGAGATTCACCTCATAGTATAATGCCAATCTTATTTTATTTCATTGATTTATTTATTTAGTGCATCCAAAAAGTTATTTTGATGACCGAAAAATTGTTTTCCATCAATTAGGAGATATAATTAACCCATTTAATTTGTTATACATACATTTATATACATTTACGGCACATGTCTTGATTATCAACAACATCAAAATGCATTTGCATTGTACTCGCCCATTGCCCTGCATTGGATACTTGCCCATATTGTGTACTCTCCCATATTGAGAGTTGTTAACTATAGTTGATCCGTTGGCATAAATTATTTGATCTGGCTCCCCTTTTGTGCTGATTTGTTCGGAGCAAAGTAAAACAAAGCACTCGTGTCGTCGACCAATTTTTCTAGAACTTCAAACGCTTTGAAATCGATATGGATCGGAAATCGCCTAGTTGATTTGTTTCTCCGTCTATTTTCCTTGAACGTTACGATGAACGTGACAACACTTGAGGCCCAGGAGTCATTTTACCGAGGCCCCACGGTGGGCGCCAAATGTTCTCGCTCGAAAATGAGCGTGACATAACTAGTAGGATATTTTGTAGAGATAAGTCAATTTATGAGTTCTTGAGAGAGTTTTTGTTATAGCTCGACAGGGAGAGAACCTGGTCCTACGTATCCCTAAGTCATTAGGGAATCAAAGCTACGTAGTTCTCTTGCAAAGTGGTTATATGAAGAAGAAGAAGTGAATGAGTGTAGTCTATTAGTAGTCCTCCTGTTATGAGGTTGAATTCCCAATATATATATCTCTCCCAAGCCATGACTTTAGGAGCATCTCTCCCCACCTTCCTCACTTTTAGGCCATCCTTTTCCATGTTTTCCCCTTTTCTTGGGGTCCTTTGACTGAGTAACCACCTGCCGGGAGAGTGAACATTTAACATGTGCCCCTAATCTTTAGGAATCAGGTATCTCAATCACCAGTTAGGGAGAGTGACCGAGTGAATGGAGTTTCAAATGGGCTAGGTATTGGGCCTGAGTATTCAAATCAAATGGGCCAATCCAACTAAAGTCAGACTAAATTGGGATGGTACAGGATACAACATTGTTAGAGATTTTGATTGATCTATGCTTAAAGAGAAAGCTCTAAAGTCCATGGAGATCTTCACTGTTTTGGGTCATTGTTGTAAAGAACTTCAACAATCTCGTTGATGAAAAAAGTCGGTCAAATCTCGTCGATAAGGATTATTTGTGTGTTCGATTGAATGAATTGCAAGAGAAATATATAAATGTAAGTTTCTTTTGTGTTTCTTTATGTCATGACACATTGTTTTCTCGAATTTAGCAAAAAGTTAGTTTTATTTTCTGTGACTTATTATAATAGGTCTCTGAATCGCCGGTTAAGAAGTTAGTCTACACATTGTTCTATGACCTAGCTTTCAAAGTCCCTGGAGTTTCTATAAATAGGAGGGAGAGGAGTATGTCCCTTTCCCGACACACAACAGATAGGGAAGGGCCATCTGCTGTACCAATGTCGGTTTCAATAGGTGCTGCACTAGGCTTCAAGAACCTTGAGGATACTTCTGCTGTCTATAAGAATTTTTCAAATGTTCTTAAGACCTTGAACATTCCGCTAGAAACACACTTTGACCTTATGGATAAGACCGATATCAAGCAACAACTTATCTGTGTGAGCATGAAGGACTTAAAGATACAGTTTGGATATGTGAATCGTTTAATAAGTATTTTTTCTTGCAATTCTAATTATGTTGTTGAAGGTTTTTTTTCATTTTTTTTTTCACTTTCTAATTTGTTCTGTATTCTGTTTTTAGAATGCCTTAAGAAATGATGATCAAGAACCGATTACCAAGTGCTGCTGGAATACTATTGGGAGTGATTTTGTGGTAGCTGTTGTGAATATTGTGGTGAAAGTGAAAGATTTGGACTACAGATGATTTCGAGTTATTGATTAAATACTAAGTTTAGTTTAATGTTTGTTAATTTAAGTTTAATGCATTTTAATTGTTTGTGAATGGTTTGTTTAAGATATTATCTACCTTCCGTGTTGAATATTTGGTTAATGAAGAGTTAAATTTATTCAAAACATGTTTTTATTGATTTTTAATATATACTCTGCTATGTGTGTATAAAACAATAATCATAGAAGAAAACATGCCATGTGTGTAAACCTTCTTACAGAAATCCCCCCATTTTCTATCATATAGAAATTCCCCCATTTTATTGATACAAAGGCTTAGCTTGAAGGTTTATACAATCTTAACTTTTTTTATTGATTTTTAATATATACTCTGCTATGTACATTCCCCTCAAATACATCCAAACCAAATGCAGTTTTTGCGGTTTTCGGTTTGGTTTGGTTTGGTTTGGTTTGCGGTTTTTCTAATGGATTGGTTCAGATACGATCACCTCTGTTTAAATGTGACTAAAAGGTCCTCAAGCTTCTCGGGATTTCCGAAAATAGTATTGTCAATACAAATAACTTATATCGACAAACAAGCTATTCTCGTAAACCCTCCACTTAAGTGTAGTCTTATCACACGTGCATCATGAAATGAAATAACCCCAAACATGTCACTATGATTACACTACGTTTTCTTATCTTATGTGTGCGCTCAAGCATTGGTATTGTGCTTGTCTCACCAATCGAGAACCCTCACAAGATATAAATAAAGCATATAAACAAGTAATGCACATAGAAGAATACAAGTTAGGTTCAACCCTCTTAAGGAGAGCATCTCATTGAAGTCGCCATTTTTCTATTGCGGGAAATTTGAGATATCCACCACTACAAATTGATCTTTCATTTCTAAGGAAGGGGAAAGTATCGAAATCCTTTTGTGAAAGATTCTCGGTACGGGGGTTATTTTCGCCTAAGGAATGTGTATGCACCTCAAGCGCCCATGGTACTCCATGGTAACCTCTTATAAACTTTTTGTGCTTTTTGTTTATACTTTAAGAAAGAAGGGGGAAAAGATGAAAGAAAGAAGAAGTAATAAAAAGGCGTGTGTTTTTTATGATTATGGATTTGAAAAAGGGTATGTACCCCTTTTGCCTACGTACCCTTTGTGAAGGATCAAAACTCGCGTAGTTCTCTTAAAAAAAGAATATGTGTTGTATGTTTTTTATGAAAAGCAAAAGATTAATGTCATTTTAAGTCTCACCTTTTAAATGTCCATATACACACGCTAAACCACACTTTGTCACGATTGAGAGGAGTACGTCCAAAATCAAATTTGGGGACTCCGTACCCCAATAACAAAAAAAAAAGAGGACTTCAATATAACAATTTTAATTTCTAGTTAATAAAACAACCACATACTACCTCCCGTTACGTATTTAAGCAAAAAAAAAAAACGTTTATGCGGTGTTTAAGAAATTCATCTAAGTGTAAGTGTAGTTAATTTTGTTGATTTAGTGTAAAACATAGTTAAATTTACTATATTGCTTTGTTGAATCTTCTTGAAAATCACATGCTTTTGTAAAAGTGACATAAATGCATAAAAAATATAAAATTAAATAAGATTTTATTAGAAGTATTAGTAGTATTAATTAGTTTGTCTGTAAGTCCTAGCTCAAATGGCAAATGCCGAAATTGCTAGGCAGGACTTCGTGACCCAGGTTCGAACCCGGGACATCGCAGTTGTGTGAGTTGTTTAATTTCAGTGGCTTAGTTAAACAATATTAATTATTACTTTTGTTTATAATAGTGGCCAAAAAAAGAAGTAAATTGAATGAAGTAAACTCATATCCTTTGACCGGCTGTAGAAGTAGATATAGAAGTAAATTGAATGAAGTAAACTCATATCCTTTTGATCATAGGAGATATTAGAAAGATTTGTCTCTTCTTTCTCCGAGCTATTCTTTCTCCGGCGTTGTAGAATAGTGATTTGTACTTACATATCCCATCATCATCATTATATGTCTCTTCTTTCTCCTTCAATTTATTTCTACTCAGTACTCTCTACCAACCCCTTCTAATATGTGAAAAGAACATAATTTATTTCTTCAGCTACCACAAATCACTCTTCTACAATTTCTCTCTGAGCTATTCAACAACCACAAATCACCCTTCTACAATTTATCTCCGAACTACTACAAGTACAGGTAATCTCCGCTACCGAGCTTGGTATCTGTTTGGTGCAGGGCATGTTTTGTTTGTTTTTTCTTAGTGTTGTTTATTTCATTGCTGTGTTTTTGTACAGTGTGGTGTTGGGTGGTTGTTTGTTTTTGTTTGTGTTGTTAATCCGTGTGTTGGTGTTGTGCTTATTATATCCTTTTAGTTCTTCTTCCAGTATGTATAACCCTATTCTATTCTACTTAGCTTAATACAAAGTGAACAAAAGGAACTTCGAAAGAACTAACTGTACAGTAGAACCATTATTTCCAACTACTCTCCAATGTAAATTTTTATTGATTTATTGTTAATTTTGTTCCATTTTTATTCAGAAGAAAAATGAGTTGCACAAGATTCTAGTGGACAAAAGATATGGATACAACATTATTAGAGATTTTGATTGATATCTGCTTAAAGAGAAAGCTCTAAAGAACTTCACTATTTTGGGTCATTGCTGTAAAGAACTTCAACAATCTCGTTGATGAAAAAGGTCGGTCCAATCTCGTCGATAAGGATTATTTGTGTGTTCGAATGAATGAATTGCAAGAGGAATACATAAATGTCAGTTTCTTTTGTGTTTCTTTATTTCATGACACATTGTTTTCTCGAATTTAGCAATAAGTTAGTTTTGTTTTCTGTGACTTATTATAATAGGTCTCTGAATCCCCGGTTAAGAAGTTATTCTACACATTGTTCTACGACCTAGCTTTCAAAGTCCCTGGAGATTCTGCAGGTAGGAGGGAGAGGAGTACGTCCCCTTCCTGAATCACAACAGATAGGGAAGGGCCATCTGCTGTACCAATTACGGTTTCTATAGGTGTTGCACTAGACTTCAAGAACCTAGAGATACTTCTGCTGTCTATGAGAATTTTTCAAATGCTCTTAAGACCTTGAACATTCCGCTAGAAACACACTTTGACCTTATGGATAAGACCGATATCAAGCAACAACTAGTCTATGTAAGCAAGAAGGACTTAAAGATACAGTCTGGATATGTGAATCGTTTAATAAGTATTTTTTCTTGCAATTCTAATTATGTTGTTGAATGTTTTTTTTCTTGTTTTTTTCACTTTCTAATTTGTTCTGTTTTCTGTTTTTAGAATGCCTTAAGAAATGATGATGAAGAACCGATTACCAAGTGCTGCTGGAATACTATTGGGAGTGATTTTGTGGTAGCTGTTGTGAATATTGTGGTGAAAGTGATAGATTTGGACTACTGGTGATTTCGAGTTATTGATTAAGTACTAAGTTTAGTTTAATGTTTGTTAATTTAAGTTTAATGCATTTTAATTGTTTGTGAATGGTTTGTTTAAGATATTATCTACCTTCCGTGTGTAATATTTGGTTAATGAAGAGTTAAATTTATTCAAAATATGTTTTTATTGATTTTTAATATATACTCTGCTATGTGTGTATAAAACAATCATCAGAGAAGAAAACCTGCCATGTGTGTAAACCTTCTTACAGAAATCCCCCATTTTCTATTATATAGATATTCCCCCATTTTATTGATACAAAGGCTTAGCTTGAAGGTTTATACAATCTTAACTTTTTTATTGATTTTTAATATATACTATATTATGTACATTCCCCCCAAATACATCCAAAGCCAAATGCAGTTTTTGCGGTTTTCGGTTTGGTTTGGTTTGCGGTTTTTCTAATGGATTGGTTCAGATACGATCACCTCTGTTTAAATGTGACTAAAAGGTCCTCAAGCTTCTCGGGATTTCCGAAAATAGTATTGTCAATACAAATAACTTATATCGACAAACAAGCTATTCTCGTAAGCCCTCCACTTGAGTGTAGTCTTATCACACGTGCATCATGAAATGAAATAACTCCAAACATGTCACTATGATTACACTACGTTTTCCTATCTTATGTGTGCGCTCAAGCATTGGTATGGTGCTTGTCTCACCAATCAAGAATCCTCACAAGATATATATAAAGCATATAAACAAGTAAAGCACATAGAAGAATACAAGTTAGGTTCAACCCTCTTAAGGAGAGCATCCCAGTGAAGTTGCCATTTTTCTGTTGCGGGAAATTTGAGATATCCATCACTACAAATTGATCTTTCATTTCTAAGGAAGGGGAAAATATCGAAATCCTTTTGTGAAAGATTCTAGGTACGGGGGTTAGTTTCGCCTAAGGAATGTGTATGCACCTCAAGCGCCCATGATACTCCATGGTAACCTCTTATAAACTTTTTGTGCTTTTTGTTTATACTTTAAGAAAGAAGGGGAGAAGATGAAAGAAAGAAGAAGTAATAAAAAGGCGTGTGTTTTTTATGATTATGGATTTGGAAAAGGGTATGTACCCCTTTTGCCAACGTACCCTTTGTGAAGGATCAAAACTCGCGTAGTTCTCTTAAAAAGAGAGAATGTGTGTTGTATATTTTTTATGAAAAGCAAAAGATTAATGTCATTTTAATTCTCACCTTTTAAATGTTCATATATACACGCTAAACCACACTTTGTCACGATTGGGAGGAGTACGTCCAAAATCAATTTTGGAGACTCCGTACCCCAATAACCAAAAAAAAAGAGGACTTCAATATAACAATTTTAAATTCTAGTTATAAAACAAACACATACTCCCTCCGGTTACGTATTTAAGCTACAAAAATAAAACGTTTATGCGGTGTTTAAGAAATTCAGTTAAGTGTAAGTGTAGTTAATTTTATTGATTTAGTGTAAAACATAGTTAATATAACTATATTACTCTTTTGAATCTTCTTGAAAATCACATGCTTTTGTAAAAGTGACATAAATGCATAAAAAATGTAAAATTAAATAAGATTTAATTAGAAGTAGTAATAGTAGTAGTAGTATTAATTAGTTTGTCTAGAAGTCCTAGCTCAAATGACAAATGCTGACATTGCTAGGCCGGACTTCGTGACCGAAGTTCGAACCCGGGACATCGCAGTTGTGTGTGTTTTTTATGATTATGGATTTGGAAAAGGGTATGTATCCCTTTTGCCTACGTACCCTTTGTGAAGGATTAAAACTCGTGTAGTTCTCTTAAAAAGAGAGAATGTGTGTTGTATGTTTTTTATGAAAAGCAAAAGATTAATGTCATTTTAAGCCTTACCTTTTAAATGTCCATATATACACGCTAAACCACACTTTGTCACGATTGGGAGGAGTACGTCCAAAATCAATTTTGGAGTCTCCGTACCCCAATAACCAAAAAATCGGACTTCAATATAACAATTTTAAATTCTAGTTATAAAACAAACACATACTCCCTCCGGTTACGTATTTAAGCAACAAAAATAAAACGTTTATGCGGTGTTTAAGAAATTCAGTTAAGTGTAAGTGTAGTTAATTTTATTGATTTAGTGTAAAACATAGTTAATATAACTATATTACTCTTTTGAATCTTCTTGAAAATCTCATGCTTTTGTAAAAGTGACATAAATGCATAAAAAATGTAAAATTAAATAAGATTTTATTAGAAGTAGTAGTAGTAGTATTAATTAGTTTGTCTAGAAGTTTTAGCTCAAATGGCAAATGCCGACATTGCTAGGCCGGTCTTCGTGACCCGAGTTCGAACCCGGAACATCGCAGTTGTGTGAGTTGTTTAATTTCAGTGGATTAGTTAAACACTATTAATTATTACTTATGTTTATAATAGTGACCAAAAAAATTTAAGTGTTTTTTTGGTTTGCTTATAAATATATTTGGAGGCAGAACTAATTTACCCTAAAATAACACTGAGCTGGCTGTAGAGGTAGATAGAAGTAAATTGAATGAAGTATACTCATATCCATCCGATCATAGGAGATATTAGAAAGATTTGTCTCTTCTTTCTCTGAGCTATTCTTTCTCCGGCATTGTAGAATAGTGATTTGTACTTACATATCCCATCATCATCATTATATGTCTCTTCTTTCTCCTTCAATTTATTTCAACTCAGTACTCTCTACCCAACCCTTCTAATATGTGAAAAGAACATAATTTATTTCTTCAGCTACCACAAATCACTCTTCTACAATTTCTCTCTGAGCTATTCAACAACCACAAATCACTCTTCTACAATTTATCTCCGAACTTCTACAAGTACAGGTAATCTTCTCTACCGAGCTTGGTATCAGTTTGGTGCAGGGCATGTTTTGTTTGTTTTTTCTTATTGTTGTTTATTTCATTACTGTGTTTTTTTACTGTGTGGCGTTGGGTGGTTGTTTGTTTTTGTTTGTGTTGTGCACTGTTCATCCGTGTGTTGGTGTTGTGCTTATTATATCCTTTTAGTTCTTCTTTTTAGTTTGTATAAGTTCCAGTATGTATAACCCTAATATATTCTACTTAGCTTAACACAAAGTGAACAAAAGGAACTTAGAAAGAACAACTGTACAGTAGAACCATTATTTACAACTACTCTCCAATGTAAATTTTTATTGATTTATTGTTACTTTTGTTCCATTTTTATTCAGAAGAAAAATGAGTTGCACAAGAATCCAGTGGACAAAAGATATGGATACAACATTGTTAGAGATTTTGATTGATCTCTACTTAAAGAGAAATCTCTAAAGTCCATGGAGATCTTCACTATTTTGGGTCATTGCTGTAAAGAACTTCCACAATCTCGTTGATGAAAAAGGTCGGTCCAATCTCGTCGATAAGGATTATTTGTGTGTTCGATTGAATGAATTGCAAGAGGAATACATAAATGTAAGTTTCTTTTGTGTTTCTTTATTTCATGACACATTGTTTTCTCAAATTTAGCAATAAGTTAGTTTTGTTTTCTGTGACTTATTATAATAGGTCTTTGAATCACCGGTTAAGAAGTTATTCTACACATTGTTCTACGACTTAGCTTTCAAAGTCCCTGGAGATTCTGCAGGTAGGAGGGAGAGGAGTCGGTCCCCTTCCTGAAACACAACAGATAGGGAAGGGCCATCTGCTGTACCAATGTCGGTTTCTATAGGTGTTGCACTAAACTTCAAGAACCTAGAGGATACTTCTGCTGTCTATGAGAAATTTTCAAATGCTCTTAAGACCTTGAACATTCCGCTAGAAACACACTTTGACCTTATGGATAAGACCGATATCAAGCAACAACTAGTCTGTGTGAGCAAGAAGGACTTAAAGATACAGTCTGGATATGTGAATCGTTTAATAAGTATTTTTTCTTGCAATTTTAATTATGTTGTTGAATATTTTTTTTCTTCTTTTTTTCACTCTCTAATTTGTTGTGTTTTCTATTTTTAGAATGCCTTAAGAAATGATAATTAAGAACCGGTTACCAAGTGTTGCTGGAATGCTATTGGGAGTGATTTTGTGGTAGCTGTTGTGAATATTATGGTGAAAGTGAAAGATTTGGATTACTGATGATTTCGAGTTATTGATTAAGTACTAAGTTTAGTTTAATGTTTGTTAATTTGAGTTTAATGCATTTTAATTGTTTGTGAATGGTTTGTTTAAGATATTATCTACCTTCCGTGTTGAATATTTGGTTAATGACGAGTTAAATTTATTCAAAACATTTTTTTATTGATTTTTAATATTTACTCTGCTATGTGTGTATAAAACAATGATCATATAAGAAAATCTGCCATGTGTGTAAACCTTCTTACAGAAATCCCCCTATTTTTTATCATATTGAAATTCCCCCATTTTATTGATACAAAGGCTTAGCTTGAAGGTTTATACAATCTTAACTTTTTTATTGATTTTTAATATATACTCTGCTATGTACATTCCCCCCAAATACATCCAAGCCAAATGCGGTTTTTGCAGTTTTCGGTTTGGTATGGTTTTGTTCGGTTTGCGGTTTTTCTAATGGATTGGTTCAGATACAATCACCTCTGTTTAAATGTGGCTAAAAGGTCCTCAAGCTTCTCCGGATTTCCGAAAATAGTATTGCCAATGCAAATAACTTATATCGACAAACAAGCTATTTTCGTAAACCCTCCACTTGACTGTAGTCGTATCACATGTGCATCATGAAATGAAATAACTCCAAACATGTCACTATGATTATACTACGTTTTCCTATCTTATGTGTGCGCTCAAGCATTGGTATTTTGCTTGTCTCACCACTCAAGAACCCTCACAAGATATATATAAAGCATATAAACAAGGAAAGCACATAGAAGAATACAAGTTAGGTTCAACCCTCTTAAGAAGAGCATCCCAGTGAAGTCACCATTTTTCTGTTGCGGGAAAGTTGAGATATCCACCATTATAAATTGATCTTTCATTTCCAAGGAAATGGAAAGTATCGAAAACCTTTTGTGAGAAATTCTAGGTACGGGGGTTATTTTCGCCTAAAGAATGTGTATGCACCTAAAGTGTCCATGGTACTCCATGGTAACCTCTTATAAACTTTTTGTGCTTTGTGTTTATACTTTAAGAAAGAAGGGGGAGAATATGTAAGAAAGTAGAAGTAATAAAAAAGCGTGTGTTTTTTATGATTTTGGATTTGGAAAATGGTATGTACCCCTTTTGCCTACGTACCCTTTGTGAAAAATCAAAATTCGCGTAGTTCTCTTAAAAAGATAGAATGTGTGTTGTATGTTTTTTATGAAAAGCAAAAGATTAATGTCATTTTAAGTCTCACCTTTTAAATGTCCATATATACACGCTAAACCACACTTTGTCACGATTGGGAGGAGTACGTTTAAAATCAATTTTGGGGACTCCGTACCCCAATAACAAAAAAAAAAGAGGACTTCAATATAACAATTTTAAATTCTAGATAAAAAAACAAATACATATTCCCTCCGGTTACGTATTTAAGCAAAAAAAAAAACGTTTATGCGGTGTTTAAGTAATTCAGCTAAGTGTAAATGTAGTTAATTTTATTGATTTAGTGTAAAACATAGTTAAATTTACTATATTGCTCTTTTGAATCTTCTTGAAAATCACATGCTTTTGTAAATGTGACATAAATGCATAAAAAATGTAAAATTAAATAAGATTTTATTAGAAGTAGTAGTAGTATTAATTAGTTTGTCTAGAAGTCCTAGCTCAAATGGCAAATGCCGAAATTGCTAGGCCGGACTTCGTGACCCGGGTTCGAACCCGGGACATCGCAGTTGTGTGAGTTTTTTAATTTCAGTGTATTAGTTAAACAATATTAATTATTGCTTTTGCTTATAATAGTGACCAAAAAAATTTAAGTGTTTTTTATTTTTTGGTCTTGAGCGGGGTATCCACCGCCGAACGCAAGGACTAATCCCTCGCTAGATTGGAGGCACCTCGATGGGTGGGATAGCTGGCCCAAGGATTTAAAGCTGCTCCATACCTAAGGTGAGGATCGAACCCTCGACCTATGGTTAAGGGAGGATGAGCCCCAACCGCTCAACCACACCCCTTGGGTTATTTAAGTGTTTTTTATGTTTGCTTATAAATATAATCAGAGGGAGAACTAATTTACCCTGAAATAACACTGAGCCGGCTGTAGAAGTTAGATAGAAGTAAATTGAATGAAGTATACTCATATCCATCCGATCATAGGAGATATTAGAAAGATTTGTCTCTTCTTTCTCCGAACTATTCTTTCTCCGGTGTTGTAGAATAGTGATTTGTACTTACATATCCCATCATCATAATTATATGTCTCTTTTTTCTCCTTCAATTTATTTCTACTTAGTACTCTCTACCCAACCCTTCTAATATGTGAAAAGAACCTAATTTATTTCTTCAGCTACCACAAATCACTGTTCTACAATTTATCTTCGAACTACTACAGGTACAGGTAATCTTCTCTACAGAGATTGGTATCAGTTTGGTGTAGGGCATGTTTTGTTTGTTTTTTCTTAGTGTTGTTTATTTCATTGCTGTGTTTTTTTAATGTGTGGCGTTGGGTGGTTGTTTGTTTTTGTTTGTGTTGTGCACTGTTCATCAGTGTGTCGGTGTTGTGCTTATTATATCCTTTTAGTTCTTCTTTCTAGTGTGTATAAGTTCCTGTATGTATAACCCTATTCTATTCTACTTAGCTTAATACAAAGTGAACAAAAGGAACTTGGACAAAAGATATGGATACAACATTGTTAGAGATTTTGATTGATCTCTACTTAAAGAGAAAGCTCTAAAGTCCATGGAGATCTTCACTGTTTTGGGTCATTTCTGTAAAGAACTTCAACAATCTCGTTGATGAAAAAGGTCGGTCCAATCTCGTCGTTAAGGATTATTTGTGTGTTCGATTGAATGAATTGCAAGAGGAATACAGAAATGTAAGTTTCTTTTGTGTTTCTTTATTTCATGACACATTGTTTTCTCGAATTTAGCAATAGGTTAGTTTTGTTTTCTAGGACTTATTATAATAGGTCTCTGACTCACGGATTAAGAAGTTATTCTACACATTATTCTACGACATAGCTTTCAAAGTCCCTGGAGTTTCTGCAGGTAGGAGGGAGAGGAGTAGGTCCCCTTCCCGACCCACAACATATAGGGAAGGACCATCTACTGTACCAATGTCGGTTTCTATAGGTGCTGCACTAGGCTTCAAGAACCTTGAGGATACTTCTGCTGTCTATGATAATTTTTCAAATGTTCTTAAGACCTTGAACATTTCTCTGAAAACACACTTTGACCTTATGGATTAGATCGATATCAAGCAACAACTAGTCTGTGTAAGCATGAAGGACTTAAAGATACAGTCTGGATATGTGAATCGTTTAATAAGTATTTTTTCTTGCAATTCTAATTATATTGTTGAAGGTTTTTTTTTCTTCCTTTTTTCACTTTCTAATTTGTTCTGTTTTCTATTTTTAGAATGACTTAAGAAATGATGATTAAGAACCGATTACCAAGTGCTGCTGGAATGCTATTGGGAGTGATTTTGTGGTAGCTGTTGTGAATATTGTGGTGAAAGTGAAAGATTTGGACTACTGATGATTTCGAGTTATTGATTAAGTACTAAGTTTAGTTTAATGTTTGTTAATTTAAGTTTAATGCATTTTAATTGTTTGTGAATGGTTTGTTTAAGATATTATCTACCTTCCGTGTTGAATATTTGGTTAATGACGAGTTAAATTTATTCAAAACATGTTTTTATTGATTTTTAATAAATACTCTGCTATGACATTCCCCCCAAATACATCCAAACCAAATGCGGTTTTTGCAGTTTTTGGTTCGGTTTGGTTTGGTTCGGTTTGCAGTTTTTCTAATGGATTGGTTCATATACGATCACCTCTGTTTAAATGTGGCTAAAAGGTCCTCAAGCTTCTCGGGATTTCCGAAAATAGTATTTCCAATACAAATAACTTATATCGACAAACAAGCTATTCTCGTAAACCCTCCACTTGAGTGTAGTCGTATCACATGTGCATTATGAAATGAAATAACTCCAAACATGTCACTATGATTACACTACATTTTCCTATCTTATGTGTGCCCTCAAGCATTGGTATTGTGCTTGTCTCACCACTCAAGAACCCTCACAAGATATATATAAAGCATATAAACAAGTAAAGCACATAGAAGAATACAAGTTAGGTTTCAACCCTCTTAAGGAGACCATCCCAGTGAAGTCGCCATTTTTCTGTTGCGGAAAATTTGAGTTATCCACCACTACAAATTGATCTTTCATTTCCAAGGAAGGGGAAAGTATCGAAAACCTTTTGTGAGAGATTCTAGGTACGGGGGTTATTTTTGCCTAAGGAATGTGTATGCACCTCAAGCGTCCATGGTACTCCATGGTCACCTCTTATAAACTTTTTGTGCTTTTTGTTTATACTTTAAGAAAGAAGGGGGAGAAGATGTAAGAAAGAAGAAGTAATAAAAAAGCGTGTGTTTTTTATGATTTTGGATTTTGAAAAGGGTATGTACCCCTTTTGCCTACGTATCCTTTGTGAAAGATCAAAACTCGCGTAGTTCTCTTAAAAAGAGAGAATGTGTGTTGTATGTTTTTTATGAAAAGCAAAAGATTAATGTTATTTTAAGTCTCACCTTTTAAATGTCCATATATACACGCTAAACCACACTTTGTCACGATTGGAAGGAGTACGTCCAAAATAAATTTTGGGGACTCCGTACCCCAATAACCATAAAAAAAAGGACTTCAATATAACAATTTTAAATTCTAGATAATAAACAAACACATACTCCCTCCGGTTACGTATTTAAGCAAAAAAAAAAACTTTTATGCGGTGTTTAAGTAATTTAGCTAAGTGTAAATGTAGTTAATTTTATTGATTTAGTGTAAAACATAGTTAAATTTACTATATTGCTCTTTTGAATTTTCTTGAAAATCACATGCTTTTGTAAAAGTGACATAAATGCATAAAAAATGTAAAATTAAATAAGATTTTATTAGAAGTAGTAGTAGTATTAATTAGTTTGTTTAGAAGTCCTAGCTCAAATGGCAAATGCCGAAATTGCTAGGCCGGACTTCTTGACCCGGGTTCGAACCCGGGACATCGCAGTTGTGTGAGTTGTTTAATTTCAGTGTATTAGTTAAACAGTATTAATTATTACTTTTGTTTATAATAGTGACCAAAAAAATTTAAGTATTTTTTTGGTTTGCTTATAAATATAATCGAAGGGAGAACTAATTTACCCTGAAATAACATAGAGCCGGTTGTAGAGGTAGATAGAAGTAAATTGAATGAAGTAAACTCATATCCATCCGATCATAGGAGATATTAGAAAGATTTGTCTCTTCTTTCTCCGAGCTATTCTTTCTCCGGCGTTGTAGAATAGTGATTAGTACTTACATATCCCATCATCATAATTATATGTCTCTTCTTTCTCCTTCAATTTATTTGTACTCAGTACTCTCTACCCAACCCTTCTAATATGTGAAAAGCACATAATTTATTTCTTTAGCTACCACAAATCACTCTTCTACTATTTATCTCTGAACTACTACAGGTACAGGTAATCTTCTCTACCGAGCTTGGTATCTGTTTGGTGCAGGGCATGTTTTGTTTGTTTTTTCTTAGTGTTGTTTATTTCATTGCTGTGTTTTTTTACTGTGTGGCGTTGGGTGGTTGTTTGTTTTTCTTTGTGTTGAGCACTGTTCATCCGTGTGTTGTTGTTGTGCTTATTATATCCTTTTAGTTCTTCTTTCTAGTGTGTATAAGTTCCAATATGTATAACCCTATTCTATTCTACTTAGCTTAATACAAAGTGAACAAAATGAACTTAGAAAGAACTAACTGTACAGTAGAACCATTATTTAGAAACTACTTTCCAATGTAAATTTTTATTGATTTATTGTTAATTTTGTTCCATTTATATTCAGAAGAAAAATGAGTTGCACAAGAATCCAGTGGACAAAAGATATGGGTACAACATTGTTAGAGATTTTGATTGATCTCTGCTTAAAGAGAAAGCTCTTAAGTCCATGGAGATCTTCACTGTTTTGAGTCATTGCTGTAAAGAACTTCAACAATCTCGTTGATGAAAAAGGTCGGTCCAATCTCGTCGATAAGGATTATTTGTGTGTTCGATTGAATTAATTTCAAAAGGAATACAAAAATAAAAGTTTCTTTTGTGTTTCTTTATTTCATTACACATTGTTTTCTCGAATTTAGCAATAAGTTAGTTTTGTTTTCTGTGACTTATTATAATAGGTCTCAGAATCACCGATTAAGAAGTTATTCTACACATTATTCTATGACATTATTCTACACATTATTCTACACATTATTCTAGGAGGGAGAGGAGTAGGTCCCCTTCCCGACCCACAACAGATAGGGAAGGACCATCTGCTGTACCAATGTCGGTTTCTATAGGTGCTGCACTAGGCTTCATGAACCTTGAGGATACTTCTGCTGTCTATGAGAATTTTTAAATGTTCTTAAGACCTTGAACATTTTGCTAGAAACACACTTTGACATTATGGATAAGACCGATATCAAGCAACAACTAGTTTGTGTGAGCATGAAGGACTTAAAGATACAGTCTGGATATGTGAATCGTTTAATAAGTATTTTTTCTTGGAATTCTAATTATGTTGTTGAAGGTTTTTTTTCTTCTTTTTTTCACTTTCTAATTTGTTCTATTTTCTGTTTTTAGAAAGCCTTAAGAAATGATGATTAAGAAACGATTACCAAGTGTTGCTGGAATGCTATTGGGAGTGATTTTGTGGTAGCTGTTGTGAATATTGTGGTGAAAGTGAAAGATTTGGACTACTGATGATTGTGAGTTATTGATTAAGTACTAAGTTTAGTTTAATGTTTGTTAATTTAAGTTTAATGCATTTTAATTGTTTGTGAATGGTTTTTTTAAGATATTATCTACCTTCCGTGTTGAATATTTGGTTAATGACGAGTTAAATATATTCAAAACATGTTTTTATTGATTTTTAATATATACTCTGCTATGTGTGTATAAAACAATGATTATCGAAGAAAACCTGCCATGTGTGTAAACCTTCTTACAGAAATCCCCCCATTTTCTATCAAATAGAAATTCCCCTATTTTATTGAAGGTTTATACAATCTTAACTTTTTTATTTATTTTTAATATATACTCTGCTATGTACATTCCCCCCAAATACATCCAAACCAAATGCGGTTTTTGTAGTTTTCGGTTCGGTTTGGTTTGGTTTGGTTCCCGGTTTTTCTAATGGATTGGTTCAGATACGATCACCTTTGTTTAAACGTGGCTAAAAGGTCCTCAAGCTTCTCGGGATTTCCGAAAATAGTATTGCCAATACAAATAACTTATATCGACAAACAAGCTATTCTCGTAAACTCTCCACTTGAGTGTAGTCGTATCACATGTGCATCATGGAATGAAATAACTCCAAACATGTCACTATGATTACACTACATTTTCCTATCTTATGTGTACGCTCAAGCATTGGTATTGTGCTTGTCTCACCACTCAAGAACCCTCACAAGATATATATCAAGCATATAAACGAGTAAAGCACATAGAAGAATACAAGTTAGGTTCAACCCTCTTAAGGAGAGCATCCCAGTGAAGTCGCCATTTTTCTGTTGCGGGAAATTTGAGATATCCACCACTACAAATTGATCTTTCATTTCCAAGGAAGGGGTAAGTATCGAAAACCTTTTGTGAGAGATTGTAGGTTACGGGGGTTATTTTCGCCTAAGGAATGTGTATGTACCTCAAGCGTCCATGGTACTCCGTGGTAACCTCTTATAAATTTTTTGTGCTTTTTGTTTATACTTTAAGAAAGCAGGGGGAGAAGATGTAAGAAAGAAGAAGTAATAAGAAGGCGTGTGTTTTTTATGAATTTGGATTTTGAAAAGGGTATGTACCTCTTTTGCCTACGTACCCTTTGTGAAAGATCAAACTCGCGTAGTTATCTTAAAAAGAGAAAATGTGTGTTGTATGTTTCTTATGAAAAGCAAAAGTTTAATGTCATTTTAAGTCTCACATTTTAAATGTCCATATATACAAACCACACTTTGTCACGATTGGGAGGAGTACGTCCAAAATCAATTTTGGGGACTCCGTACCTCAATAACAAAAAAAAAAGAGGACTTCAATATAACAATTTTAAATTCTAGATAATAAAACAAACACATACTCCCTCCGGTTACGTATTTAAGCAAAAACAAAAAAACGTTTATGCGGTGTTTAAGTAATTCAGCTAAGTGTAAATGTAGTTAATTTTATTGATTTAGTGTAAAACATAGTTAAATTTACTATATTGCTCTTTTTAATCTTCTTGAAAATCACATGCTTTTGTAAAAGTGACATAAATGCATAAAAAATGTAAAATTAAATAAGATTTTATTAGAAGTAGTAGTAGTATTAATTAGTTTGTCTAGAAGTCCTAGCTCAAATGGCAAATGCCGGAATTGCTAGGCCGGACTACGTGACCCGGGTTCGAACCCGGGGCATCGCAGTTGTGTGAGTTGTTTAATTTCAGTGTATTAGTTAAACAGTATTATTTATTACTTTTGTTTATAATAGTGACCAAAAAAAATTAAGTATTTTTTTGGTTTGCTTATAAATATAATCGGAGGGAGAACTAATTTACCCTGAACTAACACCGAGCCGGCTGTAGAGGTAGATAGAACTAAATTGAATGAAGTATACTTAAATCCATCCGATCATAGGAGATATTAGAAAGATTTGTCTCTTCTTTCTCCGAGCTATTCTTTCTCCGGCGTTGTAGAATAGTGATTTGTACTTACATATCCTACCATCATAATTATATGTCTCTTCTTTCTCCTTCAATTTATTTCTACTCAGTACTCTCTACCCAACCCTTCTAATATGTGAAAAGAACATAATTTATTTCTTCAGCTACCACAAATCACTCTTCTACAATTTATTTCCGAACTACTACAGGTACATGTAATCTTCTCTACCGAGCTTGGTATCAGTTTGGTGCAGGGCATGTTTTGTTTGTTTTTTCTTAGTGTTGTTTATTTCATTGTTGTGTTTTTTTACTGTGTGGCGTTGGGTGGTTGTTTAATTTTGTTTGTGTTGTGCACTGTTCATCCGTGTGTTGGTGTTGTGCTTATTATATCCTTTTAGTTCTTGTTTCTAGTGTGTATAAGGTCCAGTATGTATAACCCTGATCGACGATTTGTGTATCAAAATATTTTAATGACCACAAGTGCACAGTCTCGTCGTGTAGTTTTAAAAGATATCGAATCCACAGGGACCAATAGTTGATCTAGCGTAATTCTTCCGCTACGTTGTAAATCTAAGGCGGTTGAGTAGTTGTTCAGGGTTGTATTAGAATTAAGAAGAGGGAGAATTTAAACTTAAGATTTAAATTAATTAAAAGCGATATCGGTATGTAACTAATTAACCATCGGGGATTTAATAAATTAATAGTGCGCGGATAGGTGTTTACTTTTCAGAAGAACTTTCCTAATTTAAAGGTTTAAACCTCTAAGCTAGGAGTTTTACTGTCACTTTTCTACCACCTTAGCCTCGAAAGTATATTTTGAAAACCAATGAGTTCTAATTAATCCTAACGTGGCTCTCGCTCGTTCAAAGATTAATATCAAATTCCTACTATCTAGTTAAAACCTCAAACTCTCGCTCTATTGATTTTAACCTTAGTTGCTTTATTTTACTCTCGTTCAAAAGCTTTGAATTCAATTAGGAATTTGAATCAGAAAAGTAGTGTGTGTGCGCGCGCTATGTCGTCATTAAATCCCCTTTGGAGAATTAAATTACATACCGATATCTAGGAATTTAGCTAGACATGGTAAAGGAAGTAAAGAAATAAAAACAGTAAATAAAACAAGACATAATAATTAAATGAATAAATGAACGCATAAAAACCTGGAAATAAAAGTTGCTGGAAACTTGAATTAAACTTGCTTGAATTAAAGGAAATATAATTCTTGACAGGGAATTGAAAACGGATCTGAAATCGGATTCCCGGTGTGGAAATACCGACACAGTTTACAAAGCGGGAAATATAAACTGACTGAAAGAAAAGGAAGTAAGGCGTAGAAAAATCTGAGAAATGAGCTTGCTATTTATAGGAGGGGATTGGCTAGTACGATCCACAAAAGGAGGGAGGATAAGCTTCATTTTTGATCTCATCCGATTGCCATCCGATTAGGAACAGAAAACGGATCAGACGTGCACTTCTTCCCCACGTCACGCAAATTCAGTTGCTACTGGGCTTTCTCACTGGGTGGCGCTCGCCACTGGGCTTTCAATTGGTGGCTCTCGCCACCCCCACTATGGCGCTCGCCACTGTGCAAAAATGGGCCAATGCCCGTTTTTGCTATGCTCCTTTGTGGGCTGCGCGAATTTGGGCTTTGCACCCCCTTTTTGCTCCGTTTTTGACACTTTTTGTTCAATTCTCTTCTCCGGCCTATTTTATTTAACAAAAGTAAAAACAAATCAAATAACAACATAAAAGCACATAAAAGAAATAAATACGTATGAAAATGCACCTAAAGTTCACTTAAATTAAGCTAAAAATACGATATGATTTCGTGTCATCAAATTCCCCCACACTTGAACCATTGCTTGTCCTCAAGCATAAAAGAGTAGTGAATCGCAAAGCATAAGTAAAAACACATGACACGATCATCTTACTTATACGTGGTTGCCGGCTAAGTCATGTAAATCAGGTAACAGTGCAAATAACAAGAATACCGTAATGACACGAGAGATTCCCGTTATGTGAAAACAGACCTGAAGCATTTCCTCTTGACTCTACCTCTCTCCTAAGTTTTCTTCCCCCTTTTCATTCTAGCGCAATCACATTAAGCCCGTTATCTTGTACACGCCCATGGTAGGAAACCTGTTAGTGATTATGATCATCATATAGCGAGGGGTGCTGATAACATAAGTTTGGTAACCCCTATTTGCTTTACCTATTTCGCAGTTGCGGGGGATCGGATCGTAACCCGCCCTTCCAAGTTCAGAATCAGACACCTCTGAACCAACTACTAATGAGTTTTTTATACTATGGTATTTTTTTCCTTCTTCATGTTTCAACATTTGCTGAATTTTCATCAATTATTTCAAGGAATCAACCAATAGTATTTATAACATTTATAATCAAGATCATTCACTTATATTCTTCGGTTTCCCACTTAGTTTGTGCCTTGAGATGGTGCCGACTGCTAGATAAACTACTAAGGGTTCATTAAAACTCAAGTTCAAAGCTTTGTCAAAATTAGTACTCAAATCAGTTTTACACACTTCAGGGAATCTAAGGTGTTAAAACGGTATTGATTTTATCTAACCGTTGCCTAAATTCCACAACATAGCCTAGATAGTGCAAGCAGCCTATATACTTTCAAACAACCAATATCAAGCATCAGAACCCAATACTTTTGCTTTTCGCAAGAAAATTTTGGTATGGCTCAAGAAATGGGAAAATCAGACAATAACAAGACCAACACGCAAAATCAACTCAATCTAAGTGAACTAACCTAAGGTTTTATTATGCATGCAAAACTAAATGACTGAAAAATAGAGGGAAAAGCGATAAAGCTTCCTCCCCCACACTTAAATCGAGCATTGTCCCCAATGCAACGAATAAAGGTGAGCTTGGAAGGGTACAACCTGAGTAGCGAAGCTTTCACAACTTGTAAAGTCGTCGAGCGTGCTAGCTCTTTATTACCTGCAAAATGAACTAAAAAAGAAAAACATTAAATTCAAAATCAGCGGGTTGCCTCCCACCAAGCGCTTTGTTTAAAGTCGGTTAACTCGACTTCAGAGATGGTGACTTAGTTCACGTGACAGCGGACAGGGCAGATAGGTTGAAATTTGTAAGTGTGGTGTCACTATCCTTAAGGTTGTAATGTTTCAACCGCTGCCCATTAACTGTGAATGTATCACCAGAGTCACTCTTTATCTCAATCGCCCCATGAGGATATGTCTTAGAAATTGTAAAGGGGCCTGACCACTTTGATCGCAGTTTTCCAGGAAAAAGTTTAAGTCTTGAATTAAAAAGTAGTACTAATTGTCCTACCTTAAACTCTCTCCTAGATAGACGCTTATCATGCCATTTCTTTGTTCTTT
This sequence comes from Trifolium dubium, assembly GCA_951804385.1. Classification (NCBI taxonomy): domain Eukaryota; kingdom Viridiplantae; phylum Streptophyta; class Magnoliopsida; order Fabales; family Fabaceae; genus Trifolium; species Trifolium dubium. Next base: position 23,340,923 of record OX638062.1, on the reverse strand, counting down.
CTTTGTAGATTCTGGCATTCTCATAGGCGTCCAACCTAAGCTCTTCTAACTCATGGATGTCCAAGGTCCTTTTCTTACCGGCGGTGGTGTAATCAAGATTGAGGGCTTTGATAGCCCAATAAGCTTTGTGTTCCAGTTCCACCGGCAGATGGCATGATTTGCCATAAACGAGCTTGAAGGGTGTGGTCCCGATTGGGGTTTTATAGGCTGTCCTATATGCCCACAGTGCCTCATTCAGCTTTAAGGACCAATCCTTCCTAGAAGTTGCAACTGTTTTTTCGAGGATGTGCTTGATCTCCCTATTGGAAACTTCCACTTGTCCGCTTGTTTGCGGGTGGTAGGGAGTTGCTATACGGTGTCGGACCCCATATTTTGATAACAGTCTTTCGAAAATCCTAGAGATAAAATGGGAGCCACCATCGCTGATGACGAGTCTCGGCACACCAAACCTAGGGAAGATCTGGTTTTTGAATAGTCGAATTACTACTTTGGCGTCATTAGTTGGAGAGGCAACAGCCTCGATCCATTTGGACACGTAATCGACAGCCACAAGTATGTATTTGTTCCCAAAAGAAGTTGGGAATGGTCCCATGAAATCTATCCCCCAAACATCAAATACTTCCACTTCAAGGATGCCTTGTTGAGGCATCTCATCGCGCCTAGAGATGCCACCAGCGCGTTGGCACTGATCACAACTCCTTATGGCAGCGTGAACATCTTTCCAAAGAGTAGGCCAAAAAAAGGCCTGCTTGTAAGATCTTAGCACAGGTTTTGGAAGTACTTGCATGTCCTCCATAGGGTGCAGAATGACAATGAGTGATAATGCTTTGCGCCTCATTTTCGGGGACACATCGACGGAAGATTCCATCGGCACCTCGCTTGAAAAGAAGAGGGTCATCCCAATAGTAATGTTTTAGGTCACTGAAGAACTTCTTCTTTTGCTGGTAAGTTAAGTCAGGAGGAAGGACTCTTGCTGCTAAGTAATTAACAATATCAGCATACCATGGCAAAGAGTCTCTTGAGAAGACAGAGTTGACGACTTCGATGTCGTCTTGAAACAAAGGGCACTCGGAGGCGACACTCTCCATAAGGGCTACGAGCCTCTCATATGGGAAGTCATCATTTATGGGTACCGTTTCGGGCACCATTCCCTCCATTCTTGACAAGTGGTCAGCGACTGTGTTGTCGATTCCTTTCTTGTCTTGGATCTCTAAATCGAATTCTTGAAGGAGTAAGATCCATCTTAGGAGCCTTGGTTTGGCGTCCTTTTTGTTCACTAGGTACCTAATTGCGGCATGATCTGTATAGACAATGATTTTGGCCCCTATTAGGTAGGAACGAAATTTGTCAACCGCGAACACAACAGCCAGGAGTTCTTTTTCGGTGGTGGCGTAGTTCATTTGCGCAGGGTCTAAGGTCCTACTAGCATAGTAGATGGCATGAAGCTTCTTATCCTTCCTTTGACCTAGAACTGCGCCTATAGCATAGTCACTAGCGTCACACATGATCTCAAATGGTAGATTCCAATCAGGTGGCTGCATGATGGGGGCAGAAATGAGAGCTGCCTTTAATTGCTTGAATGCCGTTAGGCACTCCTCATCAAAAATGAACTCGGCATCTTTCATTAGCAGCCCGGTTAACGGCTTTGTGATTTTGGAGAAGTCTTTAATGAATCGCCGATAGAAGCCGGCGTGTCCTAAAAAGCTTCGGACTTCTCTCACAGATTTGGGAGGCGGTAGATTCTCTATGACTTGAATTTTTGCTCTATCTACCTCAATCCCTTTGTTGGACACTATATGTCCAAGAACAATTCCTTGGCGAACCATGAAATGGCACTTTTCCCAATTAAGCACAAGATTGACTTTTTCACATCTTTCTAGTACCTTCTCAAGGTTTGTCAAGCATCCTTCAAAACTTTGCCCGCATACGGAGAAATCATCCATGAAGACCTCCATAATGTCATTGATGTAATCGGCGAAGATTGCTTGCATACATCTTTGGAAAGTAGCGGGGGCATTACACAATCCAAATGGCATTCGCCTATATGCAAATGTACCAAAAAGACAAGTGAAGGTCGTTTTCTCTTGGTCATCGGGATGAATGGGAATCTGGAAGAATCCCGAATAACCATCTAGATAGCAAAAGTAGGAATGATTAGCCAGACGCTCAAGCATTTGATCAATGAAGGGCAAAGGGAAATGATCCTTTCGTGTGGCTTTGTTGAGTTTCCTATAGTCAATGCACATTCTACTACCCGTTACGACTCTTTGTGCTACAGACTCTCCTTTCTCATTAGTAACTATAGTCACTCCACCTTTCTTAGGCACGACATGAACGGGACTGACCCATTTACTGTCGGAGATCGGGTATATTATTCCTGCATCCAGAAGTTTTTCAACTTCCTTTTTAACTACTTCAGTGAGAATGGGGTTTATCCTTCTTTGCGGTTCTCGAGAGGTTTTGCAATCTTCCTCGAGGTAGATGCGGTGCATGCAAAGAGAAGGACTTATCCCTTTAAGATCAGATATGCTATATCCTAAAGCAGCTGGGAATTTTCTTAGGACCTTTAGCAATTCTTTGGTTTCTGATTGTCCTAAATCGGCGCACACAATCACTGGGCGCTTAAGCTCTTGATCAAGGAATTCATACCTTAGACTCTCAGGTAGAGGTTTTAGTTCGAGAGAAGATTGATCAGGAGACGGAGTCGGGTTTGGTGTAATCTCAAAGCATTCGCCGAGCTCGTCATCCTGAACTTCGAGAGTAGGAGTTGGAGAAGATGTGAGAATTTCAGTGTAAATGGTTTGATCATTCTCCATTTCCTTTCTACATTCGTCAATGACGTCAAGCAGATAGCAAGTATCATCTATAGCAGGCGCGCTTAGGAATTGAGTCAAAATGAATTCAACTTTTTCATCTCCCACTTCAAAGGTGAGCTTTCCCTTTTTGACATCAATTATCGCACCGGCTGTAGCGAGGAATGGCCTTCCTAAAATGATAGGTGTGTTAGAGTCTTCCTTAATATCCATGACTATGAAGTCGGTTGGAATGAAGAACTGACCTACACGCACTGACACATTTTCTAAGACTCCTATAGGCATCTTGACCGAACGGTCGGCAAACTGAATGGACATTCTGGTGGGTCTTAGCTCGCCTAGCTTGAGTCTCTCACATATGGTCATGGGCATCAAACTAATGCTAGCACCTAAATCACATAGGGCTTTGTCAATAACAAACTTCCCAATGACACAGGGTATGGAGAAACTTCCTGGATCCTTGAGTTTAGGGGGCATATTGTTTTGAAGGATAGCACTACACTCGGCGGTGAGTGTAACAGTTTCGTTATCCTCAATCCTCTTTTTGTTGGTTAGGATCTCCTTGAGAAACTTAGCATATGCGGGCATTTGTGTGATAGCTTCAGTGAATGGGATGGTGATATTCAACTGCTTGAGGAGCTCCACAAATTTCTTGAATTGCCCCATGCTTTTGGTCTTTTCCAACCTTTGAGGATAAGGAATGGGTGGTTTGTAGGGTAGTGGAGGCACATAGGGTGTTTCCTTTTCTTTTGCCTCGACACCATTTCCTTCTTTCTCTTTGGGTTCACTTTCTTTCTCAGCTGGTTCATCTGGCTTTTGCTGCATGGCAGGCCTCTCAATCCTAGGGTCAACTGGTTCATCATACTGTGTTCCACTTCGCAGTGTTACAGCGTTTACATGGGCTTTAGGATTGGGCTGAGGTTGGCCAGGAAATGTTCCTGCAGGAGCAGACATGGATGATTGCTGTTGAGCCACCTGTGCAACTTGAGTTTCTAGTATCTTATGATGGGTGGTCAAAACATCAACTTTACTGTTCAATTGCTCGAACATCTTGGCGAAATGCAGGTTTTGATTCTTCATCCCCTCGTTAGTTTGCATTTGGGACGCCATGAAGGTTTCAAACATGGCGTCAAGGCTAGACTTCCCAGAGTTTTCTTGATTTAGCACTGGAGCTTTCTGAAAACCTGGTGGACCAGAGGATTGGCCTTGTCTAGGTGGGTACAACGCATTGTTGTTCTTGTATGAGAGATAGGGGCTGTTTTTCCAAGCTGAGTTGTAGTTGTTGGAATATGGGCCTCCTTGGGCGTAGTTTACTTGATCGGAAGGAGTTCCAGCCAAGAGTTGGCATTCAGCAGTAGCATGCCCTAGGGCGCCACATATCTCACAACTAGAGACGGTTGCTGCTACGGTAGCAGCAGGAGCATTGAGTAAGCTGTCTAATTTCAGAGTGAGTGCATCAACCTTGGCACTGACGTGGTCAAGGCCGCTTATCTCATGCATTCCTCCTCTTGATAGAGGTTTTTCTGAGGAGGTTCTTTCGCCTCCCCACTGGTAGTGATTTTGGGCCATGCTCTCGATGAGCTGATAGGCATCAGTGTAGGGCTTGTCCATGAGGGCGCCACCCGCGGCAGCGTCTATGGTCATCCTTGTATTGTACAGGAGACCGTTATAGAAGGTGTGGATAATTAGCCACTCCTCCAAACCATGATGTGGACAGAGCCTCAACATGTCCTTAAATCTCTCCCATGCTTCATAAAGAGATTCGTTGTCTTTCTGCTTAAATCCATTGATTTGTGCTCTTAGCATAGCAGTCTTGCTAGGCGGGAAATACCTAGCCAGAAAGACTTTCTTCAATCCTTCCCATGTAGTGATGGAGTTGGAAGGTAGGGACTGGAGCCAAGCACGGGCTCGATCTCTTAGAGAGAAGGGGAAGAGACGAAGCCTTATCGCTTCGGGACTTACGCCATTAGCCTTCACTGTATCGGCGTATTGTAAGAAGACAGAGAGGTGGAGATTAGGGTCTTCTGAAGGACCACCCGAGAACTGGCTTTGCTGAACTGCTGAGAGTAGGGAAGGTTTAAGCTCAAAATTGTTGGCCTCTATTGCAGGGGCAACAATGCTGTTATGCGGTTCAGCATCTGTAGGGGTAGCATAGTACTTCAGAGGGCGGTTTTGAGGACCTATTTCCATTTCTAATTCCTCTTCGGATTGTTCCGAGTCTTCGTCTCTTTCGGGAAAGATGATTTGACTTTGGGGTACTATGTATCTTTCCCGGAACTGTTCAATTCGGCGTCTTACACTTAGTAGACGCTCTGGGTTGTCGACTGGAGTTTCTAATTCTTTGCTATTAGAGCGGGTACTTGGCATACAATCGACAAGCCAAAAGGGTAATTAAATTTTTATTTTATTTTTTTAGATTTTTTTTTTTTGAATTGTTGATAGAAAAATAAAGGTTGCCTTAGTCTCTACGTTGTAACGACGGAGTTACAATATCGACTAAATTGGTCCCCGGCAACGGCGCCAAAAACTTGATCGACGATTTGTGTATCAAAATATTTTAATGACCGCAAGTGCACAGTCTCGTCGTGTAGTTTTAAAAGATATCGAATCCACAGGGACCAATAGTTGATCTACCGTAATTCTGCCGCTACGTTGTAAATCTAAGGCGGTTGAGTAGTTGTTCAGGGTTGTATTAGAATTAAGAAGAGGGAGAATTTAAACTTAAGATTTAAATTAATTAAAAGCGATATCGGTATGTGACTAATTAACCATCGGGGATTTAATAAATTAATAGTGCGCGGATAGGTGTTTACTTTTCAGAAGAACTTTCCTAATTTAAAGGTTTAAACCTCACACTCTCGTTTTGTTGATAAAAAACATACTTCCTAAGCTAGAAGTTTTACTGTCACTTTTCTACCACCTTAGCCTCGAAAGTATATTTTGAAAACCAATGAGTTCTAATTAATCCTAACGTGGCTCTCGCTCGTTCAAAGATTAATATCAAATTCCTACTATCTAGTTAAAACCTCAAACTCTCGCTCTATTGATTTTAACCTTAGTTGCTTTATTTTACTCTCGTTCAAAAGCTTTGAATTAAATTAGGAATTTGAATCAGAAAAGTAGTGTGTGTGCGCGCGCTATGTCGTCATTAAATCCCCTTCGGAGAATTAAATTACATACCGATATCTAGGAATTTAGCTAGACATGGTAAAGGAAGTAAAGAAATAAAAACAGTAAATAAAACAAGACATAATAATTAAATGAATAAATGAACGCATAAAAACCTGGAAATAAAAGTTGCTGGAAACTTGAATTAAACTTGCTTGAATTAAAGGAAATATAATTCTTGACAGGGAATTGAAAACGGATCTGAAATCGGATTCCCGGTGTGGAAATACCGACACAGTTTACAAAGCGGGAAATATAAACTGACTGAAAGAAAAGGAAGTAAGGCGTAGAAAAATCTGAGAAATGAGCTTGCTATTTATAGGAGGGGATTGGCTAGTACGATCCACAAAAGGAGGGAGGATAAGCTTCATTTTTGATCTCATCCGATTGCCATCCGATTAGGAACAGAAAACGGATCAGACGTGCACTTCTTCCCCACGTCACGCAAATTCAGTTGCTACTGGGCTTTCTCACTGGGTGGCGCTCGCCACCCATTCTGTGGCGCTCGCCACTGGGCTTTCAATTGGTGGCGCTCGCCACCCCCACTGTGGCGCTCGCCACTGTGCAAAAATGGGCCAATGCCCGTTTTTGCTATGCTCCTTTGTGGGCTGCGCGAATTTGGGCTTTGCACCCCCTTTTTGCTCCGTTTTTGACACTTTTTGCTCAATTCTCTTCTCCGGCCTATTTTATTTAACAAAAGTAAAAACAAATCAAATAACAACATAAAAGCACATAAAAGAAATAAATAATTATGAAAATGAACCTAAAGTTCACTTAAATTAAGCTAAAAATACGATATGATTTCGTGTCATCAAACCCTATTCTATTCTACATAGCTTAATACAAAGTGAACAAAAGGAACTTAGAAAGAACTAACTGTACAGTAGAACCATTATTTACAACTATTCTCCAATGTAAATTTTTATTGCTTTATTGTTAATTTTGTTCCAATTTTAAATAAGAAAAATGAGTTGCACAAGAATCCAGTGGACAAAAGATATGGATACAACATTGTTAGAGATTTTGATTGATCTCTGCTTAAAGAGAAAGCTCTAAAGTCCATGGAGATCTTCACTGTTTTGGGTCATTGCAGTAAAGAACTTCAACAATCTCGTTGATGAAAAAGGTCGGTCCAATCTCGTCGATAAGGATTATTTGTGTGTTCGATTGAATGAATTGCAAGAGGAATACAGAAATGTAAGTTTCTTTTGTGTTTCTTTATTTCATGACACATTGTTTTCTCGAATTTAGCAATAAGTTAGTTTTGTTTACTGTCACTTATTATAATAGGTCTCTGAATCACCGATTAACAAGTTATTCTACACATTATTCTACGACCTAGCTTTCAAAGTCCCTAGTGTTTCTGCAGGTAGGAGGGAGAGGAGTAGGTCCCCTTCCCGACCCACAACAGATAGGGAAAGACCATCTGCTGTACCAATGTCGATTTCTATAGGTGCTGCACTAGGCTTCAAGAACCTTAAGGATACTTCTGCTGTCTATGAGAATTTTTCAAATGTTCTTAAGACCTTGAACATTTCGCTAGAAACACACTTTGACCTTATGGATAAGACCGATATCAAGCAACAACTAGTCTGTGTGAGCCTGAACGACTTAAAGATACAGTCTGGATATGTGAATCGTTTAATAAGTATTTTTTCTTGCAATTCTAATTATGTTGTTGAAGGTTTTTTTTCTTCTTTTTTTCACTTTCTAATTTGTTCTGTTTTCTGTTTTTAGAAAGCCTTAAGAAATGATGATTAAGAATTGATTGCAAAGTGCTGCTGGAATGCAATTGGGTGTGATTTTGTGGTAGCTGTTGTGAATATTGTGGTGAAAGTTAAAAATTTGGACTACTGATGATTTCGAGTTATTGATTAAGTACTAAGTTTAGTTTAATGTTTGTTAATTTAAGTTTAATGCATTTTAATTGTTTGTGAACGGTTTGTTTAAGATATTATCTACCTTCCGTGTTGAATATTTGGTTAATGACGAGTTAAATATATTCAAAACATGTTTTTATTGATTTTTAATATATACTCTGCTATGTGTGTATAAAACAATGATTTTCGAAGAAAACCTGCCATGTGTGTAAACCTTCTTACAGAAATCCCCCCATTTTCTATCATATAGAAATTCCCCCATTTTATTGATACAAAGGCTTAGCTTGAAGGTTTATGCAATCTTAACTTTTTTATTGATTTTTAATATATACTCTGCTATGTACATTCCCCCCAAATACATCCAAACCAAATGCGGTTTTTGCAGTTTTCGATTCGGTTTGCGGTTTTCTAATGGATTGGTTCAGATACGATCACCTCTGTTTAAATGTGGCTAAAAGGTCCTCAAGCTTCTCGGGATTTCCAAAAATAGTATTGCCAATACTAATAACTTATATCGACAAACAAGCTATTCTCGTAAACTCTCTACTTGAGTGTAGTCGTATCACATGTGCATCATGGAATGAAATAACTCCAAACATGTCACTATGATTACACTACATTTTCCTATCTTATGTGTACGCTCAAGCATTGGTATTGTGCTTGTCTCACCACTCAAGAACCGTCACAAGATATATATAAAGCATATAAACAAGTAAAGCACATAGAAGAATACAAGTTAGGTTCAACCCTCTTAAGGAGAGCCTCCCAATGAAGTCGCCATTTTTCTGTTGCGGAAAATTTGAGATATCCACCTCTACAAATTGATCTTTCATTTCTAAGGAAGGTGAAAGTCTCGAAAACCTTTTGAGAGATTCTAGGTACGGGGGTTATTTTCGCCTAAGGAATGTGTATGCACCTCAAGCGTCCATGGTACTCCATGGTAACCTTTTATAAACTTTTTGTGGTTTTTGTTTATACTTTAAGAAAGAAGGGGGAGAAGATATAAGAAAGAAGAAGTAATAAAAAGGCGTGTGTTTTTTATGATTTTGGATTTGGAAAAGGGTATGTACCCTTTTTGCCTACGTACCCTTTGTGAAAGATCAAAACTCACGTAGTTCTCTTAAAAAGAGAGAATGTGTGTTGTATGTTTTTTATGAAAAGCAAAAGATTTATTTTAAATCTCATCCCATATATACATGCTAAACCACACTTTGTCACGATTGGGAGGAGTTTGTCCAAAATCAATTTTGGGGACTCCGTACCTCAATAACCAAAAAAAAGAGGACTTCAATATAACAATTTTAAATTTTAGATAATAAAACAAACACATACTCCCTCCGGTTACGTATTTAAGCAAAAACAAAAAAACGTTTATGCGGTGTTTAAGTAATTCAGCTAAGTGTAAATGTAGTTAATTTTATTGATTTAGTGTAAAACATAGTTAAATTTACTATATTGCTCTTTTGAATCTTCTTGAAAATCACATGCTTTTGTAAAAGTGACATAAATGCATAAAAAATATAAAATTAAATAAGATTTTATTAGAAGTAGTAGTAGTAATATTAATTAGTTTGTTTAGAAGTCCTAGCTCGAATGGCAACTGCCGAAATTGCTAGGCCAGACTTTGTGACCCGGGTTCAAACCCGGAACATCGCAGTTGTGTGAGTTGTTTAATTTTAGTGTATTAATTAAACAGTATTATTTATTACTTTTTATTGATCTCTTCTTAAAGAGAAACCTCTAAAGTCCATGGAGATCTTCACTGTTTAGGGTCATTGCTGTTAAGAACTTCAACAATCTTGTTGATGAAAAAGGTCGGTCCAATCTCGTCGATAAGGATTATTTGTGTGTTCGTTTAAATGAATTGCAAGAGGAATACAGAAATGTAAGTTTCTTTTGTGTTTCTTGAATTCATGACACATTGTTTTATCGAATTTAGCAATAAGTTAGTTTTGTTTACTGTGACTTATTATAATAGGTCTCTGAATCACCGATTAAGAAGTTATTCTACACATTATTCTACGACCTAGCTTTCAAAGTTCCTGGAGTTTCTGTAGGTAGGAGGGAGAGGAGTAGGTCCCCTTCCCGACCCACAACAGATAGGGAAGGACCATCAGCTGTACCAATGTCGGTTTCTATAGGTGCTGCACTAGGCTTCAAGAACCTTGAGGATACTTCTGCTGTCTATGAGAATTTTTCAAATGTTCTTAAGACCTTGAACATTTCGCTAGAAACACACTTTGACCTTATGGATAAGACCGATATCAAGCAACAACTAGTCTGTGTGAGCATGAAGGACTTAAAGATACAGTCTGGATATGTGAATCGTTTAATAAGTATTTTTCTTGCAATTTTAATTATGTTGTTGAAGGTTTTTTTTCTTCTTTTTTTCACTTTCTAATTTGTTCTGTTTTCTGTTTTTAGAATGCCTTAAGAAATGATGAGTAAGAACTGATTACCAAGTGCTGCTGGAATGCTATTGGGAGTGATTTTGTGGTAGCTGTTGTGAATATTGTGGTGAAAGTGAAAGATTTGGACTACTGATGATTTCGAGTTATTGATTAAGTACTAAGTTTAGTTTAATGTTTGTTAATTTAAGATTAATGCATTTTAATTGTTTGTGAATTGTTTGTTTAAGATATTATCTACCTTCCGTGTTGAATATTTGGTTAATGACGAGTTAAATTTATTCAAAACATGTTTTTATTGATTTTTAATATATACTCTGCTATGTACATTCCCCCTAAATACATCCAAACCAAATGCAGTTTTTGTAGTTTTCGGTAAGGTTTGCGGTTTTTCTAATGGATTGGTTCAGATACGATCACCTCTGTATAAATGTGGCTAAAAGGTCCTCAAGCTTCTCGGCATTTCCGAAAATAGTATTGCCAATACAAATAACTTATATCGACAAACAAGCTATTCTCGTAAACCCTCCACTTGAGTGTAGTCGTATCACATGTGCATCATGAAATAAAATAACTCCAAACATGTCACTATGATTACACTACATTTTCCTATCTTATGTGTTCTCTCAAGCATTGGTATTGTGCTTGTCTCACCACTCAAGAACCCTCACAAGATATATATAAAGCATATAAACAAGTAAAGCACACAGAAGAATACAAGTTTGGTTCAACTCTCTTAAGAAGAGCATCCCAGTGAAGTCACCATTTTTCTGTTGCGGGAAATTTGAGATATCCACCACTACAAATTGATCTTTCATTTCCAAGGAAGTGGAAAGTATCGAAAACCTTTTGTGAGAGATTCTAGGTACGGGGGTTATTTTCGCCTAAGGAATGTGTATGCACCTCGAGCGTCCATGGTACTCCATGGTAACCTTTTATAAACTTTTTGTGCTTTTTGTTTATACTTTAAGAAAGAAGGGGGAGAAGATATAAGAAAGAAGAAGTAATAAAAAGGCGTGTGTTTTTTATGATTTTGGATTTGGAAAAGGGTATGTACCCCTTGTGTGTTGTATGTTTTTTATGAAAAGCAAAAGATTAAGGTCATTTTAAGTCTCACCCCATATATACACGCTAAACCACACTTTGTCACGATTGGGAGGAGTACGTCCAAAATCAATTTTGGGGACTCCGTACCTCAATAAGCAAAAAAAAGAGGACTTCAATATAACAATTTTAAATTCTAGATAATAAAACAAACACATACTCCCTCCGGTTACGTATTTAAGCAAAAACAAAAAAATGTTTATGCGGTGTTTAAGTAATTCAGCTAAGTGTAAATGTAGTTAATTTCATTGATTTAGTGTAAAACATAGTTAAATTTACTATATTGCTCTTTTGAATCTTCTTGAAAATCACATGCTTTTGTAAAAGTGACATAATGCATAAAAAATATAAAATTAAATAAGATTTTATTAGAAGTAGTAGTAGTAGTATTAATTAGTTTGTCTAGAAGTCCTAGCTCAAATGGCTAATGCCATTTGTGCATTTGAGGTAGATAGAACTAAATTGAATGAAGTATACTCACATCCATCCGATCATAAGAGATATTAGAAAGATTTGTCTCTTCTTTCTCCGAGCTATTCTTTCTCCGGCGTTGTAGAATAGTGATTTGTACTTCCATATCCTACCATCATAATTATATGTCTCTTCTTTCTCCTTCAATTTATTTATACTCTGTACTCTCTACCCAACCCTGCTTATATGTGAAAAGAACATAATTTATTTCTTCAGCTACCACAAATCACTCTTCTACAATTTATCTCCGAACTACTACAGGTACAGGTAATCTTCTCTACCGAGCTTGGTATCAGTTTGGTGCAGGGCATGTTTTGTTTGTTTTTTCTTATTGTTGTTTATTTCATTACTATGTTTTTTTACTGTGTGGCGTTGGGTGGTTGTTTGTTTTTGTTTGTGTTGTGCACTGTTCATCCGTGTGTTGGTGTTGTGCTTATTATATCCTTTTAGTTCTTCTTTCTAGTGTGTATAAGGTCCAGTATGTATAACCCTATTCTATTCTACCTAGCTTAATACAAAGTGAACAAAAGGAACTTAGAAAGAACTAACTGTACAGTAGAACCATTATTTACAACTACTCTCCAATGTAAATTTTTATTGATTTATTGTTAATTTTGTTCCAATTTTATTTAGAAGAAAAATGAGTTGCACAAGAATCCAGTGGACAAAAGATATGGATACAACATTGTTAGAGATTTTGATTGATCTCTGCTTAAAGAGAAAGCTCTAAAGTCCATGAAGATCTTCACTGTTTTGGGTCATTGCAGTAAAGAACTTCAACAATCTCGTTGATGAAAAAGGTCGGTCCAATCTCGTCGATAAGGAATATTTGTGTGTTCGATTGAATGAATTGCAAGAGGAATACAGAAATGTAAGTTTCTTTTGTGTTTCTTGATTTCATGACACATTGTTTTCTCGAATTTAGCAATAAGTTAGTTTTGTTTACTGTCACTTATTATAATAGGTCTCTGAATCACCGATTAAGAAGTTATTCTACATATTATTCTACAACCTAGCTTTCAAAGTCCCTGGAGTTTCTGCAGGTATGAGGGAGAGGAGTAGGTCCCCTTCCCGACCCACAACAGATAGGGAAGGAACATCTGCTGTACCAATGTCGATTTCTATAGGTGCTGCACTAGGCTTCAAGAACCTTGAGGATACTTCTGCTGTCTATGAGAATTTTTCAAATGTTCTTAAGACCTTGAACATTTCGCTAGAAACACATTTGACCTTATGGATAAGACCGATATCAAGAACTAATCTGTGTGAGCATGAAGGACTTAAAGATACAGTCTGGATATGTGAATCGTTTAATAAGTATTTTTCTTGCAATTCTAATTATGTTGTTGAAGGTTTTTTTTCTTCTTTTTTTCACTTTCTAATTTGTTCTGTTTTCTGTTTTTAGAATGCCTTAAGAAATGATGAGTAAGAACTGATTACCAAGTGCTGCTGGAATGCTATTGGGAGTGATTTTGTGGTAGCTGTTGTGAATATTGTGGTGAAAGTGAAAGATTTGGACTACTGATGATTTCGAGTTATTGATTAAGTACTAAGTTTAGTTTAATGTTTGTTAATTTAAGATTAATGCATTTTAATTGTTTGTGAATTGTTTGTTGAAGATATTATCTACCTTCCGTGTTGAATATTTGCTTAATGACGAGTTAAATATATTCAAAACATGTTTTTATTGATTTTTAATATATACTCTGCTATGTGTGTATAAAACAATGATTATCGAAGAAAACCTGCCATGTGTGTAAACCTTCTTACAGAAATCCCCCCATTTTCTATCAAATAGAAATCCCCCCATTTTATTGATACAAAGGCTTAGCTTGAAGGTTTATACAATCTTAACTTTTTTATTGATTTTTAATATATACTCTGCTATGTACATTCCCCCCAAATACATCCAAACCAAATGCGGTTTTTGTAGTTTTCGATTCGGTTTGCGGTTTTTCTAATGGATTGGTTCAGATACGATCACCTTTGTTTAAATGTGGCTAAAAGGTCCTCAAGCTTCTCGGGATTTCCGAAAATAGTATTACCAATACAAATAACTTATATTGACAAACAAGCTATTCTCGTAAACCCTCCACTTGAGTGTAGTCGTATCACATGTGCATCATGAAATGAAATAACTCCAAACATGTCACTATGATTACACTACATTTTCCTATCTTATGTGTGCGCTCAAGCATTGGTATTGTGCTTGTCTCACCACTCAAGAACCCTCACAAGATATATATAAAGCATATAAACGAGTAAAGCACATAGAAGAATACAAGTTAGGTTCAACCCTCTTAAGGAGAGCATCCCAGGGAAGTCGCCATTTTTCTGTTGCGGGAAATTTGAGATATCCACCACTACAAATTGATCTTTCATTTCTAAGGAAGGGGAAAGTATCGAAAACCTTTTGTGAGAGATTCTAGGTACGGGGGTTATTTTCGCCTAAGGAATGTGTATGTACCTCAAGCGTCCATGGTACTCCATGGTAACCTCTTATCAACTTTTTGTGCTTTTTGTTTATACTTTAAGAAAGAAGGGGGAGAAGATGTAAGAAAGAAGAAGTAATAAGAAGGCGTGTCTTTTTTATGATTTTTGATTTTGAAAAGGGTATGTACCTCTTTTGCCTACGTACCTTTTGTGAAAGATCAAAACTCGCGTAGTTATCTTAAAAAGAGAGAATGTGTGTTGTATGTTTTTAATGAAAAGCAAAAGATTAATGTCATTTTAAGTCTCACTCCATATATACACGCTAAACCACACTTTGTCACGATTGGAAGGGTACGTCCAAAATAAATTTTGGGGACTCCGTACCCCAATAACCATAAAAAAAAGGACTTCAATATAACAATTTTAAATTCTAGATAATAAAACAAACACATACTCCCTCCGGTTACGTATTTAAGCAAAAACAAAAAAACGTTTATGCGGTGTTTAAGTAATTTAGCTAAGTGTAAATGTAGTTAATTTTATTGATTTAGTGTAAAACATAGTTAAATTTACTATATTGCTCTTTTGAATCTTCTTGAAAATCACATGCTTTTGTAAAAGTGACATAAATGCATAAAAAATGTAAAATAAAATAAGATTTTAATAGAAGTAGTAGTAGTAATATTAATTAGTTTGTCTAGAAGTCCTAGCTCGAATGGCAAATACCGAAATTGCTAGGCCGGACTTTGTGACCCGGGTTCGAACCCGGAACATCGCAGTTGTGTGAGTTGTTTAATTTCAGTGTATTAGTTAAACAGTATTATTTATTACTTTTGATTGATCTCTGCTTAAAGAGAAACCTCTAAAGTCCATGGAGATCTTCACTGTTTTGGGTCATTGCTGTAAAGAACTTCAACAATCTTGTTGATGAAAAAGGTCGGTCCAATCTCGTCGATAAGGATTATTTGTGTGTTCGTTTGAATGTATTGCAAGAGGAATACAGAAATGTAAGTTTCTTTTGTGTTTCTTTAATTCATGACACATTGTTTTATCGAATTTAGCAATAAGTTAGTTTTGTTTACTGTGACTTATTATAATAGGTCTCTGAATCTCCGATTAAGAAGTTATTCTACACATTATTCTACGACCTAGCTTTCAAAGTCCTTGGAGTTTCTGCAGGTAGGAGGGAGAGGAGTAGGTCCCCTTCCCGACCCACAACAGATAGGGAAGGACCATCAGCTGTACCAATGTCGGTTTCTATAGATGCTGCACTTGGCTTCAAGAACCTTGAGGATACTTCTGCTGTCTATGAGAATTTTTCAAATGTTCTTAACACCTTGAACATTTCGTTAGAAACACACTTTGACCTTATGGATAAGACCAATATCAAGCAACAACTAGTCTGTGTGAGAATGAAGGACTTAAAGATACAGTCTGGATATGTGAATCGTTTAATAAGTATTTTTTCTTGCAATTCTAATTATGTTGTTGAAGGTTTTTTTTCTTCTTTTTTTCACTTTCTAATTTGTTCTGTTTTCTGTTTTTAGAATGCTTTAAGAAATGATGATTAAGAACCGATTACCAAGTGCTGCTGGAATGCTATTGGGAGTGATTTTGTGGTAGCTGTTGTGAATATTGTGGTGAAAGTGAAAGATTTGGACTACTGATGATTTCGAGTTATTAATTAAGTACTAAGTTTAGTTCAATGTTTGTTAATTTAAGATTAATGTATTTTAATTGTGTGTGAATGGTTTGTTTAATATATTATCTACCTTCCGTGTTGAATATTTGGTTAATGACGAGTTAAATTTATTCAAAACATGTTTTTATTGATTTTTAATATATACTCTACTATGTGTGTATAAAACAATGATTATCGAAGAAAACCTGCCATGTGTGTAAACCTTCTTACAGAACTCCCCCCATTTTCTATCAAATAGAAATTCCCCCATTTTATTGATACAAAGGCTTAGCTTGAAGGTTTATACAGTCTTAACTTTTTTATTGATTTTTAATATATACTCTGCTATGTACATTCCCCCCAAATACATCCAAACCAAATGCGGTTTTTGCAGTTTTCGGTTCGGTTTGTGGTTTTTCTGATGGATTGGTTCAGATACGATCACCTCTGTTTAAATGTGGCTAAAAGGTCCTCAAGCTTCTCGGGATTTCCGAAAATAGTATTGCCAATACAAATAACTTATATCGACAAACAAGCTATTCTCGTAAACCCTCCACTTGAGTGTAGTCGTATCACATGTGCATCATGAAATGAAATAACTCCAAACATGTCACTATGATTACACTACATTTTCCTATCTTATGTGTGCGCTCAAGCATTGGTATTGTGCTTGTCTCACCACTCAAGAACCCTCACAAGATATATATAAAGCATATAAACGAGTAAAGCACATAGAAGAATACAAGTTAGGTTTATCCTCTTAAGGAGAGCATCCGAGTGAAGTCGCCATTTTTCTGTTGCGGGAAATTTGAGATATCCACCACTACAAATTGATCTTTCATTTCCAAGGAAGGGGAAAGTATCGAAAACCTTTTGTGAGAGATTCTAGGTACGGGGGTTATTTTCGCCTAAGGAATGTGTATGTACCTCAAGCGTCCATGGTACTCCATGGTAACCTCTTATAAACTTTTTGTGCTTTTTGTTTATACTTTAAGAAAGAAGGGGGAGAAGATGTAAGAAAGAAGAAGTAATAAGAAGGCGTGTCTTTTTTATGATTTTTGATTTTGAAAAGGGTATGTACCTCTTTTGCCTGCGTACCCTTCGTGAAAGATCAAAACTCGCGTAGTTCTCTTAAAAATAGAGAATGTGGGTTGGATGTTTTTTATGAAAAGCAAAAGATTAATGTCATTTTAAGTCTCACTCCATATATACACGCTAAACCACACTTTGTCACGATTGGGAGGAGTACGTCCAAAATCAATTTCGGGGACTCCGTACCCCAATAACAAAAAAAAAGAGGACTTCAATATAACAATTTTAAATTGTAGATAATAAAACAAACACATACTCCCTCCGGTTACGTATTTAAGCAAAAAAAAAAACGTTAATGCGGTGTTTAAGTAATTCAGCTAAGTGTAAATGTAGTTAATTTTATTGATTTAGTGTAAAACATAGTTAAATTTACTATATTGCTCTTTTGAATCTTCTTGAAAATCACATGCTTTTGTAAAAGTGACATAAATGCATAAAAAATGTAAAATTAAATAAGATTTTATTAGAAGTAGTAGTAGTATTAATTAGTTTGGCTAGAAGTCCTAGCTCAAATGGCAAATGCCGAAATTGGTAGGCCGGACTTCGTGACCCGGGTTCGAACCCGGGACATCGCAGTTGTGAAAGTTGTTTAATTTCAGTGTATTAGTTAAACAGTATTAATTATTACTTTTGTTTATAATAGCGACCAAAAAAATTTAAGTATTTTTTGGTTTGCTTATTAATATAATCGGAGGGAGAACTAATTTACCCTGAAATAACACAGAGCCGG
The DNA here is from genome assembly GCA_951804385.1 of Trifolium dubium. Classification (NCBI taxonomy): domain Eukaryota; kingdom Viridiplantae; phylum Streptophyta; class Magnoliopsida; order Fabales; family Fabaceae; genus Trifolium; species Trifolium dubium. The sequence goes on along the minus strand of OX638062.1, from coordinate 23,323,143 downwards.
CTGTAGAGGTAGATAGAAGTAAATTGAATGAAGTATACTCATATCCATCCGATCATAGGAGATATTAGAAAGATTTGTCTCTTCTTTCTCCGAGCTATTCTTTCTCCGGCGTTGTAGAATAGTGATTTGTACTTACATATCCCACCATCATAATTATATGTCTTTTCTTTCTCATTCAATTTATTTCTACTCAGTACTCTCTATCCAACCTTTCTAATATGTGAAAATAACATAATTTATTTCTTCAGCTACCACAAATCACTCTTCTACAATTTATCTCTGAACTACTACAGGTACAGGTAATCTTCTCTACCGAGCTTGGTATCAGTATCAGTTTGGTGCAGGGCATGTTTTGTTTGTTTTTTCTTAGTGTTGTTTATTTCATTGCTGTGTTTTTTTACTGTGTGGCGTTGGGTGGTTGTTTGTTTTTGTTTGTGTTGTGCACTGTTCATCCGTGTGTTGGTGTTGTGCTAATTGTATCCTTTTAGTTCTTCTTTCTAGTGTGTATAAGCACTACCACAATTTTGAGTTATTATAGCGCCTAAATAATAGCGCTTTTTTGACAAGTGCTATTAAAACATAACTCGGAGCCCTTATAATAGCGTTTTCATTAAAAGCGCTATTAAATCTCAAAATGTAAGGATGATATAATAGCACTTTTGTTAAAAACACTATCAAAACCTCAAAACGAAACAATATTATAACACTTTATGAGGAGGGCTATTAAACATAAATAATCTATAATAGCACTTTTGACGGAAGCGCTATAATTAAAAATTAAAAAAAAAATAATTTGTTACTATCGGGTGTCGAACCTGTGACCTTTTGGTAGTTTTATTCATAAGAATAAGAATAAAATAACAATTTTATAAGAAAAAATAATCCAAATAAATAAATTAAAAACATCTTCATCTTCATCGTTTCAGAACCACCATCGTGAGTCGTATTCCTTTCTCTCTTCTTCCATCTCCATCCTTATTAAGGTCCATGGTTTCAACCCAGCACCTCCATCTCGGTTGAACCCTAAATCTTTCTGCTCTTGTTCACGTCTCCGTCGAAACTTATTTCCTTTGTTTCGACTCAACACCCATCCCCGTCGAACCCCAAATAACGTGATTCATATCCCAACTCTGCAAAACCCTTAAATTCCTCCTCACACCACCTCTGTCTCCCTCTCTCTAACAACGCCTTCGTCGGTCTTTAATTTCGTTATCGGATAGTAAGAAGCTTCGCCCAAGGAAATGTTTTCCCAAGACATTCATCGACAACGTCATTCCATTCGTGAATCAAGGTAATATGTCGGTTTCTTAGGATTTAATGCTCTCATATTTTCCCTAAATTGATTCTTAGAACCCTAACTTTTTTACGTTTCACAGTTCCCATTTATTTTCTTTTATCCAACACAATTGTTTGTTTGGATTCAGATTTACAATGACAGTAGATGCAATTACAAGCTCGAAGAATTGATTGGAGCTACCTAAGTAAATTAATTGAATTTCTAATTGTAGAGGTACTAATTGTAGACAAATATTAAATTTTTTCTAGCATTTTAAGTTTTTAACTTACATAATAATTTCACCTGAATTTTTTTCTAGTTATTATGTTCAATACCACAAGTGGAATACTTCCCAACTTTGGTGAAAAATGTTATACGGCTTCTAAAGGACATAGTAAGAACTATGATTTGATCCTTAATCTTTAACGGGATACTAGGTAAGCGAGTCAAGAAACCCTTTTTATAAGCACTGGTTAACTAATGGTTTTATTTGGTAAGTTTCTTTGAAAAGTTTTATCATATTGGACTTTTTGGAGATTTCTATTTTGGCTGTTCTATCTTTCTTCGGTTCTGGTCCGAATGTTCATGCTGTTGTTTGTTGTGTTACGTTGTTGATGATTGCAGGGGCGTTATGAAGATGTGTTTGCTGTTGTATAAATATTGTTGCTACATTTTTTACTTTCATTTTGGTGATTGTTAGTTCATTGTAGAATGTCTCAATCTCCATTATCTGTTAGTGCATTGATCTCTGTTAGTTCATTGTAGAATGTTTCAATCTCTATAATTTTGGTGATTGTCAGTGCATTTTATAACGTTTTTTACTTTCATTTTGGTGTTTTTAGGCATTCTCCAAGCCTTGTGATATGTGGCATCTAATATGAATAATGAACTTAGCAAATGAGTATGTGTTTGTGTGTGTGTGTGTGGCTACTTGCGAAGAAGGGCAGGGATCTCCCAAGGTTTGCTTTGTTCAACAACTCTTGGAGAGTATTCTTTTTGCAGGTTATTGTTTTTTAGTCTAACTTAATTTAATAGTCTTTCTCCATTTGGATATGTTCCACTTTCATCATATATAGTAGGGCTGGGCATCGGTTTGGTTCGGTTCGGATTCGGTCCAAAAGCCCAGAACCGGTCGAACCGACGGGCCCAATATATAGGCCCAAATTCGAACCGAAATCACATCGGTTTTCCCCGGTTCGGTTTAATTTCGGTTCGGACGGGTCCGGTTAGGTTAGATCGGTTTGGTGAAAAATTAAATAAATATGATTTTGAACGTCCAATTCAGTTTTAAGGTTTTTTTTGTCATTTTTTTACCATATCTTTTAATTTTTAGGCCATTCAACCAAGTCCATATGTTTTAATTTTTGGGTCATTCAAATCAAGTCCATTAATCTCAAACATTCTTTAAACAATTCATTAATGTTCGCTAAGCCCATTCATCTAACAAAAGAGAAAAAGTTAGTAAAACCGACAACATAAGAAAAATAGATTCATAGATCTAGATAAAACATAATAACAGTATAACATCTAAAGAAAACATAAATCTAACATAAAAAGTAAAAAGAGAAGATAGATAGAACATAACCATACATCTAACATAAAAAATACATATTCATAGATCTAAATAAACAACATAAAAACAAACAATATATGTACAACTTAAATTTAACACAAAAAACCATGTGAATGAAAAAACAAACAGAGAAATAGAAGATATGAGAATGAGAGATAGATTTAGAGAGAAAGGAACAATTAAGCTTGAAAAGGAATGTCGCGTATGAGATGGAAGTGGATGTAGGCGACGCTGCGTGAAACTATTCTTCAATTAGGGCTGGCCGCCGCTGCTAGGGTTAATATGAACATAGAAAATTAGAAATGGATGTTAGTGAGTGATAGTATCCCTTTATTTATAGTGAAAAATTCTATTAGGAAGAGATTGGGTTACAAATTTGGGCCAGGATCAACTTTTTTCTGGACAAAAGGGTGTTGGGCTGTCTCATGCTATAATAATTATAATATAACAGTATAATATGCATATGTTCGGATCGGGCCGGTTACCGATGGGCCTAAATCAGCCATCCGGACCCGTCCGTATTAATCCATATATATCCGAACAACCACCCGAACCAACCCGGAAACCGAAACAAACCGACCCAAACATATATTTTCGGATTGGGCCGGACGGTTTGGGTCGGTTAGCCATATTTTGCCCAGCCCTAATATATAGTACATAATGTCATTTTTGGAGTAAAGAGGGTCATGTGATGACATGTAAAATTACATAGCTAAATTTCAATCCTAGTCCTCAGCTAACTTAAGAAATCAGTGCTCTCATAGCTCTGCATGATTCATATTGCAGGGACTTCGGATAAGAATCATTTGAGGACTTTCTAGAGATAGAAGTTAGAATTGATTACAATGATTTCATTTATAGATTGAGAAAAAGGTAAGCACCGTCTGAAATTGCTATTCTTACAGATTCCATTTTCTCATTTTTGCATTCTTATTATTTTTGTAATGAAATTGTTTTGATTCTGGCTTGAAGTAGTTAGATTCATTTGTGCATATAATGTGTTCGGCAAGAATAACCAATTAGTTTTTTGGTTTAACAAGTGCCTTGTAGTCTGAATTTAAACTCATATGAATGGATTAGAACCACCAACCATATATAAATCTCAACGCGCCATCGTTTCTTCAGGTTTGTTTTTTTTGTTTTTTTATAAGCTCTTCAGGTCTGTGTTGTGTGCGCTGTCATTCATCTAATACGCCATTGTTTCCTCAGGTTTGCCGTAGTTCACGCCGCCGCTAAATCGCCGTCTATACACCATTTCTTCAGGTTCATGTGGTCTTGCCATCCTTTAACAAATCATTTTCTGTTGTTAGACAATCATCTAATTCTTTTACATATTTTTTCAATTTTATAATTTGTATTAATTTTGTGTATTTTTAGGTAATTTACAAGTATTTGGACTACATCATTTTTGAGATGCAAGTGCTAAGACATTAACTTCGGTTCTATCTTGCTATCCCTCTTATCTATTGGCTAAGATTGCTCTCTTCTTTTTGGTGGTGTTTCTTCGTGGGTGCTTCAGCCTTTGGGTTCTTTTGGTTGTAGTATTGTTTTTACATTTACCAGCAGGTTTGTAATTTATGGTTTCTTTTGTGTAGAGTTATTCTTAGCAAACAATGGGAGGAAGTGGATTGGTTGTAATTAGTTGTATTGAAGTTGTTTTTATAAGGAATTTGATTGTACACTTCAATGAAATTGTAATAAAATGGCAATGAGAAGAATTGTAGTGAAGCGACTTTGGCTTGAAGCTTAGAGACTTTTCAAATTTCTGTGAGAACATAGTTACGTGAGTCACTTGTTCTTATTTTGAGTTTTAATCTCAGCCACACAATTTAATCTAATGGCCATTAATTATTCTTTTCATTCTCATATAAAAATAGCATTCTCATGTGATATGCTTCCTATGTATATATAAACATAAGATTATCCAATGTTGTTAATTTGATGCTTGTGCTTTGTATTAATCCTTGTTTTTGTATTGTGCAGTTTGTTGATGCTTTTCAGGGGTTGGTGCTTTTGATTTTGATTTTTTGGAAGCTTGCCACTATTTGATCGAGCATTGGTGTTCCTTCTCTATTGTGTGTTGCTTTCAGAGTTCATTTTTGTATACATTGTTTTCTTCTAATACAATTTTTCTTTTCCAAATAATATATTGTTTTGTATACATAGTTTTATATATGAGAGCTACTGTTATTCTTTAGGAAATCAATATTTCTTGTTTTGAATGTTAAATTGGTACGATATTTTTCGATTGCAAAGCTTCAGGTTACATTTATGCAAACAAAAACAGCTTCAGGTTGTAATATTTTTTGGAAAAAACGTATCTACAATATACTGTTTAATTTACAGCCTTATTTCCTGCCTCTCATATACTGATTGGTGATACATGATATTTGGGTATGTATAACTTTCAAATGCTATTTACCATCATACTTAGTCCCTTCACTTTCTTTTGTTTTAGGCAGTCTTTCATTTGAAACATGTTTTGTTGCCTATCATTTTACAGGGTATATAATTTGGTTTTAGTTTGATATATATATATATATATATATATATATACATTGACCAATTGAAGTTGAAGTGTGTTGGTCGAGCCATATTCTAATAACTTGATGCTATAGTTTTTTTTTTATAAATTTTTTATTAATTTTGGTAGTTTAACTTCATGTTAAGGTTGTACTTTTATGGCGGTGATATTGCCAGTATACGTCAGCGCCGGAGACACAAACAAAGCATTCTCTCCGTGCATGGACACATGTGTACATAGATCTGGCGGTTTCGTGTTGGGACTCGTTTTCACATCAAAGGACAAGTTCTTCTACATTCAGTTATCTCTCTGCGATACCAACTTCTCTCTCTGCAACAAGATCTCATTCTTCATTGTTAAGTCCTCTTCCTTCATTTCGGTTCATTCTCTGTTCCTTTATTCTATTTTTGAATTTTAATTTTGAGTGTGGATATACTTGATTGATTTTTAGAGTTGCGGGTTTTTTTTGTTGTTAATCAAAATTAATTGCGGATCATCTTCTTTAGTGTTGTTCAAATGTTATTGTCAACAAAACATATGTACAAGCATCACTAGCTGACATTCTTCAATATATGTTCATTCTTGTATCTTCTAGTAGCCTTCTATTCTTTTATTTTAAGATTTATATAAGTATGATTATTTATAATAATTACTCATTTGATTTAGCTAGTGGTGCTTTAGGTGGGTGTTAGGTGTTGTGGCCTAGGTTAAAATTTTCTTGCATCTAGATTTTCATATGATGTTAATCATTTTGTCTTATTTAGTATTATTAATTCGACACAAAATTTTGATTAATCTCTCACGAGCACACGATGTAAATGTAGGCTTTTAATAAATGTCAACAACAGCGCTTTTGCGCGGGCGCTATAAAAAGCGCTATAAATGTCAATCTTTATTAGCGCTTTTATGCGGGCGCTATATAATTCTCTAATAAAACGCTATAAATGTCAATCTTTATTAGTGCTTTTGCGCGGGCGCTATAAAAATCGCTAATAAAGGGCTATAAATGTCAATCTTTATGAGCGCTTTTGCGCGGGTGCTATAAAAACCGCTAATCAAGCGCTATATATGTCATTCTTTATTAGCGCTTTTGCGCGGGCGCTATTATAGGCTATGTCTATACGAAAAGTGCTATAAATGTTTGCGTTTTTGGGCTTAAAAACAGCACTACTATAGCGCTTGTTGGTTACAATAGCGTTTTCAAAAGCGCTATAATAGACTCTAGACCTATTATAGCGGCTGGGTCAATAGCGCTTTAAAGCACAATAAAAAGCCAAAAAAAGCGCTATAAAAAGCCAAAAAAAGCGCTATAAAAGGCCTTTTTTGTAGTAGTGAAGTTCCAGTATGTATAACCCTATTCTATTCTACTTAGCTTAATACAAAGTGAACAAAAGGAACTTAGAAAGAACTAACTGTACAGTAGAACCATTATTTACAACTACTCTCCAATGTAAATTTTTATTGATTTATTGTTAATTTTGTTCCATTTTTATTCAAAAGAAAAATGAGTTGCATAATAATCCAGTGGACAAAAGATATGCATACAACATTGTTAGAGATTTTGATTGATCTCTACTTAAAGAGAAAGCTCTAAAGTCCATGGAGATCTTCACTGTTTTGGGTCGTTGCTGTAAAGAACTTCAACAATCCCGTTGATGAAAAAAGTCGGTCCAATCTTGTCGATAAGGATTATTTGTGTGTTTGATTGAATGAATTGCAAGAGGAATACAGAAATGTAAGTTTCTTTTGTGTTTCTTTATTTCATGACACATTGTTTTCTCGAATTTAGCAATAAGTTAGTTTTGTTTTCTGTGAGTTATTATAATAGGTCTCAGAATCATCGATTAAGAAGTTATTCTACACATTATTCTACGACCTAGCTTTCAAAGTCCCTGGAGTTTCTTCAGGTAGGAGGGAGAGGAGTAGGTCCCCTTCCCGACCCACAACAGATAGGGAAGAACCATCTGCTGTACCAATGTCGGTTTCTATAGGTGCTGCACTAGGCTTCAAGAACCTTCAGGATACTTCGCCTGTCTCTGAGAATTTTTCAAATGTTCTTAAGACCGTGAACATTCCGCTAGAAACGCACTTTGACCTTATGGATAAGACCGATATCATGCAACAACTAGTATGTGTGAGCATGAAGGACTTAAAGATACAGTCTGGATAAGTGAATCGTTTAATAAGTTTTTTTTCTTGCAATTCTAATTATGTTGTTGAAGGTTTTTTTTCTTCTTTTTTTCACTTTTTAATTTGTTCTGTTTTCTGTTTTTAGAATGCCTTAAGAAATGATGATTAAGAACCGATTACCAAGTGCTGCTGCAATGCTATTGGGAGCGATTTTGGCGTAGCTGTTGTGAATATTTTGGTGAAAGTGAAAGATTTGGACTACTAATGATTTTGAGTTATTGATTAAGTACTAAGTTTAGTTTAATGTTTGTTAATTTAAGTGTAATGCATTTTAATTGTTTGTGAATGGTTTGTTTAAGATATTATCTACATTCCGTGTTGAATATTTGGTTAATGACGAGTTAAATTTATTCAAAACATGTTTTTATTGATTTTTAATATATACTCTGCTATGTGCGTATAAAACAATGATCATAGAAGAAAACCTGCCGTGTGTGTAAACCTTCTTACAGAAATTCCCTCATTTTAATGATACAAAGGCTTAGCTTGAAGGTTTATACAATCTTAACTTTTTTATTGATTTTTAATATATATTCTGCTATGTACATTCCCCCTCAAATACATCCAAACCAAATGCAGTTTTTGCAGTTTTTGGTTTGGTTTGGTTTGGTTCGGTTTGCGGTTTTTCTAATGGATTGGTTCAGATACTATCACCCCTGTTTAAATGTGGCTAAAAGGTCCTCAAGCTTCTCGGGATTTCCAAAATAGTATTGCCAATATAAATAAATTATATCGACAAACAAGCTATTCTCGTAAACCCTCCACTTGAGTGTAGTCGTATCACATGTGCATCATGAAATGATATAACTCCAAACATGTCACTATGATTACACTACGTTTTCCTATCTTATGTGTGCGCTCAAGCATTGGTATTGTGCTTGTCTCACCACTCAAGAACCTTCACAAGATATATATAAAGCATATAAACAAGTAAAGCACATAGAATAATACAAGTTAGGTTCAACCCTCTTAAGGAGAGCATCCCAGCGAAGTCGCCATTTTTCTGTTGCGGGAAATTTGAGATATCCACCACTACAAATTGATCTTTCATTTCTAAGGAAGGGGAAAGTATCGAAAACCTTTTGTGAGAGATTCTAGGTACGGGGGTTATTTTCGCCTAAGGAATGTGTATGCACCTCAAGCGCCCATGGTACTCCATGGTAACCTCTTATAAACTTTTTGTGCTTTTTGTTTATACTTTAAGAAAGAAGGGGGAGAAGATGTAAGAAAGAAGAAGTAATAAAACGGAGTGTGTTTTTTATGATTTTGGATTTGGAAAAGGGTATGTACCCCTTTTGCCTACGTACCCTTTGTGAAAGATTAAAACTCGCGTAGTTCTCTTAAAAAGAGAGAATGTGTGTTGTATGTTTTTTATGAAAAGAAAAGATTAATGTCATTTTAAGTCTCACCTTTTAAATGTCCATATATACACGCTAAACCACACTTTGTCATGATTGGGAGGAGTACGTCCAAAATCAATTTTGGGGACTCCGTACCCCAATAACCAAAAAAAGAGGACTTCAATATAACAATTTTTAATTCTAGATAATAAAACAAACACATACTCCCTCCGGCTACGTATTTAAGCAAAAAAAAAAACGTTTATGTGGTGTTTAAGTAATTCAGCTAATTGTAAATGTAGTTAATTTTATTGATTTAGTGTAAAACATAGTTAAATTTACTATATTGCTCTTTTGAATCTTCTTTAAAATCACATGTTTTTGTAAAAGTGACATAAATGCATAAAAAAAAAAATTAAATAAGATTTTATTAGTAGTAGTATTAATTAGTTCAAACCCGGGACAACGCAGTTGTGTGAGTTGTTTAATTTCAGTGGATTAGTTAAACAGTATTAATTATTACTTTTGTTTATAATAGTGACCAAAAAAATTTAAGTGTTTTTTTGGTTTGCTTATAAATATAATCGGAGGGAGAACTAATTTACCCTGAAATAACACTGAGCCGGCTGTAGAGGTAGATAGAAGTAAATTGAATGAAGTATACTCATATCCATCCGATCATAGGAGATATTAGAAAGATTTGTCTCTTCTTTCTTCGAGCTATTCTTTCTCCGGCGTTGTAGAATAGTGATTTGTACTAAGATATCCCACCATCATCATTATATGTCTCTTCTTTTCCTTCAATTTATTTCTACTCAGTACTCTCTACCCAACCCTTCTAATATGTGAAAAGAACATAATTTTATGTTAATCCGTGTGTTGGTGTTGTGCTTATTATATCCTTTTAGTTCTTCTTCCAGTATGTATAACCCCTTTCTATTCTACTTAGCTTAATACAAAGTGAACAAAAGGAACTTCGAAAGAACTAACTGTACAATAGAACCATTATTTACAACTACTCTCCAATGGAAATTTTTATTGATTTATTGGTAATTTTGTTCCATTTTTATTCAGAAGAAAAATGAGTTGCACAAGAATCCAAAGGACAAAAGATATGGATACAACATTGTTAGAGATTTTGATTGATCTCTGCTTAAACAGAAAGCTCTAAAGTCCATGCAGATCTTCACTGCTTTGGGTCATTGCTGCAAAGAACTTCAACAATCTCGTCGATAAAGATTATTTATGTGTTCGATTGAATGAATTGCAAGAGGAATACAAAAATGTAAGTTTCTTTTATGTTTCTTTATTTCATGACACATTGTTTTCTCGAATTTAGCAATAAGTTAGTTTTGTTTTCTGTGAGTTATTATAATAGGTCTCAAAATCACCGATTAAGAAGTTATTCTACACATTATTCTACGACCTAGCTTTCAAAGTCCCTGGAGTTTCTGCAGGTAGGAGGGAGAGGAGTAGGTCCCCTTCCCGTCCCACAACAGATAGGGAAGGCCCATCTTCTATACCAATGTCGGTTTCTATATGTGCTGCACTAGGCTTCAAGAACCTTCAGGATACTTCTGTTGTCTATGAGAACGGTTCAAATGTTCTTAAGACCTTGAACATTCCGCTAGAAACACACTTTGACCTTATGGATAAGACCGATATCAAGCAACAACTAGTCTGTGTGAGCATGAAGGACTTAAAGATATAGTCTGGATATGTGAATCGTTTAATAAGTATTTTTTCTTGCAATTCTAATTATGTTGTTGAAGGTTTTTTTTTCCTTCTTTTTTTCACTTTCTAATTTGTTCTGTTTTCTATTTTTAGAATGCCTTAAGAAATGATGATTAAGAACCGATTACCAAGTGCTGGTGGAATGCTATTGGGAGTGATTTTGTGGTAGCTGTTGTGAATATTGTGGTGAAAGTGAAGCATCCCAGTGAAGTCGCCATTTTTCTATTGCGGGAAATTTGAGATTGTAAGTGCACCAGATCACTCCCATGTTTTAATAATTGTCAAAACACATGAAAATAGAGTAGAACATATTTTGGCAACTTTGGAAATGACTTGACAGCGAAAAACTATTTTTAAACTTTGAAAAATTGATTTTAAGGTATCTTGTATCGATACATAATCACTTGTATCGATACAAATGTCCTGAAACTACTTCAGACTGATTTTGTGCAATTTGTATCGATACATATATCTTTTGTATCGATACAAAACTGGTCTCTCAGGGGAAGAGAGTCTCTTGTGTATCGAATCATGCTTGCATGTATCGATACACACCAAACTCTCTCTGAAAACCAGAGAACGCATGATGTATCGAATCATGCTTGCATGCTTCGACACATATCAATCAGTTTTTCAAGAAACTGATATATGTATCGATACATACTCGTATTTGTATCGATACATAGGTCAAATATTTCAAATTTGAACGTTGGCTAAGGTGATTGTATCGATACAAACCATCATTTGTATCGATACAAGTTTGTTCTGTTTTGCCTAAATTTGCTCAATTCTATTTTCTCTATAAATAGCAATGTGATTTGTTGTTGTAAAGAGAGAGAATCTGTGATAAAGTGAAATAACTTTGAAAAACTCTTTGGATATCAAATTTGGTGAATAATTTGGATCAAAGGGTCATTCTTCACAAGATCATCATCTTCCATCAAATTGCAATTCATTGAAGAGTGAGTATGCGATCATCCGGATAAAGATTGTACATTTGATCGATAACGTTGGAATCAGAGGGAGAAGCTTCATTACTTGTTGAGGTTTTTTACGCGTAGTTTACATTAGATTCGATATAGGGTTATTGGAGTCTTTGTAAATTGTGCACTATAGTTCAATCGTTTTAAATCAATAAAAGCTCAAATAACTCGTTTGGTTATTTGGGGGGAGATGTACCCGGCCCGAAGCGAGGACGACGTGAAAGCCGTTGGGAACTCCCTAATCAATCGTTTGTGTCTTTCTTCCTTAATCTTTTACTTTACGCAAACGCTTTAATTTTCCGATTCAATTGAATTTTTGTGTTCTTAAGTATTCATAAAAATTCAATTGACATATATCTTGATTGTAATTCATTTGGAATTGAACTTGTGTAACTTGGTTGAATTGTGTTTGGATCGTTTAAATTGGATATATTGTACACGATCGTTTCTTATTTGTTATCATCGTAAGTTCAAGGCTATACTACTTTTTCAGTGATCAAGTTGGTGCAAAGAGACTACCGATCCGGTGGGACTTCCGCGCATACCTTTAAACATATTTTTTGAAAACTACATTGTTTAAAAGGGCCACTTATTCAACCCCCCTTTCTAAGTGGGATAGCCAAGTAGTCTAACAAGTGGTACTAAGAGCCCGGTTCGATTTAAACGATTAAACCGAGTAATTTGTCTCAATTATTAGAAAACATGACTTTTGCACCTAAAGGGGCTTACAATAGGGCACCTATATTCAATGGAGACCATTTTGATTATTGGAAAAGTAGTATACGCATACACATCAAAATGTGGGACACACCATTTTGACCTTTTTCAATGAAGTGTGGAACACCATTGAGAACGGTCCATTTGTTCCGACAAATACCGATCAAAATGATGTTGTCACCAATAAGCCTATGGCACAATGGGCGGACGATGATAAGAAAAAGGTCAATTACGATGCAAAGGCACAAAACATACTTATATCATCCTTTGGGATAGATCAAATTTATCATGTGTCGCATTGTTTATCGGCCAAGGAAATGTGGGACACATTGGTTAACCATTTTGAGGGAACCAATGAGGTCAAGATATCCAAAATAAACACCTTAACTCAAGAGTTCGAATTGTTTCATATGCAAGATGGTGAATCCATTGCGGATATGCAACAACGTTTTGTGAAAATTACAAACAAGTTACACGGTTTAGGTAAACCAATTACTAATCAAGATGCTACTAATAAAATTTTGAGATGTCTTAGTAGGTCATGGCAACCAAAGGTCACCGCATTCAAAGAAGCAAATGATCTTACAACATTGAGTCTCACAACTTTATTTGGTAAGCTTACGGAACATGAGCAAGTGCTTAACTTGTTGGAAAAGTATGAAAAAGGTGGGAAAAAGGAGAAACATGGCGATAAAGAAAAAGAGAAGGAAAAGAAGTCCATTGCTCTAAAGACTTCAAGTTCCAAGTCCAAAGGTAAAGAGCAAGTGGAAAGTAGCTCAAGCAAAGACGATTCTGATGATGAGGAAATGGGGCTCTTCGTTCGACGCTACAACCGTTATATGAGAAAGAATGGGATAAGGCATTCCGATGACAATCTTAAGAAGTTTCGGAAATATAGTGGTTACCGGAAGAATGAAGGTGCTAGGAACTCCAAGAAAGGGACATGCTATGAGTGCGGCCAAGTTGGTCACTACAAGCCGGATTGTCCTAAGCTCAAGAGAAAAGAGAAGGAATCACCATCATTCAAAAAGGGGAGCAAGTCGAAGGGAAAGAAGGCTTATGTTGCATGGGAGAGCGGAAGTGATCAACGATTTGTGTATCAATAGATTTGATTGACCGCAAGTGCACAGTCTCGTCGTGTAGTTTTAAAAGATATCGAATCCACAGGGACCAATAATCGAACTACCGTATTTCTACCGTTACGGTGTAAATCTAAGGCTAATGAATTTTAGGGTTTGTTTAGAATTTTAGAAATTAAAGAAATTAAATTTAAGAATTTAAATTAATTAAATAAAAGCGGGATATCGGTATGTAACTTAATTAACCGTCGGGAATTTAATGAATTAATAGCGCGCGTGAAAAGGGGTTTATTTTTCAGAAGAACTTTCTTAATTTAAAGGTCTAAACCTCACACTCTCGTTTTGTTGATAAAAACCATACAATCTAGACTAGGGGTTTTGCTGTCACTTTTATACCACCTCAGTTTCGAAAGTATATTTTGAAAATCAATTAGTTCTAATTAATCCTAACGTGGCTCTCGCTCGTTCAAAGATTAATATCAAATTCCTATTATCTAGTTAAAACCTCAAACTCTCGCTCTATTGATTTTAACCTTAGTTGCTTTGTTTTTCTCACTCAAAGCATAGGAGTTTTAAAATTAGGAATTCGAATAAGAAAAATAGTTTAAGTGCGCGCGCTAAATCATCATTAAACTCCCTTCGGAGAATTAGTTTACATACCGATATCTAGGAAATTTAGCTAGACATAATTAAGAAATTAAATAAACAAAAACAGAAAATTAAATTGAACATAAATAAATAATTAAATAAAAACATTAAATAAAAACCTGGAGAGAATTGCTGAATAAACTTGCTTGAATTAAAGAAGGTAAAATTCTTGACAGGGAATTGAAAACGGAATTAAAATCGGACTTCCGATGTGGAAGAACCGAGACAATTTACAATGCGGGAAATTTAAACTGACTGAAATAAAAGAAAATAAAGCGTAGTCTGATCTGAGAATCAAGCTTCTATTTATAGAGGATTTTTAACTTCTACGATCCATTAAAATAGGAAAGATAGGCTTCACTTTTGATTTTATCCAATAGCCGTACGATTGGGGAAAACAGTTGATCAGACGCGTGCTTGCTCACCACGTTGCGCAAATAGTTGTTCCAATTGGATTTGGACTCTGTGGCGGGCGCCACAGAGTTGGTGGCGGGCGCCACCAGCCTGATGGGGGCAAATGCCCCTTTGTGCTGGGCTCCTTTGGTGGGCTGCGCGAATCTTGTGCTTTGCACCTCCCTTTTTGCTGCGTTTTTGGCCCTTTTTGCTCAATTCTCTTCTCCGACCTATTTTATTAGACAAAACTAAAAACAAAACAAATACCCGCATAAAAAGACATAAATGAATTAAAAACATATGCAAATGCAACTAAAGTTCACCTAAACTAAGCTAAAAATACGATATGATTTCGTGTCATCAAATTCCCCCACACTTGAACCATTGCTTGTCCTCAAGCATGAAAGAATAGTGAATTGCATAGCACAAGTAAAAACACATGACACGATCATCCTACTCATACGTGGTTGCCGGCTAATCTATGAAAATCAAATAACAGTGCAAATAACAAAAACACCGCAATGACACAAAAGACTCCCATTACATGAAAACAGACCTGAAGCATTTCCTTTTGACTCTACCTCTCTCCTAAGTTTCATTTCCCCTTTTCATTCTAGCGCAATCACATTAAGCCCGTTATCTTGTACACGCCCATGGTAGGAAACCTGTTAGTGATTATGATCATCATATAGCGCGGGGTGCTGATAACATAAGTTTGGTAACCCCTATTTGCTTTACCCACTTCGCAGTTGCGGGGGATCGGATCGTAACCCGCCCTACCAAGTTCAGAATCAGACACCTCTGAACCAACTACTAATGAGTTTCTATACTATGGTATTTTTTTCCTTCTCATGTTTCAACATTTGCTGAATTTTCATTAATTATTTCAAGGAATCAACCAATAGTATTCATAACATTTATAATCAAAATCATTCACTTATATTCTTCGGTTTCCCACTTAGTTTGTGCCTTGAGATGGTGCCGACTGCTTAGATAAATTACTGAGGGTTCATTAAAACTCAAGTTCAAGGTATTATCAAAACTAGTACTCAAATCAATTTTACACATTTCTGGGAATCTCGGGTGTTAAAACGGTATTGATTTTATCTAACCGTTACCCAACTTTCACAAAATAGCCTAGATAGTGCAAACAACCTATATACTTTCAGACAATCAACATCAAGCATCAGAACTCAATACTTTTGCTTTTCACAAGAAAATTTTTGGTATGGCTCAAGAAATGAGAAAATCGGACAAAACAAAACCAACACGCAAAAACTACTCAATCTAAGTGAACTATCCTAAGGTTTTATTATGCATGCTAAAATAAATGACTGAAAAGTAAAGGAAAGCGATAAAGTTTCCTCCCCCACACTTAAATCGAGCATTGTCCTCAATGCAACGACTAAAGGTAGGAGAGAAAATGAAAACCTGTGAGACCAAGCTACTGGCGGCCTGGGCCGCGCCTCCTCGTGCGCCTCTCATGCTGTGGAGGAACTGCACCCAACTGGTGAAAATAGTCATCGAACTCGTCCATGCGCAAAGTCATGTCCGCCATGCCATCAATCAAACCACGCTGGTCAACCTGGAACTGCTGCATCATCACCATCATCTCTGTCTGGCGTGTCTGGATATCCTGAACATGCTGGTCTCTCTGGGAATCAAGTATAGAGCGCTGCCTCATTTCATCCAAAATAGTATCAAGGGTGGCAGACCCGCTCTCATGACCAGCTCCAGAGGAAGTACCTGTAAAATAGCCAGAAGAAGTGTGTGTGGTGTGTGCGTTAACGCTCGGACCCTCGCGCTCCTCCTCCTCGTGCTCGTCACTCTCTCCCTCATCAACAGGTGCGTTTGGCACCATCCATTGGGGAACAGCAGGGTCGGGGAGGAAACGGTAATTGTCTCTGGTGCGCACATTTATGCGTGCGGGGTCAGGGAGGATGACATCGGGGCAGGCTCTGTTATCAATCATCAGAATGAATTTCCCATCACCCCTTGTTTTCACTAGTTTCATATTGCGTACCATATCTAGATCAATGGTACGGGACTCAAGTGGGGTGAGGGTAGAAAGTTGTGCCCCATGGTTTAGCAAGCGTGCTAAGGTTGTGACAAGACCACCAAAAACAATTGCCCCTTTTGACTTAACCATTGAAAACATGTGATACATCATAAGTCGGGCAATATTGACCTTTTCTCTTGAAACGCTGTGAGTGAATAACAAAAATAGCTCTTTTTCATTGACCTTGTTAGAACTATAACGACCAAAGACGGTGCAGGCTAGTAATTGGCGAAAGTATCGGATAGCGGGGTTTTGGATTAGGGACGCTCTATTTCCTTCAAAACTATTTGTTTCCTTACCGGTTAAACCCCACCAAAGTGCTCTCGCGGCTTCTAACCACCCCACTTGTGTTGGTAACTCATCTAGTACTCCCTCGCCGTGTGGTAGGTGCAACAACCCGGCTAACTCATCAAAGCTAAAGTTGTAATCAACATTAAACAAACGGAACTTCACACGGTCGGGGGTAGGGTTAAGTTCTAGAGAACTAAGGAACTCCGCGGTAAGTTGGACATAAACGGGGTCCTTAAAAGAAAACAAAAAGTCTAGTTTGAGTGATCGAATCAAGTATTGCACGCTATCTGATAATCCTAAAGTTTCGAGGCAAAGATCATCGGCATACCTCGTGGGTTCGTATTCCTTTTGGAGGAGGAGTCGGTAGAGCCTAGCTTGCCCTCCATTTTGGAAGTTGATTGCATACTCCTCTTGTTGTGCCATGACCTTTACTTACCTTAGCTTGAAAGACTCTTAGGAAAAATGAAAGGAAGAAACTCTCTGTGAAATGAGAACTATGGTGTGAAGTGAGTGTATCATGAAATGTGAATTTATAGTGGAAAAAAGTGGAAATAGTGTAGTGATGTGTAGTTGGAAAATTGAATGAAAACTTAATGATGTTGTCTACATTACAGAGAGAATCAATTCCTGTCCAAACCTTCAAGGACAAAAATCATTCAATACAAATACAGGCTTACTGTAACACGCTTCTTTCTGCACAAAATTTGCCAAAATCATGTATTTTCATTCTGTGGCGCGCGCCACCAGTTTCATGGCGGCCGCCACAAGGCCAATTTTTGTGAATCTTGGCCATTTTCGTCCTGTAGCGTGTTGTTGTTCAATTGAATCAATACCTATACCTGTCTAAAAGAAATAGCACAGCTTTGCACACAGTTGAATTTAGTTCTAACAGGCTAAAATTTGCACAATATTAAATTTCTATCACAGAGCAATTATTCACAAGAAAATGCATATGAGCACACAAGAGTATAAAAACAAACGGTCTCTCACAGGAGTTTTTATTCATAAACTAAATCAATTTAAATATAGTCATTGCAAATTTTCTGAAAATCAAATCATACTACTAATAAAGAACTTGATATCATGATTCTCATCTCGATTCATCGTGAAAGAAAGAAAGGTATCTAAAAGACATAGATTTGAAAAACATATACCAAAAATGTGAGTGAGAAACAAGTTATATAAATACCGCTTTACTTCTTTAAAACATAATAGAACAGAAAAATAAGCAACAACTAGTGACACAAGCAAAATTATTATTATTTAAGCGAAACTAAAACCTATATGTGGGTTGCCTCCCACCGAGCGCTTTGTTTAGTGTCGGTGAGCTCGACAGTTTAGAGTTTTACCTCTCTTGCGGTGGCCTAATCAGGAACGATTTCCATGGCCACTTATCAAGTATTCTCACATACCCCTCACTCTTTCTCTTTTTTCTCCTATAGGGCAGTTCAGCTTCCCTGCCCTCTTCTATTATCTTACGTTTTGAGAGAAAAAAGGATTTACTGATTTTAGGTGGGGGTTTTGGTTCAATCTCAGGTGTCCTTCTCTCTTTTGTTTTAGGGCTTTTATTTGCCTTCCCAAATGTTACCCTCATCCTCTTTGCACTAACGTTATCCTCAAATTTTCTTTCCCCTAATTTACTCTTTCTGTTTGCGCCCTTATCCTTATGTGCATTGATTTTTACATTCTTTTTCTTTTCACATGTTTTGGGAATTGGGTCTACTTTAGCCTCTACTATCTCTTGAGGAACAAGGATTGGTGGATTGTAGGGAGCAGGGGAAACATGTGGTGTTTCCTTCTCTACCTCTTCGACTACCTCACTAGGGAGGATTATCGGTGATGCTTCTTCGATCTCCACTCTTTCCTCGCTGAAACTCTCAACATCATTACCGTCCTCACTAGGCCTCTCAATCTCGCTTTCATTAACGTTTGCTACGACGTCTACTTGTCTCTCGTAAGAGGGTTCTATGGTTGTTTTGGTGAACTGGGTGATCAGTGTCTCCAGCGACTCTTGGGAAGTCGCTGTTGAGGCAACCATGGCGTCGAGCAGCCTTTGGGTTTCGAGACTGTTTTGTCTAATCTGTTCATTTATAAGCTCGTGTTCCCTCATTATTTCTCTAAGTCGGCGCTCTTGACTAGCCTTAGCGGACTTTTCCATAAATTCATTATATGCTGCTAATAGGCTAGGACTGACAAATTCTTGAGGGTTTGAATATGGAGGATAGTAACTGTACTGAGAGTTAAGGTATTGTCCCTCGGAGTATAGGGACGGCTGAGGCTGGTAGTTATATGGGCAATTTTGATTAGGGTAGTTGAAATTTTGAGGATAGTCATTATAAAAAGGGTTTGAGTTGTACATTTAAGCTCAAAGGACTATCCTAGAATTGTTTATTATATTTTATTTTATTTTATTTTATTTTCGATTTTTAAATTTAAAATGCCTTAGTCTCTACGGTGTAACGACGGAGTTACGATATCGACTAAATTGGTCCCCGGCAACGGCGCCAAAAACTTGATCGACGATTTGTGTATCAATAGATTTGATTGACCGCAAGTGCACAGTCTCGTCGTGTAGTTTTAAAAGATATCGAATCCACAGGGACCAATAATCGAACTACCGTATTTCTACCGTTACGGTGTAAATCTAAGGCTAATGAATTTTAGGGTTTGTTTAGAATTTTAGAAATTAAAGAAATTAAATTTAAGAATTTAAATTAATTAAATAAAAGCGGGATATCGGTATGTAACTTAATTAACCGTCGGGAATTTAATGAATTAATAGCGCGCGTGAAAAGGGGTTTATTTTTCAGAAGAACTTTCTTAATTTAAAGGTCTAAACCTCACACTCTCGTTTTGTTGATAAAAACCATACAATCTAGACTAGGGGTTTTGCTGTCACTTTTATACCACCTCAGTTTCGAAAGTATATTTTGAAAATCAATTAGTTCTAATTAATCCTAACGTGGCTCTCGCTCGTTCAAAGATTAATATCAAATTCCTACTATCTAGTTAAAACCTCAAACTCTCGCTCTATTGATTTTAACCTTAGTTGCTTTGTTTTTCTCACTCAAAGCATAGGAGTTTTAAAATTAGGAATTCGAATAAGAAAAATAGTTTAAGTGCGCGCGCTAAATCATCATTAAACTCCCTTCGGAGAATTAGTTTACATACCGATATCTAGGAAATTTAGCTTGACATAATTAAGAAATTAAATAAACAAAAACAGAAAATTAAATTGAACATAAATAAATAATTAAATAAAAACATTAAATAAAAACCTGGAGAGAATTGTTGAATAAACTTGCTTGAATTAAAGAAGGTAAAATTCTTGACAGGGAATTGAAAACGGAATTAAAATCGGACTTCCGATGTGGAAGAACCGAGACAGTTTACAATGCGGGAAATTTAAACTGACTGAAATAAAAGAAAATAAAGCGTAGTCTGATCTGAGAATCAAGCTTCTATTTATAGAGGATTTTTAACTTCTACGATCCATGAAAATAGGAAAGATAGGCTTCACTTTTGATTTTATCCAATAGCCGTACGATTGGGGAAAACAGTTGATCAGACGCGTGCTTGCTCCCCACGTTGCGCAAAAAGTTGTTCCAATTGGATTTGGACTCTGTGGCGGGCGCCACAGAGTTGGTGGCGGGCGCCACCAGCCTGATGGGGGCAAATGCCCCTTTGTGCTGGGCTCCTTTGGTGGGCTGCGCGAATCTTGTGCTTTGCACCCCCCTTTTTGCTGCGTTTTTGGCCCTTTTTGCTCAATTCTCTTCTCCGACCTATTTTATTAGACAAAACTAAAAACAAAACAAATACCCGCATAAAAAGACATAAATGAATTAAAAACATATGCAAATGCAACTAAAGTTCACCTAAACTAAGCTAAAAATACGATATGATTTCGTGTCATCAGGAAGCTCATCTTCTTCTTCATCAACAAGCTCTAGTTCAAGTGATGAAAACGAGATGGCTAATGTATGCTTCACAACTCATCATCACAAAAAGAAAGATAAAGCTCCTAAAAAGGTCAACCAAAATACCTCTAGCTCATATACTTTGTTAGAATAACATGACTTGCAAAGTGCATTTGAGGATCTATGTAGTGAAACTAGGAAAGCTTCCAAACGATTAAAGGAAATCATAAAAGTTAACAAAATTCTTGAAAAGAAAGTTTCCGAAACGGAGAAGAGTTGAAAGCCTTCAAAGTATCATTATTAGAAAGGTCAAGTGCAAGTCATGATAGTAGTGATATAGTTGGTTGTGATGGATGTGTCACTTTGTCAAAAAATATTAAAATTCTAAAGCACAAAGTGGAAAATCCACCAAAACCTAGAATCACTCATCAATTTGATCCAAACCATTTTGAAAACACTTTCAAAGCCAAAAACAAAAATTTCAAAATGGATCAAAAGAAGAGTGACTCACATATCACTTGTCACTATTGTTGTTGTGAAGGTCATACCATTGCAAAATGTAAAGCTAGGAAATTGTTGGTACCTAAGGGCATATTGCAATGGATGCCAAAACTCAACAAAATTTATTTACCTCACCAATTAGGACCCAATTAGAAATGGGTACCTCCCTCTTATGTCTAATTGTTGTAGGAAAAGTGCCTTGATAATCTAGAAAGGAGATGGTTTCTAGATAGTGGATGTTCAAGGCACATGACGGGTGATGCCTCGCTTTTCATTGAGTTCAAAGCAAAGGAAAAAGGCTACGTCACCTATGAAGACAACAACAAAGGCACTATTCTCGGTGTAGATACAATCGGTAACCCATCTACTATCACCATATCTAATGTTGTACTTGTAGATAACCTTAAACACAACTTGTTAAGTGTCGCGAAACTTTGTGATAAAGGGTTTAACATAAATTTCAAACCAACCTTTTGCACAATAGAAAGTGAAAAAAACAAGAATGTGGTTCTTAAGGCTATTAGGCATGGAAAGGTATATATGCTAGACTTAGATGATAATAGCCTAAGTGATGCTAAATGCCTCATAACCAAAAATGATGAGTATTGGTTGTGGCATAGAAGATTAGAACATCTTAACTTTGTAGTCGGTCTACCTAAAATAAGATTTTCAAAAGATCACGTGTGTGATGCATGTGAAATGGGTAAACAAACAAATGCATCTTTCAAATCTAAAAAGTTTATTTCAACTACAAAGCCTTTAGAGTTAATCCATATGGACCTTTTTGGACCATCAAGGACCAAAAGCCTTGTTGGTAATTACTATGGACTTGTGATCGTAGACGACTACTCTAGATTTTGTTGGACATTTTTCTTATCTAGTAAAAGTGACACTTTATCCGTTTTTAAACAATTTGCCAAGATGATTCAAAATAAACTTGGTCTCAAGAACATTTCCATCCGGAGTGATCATGGAGGCGAATTTGAAAATTGTAATTTTGAAAAGTTTTGCTCAAAACATGGCATAGAACCCAACTTTTTCGCTCCACGTACACTGCAACAAAATGGAGTAGTGGAGAGGAAAAATCGTATTCTAGAAGAATTAGTTAGGACTATGTTAAGTGAATCCTCACTTCCTAAGTATTTTTGGGCAAATGCGATAAGCACTGCGGGTTATGTTTTAAATAGGGCGATTATTCGACCTATTTTGGACAAAACTCCCTATGAAATACTTAAGGGGCGGAAACCTAATCTTAGTCATTTGCGCTCTTTTGGATGTAAATGCTTTATTTTAAATAATGGAAAAGAGAATCTTGGCAAATTCGATCCAAAATCGGATGAAGGCGTTTTCTTAGGCTATTCACTCACTAGTAAGGCATATAGGGTGTACAACAAGAGATTACAAATTGTTGAGGAGTCGGTTCATATAAACTTTGATGAGTTTTTTCGGAAGAACAAGGGAAATGTAGTTTTATTGGTGCAGGTATTGACACAACGGATATTCTAAAGGAAAAAGAAGTTGAAGGGATTGATCAACCTTCAACAAGCACTCCGGAAGATAAAGACGATGAGTCAACACCATCCCGTGAAGATAAAGATGATGGAGGCTCTTCCCCAAGGAATCATCACAAACATAGACGAGCCAGTCTTGCAAAGGAGTGGCGAACTGTAAAGAACCATCTTATTGACAAAATCTTGGGAGATATCTCCAAGGGCGTTTCGACACGCTCTCAGATAAGTAATTTTTGTTGTCACTTTGCTTTTGTGTCACAACTGGAACCTAAAAATTCAAAAACCGCATTACTTGATGAACATTGGATTCTTGCTATGCAAGAAGAATTAAATCAATTTAAAAGAAATGATGTGTGGGATTTAGTACCACCTTCTCCAAATCATCAAGTAATCGGCACACGTTGGGTTTTTAGAAACAAGCTTGATGAAAATGGTATAATTGTTAGAAACAAGGCAAGGTTAGTAGCTCAAGGTTATAACCAAGAAAAGGGCATTGATTATGAGGAGACCTATGCTCCGGTAGCCCGCCTCGAGGCTATTAGACTTTTATTAGCTTATGCATGTAATATGAACTTCAAGCTATATCAAATGGACGTTAAGAGTGCTTTCCTAAACGGATACTTTAATGAAGAAGTGTATGTCAAACAACCACCCGGTTTTGAAAATCACGAACATCCGGATTATGTTTTTAAACTAAAAAGGGCTTTATATGGTCTAAAACAAGCCCCTAGGGCTTGGTATGATAGACTTAGCAAGTTCTAAATCAAAAACGGATACTCAAGGGGGAAGGTTGACACCACTCTATTCATTAAACGTAAGGGATATGATGTCTTATTAGTTCAAATATATGTTGATGATATTATTTTTGGTTCCACTAACCCATCTCTTGTCAAGAGCTTTTCTATTTTAATGCAAGGTGAATTTGAGATGAGTATGATGGGTGAGCTAACCTACTTCTTGGGACTACAAATCAAGCAACTAGAGGAAGGAACATTTATATATCAAACAAAGTATTGTCTTGAGTTGCTCAAGAAGTTTGGCATGATGGATTCCAAAGATATGGAAACTCCTATGGCATCAACATGTGCTTTAAGCAAGGATGAGGAAGGTATAGAGGTATAATCAGATCTCTACTCTACTTGACGGCTTCAAGGCCGGATTTAATGTTTAGTGTTTGCATGTGCGCACGTTACCAATCATCCCCTAAAAAAACACATTTAAAAGCCGTTAAAAGAATATTAAGATATTTGAAAGGAACCTCAAATTTTGGCTTGTGGTACTCTAATGGGAACGATTGTTCTTTGATAGGATATTCTGATTCCGACTTTGCCGGTTGCAAGTTGGATAGGAAAAGTACTAGTGGTACTTGTCACCTTTTTTGTAATAGTCTTGTAAGTTGGCATAGCAACAACTTGCCGCCGGAAGTTGTTGTTCACAAATATTATGGTTAAAGCAACAACTTCTTGACTATGATTTAAAATTGCAACGTATTCCAATTTATCGTGACAATACTAGTGCTATCAATCTTACAAAGAATCTCGTGCTACATTCAAGAACTAAACATATAGAGATAAGGCACCACTTTCTCCGAGACCATGTAGAGAAAGGTGATGTAATTTTTGAGCATGTGGAATCTAAAAACCAACTTGCGGATATTTTCACTAAACCACTTTCTACGGATCCTTTTATCTACATTCGAGGAGAATTGGGTATCCTCGATATCTCCAACCTCGAATAAATGTACTTTACATATGCACTTTATATATTATATGCTTCTTGGCAACTTGGAGTATGATTCAAAGGAAAGTGCATCAATGGTTACGGTAAAAGATTCAATTGTATCATTTCTACCTCTTCCTCTCTATTTCATAATTTTGCTTATATGGATTCTTTTAATCATCAACTTGACATAATCATTGTATTTCAATTAATTCATGTTTTGCACATTTTCAAAAACTTCGCTTTAAGATTGTAGTACCCCAATTTTGGACCAACAAATCCAATTTTGCATTTATTGCATAAAAATATAAAAAAATATTTTATTCTTTTTTCATGCATTTTTCGTTCATTTTTCATACTTTTATCATTTTTCTTAAATTTCTTTTTATTTTTAAATATTTCATTTTATTTTAAATAGTTCACATTTTAGCGTAAAAGTTCAAAAATATCAAAAAAATAGTCTTTTTCTTATTTTACGTGCATTTTATATTTTATTATCATATATTTCAAAATATAAAAAAGATTTGCATTTTTATTTCAACTTATCTCATTTTCACTTTTTTATATCAAAGTTTACCATAAATAGTAAAAATCATATCATCCCACCTCACCATCTTTATTTCATTTTCATTTATTATTTATTTTTATTTTACTATTTTTCTACACAATATTACACAAATACCATTTACCCTAATTTTCTCCTATAAATACAAACCGCACATCACTCAATCATTAACCATCAATTTTCACAATTCCCCATAAAAACAATTCAGAGCACAAACTTCAAAGCATATCAGAAAAAGTTTTCCGGCACCGGAAAACCACAACCACCACACCCATTTTTCAAAACTCATCCAAAGTCAAAACCAAGTACATATAAGCTTCTAAACAACATCCTAAACACGAATCCATCGTCAGTTTCATCAAAAACCCACCGGAAACAAGCAGATCGGAGTTTCATTTTTGATCCGAAATTGAAATTTCATTTTAGCCTAATTCGAGCATCAAACGAAGACAAATCAAGTTGTTTTTGTTTCCTGGAACTGATAGAAACCTCTTCCAATTGTTATTTTGTCCAAAACGTCGCCGGTAACGCGTTTTTCGCGTTTATGCTCCAATCGGATTCGAGCTCATTTTCATTGATACAAGCTTCCTATGCAAAATCTAACACCGGATTCGTGTTTAGGGGATGAAAACGAGTTTGATGAACATGTTTTTCGCAAGCTTTAACGCATTGTAAGTGCACCACCACCGCGCCGGCGAATTGTTGTTTTTCCGGTCACTAGTTCGTTTTTCTGTGAAGATGAGAGGAAGAAGAAGACCCTCAGCGCCACGTGTTAGATTTGTATTGGATCTGGTTTTTTTTCTCGGGCGCCCCCAATTTACTTTGCGCGCCCCCCAGATGAGTTATTGGTCCGGTTCGGGTTGGAGATTTGACCCGGTTCGCTTGGTTTCTTTTTGGTTTGGGTTGGGTTTTGTGACTTGTTTGCTGCTTGCACCACGCGCTTGCTATTCACACCCCCTCCTGGCTAGTTCATCAATTGGGCCTTGGGCTTTCTTTTTTCAAATCTGTTTTTTTTCTACTGCACCCATTTTCAAGTTTGCACCCCCTTCACTCACTCATTTAATTCATTTGCATGCATTTTATTATAATTTTTTTAGCTTATTTGAATAAGTGATTTTGGGACAATAGATTATTTAAGCTTATTGAGTCCAAATTTTTACATTAATATTTAGGGATTTATTTTGAGATTATTTTATTTTAGCTTTTTTTTTTAGTTGCTTATTTTGATTATGTGTTAGTACTAGCTTGTTTTCATAAGTGGTTTGTTTGAGACAATAATTTTAAGCTTATTGAGCTTAAACTCTTACACTAATATTTAAAAAAACTCTTCTAAGGTTTAAATTTTTAATTTCTAAGTTTCATTGATATGTTTTGTTCTTGCATATGTTTGATTATTATTTCTTTGCTCTTTTCATTATATGTGTTTCATGTTCACATTTTTGCATCATACTTTACATTACATTTTCATGCCACTTTACACTACATTTTACATCATATTATATGCTACATTTATATGGTACATTTTTCTACATTACATTACATCACAATCTACATTTTGCATTTTTACATGACATTTGACACTACAATTTCACACTACAATTTCACTATACATTTTTTTTACATGCATACACGCATTTGCATTTAGATTAGGACAATGCACCACTTAAAAATGCATGTTAGAGACTATTTTACTTTATAAAATCATTGAGCTCTAGCACTAGCATTAATAGTTAAGGACCATCTTTTGGCCTAAATTCTCTTTGTTGTGATTGTTGATTGATCCGTTTTTCTCATTAGTTTTAAAAGTGTATGCTCATATGCGATGATATTTTATGCGACTTTGTGCTCTTTGTATGTTTTTTCACTTTTTGCCATATTCACATTATATTTCACATTTCATTTTTACCCACACACACTTCACATCAATATTTGACATTTTTTTTCTTTCTTTCTTTCTTTTCTTTTTCGTAAGTGCATTTCATACTCATGTTTATTTCTCCGCTTGCATTTTATTGCCTTTTATTATTTTAATTTTTTTCATTTGATTCGATATGGTTGTAATAATTATTCAATTTGGTTGTAATAGCGTAGAACTTTATCGCTTTCTTTATCGCTTTTGACACATCACACACAACGCTAAAAATCAAGTATAAGAACGAACTTTCATTTCCGAAGAGGAGCGTTTAGTAATCTTTAGAAAAAATATAGAAAAACAATAAACATCTTCTTTCTTTAAATGAACATTCTTTAGTCCAATACCAATTAGTCGCACGATTAGTTTAGGTAAAAACTTTAAATTTATTTTTTATGTCATAATTGTCTCTTCTCAATCCATTCTCCACAAGCACACACAAATTCTCTCTATACATCTTCTCCCTCCAATTCTTACAAACTTCTCCCTCATTTTCTTAAGCACATTAAAAAGCAATAAAAAGTAATAAATTAGAGGTTACCATGGAGTACCATGGGCGTTTAGGATGCTAATACCTTCCCTAGGCGTAACTAACCCCCGAGCTTAGAATCTCTCTTTTTTTGGTTTTCGACACTTTCCCCTCTTTGGAAATGAAAGGTCAATGTAGTGGTGGAAAACCTAAAATCCCCGCAACAGAAAAATGGCGACTTCACTGGGGACTTCTCTCCTTAAGAGGGTTGAACCTATCTAGTTTATTGCTTTCCTATGTGCTTACTTGTTTACATGCTTTATATATATCTTATGGGGGGGTATTTGAGTTGAGACAAGCTTGACCCGAGCTTGACTGCACCATGAGATAGTTGTGGTAAGATCATAGTGTA
Source organism: Trifolium dubium (assembly GCA_951804385.1). Lineage (NCBI taxonomy): Eukaryota > Viridiplantae > Streptophyta > Magnoliopsida > Fabales > Fabaceae > Trifolium > Trifolium dubium. Next base: position 23,295,330 of record OX638062.1, on the reverse strand, counting down.
TGGGGGAAACGGTGTTTTGCACTACCCGCATGTGATGTAGCCACGCACAATGGAGGGTCTTGTTGTAGTATTCATTTCGACGTGAGGTTCGCGTAGATTGTTGCTATGACATGAATTCCGAGGATATTGTGGACCTTTAGACACCTTTAACCCATCTTGGCCTTTTTAGGGTGTGGTGCGATGGCTAAGCCGAGAGGTTGTTGGATTAGTTTGTTCCGCGATACCACGCTCAAACGAGACTTTCCCTTGGATATTTCATTTGGCCATGAGTTTCGTGGACATTGGTATTCAAGAAGGAAAGTTGATGACGTTGGGAACTTTGTAGAACCCTTGTTATGAAAAGAAGAAAACCAATAGTTCATACATTGTGGGTGGTTTACCTTTTGACTCCAACTTTGTGATATCCTAACCAACCATGTTTGCTTCTGTTTGTGGTTGTTGCATCCATACATCCATGCATCCATTCATCCAAAAAAAAACTCTTTCCATTGGTTTTCAAAGGACTTAGAAGAATTTCTTTATAAACCTTACAATCATTGTGGACCTTGAAAACAAAACAAAAAAGAAGGAAAAGTTTCTTTTGAAAAACCTTTTGATCATTTACAAACAAAAATGAGGTCCTTTATGATTCATATCCTAAAGTCCTTTGAAAATCAAAGTCAAAATAAAGCTTTCTTTATCATGCATCATTTTACATTCATGGTCCTATTTCCAAAGGTTTAAGTCTCACACCTTGTTCTGTCAGAAATCAAGTTGTCTTGTTTGAAAGTGGTCTGACGCTCTTGTCAAAGGTCAACTCGCCAGTACAACACTTATGCCAACAAAAGAAAATAGTGGAAGTCATTATGCAAGAGAACATTCAGCTTCGTGAGGAAGTCATCACACTTTGGGCAGAATTGGAAAACAAACATGCCCTGATCACTTCATTAATGGTGGCACAAAATAACCATCATCTCCTCCTCGAGCAACTATTTTTGCCTTTTCAATCTCAACTAAGGCATCAGATTCAACAACAGCCTCTCCAACGGGCTCTCCAACAGGTTTCACATCAGATTCAACAATTGGTTCCACAAAGGTCAAACAAACAGGATCCTAATCCAAAGAGGGCACCTCAATATGAGAGGAATTTGATTCAGATTAAAGCATCGCCTCAAACACCTGCCAAATTGCCATGTTGGTACAAACTTGAGCTGTCTTGTGCTTTCCATCAAGAGGCACTCGGCCATGATATAAAACAGTGTTTTACTTTGAAGGGTGAAGTCCAAAGGTTGTTTGAAGCTAACAAGTTTTCTTTCGAGGATATAGACTCAACTCTGTTATGCATGGATATGGTTTGATACCATTGGGTTGTTGTTGATGTTACCTCTGCAAGGAAGTTCATCCCTATGATCACTTGGCTTTTATTTCTTTCTTTGTCAAGTATTTGCTTGCTTTTAAAATTTTGTCTTTTGTCAAGTACTTTCAATATAATAAACATGCATGTTTTTTTTGGAATTAATCCATTCATATTCACTTTTCTCTTGCTTCATTACTTACAAACTTGGAGCGAGGATGATGAAAATAAATAACTGATTTTTGCTGATATATGTTTTTAATGGCGAAAAACCTAGTTGATGATGTAAGGCATTGCTTCACTTCCTTTCATTATTTCATGCAACAAAAAAAAAAACAAAAAAATTTTTCATGCTAAATTGAGCCACTTTTGCATGTGTTTGCGTTGTTATCTGATTCTCCCAGTTTCTTGAGATGCTTTTTTTTTAAGAAAAAAACAATTTTGGTATGACACTTAACATGGCACTCTAAGAGTATATAGGTTGTTTTGCCCTTTTAGGCTATATTTTGAAGGTTTAGTAATGATTCAATAAAATCGGTACTGTCTTAACACCTTAGACTCTCAGAAGTATGCAAGATTAATTTGAGTACTAATTTTGACAAAGTCTTGAATTTAAGTTTTAAGTAACCCTTGGTAGTTTATCTCAGCAGTCAGCACCATCTTGAACACAAACTAAGTGAGAAGTCGATGAACATAAGTGAATGATCCAGAAATGAAAGTTTACATACTTTGGTTGATTTTAAAAATGGGAATGCACTTATTAAGTTAGGCTACCCTCACTCGGTCGTTTAATCCAACAGTTGTTGAACATACAAAGAAAAACCATAGTGAATAAACCCATTAACAGTTGGTTCAGAGGTTTCTGGTTCTGAACTTGGTAGGGTGGGTTACGATCTGATCCCCCACAACTGCATTTGGGAAAGAGAAAAAGGGGTTTAGCAAAGTTATGTTATCAGCACCCCTCGGTATATGATCATAATCACTAACAGATTTTCTCACCATGAACGTGTATAAGATAACGGGCTTAATGTGATTGCACTTGAATTGAAAGGGTGAGTAAAACTTAAACAAAAGTTAGAGTTACAATAAAATACTTCCGATTTTTCTTCATATGATGGAAGTCTTTGACTGCAATGTGTGGTTTTGTGTTGCTATAGTACTCTTGGTGTTGATGTTTATTACTTGATTTTCTTCTCTAGCGGGCAACCACGTATGATTAGAGTTGTAACACCACTAGTACAAATATGACATTTCAATACAGGATTTTACATCAGTGGTCCAATACCAGATGTGAAAAGTAATATACAATAGTTTTTACATCAGTGTAAATTATACTTGAAAGGAAATGTTAATATACAATACATTCCACATCAGTGGAATTTATACCAGAAAGGAAAACTAAACACGGTAGCATAAATGTAATTATATTAAAATTTGTTATAACCTATTTCCCTTCAGTTCAATATTCCACCGAAGGGAAAAGCTATTCCTTCAATACGATAGCAAATTCTCAAAATGCAAAACATCAAAATCATTCGCGACCTAACTTCATTCGTGCCCTAACGTCAAAGACAAATCAAAACCAGTTGTTCTTCAATATTGCTCATTCGTTCCTCAAAAGGCAGATCTAAAACTCATGAATCTGTAAAACCTCAAAATGCGAGTCTGTCAAACCTCAAAACGCGTTCTGTTCAATCGTGTTCAATATTGCTCATTCGTTTTGAAGTTCAATCAATTACTGCTTTGTGGTGGTGTTTTGTTCAATCGTTTTGTTCTAACTTATGATTTTGTTCTCACTTCGGTTGCTGATTTATGATTTCAATCGTCCCCTTTTTTAGTTGCTGATTTCTAATGGTGTTCTGTTCAATCGTTTCGTCTTCTTGTTCGTTTTTGCGATTGAACGAAGTTCCCGTCAGATCTGTTCGCGATTTATCGATTGAACGAAGATTCATGCTGCTGTGTCGTGGAGTTTTGAAGCTTAGTGTTTTGTTCTGTTCTATAAAGAATTTGTTCTGAATTTCTATCATTCTGTTCGCAGGTTCTTCGATCTGCTTGTGTGCTGTTCGAACTTCAAATGCATTCGGTCGTTTGTGCTCTGTCCTTAGGTCACAAAGCTACTGATTCAACTTCAAAATGGCTATTTGTACTAATATTGTTTTTCTTAGTTAGGTTTTGTTTATTTCATGTTTTATTTATTTTATGTGACAGGACTCCTATGACGAAGGATTTTCCGGGAAATTATCATTCTTATGAGGATTGGCATGGATACATTCATAATAATGATATAGTGCTGCTTAAGGTAGTTTGAATTAGTTTTTTTTTGTGTTGTTTGAAATTTGAATTGAAATTGATTATGAAGAGGTAGTTTGATAGAGGGAGTTTTGCCCAATGTGCGGAAGCTTGCTGATGCTTCAGCTACACAATAATGGAACAAGGTTCAATTGCAACACATGTCCGTATGTTTGCCCCATCCCGAGGGGGGTATGTTTATGTTTATGTTTCTATTTCTCTAATACCAACCACCAGTAACCACCTTCAATCCATTTCATGCACACTTCTTTTCTCATTTACAGGTTAAGATTAAGAGAAAGCAATTGCTCGTTAGAAAAGGGATTGACCCTATTATCTCCTATGATGACATGAAGAATGCACCCATTGTGACCGGTATTACTACTTTTCTTTTTGTTTTTTTGAATTGTTAAACAAATCAATCAACTCTACTATGTTGGTTAATCATCTTTTTCTACCTCTTTCTCAACTTTTGCATACTAACCAAATATCAATACTAGTTTATTGTTATTTATTTATCAAGTAATAATAATATGATTTATTCTACAAATTTATTGGTCATTGCTCATGATAGGATCTATTCTTAGTCATTGGAGGATTACCCCTCTTATCTTATTGACTAAGGACCTTCTCTTGGGTTGAGTTTAGTTTAGTTGAATGTAATCTAAAGCAAAGGGAAATAACCAAGAATCATAATTTAGCAACCACTATTGAGGACACCAGGTTTATTTTGAAAGTTTAACTTTAAGTGTCAAAATGTGAAGACAAATTTAAGCTACCAAGTATATGTTGTCTGATATAGCTTATTTTTCACCTACCAATACATATCAAATTTGTGTGGTTTGGTTTTAAGAAGTAGGGAAGTAGAAGCCATGTTTCAGTTTAGATTATCAACTCCTAATAGGAACTTTTTAGTTTATTTTCCTTGCACTACAGCTTTGTCTTGTTGTTCACCCTGAGATTCCATTATGCTTTTCTTTGATATTATTTGGTTTATAGATCAATGCAATGTTCTAAAAATCCAACCAAACCAGACAGTTCACACCATTGAATCACAAACCAAGACTATATATGAATCTCGTATGTTGCTTGTCCGGTTTTGTTTTTAAAAGTGGATCCATTTCATCTTTTTAAATAAATATGTTCGATTTGAGACCAGATGAGATGAGTAGTAATTATCCCCCTATTCTTTGTAATATCCTAGGACTGTTTTTGTTAAGAGATATTGAGTAATTATACAATCCTTGTTTCTTTGTTATTTTCTTTATCATTATTTCCATTTTATACTTCTCAAACCTTCCTCTCTCTTTTTTCTCCTAGTAACATGCCCAACTTGCCACCGTGATAAAGCTGCTTGCTTGGAAATTCAGACTCAATCAGCTGATGAGCCGATGACGATATTTTATGAGTGCTTGAATGAAGAGTGTAGGCATCGATGGACTGCATAATATTGAAATGAAAAGGAGTGTGTCTGCGTAACAGAAAGCAGAGAAGGTGATGATAGACAGATGAGATGTGTTTGATAGCAATCATAATTCCTAACTATCATAATATATTTATCTTTTACAAATAATGCCATTTCCATGGACATTAACAGCCTTTTTCCTTTTTATAGGTATGTTAACTAGGTGTCAAACTATTTTGCAGGTTATGCTATTAATTTATCCATTGGGTTATATTAATCTCTTATGACAAGACATAACTGATTCATTTTAGTTGTATGGTAGGGTCCTTATGTAATTCGGTCTAACGAGTTCTCTTTAGCAAAGATAAATTTATCAATGAATTATTTTGTGTGTAGAATTTATTAGTGATTTATAATACATACATTATGATATTGATAGTGTTTTTAATGAAAAATCGTATATCATTATTATGCAGAATCGACTTAAAATAATTCTAATTTCATCATGCACAATTAAGTATTATTAACGAAATAAAAATAACAAGACGTGTCATTAAATTTAGAACTTTTGATTTAGATAGGAAGTTTCAACCACTGTTTTGTTAATCTTTGTAGGAGAACTTGTGGAGCACACTTGTGATGTTATGACACGAAGGTAGAAAGTTGCCGAATTTCTGATTACAAATTTGCTTGCTTAAAGTCACAAATCGACGGAAAGGCGAATGGATCGAACGGAAATCGATGATGTTTCAAGCTTTCATATTTTGTTCAGGTGAGTTCCTTAGATAGAACCCACCTTTCGGTAGCTTTGTATGACTAGAAATTGGTTAGAGCTAGTGCAATGCAAAGTAGTTATTAGAATATAGATTAGAAATGAGAAACTCAATGACATAGATTAACATGAACATAGATGTAATTAGAATAAGATTAGTACCCTTGAAACTCATGCAAGGAATCCCTTCCCTTTACTTGCATATAGATTCTAGCAAATGTCATGAATTATAATTAAGAGTTTATGTATGATAGGCCTTGAATGTGTATGCTATGTGATGCAAAATTTTCAAATTTTTTTATAAAAATTACATGTGCCCTGAAATAGTTTTAACAACTGATGTTGTGCCTATTTTACTGAGATACTTTTTTTCTGTTTTAACAGAGTTTTAAAGCCCGGAGGAAAGTTTTGGTGCCTTGCATTGGCTGAATCTCATGTACTAAGTTAAATTCTTCATTTAGTCGAATTTTTTTTAATGTGTTTGATATAACTTAATGTGAGATATATGATGTCAGTGTGAAAAATGTAATTGAACACACTGAGTTGGTAATGATAGTGTTCTGTTTTTCGTTGATTGGTTCTTTGGTAAATATTTTGTATATTTGCTATTATGACTAATAAACATCTTGGTTTTATTATGTGTTGCTTATGTAGATTTGGCCTATATGGTTGTATGTTGGATTAGTATTATGACAATGATTTGTAACTTCATTAATATTGCTACAATCATAAATATATAATGTGTTGAATTAGGATATGAAATAGAAAGAAAAAAAAGGCTGCATAATTTTTTTTTTAAAAATAGAACATGTCACATCGGTGGATAATACAACCGATGTGAAATTATACTTTTCACATCTGTGGTATAAATGTAACTGATGTGAAAACTAGCGCGGTGTATTCCAAACCAACCCTTTTCCCTTCAGCCCATCTTCATACCCGATGTGAAATATACCATTTCACATCGGGTGGTCACCCGACACCCCATGTGAAAAGTGTCTGACTTACCATTACACCTTTCCACACATCGGTTGGCCACCGATGTAAAAAGTCGATTTCAACCGATGTGAAATGTCATTTCTGCACTAGTGCACCCACATTTCCCAACTATTATATTGGCTACATTTATTAATATTATCAAATAGCGACACACGGGTGTCATATTTTTTTTCCAAATTAAAACTAATTATTGTAGTAATTTAAACTTGCAACGGAATTTAAATTCAAAATAAAAATATTTTTTCAACAAAGTCTGAATATATAATTAAGTAGTATTAAAAGGTGACAATTTTCTAAAACTTCCATAAAGAATTGTACAAAGATCCAAAGATTTTAAAATAATAATTCCAAAAGCAATAAATGAAGTTTCCCCAACTCATGTATCTAGAGCGACTCCAAAAGACTCAAAACAAAAAGGTAAAGAGACTCCTAATGCCATCTCGAACAAAGAAACTAAGCTTGGACTCCTACCTGAAAGCTACGGTTGCACACCGTAGGGCCAAGCCAGAAGGAAAATGTAAAGGTGAGCACAAAACATCAAATGATAACCGAAGTACAATAGCAAGAAGAGATAGCATGACAAGTACCAAAAAAAATCACCATAGCGGGTGATCCCGCACATATTCACAATCGAACAAATTATATAAGTCATATAGCACAAGTAAGATACACCACACACAATACTTAAATTAAAAACTCCCTATGGTACCAAGGGTCGGAAGCACGAGTTATAATTATCGGCCTTCCGCAATGGCAAATTTTGGAATACCGAGTTAAGTGTGTCGGACTATCCACAACAATAAATTTTGGAATGCCGAGTTAATTGTATCGGACTATCCACAACAACAAATTTTGGAATACCGAGTTAATTGTATCGGACTATCCTTAACAACAAATTTTGGAATACCGAGTTAATTGTATCGGACTATCCGCAACAACAAATTATAGAATACCGAGTTAATTGTATCGGACTTCCTCAAAATCAAAAGGGCGGAAGCACGAGTTAAATGTATCGGTCTTCCTTCAAATCAAAACAACGGCTTAATCCCAACATCAATAATTAACAGCTTAAGACCAACACCAATAGTTATCAACCTCTTTTCAACATCATTTCAACATCATTAACTCAACTTCATTAAAACATATGAATTAACATACCTAGTCAACATCATTGTTCAAACAAGACAACAATTCAGACCACAACAATTATTATCAACGAACAACACCGTAAGCAACATCAATGGACATTTAAAATCAACATCTTAAATAAATTAAAAATGACTTACATTCTCTAACACTTCACAACCTGTTAATTAGTTGATACTAACTCCATTTTTCACAACAATTCCTTTCTATTTACTCACTAAATTCATTATGGAAATAATTACTTAAAACTCATTAACCAAACTTGTCAATTAAACACATCTTCAATGCACATATCATAACTTGAGCTGTGATTATCCAATTGAGACCAAAAAATATTGGTTAGAAAGCTAAGACAAAATGCTACAAGTTTGGTGTTGACCTTAAAAGCCAATTCGGAGAGAAAATGATTCAAATAATTATATTTTCATTCCAGATTTTATAAAACAGATTTTGTCTTGTTCACCATGTCGGCCATAACTTTGGCTGTAGTTATCCAAATGATACGTACAAGTAGGCGTTGGAAAGCTAAGGAAAAGAACTACAACTTTTATGTTTAACAAAAATTCCAGTTCGGACGTCTTGATGGTGAAAAATTAGATTCTATAAATCACTAAAGCTGACTGCGGGTTTCTAAGCTAAAAATTTCAAATTTTAACTTTTCCAAAATCCCTAATTTAATACGGCACATACACGCGGCTTATAATCACGCTTATGTTTTTTATTGATTAAATTGTGCCTACTTAACATCTCTTAGAATAAGAACAAAACCACTTCATCAAGGACTATAAACACAAGATAAAACTAACTTTTGTATTAGATGATAAAACTTTCACAAACTCCATAACTCCACAATTCAATATTTTGAAAATTCACAAACTTCATGACATCAACTAGTACGAATTATATGATAACAATAATAGTATCATAAATTCAAAATTAGAACATATAAGTTCAAAACAACACCAAGCATCTAGTAGCAAGAATATGGTAAAAAGAGAAAACAATGACAAGCTATATTCTTGTATTCAAATTTCAGAAAATCATAGAGATGGTGCAAAGCTCCCTTACCTTAATTCCTAGCAACAAACTCTCTTTTTCTAAGGTTGTTGATTTTTTTTTCAATTTGTTCTTCTTCTCCCCAATCACAAAGCTTCTCTCTTATTCTTATGTACTTCTACTGTTTTTAGCAAAAGTGGTAAACCCTAATCTTTTTTTAAACTTATCTATTTATAAAAAAAAAAATATTGGATTAACTTTTCCAAAAAGAAAGTAATTGATCTTAAAAAAAATCTGATTTCTACACATATCTTTTAAATGATATTATTTCTTCTCTTTTTTTATTTTGACTAAATAAAAAAGTACTATTCTCACTCCTCATAAAAAAAACAAATTTACTAATGCACCTCACCTTTTTCCTTTAGTTTACTTTCATCATATCTTCTACCAAATTTCTACATTTGTTTCTATGGTTTACTAATCTAAAGCCTCCTCCCTAATTATCCCATTGAATCCCACACAAACATATCCATAAAAACTATTGAAAACATAGTAGATTAATACTAATATACTACTAATAATATTAATAATAAATTAACACTACTAATTTTGGGGTTTTACAAGAGTTGTCGTGTCCTGTTTCAAACATGTGCTAAAAAGAGTTACTATTTTTGTGCTTAAGGACAAGCTAAGGTTCAAGTATGGGGGAATTTGATAACACAAACTTATATCACTTCTTGGCTTGGTTTACATGAATTTCAATTGCACGTTATAATACTCAAAAGACCTAATTGAAGCTAGGTTCACTGTGATACAATCTGGATATGTGAATCGTTTAATAAGTATTTTTTCTTGCAATTCTAATTATGTTGTTGAAGGTTTTTTTTCTTCTTTTTTTCACTTTCTAATTTGTTCTGTTTTTTGTTTTTAGAATGCCTTAAGAAATGATGATTAAGAACTGATTACCAAGTGTTGCTGCAATGCTATTGGGAGTGATTTTGTGGTAGTTGTTATGAATATTGTGGTGAAAGTAAAAGATTTGGACTACTGATGATTTCGAGTTATTGATTAAGTACTAAGTTTAGTTTAATGTTTGTTATTTTAAGTTTAATGCATTTTAATTGTTTGTTAATGGTTAATGACGAGTTAAATTTATTCAAAACATATTTTTATTGATTTTTAATATATACTCTGCTATTTGTGTATAAAACAATGATCATAGAAGAAAACCTGCCATGTGTGTAAACCTTCTTACAGAAATTCCCCTATTTTATTGATACAAAGGCTTAGCTTGAAGGTTTATACAATCTTAACTTTTTTATTGATTTTTAATATATACTCTGATATGTACATTCCCCCCAAATACATCCAAACCAAATGCAGTTTTTGCAGTTTTCGGTTTGATTTGGTTTGGTTCGGTTTGTGGTTTTTCTAATGGATTGGTTCAGAAAATGTGGATCACCTCTGTTTAAATGTGGCTAAAAGGTCCTCAAGCTTCTCGGGATTTCCGAAAATAGTATTGCCAATACAAATAACTTATATCGACAAACAAGCTATTCTCGTAAACCCTCCACTTGAGTGTAGTCGTATCACATGTGCATCATGAAATCAAATAACTCCAAACATGTCACTATGATTACATTACGTTTTCCTATTTTATGTATACGCTCAAGCATTGGTATTGTGCTTGTCTCACCATTCAAGAACCATCACAAGATATATATAAAGCATATAAATAAGTAAAGCACATAGAAGAATACAAGTTAGGTTCAACCCTCTTAAGGAGAGCATCCCAGTGAAGTCACCATTTTTCTGCTGCGGGAAATTTTAGATATCCACCACTTCAAATTGATCTTTCATTTCCAAGGAAGGCGAAAGTATCGAAAACCTTTTGTGAGAGATTCTAGGTGCGGGGGTTATTTTCGCCTAAGGAAGGTGTATGCACCTCAAGCGCTCATGGTACTCCATGGTAACCTCTAATAAACTTTTTGTGCTTTTTGTTTATACTTTAAGAAAGAAGGGGGAGAAGATGTAAGAAAGAAGAAGTAATAAAAAGACGTGTTTTTTTTATGATTTTGGATTTCGAAAATGGTATGTACTCCTTTTGCCTACGTACCCTTTGTGAAGGATCAAAATGTTGGAACAAAAGTGGTTCTGATAATTATTTGCTTAAGTTTTGTTGATAATAAAGTATTAATGAACAATATGGTATTTTAATATTTAATCTAAGCGTGCAGGAACACAAGTTAAAATCAACAAATGTACTAAAGCTTAGAGGTTCTGATTATGTGATCAGAAGTATCAATGCAAGTTCTGATGATCTATCAGAAGAGATGATCATCAGAAGCAATGAGTCATCAGAAGTATACAACACCAGAAGCTGTACTGGGAGTACAAGCTTTTGTGATCAGTCTTGCGCTGGAAGACTCAATGGAAAGATATCATATGTTTAAGTTAGGGATTAACAACGGTCAAGTTCAAATGTGTGAAGGAAAATCAAAGCACGTTATAATATTATCTTGGGAAGATAATACAAGCATTAGTGACTGTCCCCTTACTGCATTTGGACACACACAAGGTCTTAACCTGCAAAGTGAAGTCAACAAGTTTCCTTGTTGAGCTTAATCACATGTGACCACCTAGTAACTACTCCAGCGGACAAAACAACTTGACAACGGTCAAATCTACAACGTCTCTATCTTTTCATATATATATAGAGAGACCTCGTACGTGAAGTCAAGTGTGGATTACAACTTGCAAACTGATCATACTCACAAGAAAGCAAACTGAGCTTCTGATAACCAAATAGCTTTGCATTATTCACTTACTGTTCGTCTAGTATTCTAAGTGTTATTCTTTTGTTAAGTGTTGTAATTTGCCTTGAATATTTGATTTTTATCAAGTGCTCAAAGGTACTTAAACATTATCTATTTTACTAAGTTTAGGAAGTCTCTTGTTAGTGAACTTGAGCATAGGAAGTCTCTTACTAGTGTGTTAGAGCATTTGTAATCTGTTTGATTATAGTGAACTCCCTTGGAAGTACAAGGGGAATGGACTATTCTCAACATGTGAGAGGAACCAGTATAAAATTGCTTGTGTCTTTCTCTCTTTACTCCTTTTACATTGTGTTATCCGCTGCCAAATCTGCTAAGTTCGAAAGAACTTAAAAGAAGTTTTTAAACTACCTAAAACACAATTCAACCCCCCCCCCCCCTTCTTGTGTTTTTCACACCTTCAATTGGCATCAAGAGTCTGATTGTCTTTAAGTCACTTAACAGTGAGACATAAAGATCTTGAAAAACACAAAACTCTAGAAACAATGTTTGGTGAAGTTGAATCTACTTCTACTGGTCCGAGAAACAACAACACTCAGATTCCATACGACTATGAAAGTGAGAAGTCTAGAAACAATGGTAAACCACCTAAGTTCAATGGTGATCCCGCAAACTTCAGCCGGTGGAAATGGCAAATTTATCCTTATATTATAGCTGAAGATACAAGTCTATAGGAAGTAGTTGAAGAAGGTGTTAGCTTTCAAGAACTGCTTGATGAAGATGGTAATGTACCAACAGCTGTAAGCAAGGCATTTACAGCTGATCAAAAGAAAGAATGGAAGAAGCATAACAGAGCAAAAACTATTCTTGCCAGCTGCAGTTATCATGATGAGTTTTTAAAGCTGGGAAATAGACAAAGTGCCAAAGGAATATATGATTCTCTATGTTCATCATATGAAGGGAATCAACAAGTTAAAGAAGCAAAAGCTAACTTGTTGGTTCAACAGTATGAAATGTTCAAAATGAAGGACAATGAGAATATTGAAGATATGTACTCAAGATTCAAAATCTTGGTAGCTAGTCTCTCTGTGCTGAAGAAAAGCTATACATCTGCTGATCATGTAAAGAAGATTTTGAGAAGCTTGCCTCCTAAGTGGAGACCTAAGGTCACTGCTATACAGGAAGCAACGGATCTGAATACCCTGAGCCTAGAAGAGCTAACTAGCAATCTCATAAGTCACGAGATGGAGTTAGCTTCTGATAACATGAAGAGGAAGTCAAAGTCTTCAACAACTGCTACTACCTCCAAGGCTTTAAAGGCTAAAGTTGTAGAATCTGATGCTGAGGAATCTTTGGTAGAAGGTCATGAAGACAACTCTGATGATGAGTTATTTGCTTTAAAGACAAGATTCAGAAAGTGGGATAAGTCTTTCAGCAAGACTGGTGGTAAAAAGTTTATCTCAAAAGGTTCTGGAAGCAGAAGCTCTAACTACAAGGAAAAGAAGGATGATTCCAAAAACACATGCTATTATAATGTGTTTGAAGAAATTTGAATATGAAAGAAGGTTAAGAAAATATTTTGAAAATCTATTATTTTAAGAATGTAAAAAAAAAAATGTATGCTTTAGAGTTTCAGTTATTTGATAAAAGTTAAGGGTCGAAAGGAGTTTCGAAATTTATTTTATAAACCGCATGAAAAACGTTTTCGTTACGGATGCGCAAAAAATATTTTGTTTTAAGTTTATTGAGAAAAGTTTTAGTTTAGACTTGTTATGTTTGAAAAGAAGTGTGAAACTTACTTGAACGAGTACTTTGCGTTTTGAAAAGTTTTTAAGATTTATATAAACGATGTGGTTGCGATGAAAACTATTTATTTAAAGTGTCAATGTTTTCACAAGAGTTATTTTAAAAATGAGTCGAGCCTAGCTAGTTGTGAGTAACAATCATAGGCCTGGAATCCATTAGTAGCCGAGCTAGGACTTAATTAAGTGACCAATTAGTTTGTGAATTAACTTAATTAAATTGAACAATTAAGCTTGAGAGGCGTATTATCCGGAATGGGGACTTCGTTGAGAAAGACGGATATTGCTCACGTAACGTAAGTTGAACGTGTTGGAAGCTTGCTGAGATAAGGGCACTTTCTAACAATTTTATATACCTCGAAATATTGAGTGCTTTTTATGCATGTGTAATTGCTGTTTGATTATGTGTATTTTCTTGATGTATTGCATTATGATTTATGAGCATTTGTTGTGTGACGTATTCTCGTGACGAAAACTTGTTGAGAACATGCTATATTTTACACATGTTTGAGATGTTGTTGTGAATTTCATATGTATGGATAATATGAAATATTGATGCATGTACTTGATAGAATAATCTTGTTGCATATGATGTTTAGTTATCTTACTTATGATTTTGTGATGAATATATGTATTGACTTAAGGTTGTGAGTTGCATATGCTTGTATGATATGCTAATTGTTGCATGAGCAACTTGTAAGTTGGTTGGAAACTACACGGGGTTTGTCGGTTGGAGACTGCCTTATATATGTTAAAATAGAAAATGCATGTCATGCATTTCATGGTCATGTATGTCGGTTTGATTTTTAATCTTAAAACTTTGATTCGTGAAAATGATTTATAAAAGAGGCATTTTATCTCGATCACTACTTTGAAAAGTGTTACTCTGATTTAATTTAAGAGCGATGGTGAATGTTCTATTTCAAAGGCTTTGTTTATTTTAAAAAGAAAAAAAAAGACCCACTTTTAGACCATGAAAACGGGGTGTTACAATGTATGTACTATAGTTCCCGTTATATGAAAGATTCTCTAGATTCTAGCCAAAATCTCTTGTGCCACTTGACTAGTATTTCTAATCACTGATACTTTGGACTAGTATTTCTTGGTATTAGGCATCTTCATAAGGCGACCTTGCAAAACAAAAAGCAGCCATTTGCGAAAAGAAGATGAGACACCACAAGGTCATCTCGACAAATCTTTACGCCATGTACATCTACTAGCCACAATTTCATGAATTAACATCGACAACCGCTTTGCCATAGAAATAAAAAGATAGGGTGACAAGGGATTCCCTAGTCTATGACTTCTCCCTGAATAAATAAGACCAACCTTATCAAAAGTCATAAATAGTTATTGAATATTTAAGTGAGCTGATACACAATATATTATCCATTTGATTACCTTCTCATTAAACTCCCATCTTTTGCAACATGCCTTTAAGAAAACATCAATCCATCTTATCATACGCTTTACTGATATCAATCTTCAACGCCAACTCTCCTCTTAACGCAACAAAAAATTTTATGGTATGATTATTTTATCTAGAGTTAACTTCCTTCCACGAAGGTTGATTGTTCCTTTAATACATATTTAGGAAAACACTTCTTCAATCTCATTTTTATACAGAAGTCAATAGTTGTGTTGACATATTCTAGCTAACTTGGGTCACCGTGAATTTTTTTATTATACTATATTGTTGATACTCATCGACCGTGTTTTAGTCTGAAGTTACATTTTATATGGAATGCAGCATCCGTAAACTTTTTCATCAGTTTCTTTTAATTTTCCTTTTCTTTATAAAAAAATATACAGGAACAAAAATATATAAATGCACAAGGTTAACATTAATATTAAAACAATATAAAATACAATGCATTTGTGAGTAGGTTTTAACATAAGATCGAGATTAAGTATATAATTCAAGCTAACTTCTCCTCATGTTTCCCTTTTTATCGCCACACAACTTCTACTAGATTTTACCGTAAAAAAAAAATCTACTCGCTTCAAAATCACTTAACATGATTGGCAATAGGTAATGCTCTACACATAGCCCTTAATGGAATGCTCTTTGGCATGGTAATTCCTTTACCCTCCATCATATCAAGTTTTTCCTCACTCTCTCTTTCCCATTCAAAACATTGGATCAACAAGCCCACAGTAAAGCCCACCGTACGTTGGGCCAAGCTTAATCCAGGACAAGCCCTTCTTCCTAACCCAAATGCAATTAATTTATTCACCTCCCCTTCTTTTTCAAATCTCTCGGGCTTAAAATTCAAAGCATCATCCCAAAATGTTGGATCTCTATGAATGGCCCAAACATTAGTCAAAATTATAGTATCTTTTGGAATATTATATTTTCCGAGGGTAAAATCTTCGGAAGAATAATGTGGTAATAGTAATGGAGCTGGTGGATGCAATCTAAGTGTCTCAGAGATTATGTTTTGTAGATATGGAAGTTTTGATAAATCTTGTTCTTCTATTAATTTGTTTATTCCAATTTGTGTGTCTAATTCTTCCTTTGCTTTCTTTAATACCTCAGGATGGTTTAATAATTCAGACATTATCCATTCTATTGTCACCGCTGATGTGTCTGTTCCGGCAAGAAGCATACCCTACAAATCATTTGAAGCTATTAAAATTCAATCTAACAAAATACACCAACTTAATAAATTTAATGCATTCTTAATTACATACTAGGTCAACAAAAAAACTAATTCTTACGTACAAAATAAAATACAAAACACATTCAAAGGCGTTTTTTTTTATAGAAAAAAGACATTCAAATGCTAACTATATTAGTAATTGAAAATCAAATTCCTTTTTATATATTTATTGAAGTATATGATATTCAAAATAATTATTGATTAATTTTAAAAGTATAGCCAAAATGTGACAAACACTACTCAACGCATATATAATTACGATGTCTCGAATTAAAATCATAAGACGACCACTCTAACACTATCGACATTGTCAGTAGACCTGTGATTTATGGACATATAGACAGCTAGAGCTGGTAAAACGGGCTACTCGACCCATCACGGGCCACTCTTTGACGGACTCGGGTTTTATCGGGCTGGGACTAAAAGACCCGTATTTTAAATGGGCTCAAATATATTTGTCCAATCCCAGTCCTTTACGGGTTACAGCCTTTTCAAGCCGGCCCGGTTAATATAATATATTTTTTAAGAAAATGACATATAAATAAATTAAAAACTCCAATTTTTTAAAAAAGTAAAATATTAGATCATTTTCTACACACCATATATATTCATAATGATTAAAATGTATGGAGGATTTTGAAAATTTGAAAGTCATTGCATCCATCACCACACCTTGTTCAACACCATAAATATTCATATTGAAAAAGGAAGATAATAATAATAATAATAATAATAATAATAATAATAATAATAACATCTTCTAATAACAACAATAAAAATAAAACAATATGAGAATATATTGTACTAGGTGTTATTTGGTAGTTTTGAGAGTGTTAGGTGTTATTTATTGTACTAATAGGAGAGTGTTGCGATAAGGTGAGTGAATAGAATAGGACTTTGAGTTATAAATATTTTATTTTAGATTATTTGTTACTATAAATATTACAGGTAATTTTGTTTTTTTTGTCATTTTAAAAATTATTAAATAAACGTGCTATCTGCGGCCTGGACGGACTAGTCCAGTTAGAACATGGGCTTTAGCATGCCGGGCTTAAAAGTCCAGATTTTAAACGAACTCATTTTTTAATGTTCAAACCGTTTTATTTTTCGAGCTTTTAAATCCAACCCGATATACCTGACCCATTTTGCCAGCTCGACAGCACATATTTTTCTGCATCTACAAAATCAGATCCGTGACTTATGGACATACCAGTGACTTATGATGGACACTATTTTATTCCTATTTAATACTACTTTCAATCAGATAATCAAATATAATATATACGGATGCAATGGAATTGGATCGAGTGTCCACCAAATATTTTAATATATAAATATAATACTAAGAAATAAAATACTATTTATTGATGACGGCTATATTAGTTATATTATAGCCTAGAAATTTTTATTTTGATATATCGGAAAGATAAATACTCATATTATGATTTGAATTTTAGACTTCTCCTACTCAACTAATATCCCTTAACTTTTATCATTTGAGCTATCCTACAGAAACAGAGCTTTGAAATTGTAAAGTCATATAATATTAAATATAAATTTTTAATGATGATCAAATATCATATGTGCATTGATGAACAAATAGTTAATTATGAAGTTTGTGAGTGTAAGATCATAAACTTTACATTTTTTATATATAATTTTTAATTCTTTTAATTTAAATTAAAAATTAAAAACGTCAAAATTTTTAGACCCTATCATTTTAATGTTTGCAATAAATTTAATCGTTATGAGGATTTTTTTTTTGGTCAAGTAGTGGCTAAAAATTCCACCCTTTAAAGTCGATAAGTGGGATGACTAGAGATCGAACATCGGTCCTGCATATAAAATGTAATGTCCTATCAATTAAGCTAAATTCATGAGATGTTATGAGGATAAGTTTGTTTTTGACGTTATATATTTACAATGATAATTATTTTTTATGTTATTTATAATTGGGTTAAATATGTTTTTGATCCCTATAAAGTTACAAAATTTTGTTTTTAGTCCCTATAAAAAAAAGTGGCATGTTTTAGTCCCTACAAAAATTTGATCCATGCAATTTTAGTCCTTGCTATTTTTCAAAATTTTGAAAATTGTTTAATCATCATTAAACTTTCAAGTTTTTAAATAATTTTTTCATACATGTTTAGAATACTATAAAAAGTTTCTTAACAAAAATTTATGAATTTTTCAAATTTTAAAAGTTAAAGATAAAAGTTAAAGACACTTTTGGCTTTCTAGCACCAGAGGTTGTAGAACTTTTGAAAAGAGTCAAAAGAGTCATGCATAGCAATGTAATATCACCTAGGTTTATGAATGTAGTTTTTCAAAGATTAGGTTTTGCTATACAAAAAGGTTTAGCGGCGCAGCTTGTTGCCCGTCTACCTTTTATTCATGTGTAATTATATAATAAAGAACAATTCATTTTAAAAAAAAAAATAGAAATTGAATTTTTAAGTTTTTTTTTTCGATGAACTTTTTATAATGTTCTAAACATGTCTACGAAAAAAATCATTCAAAAATACACATTGGTTTAATAGTAGGGACTAAAACTATATAAATGTATATTAATTTTATAGGGACAAAAAAAGTGGCAAAAATTTTAAAGGAACTAAAATTAAAAAGTTCAAATGTTAATAGGGACTAAAAACATATTTAACCTTTTATAATTTAAATATATGATTAGTCAATTTTACTTTAAATATACAGTGTTTTATTTATAAAAAAAGTTCACTTTTTATGAAGGGTCCAATTTTAATATTCGAATTGGGCCTCTAAAATGTCGGGTCCATATATATTTTTCACTACAGTGATACTTACCTAAATATAAATATAACAAAAAAAACCATTTTTATAAGTAAACCAAGGAAGGTTACAAAAGAATCATTGCTAAATAAAATAAAAATATATGAAGGCGGACAATTAATTTGTTAGCTATTCATATAAATTAATTTGAGTTAATAATATTTTTTTGTTTTCGCCACGAGTTTAATCTGGTTAGGGGGTCTATTCTGTATCAAGTGGTTTCAGCCCTCTCATGATCGCAGTTGCGGGAGATCAAATTGTGGTCTTGCCTACCAAATTCAGCGCCAATTAGCATTGAACCAACTAATGGGGGCGGAGGGATTGGTTGAGTTATTAAATTTTACCCTGTATCAATTTTTGTTTATCCCTATTTATTTTGTTTTTCTCAGTCGACTTTTTGTTGATGTGACAGATCATAATTATTATCAAATATTAATGCATTTATCATTATAAATACAAAATAAAAAATATTGAATTGCGAATAATATATGTGGTATTAATTAAATGATATAGTACGTATACTTGAAAAATTATATAGTTATGCTAGAACAAAAATTTTCTTTATAAAAAAAATTAAAATTTTCATATTACAATAAAAAAAAATTCAATTATTTTAGGACATATTCTTTTTTACAAATATTACAATTATTATGAATTGAAATTGAAAGGAGTATTTAATTACCTGAATAAGACCTTTGATTATGTCATCAGAATAATACTCGGGCTGTAATTCACTAAGCTTCAAAAGATTATTAATCATAGTATTTCCACCACTATGATTTCCAATGCGATGTTCATCAATGAGTCCCTTCAAAAATGCATCAGCTGTTTTTGCAATCCTTTTGCATCTCTTCTCCAAATTATCAAAATCAAACAACCTTAACAAAGGTAAAAAATCACCCTTATTATTAGCACCTAATAAAGACATCATCTCACTTATTATCTTTCTAAATTGTCTCGCTTCTTCAACATCCGACACGTCTCCGTCATCCCCATAATACCGTTTTCCGGATATCATTCTCATCATACCATTAAATGTCATCTCTGTTAGCCTCGATCTCAGTTCCACTTTAGTGAAACTGGTCAAATCATCAGAGATGACATCATTGAGCAGCTTTTGTACAAGTCTATTTGTTTCGTCAGTTCGAACTCCTAAAAAGGAGTTAAGACGACTGTTTGAAAGAACATCAATAGTTGTTATACGACGTAGGTTACGCCAATGGTCTCCATAAGAAGCGGCGCCTAAAGTGCTATAATCGTAAAAGAGGTATTTTCCGGTTATAAAACGTGGTCGGTTAGCTAAAATAATGTCGTTTTTAGTGAAACATTCTTGGACTAAAGAAGGTGAGGAGACAACGACAACTAGACGCGAACCGAACCAAAGTGAAACCACGTCGCCGTATTTTTGTGATAGGGTTGTGAAGGTACGGTGGAGAGGGTGTTTTAGGTGGTGGAGGTTGCCAATGATAGGAATTGTTGGTGGACCTGGTGGAAGGTTTTTAAGCTTTCTTGATTGGATTTGGAGTAAAATTTTGATGGTTATGATGAAGGTTAGAGAGAGGAGAGAATAGATTAATAAGGGTGACATTGTTTTTTGTTGGTTTGTTTTTGTATTGAAGATTTGGAGAGTTGCATGTGAATATATAAGCATTGAGGAGTATAGGAGGATGACTATGAAACGTGTTAAATGTATCAAGCATCATATACTTTTGGCAGATACTATAGAAATATAGCTTTCGTTGCCGGTGTGAATATATGGGCAATAATGGAAAGATTTGGCCGGCATCTCTTACATTTGTCTTTACTTACATTAATTTGTTTTGTATAAAATTATTATTCTTCTTTTACTGTACATTAAGTAATTCAATGATTTACCTAAAAAAAAAAAGTTATTTAGTGACTATAAATTCTATTTTTAAGGGGATAAGTAGAGTGTTTTTTTTTATAAGCGGATAAATAAAGTGTTTAGTGTTCGAATTCGATTGATTTCTGTATATATAATGTAATATTTTTATTAATGAACTTAGTTCGGCTCACGGGAGCAAATTATAATTATTATTTTAAATTGAACAATTTTAAGAATTTTTTGAAGGAAAGACAATTGAAAATATTATCATTTATATTTGTTCTGACAAATATGATTAAATTTGTTTATATTGTGACGGAATTATACAAATTATTTGTACATATAGAGTAAAAGAATGTGAATGTGAGTGATACACGTCTCTTTCTAATTAATATGATTGTGTGTGTGGTAAGGAAGCGGAGGAGTTTTCTTTTTCTTTCTTGGAGGTTGGAGGGGCCGGGAGAAGTTTTAATTCTATAAATTCATGAACCGAACCAAACCTCTTGCTAAAGGCACATGTAACAAATGTTGAGAAAAATGAGTGTGAGTAGTGTGGGGAAATTCTATATTGGTTAAAAATGTGGAGATTTGAATTTTATAAGTAAAAAGACTCAAACTCATTGCCTTAAGGTTTTTGATAACAGTGTAGTGTCAAACTCACTTGTAACAATATTCTTGGTCATCGTGTAAATAATCCCTTCGTGCTCTATCAAGTGGTATATGAGGCCTTTGGTTCAAGTGAAGGGAACAACTCGTTGCGGTGGCCTCGTTGACCAAGTGAAACGTGTGTGTCTATATATATATATATATATTGAACAAGATAATTTTTAACTTCTAAAATGATAAAATGTACAATTTTTAAAATGTACTCCATCCGTCCTATTTTAAATGTCATAGTTGACAGAATCACACACTTTAAGAAAATTATGTAAATAAAAGAGAGAGAATATGATTTTTACTAAAATATCATTTTTGGTAATAGAAATAAGAATATTAAAAAATAGATCTTTTAGTGTATTTTTTCTCTCACCTAATGATTGCTTTAAAAGATAAAACAGGAAAAACCAATGTCATAAATAGTATATGACATTTACTTTAGGACAAACAATTTTTACAAGTAGGACATTTATTTTGGGACGGAGCGAGTACATTTAAGGACACATGTTAAAGTTTCTTGATATAGATACTTAACATTTAATAATATAAAAAATTTAATGTTTAAATAATTAAATGCACAAGTTACAAGAGAATATTACAACAAATATTTTCTTAACATGTGCCTAAGGGCACATGTTGACATTTTCCAATTACTATTTACAATATGCTAACAAATGTCTTAATAAGGGCACACGTTAGATTTTTCCTTTTATAAATATTAGATGAAATAATATGATAAAAGTATAATTATTAAAATAATTTTTTTTACCAAGGAAATGAAATTATATTAATTTATTTGTGAAATAATTTTCTTGGTACAAAGTATAATTATCTCACGACCTGCTTCAGCTATTTTTTTTTTGGTAAGCAAAATTGGATTAATGACGAGTATAAAGGGTACTCAACTCATACAATAGAAGAGAACCTCCATTAGATGCTACTAAGGCAATCTAAGGAGCTATTACACCAATTTGGGAAAGTAACATTCAAGCAGGATGACGTCCGGCCAACCCACCAAAACCAAGAGTAAAAACAAATATTATCCATCAAAACAGTAGTATTTATAGGAATTCCCTTAAAAATGTAATTACTGCGCATGCGCCATATACTTTAAGATGTAGCTAACCATTTAGCAAACGCCCCAAATCCAATAAAATGATGATGCACACCTTGGAAGGATATAGAAGAAGTGCCTAACCATTGAAATATCAAACTCCAAACCTGTGAAATTATGCTACAATTGAAGAACACATGTGTCAAGTCCTCAACCTCATGGTGACAAAAAATGCACCGACAATCTTGATAAGAAAAGATGATACCTTTACGAAAGAGGGAATCCTGCGTTGGTAACCTAGCAAATCAACAACCGTCACCAAAACAAGCTCACCTTGACGGAACATTATTCACCCAAAGTTATTTCAAGGCTTTCCCTAGCCTAGGCTCTAACTCAACCAAATCAAGTCTATGCAATAAAAAAGCATAAGTCGAGGAAATAGAGAACTGACCGTTGGTATTAGGGATCCATTTGAGAATATCCTTCCTTTCGCTGCTAAGCTAAATCGATTTTAACAATGCCAATAAATCTGCTACCTGCCTCAGCTACATAATCACTACCACTTAACCTTTGAAATAATTTTTAAAAAACAAAATATGTGAAAGTTGTTTCTATTTTTTAGTTGTTGAAACTATAAAATTAGAAATAGTTTTTAAAACATTATAAAAAAAAAATAGTTTTTAAAAACAGTTTTTGAAGAGAGAATTTTCAAACATTTTTTTTAAAGTAAGAGAGAGAGTAAATTTTTATTAAAAAAAATAAATGTTTGTGCCTTTTCTTTTATATTATGACAAAAAAGATAGATATTTTTCTCTTATATTACGGGACGGAGGGGTATTTTTTAACAAATACTTAACCATTCTGTTGACTAATAAATTTGGAAAAATAAAAATTGAAGCATAGGGTTGTGTGGGTCTGGTTGCCCTGCTTCTAGACCGACCCCTAGCGAGTAGAAAATATTTTTCGAACAAATTTGAACTACCTCCGTCTCATTTTATAAGACTCAGTTTGACAAAATGCACTATTCATATGTCTTGTTTTGACCGTATTTTTTTAAGAATATATAAATGTAAATATTATCATATAAGATCTTGTTTGATTTGTTTCGATGAATATTTTCCAATTATCAAATTTCTATAATTTTTACTAATAAACAATCAAAAATATTTGTAATCAAAATCATATATTAACAAATGTGCAATGGTCAATAATGTCTTATATTTTAGGATGGAGATAGTATTGCGGAAAATATTTCTCGAACAGTTTTGAAACATTGTGTCTCTAAAATGAAAGACAACTAGTTTATGAGCCCGTGCATATGCACGGAAAAAATACATTTGTAAATTTATTGATTTTTATATATGTATACTTTATAAAAATATATTTTTATACATTTTATATTAAAAAAGACCCTAAAAAAAAGGACTCAAATTAATCTCATGATATCTATAGTAAAATAAATATAAAACAAAAATATCATAAAAAGTTACTCGAGTATATTTTATATTATTTAAAGTTTATGTATAAATATGTGAATAAAAGTATAATCTCCATATTAATATATTCGTAAAAGTATCGACCCATATATATAACTAAAAAAAAACTCATATAAATTAAAAAATAGGTTTCATATAAATTACAAAATAAAAAATAAAAAACATAGGCACCTTAACAAAAATACAAAAAATAGGCATGTGTATTAATATATAAGTGAAAAAATATAATATTATAAAAAAAGTGAAAATATAAGATCCGATATAAATGTTTTTTAAAAAAATCGTGATGCAAACAAAAAGAGCTAAATTAATGATTGAAATAAGATAATATTTTATTGAAATATTTAATTCAATATTTTAAATGCATAAACTTTTAAAAAAAATATTTTAATCTTTAGTACTGGTTGGTATGACCGCAAAAAATAATCTAAAGAAATTTCTTAAAAATAGGTCCCATATAAATTAGAAAAAAAAAGGACCCCATATAAATTACAAATAAAAAATCTTTCATTTTAACATTTTTTTGGTCAAGATCAGGATATTCACTGCCGAATGCAACGACTATTTCCCTCGCAGTATAGGAGGCACCTCAATGGATTGAACAGGTGGCTCAGAAGGCTCATTTTAATATATATGTGTATAAATCTATGACATGTATAAATTTTAAAAAATTACCCAATATTAATATATATGAATTATTATATATGAGTAAGTAAAACTATTCGCTATTTATAAATTTTAAAAAAAATCCCCTAAAAAATTATATTAATCACAAATTGTTAATAGTAAGATAAATATGTAACAAAAATAATCCAAAGAAATTACCAACTTAGGCATGTCTTGTGACTTGTCTAGTATTTCATAGGTATAAATTAATTAACCGCTAAAAAATAATAACAATTAATTTTAAACTTTAAATTAGGTTCATATTAGATGAATCGACATACATAAGTAACAACATGATACATACGTCGGCTCTAAGAAGAGAAGAGAAAAACTCCTTCTTTCATCGAAGCGGATTGTTTTGGGTCCTTCTTGATACAGAATCACCCATTTACATCTTTTTTTCATCTTTTTTCACCTAAATAAATGATTTTTACATATTTTAGTTTTTTTTGTGATTTCGTCGTCTCAGTGCGACGTTAATTTCCCGTCTTCGTGTGGTGTTTTTTTGTTTTTTTTCGTCTTTGAACGATTTTATTTGTTTTTCTGTCTTGTTGTGGTGTTCGCTTGATTGAATTGGAATATCAATTTCGATGAACTACTATAATTCATATAGTGACTTAGTTCGTCAACGATGCAGATCCAAAATCATAAATATTAAGATTACTTTAAATTTATCACATTATATGTAGGTAATATGGTCTTCATATTATATAGTTTTAGTTCCCCATTTTAAAAAATCATTTTATAGTCCCCTGCCCTTTATATTAAGTTGAATAAAAATAACAATCTGTTATATAAGTTTTATCATAATAATCAGTAAAATTGTAGTATATATAAGTTTTATATGTCAAGAAAATTGGATCGTTAAACAACTTTATTGTGCTTGTAAAGCAATGAGAGAAAAAAGTTATCTCCTTAAAAAGTATGATGACTAATTTCAATGGTAAAACTTGAGTAGAAATAAAAAAAAATATATGAGTAGAAATATATACTATAATATATTATTAAAAAAAATACTACAATATAAATTAGAAAAAAAAAAAATAGATTCATGTATTAATGTATTTGAGTTGAAATATAGATCACTGTAGAAATTATAAGTAAATAATTCTCAATATTAATATATGAATAAAAATATATGATTCCTTAGAAATTATAATACAAAAATAGACCTTCGTATTGATTTATAAGTTGAAACATATGTACAAATAATAAAAAAAAAATAGGCATTTGTACTAACATGTGAGTAAAAATATAAACTACAGTATGAATTACAAAAATAAAATAGGCTATGTAATAATATATTCATAAGCATAAATACAAAATTTCATTAAAAAATTTGAATTTTACACATAATTGATTGAAAGCATGGACAAAAAATTATGAGCAAAAATATTTAAGAGATCAAAAAATGAGATTTTTTTTGAAGGGATTAAAAATAAAAAGTTCAAATGCTTATAGAGAATATAAACATAAAAATTAAGAATCCGCCTTTTTTTTTTGTACATAATTAAGGATCAGCCTATATAATTAGTAGTGGTATTTTTTTAAAAGTGGTTTTTTTTTTTTGTCAAGTAGTCTAGTGGCTAGAAGTTTCACTTTTAAAGTGGAGAAATGGAAAATGACTGGGGTTTGAAACTCCGCCCCTTGCATAAATAATGCAATATACAATCAATTGAGCTAAATTCATGGGACAAAAGTGGCCGTTGTATTATTATTATTATTTAATTTTTATATCAATCATTAAAGTATGAATCATGATTTAAATAAGGAAATGCATTTGATCCCAAATTAAAAGTCTTCCTCGCTTAATTATAGTATATAAAAAAATGCAAACTTCCGTAAAAAAAAAAACAATGCAAACTAAACAATCACAATTGGCAATTCTTTGTTTGAACAGAAACGATTTACTAACATAAATTCTTGTCAAAGTCAAGACAAACAATTTGTACGGTAATATAAAAGGCAACAACACTGACTAAAGAGAAAATTTGTATTGGATGTTCCAAACTATCTTAACTGTTAGAATTTTGTTTACTTAATTTTTTGTTTTTTTTATTACATAAAATACTAAAAAAAAAATTGACGAAATAAAATACCAATCTTGTTTCATAAAAATCTAGAATACAAAGTAACATTGTACTAAATAAAAAACGTATTTAAATATTAATATTTATATAACAATTTTTTTTTTAAATAAATGTAGCCAAACAATATTTAAATAAAAAACTATAAAAATGAATAAGGCATAGCAGTAAGTAACTATGTCATACACTGATAAATATTTGTTTAAAATGATATAAGATCTCTGTAGTAACTTCAATGTGAGGTAAAATTGATTTGAAAATATATAATCTTCAAATAATTAATAAATATAAACGTAACTCAAGTTATTGTATAGACTCTTGGGAACTATTTAAGTATTTTGAAGTTTAATTGGATATATAACTATATATCGTTAAAAAAAACTACTCTCATATTATAATTTTATATTAATTTTTTAAATTTTGAATAAATTTTATAAGGTGATGAACTGATGATACTCAACCAAAATTTTAATTCATTAACAATTTACTTAAAATAATATATAGATAATTAGTGATTAGTGATACTTAGTGATACATAAGTATATACGTATGTTAATAACAAATTATTATCTTGTAAAATTCTAAAAGATAGAATGATTTCAGCAAACAATTTCTTCTCTAAAAAGTATTGTGATTATAATACTATAATAATTCAATTTATTTTTAGCAATTTCAAGAAATATTATAACGCTCTAGTGATCAAACGAAAAAAAATAACACTCTAATGATCTTTATAAATTATTCTTACATTTTACATCATATATCATCGCATAATAAAAAGTAATAATTACAAAATAATAGGAAATAAAATAGTGTAAAAAGATAAATAAAAGAGAAAATATTGTTATGTGAATTTTTTGGCATCAAACAATATAAAAAATTAGACTATAATAAAAAAATCTTAAACATTATAGTCTATCGTGACAATCTCCATTGAAAATTATAACTTGTTTGTTGCAAGATCTTATTGACATATCGAAGTCTTACAACATTGACCATCAAATTCTAATTTTCTTTGGCAACATTCACTCGAGTAACTGGATCATATTTGAGAACTACGTAGAATAGAATGTGTAAATATAAGAGAAAAGCAAAGAAGAATGTGTGTTTGTTTTGAAATTGATGAATAATGTAAATGAGAGAGTCTATTTATAGATGTAAAATATTGAAATAAAAATAGAAATTAATGATATATCATAAATATAGAATATTCTTTATTCCTTAATTTCATTGTAATTACTTGCTCCTTTCACTTTTTTTTTTTACCCTTTCTTTTATACTTACATTGCACGGCAGAATTAATGGTTACTGTCCTAAATTGATTTTTTTTACATTAAATGCGCATCTTCACCAAAAAAATTAATAAAATAATTATTATTAACATTTTTTTTTTGATAAAATAATTATTATTAACGTATAATGTAAAGTCAGTAATCACTAATCATCAAAAATTATATTTCTATGGTGTTCTCGTAGCAAAAAAAAAATAATAATAATAAAATAATTAATTGTACTCAAAATGAGGTTTGTGAAAATATTTGATATTTGATATGCTTGTATAATCAAAATTGTAATTTTGACTTTTCTTATTGTGCTCAAACTAATTATTATAATGTAATTTTTAATTTTATTGATTTAAATTCATTGTTTGAATCTTTAGTTTGTGAATGATGATCGTCTGATCGACTAAAACAATCATTTTTATAATTATTTTAGTGTTCATCATTTTAAATTTATGTTTAAATTTTTAAATTCAAAAAAATTGCACTACAGAAGAAAATACATGTTTGCTAAAAAATATTGCATTAGTATTTTTATTAAAAAAATAAAATAATTATTGAATTAAAGTTTTTGTTTAAAAAATATTTTAAAAAATAAATTAAAATCACTTGAATTATAACGTGAATTATAAAAAATATTAAATTATTTTTAAATGTAAAATGTTAGTTTTTTGCCGTATAAGAATTGAAAAGTTAATATAGAATATTATATTGAATAATTTTTTGCCTTATATGGCTATGATCCAATCTACAAACAAAAAATGATACTTTTTTTTAAATAGGTGTTACTAATGTATAAAAAAAAAGTTACAATTAATAGTCATAATTTTTTTTTGAAGCAATAGCATTTATTGTTAAATTGATATGGGAGAAGAATGCATGTGAGGATGCCATGTGGATAAATTCTTTTGAAAAAAAAGTCCTAAATAATAATAGTATAGATTTTGGGATTTTTGAAGTCTTAGAGCAACATGGGTATATATAGAGCAATTTTCTTATGGGCATATGCTTTGAAAAGCCCATTCATTATTCATCCTTCGTTCCTAAATCCTAACCTAAAGTTCCTAACTCACACCACACACCATTCTCAGTCGCAACACTTAACAATGGCGTCAACACCATTCTCTTTCATCCTTAAAAAATCTCGTAACTTCACAGCAACTTTCCTACTGTCTAGAACGTACTGTTCCACAGTCACTCCCCGCAGAAAGCTCCTCTCCATAATAAGCCCTTTAGGAGACCCTTCCATTAGCATTT
Source organism: Trifolium dubium (assembly GCA_951804385.1). Lineage (NCBI taxonomy): Eukaryota > Viridiplantae > Streptophyta > Magnoliopsida > Fabales > Fabaceae > Trifolium > Trifolium dubium. The sequence continues at coordinate 23,266,003 of OX638062.1, read as the reverse complement.
CCCCCATTCTCGATAAATGGCTTCAAGAAGGTAACCCTCTTGACTACCAACAACTGCATGGCATCATCAAAATCCTCCGCACCAAAAAACGCTTCGGTCAAGCTCTTCAGGTTTCTCAATCTTAACTTTATAATTAGGGTTTTTGTGTTTTTTACTATTTGATGCTTCCAATTTTATGCAAATAAATATTATCTTTCTAACCAAATCAGAGTAATTGTCCCGTGAGCTTAGCTCAGTCGGTATTACATTTGCACCTAATGTGGAGGGACCGGGGTTTGAACCCTGTAGCCCAATTATTCACCTTGAAGGGGTGAAATTCTAGCCACTAGGCTACCTGGCCAGAAAAAAAAAATCAGAGTAATTTGATAGAATTGAGTTGGATAGAATTGATTTTTTACAGAAAATAAATCAGAGTAATTTGATAGAATTGAGTTGGATAAAATTGATTTTTACATAATTGAGTTCAGTAGAATTGATTTACATAATTGAGTTCAGTAGAATTGATTTATGTTTAAATACATTTATGTAAAAGTGAATTGAACAATAAATTTAAGTGTAAAAATAATATTTAAACTCAGAAGCTACAAATGTTAGCTAATGATTCTGCTTCAGAAGAACCAATTTTATACGTCTAGAATTGCTTTTGGTTCTTTCAAAACTTAAACCAAACATGCACTGAGTTTAGCTGCTAAGACAAATTGTCTTAATTTTGTCTATCAAAATACTAATATGTAGGTAAAAGCAATAATCTATGAAAATAAAAGTAATAATCAAAATTCAAAATACTGACGTGTGATTGTTTGATAAAGACATGTTGGTGCTATGCAGATTAGAATTACATCAGTAGTCCATTTATTAGAGACAATTGAGTAATTATTCATTTACACCTTATAAATATAGTGAAATTTAGTTTTAGTCATAGTAAATTTTGTTTTTGTTTTTTATCCTTGAAATATCAATCTTTTTTTTTAGTCAAAACACCATTTTGGCTTTAAAAGTATAACTCAGTCACATTCAGATCGGAATTGCATACACACATCCACAAATATATCTTTTATTAGTCATGTTGGTGCTCAACTTTGTTTTTAGATAGTCAATTAGGTCTTCAAATGTGTTTTTCATTGGTCAATTAAATCCATAAAATTACTAACAAAAGAGGTACTAGGAATATAATTACAATTTGAATTTCAATACATGTAAGTATCAATGCGATAACGAGTTACACTTTTCGGGACCAAACTGCTAGTTTGCCCTTTTCTTGTCATTAATGTAAGCTTTGTTACAAAAATGCTGTTGTGACTAACTTAGATTAAGAGAAGAAAGAAAAGAATGAAGAAGGTCTGTTCTGGTTTGTGGGTTGAAGAGGAATTGAATTTGGATTTGAAGGGATGGATATTGTTAGGTTCTTTGAATTTTATTTTTTAGAAATTAATATTTCAAAGTCCTAGTCTGAAATTGGCAACTCTATAGTGTGCCACAAGGACCTCGTTTAGTCACATAAAGTGATTTGTAAGGATATAAAAAAATGGCTTATGATATTGCTGGATAATTAACAAAACCAAGAATTACAGGAACTAAAATCATTATGCTATATTTGCATACACTAATTAAACCTTAAATTTGTAGTTGACTAGTATATCCCAAGTTGAGGAACTATTTGTTTACTCTTTTTGTTCTGAACAACTAAACTAGGTGCCACAATTTTTCTCTGACAACTAAAATTGGTCCTAACTATTAAGAAGAAAAAAAAGTTGAAATCCTATCTTATGTTTCTTTCTTCAAATTGTTCCATTTGTTATGGTTATGAAGTAATAACTGAGATATCTTTAATGTTGATAAGTTTAGGTTTCTGAATGGATGAGTAGCAAAGGGCTATGCCCAATTTCAGCAACTGACCATGCCGTGCAACTAAATCTTATCGGTAAAGTTCGTGGACTGGAAAGTGTGGAGAGCTATTTCCAGAATTTAAGTGATGAACATAAAACTGAAAAGGCTTATGGTGCTCTTTTGAATTGTTATGTGAGAGAGGGACTAGTTGACAAGTCAATCTCCCTTATGCAGACAATGAAGGATTTGGGTTTTGTTTCTGTTCTCAATTTCAATAATATTATGTGTCTCTACTTTCAAACTGAGCAGTACGAGAAAGTCCCTGGTGTTTTCGCACTGATGAAAAACGAAGGTGTTTCTCCTGACAACTTCAGCTATAGGATTTGTATAAACTCTTACGGTGCAAGATCTGATTTTATTGGTATGGAGAAACTGCTGGAAGAAATGGAACGTGAGAGCCATATCAGATTAGATTGGATCACATACTCTATTGTTGCTAACCACTGCATCAAAGCAAACATGAAGGAGAAAGCTTTGATCTACTTGAAGAACTGTGAGGAAAAAGCAGACAAACGTGACACGATTGCATACAATTATTTGATTTCACACTACGCACGTCTTGGAAACAAAACAGCCATGATGAGATTATGGAAACTTCAGAAAAATAACTGTAAGAAGCAACTTAACAGGGAATATATAACCATGATGAGTTCTTTGGTGAAGCTGGGTGACCTTGAAGAAGCTGAAAAACTACTTGTAGAATGGGATTTATCGGGTAATGTTTATGATTTCAGGGTTCCAAACGTCCTTCTGGTCGGTTATTCCAAGAATGGAATGATTGAAAAAGCAGAAACAATGCTGCGAAGCATGGTTGAGAAAGGAAAGAATCCTATTCCCAACAGTTGGGATATCATTGCTGCTGGATATGTTGACAAGGAGAATATGGAGAAGGCATTTCAGTGCATGAAAGAAGCTACAGCTCTAAAAACTCAGAATAACGGCTGGAGACCGAAAAGTAATGTTATTTCCAGCATATTGAGTTGGGCTACCAATAACAGAGATATAAACGAAGTTGAAGATTTTGTGAATGAAATGAAGACTGTGACTTCATTGAATAGGGATATGTATCTGTCCTTGATCAAGATGTATGTTAGATGTGGGAAAGAGATAGATAAGATATTAGAGAGTATGAAAGCTGATAATATAGAGGTTGATGAAGAGATAGGGGAAATTCTTAACTCAAGATTGCAATGATATTGATTTCTCTCCAGTTTTATATCTCACTGTCATATCAGTGGTGTTGATGTTGAATACAGTACAATTGAGTACATGAACTGAATGATTCTAGAATAGCACATTTTGTGTTCTATCTATTTAAAAGCTGCATTTATCAATATATAGGCCACAGCTGCTTTCAATAGAAGATTGAAATCTGATCCTACTAGTATATAGTTGGATCTTTTCTTCATGTGAAAATGGAGAATTAGCTCACAATTTCGTAGAGGTGGCAGACAATGGTAATTTATGGTACTATGTTACACACACTCATGGTAATCATCAAATTTATAAATTTATACCAAGAGATCAATATCTAAATAATAAATTTTATATAAAAAAAAACCAGAGGTTTGCCATCATTACAAATACTTCCTTAGTACGTACCAAAAAAAAAAATAATACTTCCTCTGTTCTAAAATATAAGAGAAGAAAAAAGTATTTTTTTGTCTCAAAATAAGAAAAAAATCAACTTTCATCTTTTTTAAATAGAATTTTTTTTTGAACAAGCCAAAATGATATATTATATAAATGAAGCGGTCGACCCCCCAGCACAAGATGTGCTAGAATAGGCAGATAAGGTCTACATCAAAACATCACATAATAAGATACACAACAATCATATGCCCAAACATAACAAAGGGTTAACCCACCAACTATGTAAATTAACCTCTATCCCAGGATACTGAGTCTTCAACCACCAGAATGAATGTCTCTTGATCAAGTCCAGAAGATGAGAAACTGATTGCGCCGAGTTCTTGAACAGGCGCTGATTGCGCTCTGTCCAAATAACCCAGACGCACACAAGCCAAATGAGCTGCATAAAGGATCTCCGCGACCGACTGCCATAAGCAAACTGAATAAAATAAGCAGATGGAGTCGAAGGGTCTACCATCGCGAAATCAATCCTGGACCTGACAAGCGACCATAAAGAACTGAACAATCCACACGAGAAGAACAAATGATAAGTCGACTCAACGCCTCCACAACCAGAGACGCAAAGCTGATGCTCCACTGAAAGTATGCCCCGACGAACCAAATTAGTCTTCGTCTGTTGCCTGTCACGCAGAAGTCTCCAGGCAAGAATAGACACCTTCAAAGGGACCTGACGATGCCATATAAGATCAACAGTATCATCATGAAAACCCGCCTCCGAAGAAGTCAATATCTGATAAGCGCCACTGACTGTGTATCCAGTCTCAGGATCATAGCGCCATCTCCAAGTATCTGCCACCTGCTCCTGTAACTGTGGGAGCTTTGAAGAAAGAAAGTGCGTAGACAGGAAGAGAATTCAAAACGGATTTGAGCAACACACCAGACGACCACCATAAGACAAAAACCGACTCTTCCAACCAGATAAGCGTTGTTTGACGCGCGCCAACACTGAGTCCCAAAAACCTAGCCGTCGCGAATCACCCCCAATAGAAAGGCCCAGATACACAAACGGAATCTTACTTACTTTACATCTCAGAGCACTCGCTGCCTCGACTAACCAGTAATCTGGAACATTGACCCCGACCAGCATACTCTTACGGAAATTCACCTTCAGCCCTGACATTAGCTCAAACAACACAAGAACATCCCTCATCACCCTCACATTTGCCCAACTCTTGGCACCTAATAGAAGGGTATCATCAGCAAACTGAAGATGAGACACCGTCGTACCCCCTGCCCCCCTACCGAATACCCTGTAAACATCTGACGGTCGACCATCGACTTCATTAAAACATTCAACCCCTCCCCTGCTAGTAAAAAGAGAAAAGGGGACAGCGGATCCCCTTGTCTTAATCCCCGCTCAAGAGCGAACTCCTCAGTCGGACTGCCATTGACCAGGACAGACGCTGTAGCCGTGCAAACGCACTCCTTTATCCATTTCCTCCACAAAGTCGGAAAGGCCATTCGACTCATCACAGTATCCAAATAACCCCAATCCACAGAGTCGTAAGCCTTCTCGAAATCCACCTTGAACAACAACAAGTCTTTTTTATGCTTCCGAGCCTCACCCACAATTTCATTAGCTATAAGAATCCCATCGAGAATTTGGCGATCTCGAACAAAAGCGGATTGAGACTCGGAGACGACACTCCCTATCACCTGCAGCAACCGATTAGCCAGAACTTTTGCCAGGATTTTATATAAACTACCCACTAGTGCTATAGGCCTGAATTCATTAAGACTCTGAGGGCTATCCACTTTTGGAATCAGAGCAATAAACGTAGAGTTCAAACCCTTAGTCAGTCGCCCATTCCGGTGAAACTCTGATACAAACCTCATGATTTCACTCTACAAATCCCCCCAGAAGGCTTTAAAGAACCCAAAGTTGACCTCGTCAGGACCCGGGCTCTTAAAACTATCGCAGTCCCAAACTGCAGCCTTTACCTCCTCGTTCGAAAAAGGTGTAATCAAGCTATTACCCTCAACCCTGCTCAGACATCTGAATTGGAGAGACTCCACCCCCAGTCTCTCCACATTACCTGCTTTGAAATGAGAAGCAAAGTGATCGAAGACCGCCTGCCTAATAGAGGCCACAGTGTCCAGTTGCTCCCCCTCCACCGAAATAGACCTGATCGCATTACCCCTCCGTCGCTGAGCCAACATCGAATGGAAGTACTTCGAATTAGCATCCTCTTCCTTGAGCCACAGGGCTCGGGACTGTTGCTAGAATTAAATGCAAATTGCATTTAATTCACTCTCTCTTACTTTTTTTTGGGTACATTCGCTCTTATTTTTTCAATAACCAACAAACCATTAAAATTGTTTTTATTAAAATTGTTTTTACGCATTCCTAAGATATTTATTTTAAGAAAATCACAAATTTTTGATCCAAATAATTATGTCTTAATTTTTATTTTTATTTTGATACATAGATAAAATGACAAAATTATTATAAACTCACACACAAAGTGGACTAGTTGTTATTTAACTTGGCTGTAAATAAACCGTTTCTTCTCTCTTTTTAAGTAGTAATATTATTTTTTTGAGTTAAATATGTTATTGATCCTTATAAAATGCGGACCTTCTAAGTTTAGTATTTTTTTTTGAACAAACCAAAATGAGATATAGATATATACCAAAAAAAATTACCCCTTTAGCACAAGGTGTGCTAGAATGTTTTACATCAAGAACCTGAAACAAACAGTAGACAAAAATCAAATGCCTAAATATAACAAAGGGTTCACCCACCAAGGCACCAACTATGTAGGTTAACCCCTACACATGGATATTGATACCTCAACCACCAAAAAGAATGCCGCTTGATCAAATCCAACAAATGAGAAGCTGATTGCGCTGAATTTTTGAAGAGGAGTTGATTGCGCTCTGTCCAAATAACCCAAACACAAACAAGCCAAATAAGCTGCATAAAAGATCTCTGATCCTGACTGCCACTTGCTGGAAAGGTAAATTGTGTAAAGTGAGCAGATGGAGTTGAAGGGTCCACCATCGCAAAACTAATCCAGGATCTGACCAGTGTTCAGAAGGAACCAAAAACTTCACAAGTGAAGAAAAGATGATGAGCCGTCTCAATACCACCACATCGTGAAACACAATACTGAACCTCCAGTGAAAGAATGCCTCGTCGTACCAGATTGGTCTTCGTCGGCAACTTGTCACGCAAAAGTCTCCAAGCAAGGATAGACACCTTTAAAGGAACTTGGTGATGCCACATAAGGTCAGCTGCATCGTCTAAAGGAACCTCATCATGAGTAGTCAATAACTAATAAGCTCCACTAACGGTATACCTACTCTCTAGATTAAAACGCCACCGCCAGGCATCGTCCACCTGTTCCTGTTACTAAAAATCGTGAAGTAAGGCCTGACACTCCCCTAACAACTCCTCCTCCTTCACCCATAACTGTCGATTCCACTCCCACGCCCTCCCACCCTAACGAACACATCTCGGCCACAATATGCTGCTTGGTCTCTGCCAGCTCAAATAGACGACCAAACGTCACACTCAACGACACTCCACCCAGCCAAGGATCCAACCAGAAGAAAGTGTCCCTCCCATGCCCAACTCGTCGCAAATGGATTTCCAACTGACATAAGGTACCTTCCTAGAATCCTCACACCCCCCCCCCCCCCCCCCCAAAAAAAAAGAAAAAAGAAATTGAAGCAAAATAGAGGTTAGAACGTATTAGAGCAATACCAAACAGCCACCAAAAGACAAGAAACGGCTCTTCCAATCAGACAATCTCTGTTTAACGCGCAGTAACACTGGCCCCCTAAAACCTAACCGTCTCGGATCACCCTAATGGGAAGGCCTAGATAAACTAACGGAATCTTACCCACTCTACATCTCAGAGCACACGCTGCCTCGACTAACCAGTAACTCAGAATACTGACCCCGACCAACATACTTTTATGGAAACTCACCTTCAGCCCTGACATAATCTGAAAAAGCATAAGGACAGCCTGGAATGCTCGCGCTCAGCTCTTGGCCCCTAGAAGCAAGGTGTCATCAGCAAACAAAAGATGAGACACAGTGATATTACCCCGCACACCCATATTGTAACCCTTAAATAGATGTTGTTCCGTCATCGCCGTCATTAGAACATGCAACCCCTCTGCTACAAGTAAAAGAGAAACGGGGACAAAAAATCCCCTTGTCGTTAGCCCTTCTCCATTAGGAACTCCTCTGTCGGGTTACCGTTGACCTACACATACGCTGTAATGTCCTAAATTTTTATCTAAAATATTACATAAGTACTATGTAAAAATTAATTGAAAAGTGGCTAAATTAATCTTCTATTATCATTATAACCAATTTATAAAATATGATTGAAAATAGAAGAGAGAGAGAGAGAGAGAGAGAGAGAGAGAGAGAGAGGGGGGGAGAGAGAGAGAGGGAGAGGGAGGGAGAGAGAGAGAGAGAGAGAGAGAGATGGAAAACATGTCACTATAATTTTGAGAACTTTATAAAATTAAAGCTAATTTTCACAATTACTATTTTTACTTGTTGTGTAAAAATATTAAATCTGGTCTTCTAACCAAAACTCATTAGAATTTAAAATAATATAATAAAATAAAATGTATATTGAATAGCAATTGAATATTAACAACAATCCTAGTGTAAGAAAATCCATTTTCACAAATCTAAACATAGTCGATAAACTATATAAAAGACAAAATATCTCGATAATTGTTTATTACAATTTTTTTAATAATACAAAAACCCTTTTAATTCCCCGCGATGCGTAAAGTCCAACACAAGAATATCATTCATCTTCAAGCTTTGTACCTGTTGGTGGTAAGGGTCGGTAATTCTCCCCATCGCCCATATCAAGAATACCAAACATAAAATATAGAAGTATAAAATAGTGTACAAATAAGAGCACATAAACACAAATTTCAAAAGATGTAGATGCATGCTTCTATTCTAAATGATCCGGATATAATCACCCATACCAATGGGGAACACCACACAGGCCAAGTACTCGATCCAGTACGCACACAGCTGGAGCACACCACACAGCCAAAGTACTCCATACGCACACAGCTGGAGCACACCACACAGTCTAATGCATATGTTCATGCCATGTCCAAATACAACATCATCACAACAATTCAAGGGAATCATATATCATATAATCACAAAACATGAGAATCAAAACAAACATAGCTATCATTATACAAATATTAAACACTACTAAATTTATGCGTAATAACTTGTATAGAGGAAACTGCCCTTTACCTTATTGAAGTGCTTTCTACTCTAACACGAAAGTTCTCAAAATTCCACTAGGTTGTTGCACAAAGGATGATATTTGAAACTTTATGCTACTCTTTATGACATAACTAAAACTTGGTTGCACACTTAGAATATATTTTTCTAGACTAAGAGAGAGATCAGTATATTGAGAGGTGAGTGAAAGAATACCTTCTAAGTCTCTTTAAATATGATTGAGTGACGAATTAAAGGTAGAGAGTGTATAGATAGACAAGGGAATTGAAATTAATTGAAATTTATTCCAGTACGCACACAATATTCCAATTTGAATTTGTTTTCCCCAATAGAAAACCGGTGTGAATCCTAAAAACAAAGGAATAAATTTCCATGAATGGCCAAATGAAACATGATAAATGAGATTCAAGTGCATTCAAGTTGGTCAACATTTCACTCAGTTGTTAAACTAAAGGACTCACATATTGCAATGGTAATCAATCATTATTATGCAATCATATTAAAAGTTACGTGCTGGCCAAAACAAACTTATAAGAATATGCCAAAACGGTTATAATTTATTTTAGATTAAAATGCTAACGCGTTTAAGTGCCCGTTTGACCGGGCTTCATATTAGCTTATATTCAACTTAGAAGGAGATGGAGGGCCAAACACATTTTTAGTAAAGCTCTTTAGTAAAAAAAGCAGCTTTTCAACCATGTACAAAATTGAATAGAAGCAGCTTATCAAAGAAGCTGTTGAGATTAACTTTTCAATGCTATTTTCGGAGCTTATTTTTATGGACCGCGCTTCGAATCCCGAGTCAGACACAAATTCATATTTTTTTTATTATTTGTTTTTTCCTACAGCAGGTTCTTATCCTACCTCTTTCTTTCTTTTTCCCGCGAACTTGGTCCTCTCACTCACTCAAAAGTATGACTGGTCTCTTTTTCTTTATTTTACTACATTATATCTTGTCAAGTCATTGTCATACTGGTACACTTTTGTTTAATGGTTTGTATATTGAATTGAAACTACTACGTCTACTATATACTAATAAACTCTAGCTAGTGTAAGCTAGTAACTAGACCACTTTGATCAGTGTGAGGTTACTATAATAATAATAATAATAATAATAATAATATACTATACTACATTTTGTCAACAAAAAAACTGTGGTGAACCATAATTTTATACTCCCTCCGTCCTAAAATATAAGAGAAAAAAATTCTATTTTGTTGTCTCAAAATATAAGAGAAAAGGTCCAAATATTTATCTTTTCAAGAAAAGTTTACTTTCTCTCTTACTTTTTTTATAACCAACAACTAATAAAAATTATTTTTACATCTTTTCATACAACTTTTTTCAAAAAAACATACTCACAATCATTATATTTTACTTTTTCTTAATTAGTGTGATTTTTATTTTTTCTCTTACATTTTGGGATAGAGGAAGTATTTCATTATATTTTCATATGAATGAATGATAAATGCATATTTAAATTTTCACTACATTCATAATAATATACTACACTGCATTCTGATATTATAATAGCCGTAGGCATATTTAAACTTTTTTTTGTATTTTTTGGTTACTAACTTTTTTTGGTTTGAAGATATTTAAACAAATATTTTGTTGAAGATTAATTTTGTTTGTTGAGACCACTCCAAACAAATATATTTTTCTGAAATTTTTTTGTATGCGCCAAACTGTGTCTGGAATAAGTTCGTCTCGCTTGATTTTTTTTATCCATAATTTTGGAAAAAATTTAATAAAAGATTTGGCACAACAAACTTCATCATACTTATTAAGTCAATCCTTTTATGAAGTCTTGACTATTATTCACATATCAAACACTATAAATAGAAGTTCAAGCATAACAACAAGACTCACCGAATTATATAGAGAAACTTCAACATACTCTTGAAGTCAAGCCTTTTCCTAGACTGCTAACACTTGCAGTAGCTGAGTTACATCAAAGTAGGTAAAAATTTCTTGTTTTCTTTATTGTTTTTCTATTTAATTTTGTTTTACTCCATCATTATAAAAAATCATACTAATTATATCAGACATATGGTATAACACTTATCCAACTCCTAGAACTAGAATTTCAATATTGAATTTTTTAACTAGTATTAAACCATAGGTGCACTAGTCATATTTTCCTTGGTTCTACGTGTACCAAAAATTTTGTTTAGTTTATTGTAATATATACTTAAAAGTATGTCCTATATAATTGTTTAGCAAGCTCTATGTGTTTATCATGCTACTTTTGAGTTATTGGAATGATCTTATATTTTCGTTAGAATACATATTGAAGTTTGTTGTTTAGTATTTATAATTTGTAATGTATTGCAGTTCATGGCTACTAAAGAAAGCCTTCTAAATAATTCTGAAAATTTAGGAAAAGCAAAGTGGGATGCATTTAATACTAAAACGTTACTTGACATTTGTATGGATGAAATTCGTAAGTGTGGTAAACCAGGAATTGCTTTTAGAAATAAAAAATGGGAAGAAATACGCGATGAGTACAACAAACGTGCTAATAAAAACTATACTCAGAAGCAGTTGAAGAATAGGTTGGATAGTTTGAGAGTTGAATGGAGTACATGGAAACAATTATTGGGTAAAGAAACAGGCTTAGGATGGAATTATGAAACTGGAATTATTGATGCTGATCCTGCATGGTGGGATGCTAAGATAAGGGTTAGTATTATAAAATTTTATGTTAATTATTGAAAGTTAAGTCGGAGAACTAAGTTTGTCTAAATTTTATCTCTTGTTATTGATTACACAGGAGAATGTGAAATATGGAAAATTTCGATACCAAGGTTTGGAATTTCGTGATGAATTGGAATTTATTTTTGGAGAGATTGTGGCAACCAGTCAAACTGCATGGGCACCAGCTATGGGTGTGCCATCAGAATCTACTAGAAAAAATACTGCTGCAAATGTGACACACGAAATTATTGAATCTGATGATGAAATAGATCTTGATCACATAAGCCCTGCGAGAAACACTCAAACAACAAATAAAAGAAATTTTTTACCAAACATATGTGACAAAGCAACGAGTAAGACAAAAGTTGCGACTGCACCAGCTATGCGAAAGACATTGGAACGATTAGTTCAAGCAGCAGAAGACCATAATGAAGTTGAAAAGGCTGAAACTGAAGCAGCGTCTAATGTCAATGGACAATATTCTATTCCAACTTGTGTTGAAATATTAAAAAGTGCAAAAGAGGAAAGAATTTTGAGTGGTCAACAATTTAGTTATGCTTTGGAAATGCTTAAGGATGAACAAAATAGAATCTTAATAATGTCTTTAAAAGATTCTACAAATGATTTGATAGATTGGATTCTTTATAAGTATAAGGATTGATGGATAGAGTTTGGGGTCTGGGTTAGAATTTCACTTTATATTAGTAATTTCTATTTACTTTTATGCTTTGGTTGTAATTTTAGATATTTTTTTTCTTCTATTTTTGTGGTTGAGACATTTATGTATTTAAATTACTTTAAATAATATGTATTTACTTTTGATGATGTTCTTGTCTTCAAATTATTTTACAGATGGCTTCTAATCATATCAATGAGCATTCAAGAAAAGTTAAAAAAAGACGATGCACATTTTATAAAATATATTACCCTGCTGTAGCAATTGCACTTCACTATTATATGAAGTACTTATTAAAACAAGGTAATAGATTTCTTTATTCACATGGATGGACATGGGTTCGTGAAGCTCTTAACACCCCAGGTGAAAGTTATAGAATGTTTAGGATGGAATCTCATGCAATATTGAAACTTAATAATTTATTAGTTAATAAAGGGTGGTTACATTCATCCAAAGAAATGACATCGTTGGAGTCTTTGACTATGTTTCTTTGGAGTTGCGCACATAGTGAGTCTAATCGAAATATCCAAAATAAATTTGGAAAATTAGGAGAAACTGTGAGTAGGAAGTTTGGTGAAGTTCTTGATAGTTTATGTTTATTGGCAACCGAAATTGTCAAACCTCCTGATTTTAACTTTGTAGACATTCCATCCAAAATTAGGAATGATAATAGGTTTTGGCCTCATTTTAAAGGATGCATTGGTGCAATAGATGGAACTCATATTCCTGCCATTGTTCCTACTAAAGACCAAATTCGTTACATTGGTAGAAAGGGATTTCCAACACAAAATGTCATGCTAGTTTGCAACTTAGATATGTTATTTACTTTTGTTGTCGTTGGTTGGCCTGGTACTGCACATGATACACGTATTCTTTCAACAATGATCGAAGAAATGAAAAATGTGTTTCCACATCCTCCTGAAGGTAAGCATAATCTATTTGTTTTATTTTATAATATTGTAGTGTATTTTCTAAATTAAATTTTCATAAATATTAACAAAAATTGTTATATTGTTTCTAGGAAAGTACTATCTAGTTGATGCTGGATATCCAAATATGAAAGGGTATCTATCTCCATACAAGGGTGAAAGATATCACATCCCAGATTTTAGAGCAGGTAGTCAAGCACAAGGCATGCATGAAGTATTCAACCATGCACATTCTTCACTAAGAAACGTCATTGAACGAACAATTGGAGTTTGGAAGAACAGATGGCATATATTACGTGATATGAAACCATTTCCTCTAATCAAGCAACAAAAGATAGTAGTTGCAACAACATCACTTCATAATTTTATTCGAGTATGTGGTGTTGAAGATGAAGAATTTAACAAATGCGACCAACTTTCAGGATATACAATTGACAACGGAGAAGAAAGAAATATCAATGAAGATATGGGTTCATATAATCCAAGAAGAGCACAAGATGGAGGCTACATGGACAGAGCTCGAAATCAAATAGCTGTTGGGTTGATTGAAAGCAGAAATAATTTGAATTCGTAATAATTTATGTTTTTAATCATAAATCAAAAAATTATTTACTAAAGTTTTTCAATGTTATTTTAATATTAGTAACCTTTCTTTTGATGGTTTTAATTTGATAAAATATTATGAGAAATTGTTTTTATACTATATTTCATGAATATTTATTCTTTTTTGTCTTTTATTTTTAAAATATCTACGTATTAATATGATTATTTATCCTAAAATAAGCTTTTACAAATATATTTTACCAAACAACTTTTGGCTTAAAAATAGCTTTGAATCTAAAAAAAAACAACAACTGCCAAACAGCTTTAGCTCATTTATGAAAGCTCTTATTTTTACTTCTAGCTCTCAAATAGCTTATAAGACCTAAAAAAGCCCGGCCAAACGGGCACTTAATATTAAACGGACTATTTATTCTAGGGACTTTATTATTTTGGACTCTTACAAACATAATAAAGAAGTGCCTTATATTATTAATAAATAAAACTTATATTATTAATAAATAATTCGATACAAGTACTTAAAAGTATTGGCTTTTAGGGCTTCTAACAACAACAAAAAGATCTTGTAAAAATATAGTCAATGCAGTTCGATCAATACCTGCATGGAATAACAAATTAAAAATCAGTCTCCATGTAAACTCAATTCTACTACTTCTTTCACTAATGCTTTAGCAACTGACTTTCTTTCCATGTTAGCATGCAAAACTGACATGTTGCACTTTCACCCTCTGGTTCCTAAGAAATGACATATTGCACTTTATGTAATGAATGAAACAACAATTAAAAAGTGGGTAATGAATACAACACACAAGAAGCTAAATAACAAGCAACAACAAATACATCCTACAATGCAGCAACTCATGTTTCACCGGATGAATATCTAACCAAAAGAAACAACATAAACATAAACGAGAGCACCATTTGATGTGGTTTTTTTTTTCTTCACAGTTTTATGAGAATCAATTCCAATGACCTTAAAATGAGAATCAACAACCCTACCAAACTACACTTCCACCATGATAATGCAATATAATACTCACAGTCCTACAAAATTCAGCCATTTATACATAATTTGATTGATCATCCGATGAGCCGGTCCACAAACAATGTACATGAAGGGAATCAAAGTCCAAAATTCAATTCGATCACATGTTTTCTCTTACTTTTTTGTGGTCAAGGAGCATATAATTTCTTTACACAATGTCATCTCTCATAAGTAACTAAATTACTATTTTTAATCAATAACTAAATTATAGCTGGAGAAAAGGGAGAAACATACTATCTTATATTCCCTCCGTCCCAAAACTATTGTCTCTTTAGCTTTTAAATTTTATCTCAAAACTATTGTCCTTTTCGGAAATCAA
This sequence comes from Trifolium dubium, assembly GCA_951804385.1. Classification (NCBI taxonomy): domain Eukaryota; kingdom Viridiplantae; phylum Streptophyta; class Magnoliopsida; order Fabales; family Fabaceae; genus Trifolium; species Trifolium dubium. The sequence goes on along the minus strand of OX638062.1, from coordinate 23,250,988 downwards.
TATTAAATTATTGTTAGTTTATCATTTGAATCTTACAAAAGTTAAAATATTATTTAAATATATTTTCTCTTTCTTAATAAAGTAAGGGTATGTAACATTCCAGACTGCTTTCAGATGACCGACTGACCCCATAAACCAACACTAGTCTTTTCAGCAAGTTTTGTTCTCACTCACATGCATTCTAGGAAACTTCCCAGAAGATCACCCATCCAAACACTACTCCAAGTTAAGCACGCTTAACTATAGAGTTCTTATTTGTTGGGCTCCTGAAAAGAAGATGCATCTTGTTGGTATAGGTAGTGTTGCGGGGATTTTGGGATTTCCACCACTACATTGACCTTTCATTTCCAAAGAGGGGAAAGTATCGAAAACCTATAAAGAGAGATTCTAAGGTACGGGGGATAGTTACGCCTAGGGAAGGTTTTAGCACCCTAAACGTTCATAGTATTTTATGATAACCTCTAATTTATTACTTTTTATTTGCTTTTAATGTGCTTAAGAAATAGGGGAAATAGTTGGTAAGAAATGGTAAAGAGATTGTATAGATAGAATAGTGTGTGATTAGTGGAGACTTAGATGAGAAGAGAAGATTATGACATGAATGTAAAAAAATGTTTGAAAATAAACCTAAGTCTAAACGTACGTCTAATGGGTATTTGGACTAAAGAAATTTAGAGGGAGAAGATGTTTTTATGTTGTTTTATATTTTTCTAGAGAAGTTACTAGGCGCACCTCTTCGGAAATGAAATGTCGCGCTTACTTGGTTATCTAGCGATTGCGGAAAGCGGTAAAAATAAAATGCATTCAATGCAATTTTCTACTTCCACTTCGGGGTTACATTTCGCCTAAATACATTCTAAGAGCTTTGCGATAAAATAAACATGAATGAATGCAACATCTTAATGCAATGCAATATTTACAAGTTAAAAGGAATTATAGACGGAGCAAAAAAAACATAAACTAAATTACCTAAAATCTATCTAAAATTAAAACTAAGAGGGATCCTAAATTAAGGTACTAAAACTCTAAGTCCGTCTCCATTAGCATAGGTATAGATTAAGTCCATAGTCACCATTCAAACACAAAACATAGTATGCAATAATAATAAGAAATGAAGTAACTAGAAGAATAATTTGCAAGCGATGTAAAGAACATAAAATAAAACTAACTAAATAAAAATAAAATGATGAATAAAGGGAAAAAGAACAAATTAAACTAATAATGATGAGAATAATAAAAACTGAACTAACAAATATGAAAGAAGGAAGAAAAATGTAGAGAAAATAAAATAAGGCAGGGAGGTATATCAGTAAAATTATAGGTGCAAGCAGTAAAGAAACAAAAAATAGACAAAAACCACAAACAGGCCCAGATCCAAACAAAAGGCCCAAAGCATTCTGAACCGGTCAACTCACACTGAACTAGTCAATGGATCCAGTGTGGAACGCGCGCGTGTAGATCCATAGGCTAACAACATCATCATCGTTGAATCATGATCAAACGATTCTGCTTCCATCATCAGATCAGACGAACAAAAATAAAAAGAAAGATCAAACACACATAAATTAAAATGATTAAAAAGGACCTATCACATACATCCCCTTCTTCCAGCGGGCGAGTCACTGACTCAGTGACCGAGTCATGACTCGTCCGCCATGGATGAGTTCATCGATGCTTCAAAACCGAACCAAAAACAACGTATGAGTAGTCCATTTCCCTCGATTTCTTGCGTAGATCTCAAATCTATACTTAGTTTTCAAAAAGGAATTATGAATAAATAAAAACGAACGATTAAAGTTTAGATCTAGAAAATCAATAATGGTTTGTACGCAAAATTGATGGAGATTGATATGTACATCAACTTCCTTGTGCTTTTGCGGTTTCAATGAGCCAAGTTTTAACGAAAACATAGTAGTAAATTGTGAGAAATCGTCAACTCAAGATTTGAGTGAGTTTGGGTCTCGGTTTGTACGTTTCTGGGTCAAATCGGACGCGTTTCTGTATGATTATAGGTTGTTGAAGATGATATGAGGCTTAGAGGATAGTTTAATTCGAGATTGGAGTGATTTTGAGGATGGATTGAACTTGGACAAGGGTTTGTACGTGAATTTTCTTTTCCTTTTACTTTTTGTTTTTTGATTTTTTATATATTTGTGATTGGTTGGTTTTGATTGAAGGAAATGGAGAGAAATAAGTTTTTTTAGTGTTTGTGATTTTTGATGAATGAAAATGAAATGTGAATGAGATGTGTATTTATAGGAAAAAATTAGGGTAAATGGTATTTTTGTAATAACATTGAAATGATAAGATATTTTGGTAAAATGATAAAATGGAGCTATTTTGATTTATTTTCAATTAGGAAATAAGATATATGATGGAGATGAGGTGAGGTGGCGGATGGTGAGTGGTCTATGTAAAAAGATTCCCTTGAAGTGGAAAATAGCATTTTTGATTTATTTTAAAAGAGATAAAGAGATGATATTGATGAGTTATGAGATAGGGCAACTTGTGCTCTACTCCTTCCTCTCTTGGCATATTTTTAAAATAAATGTAAATGAAAAGAAAAAAAGAAAAAAAATATTGAACTAAAATGGATGGGAATTAAATATAAATGTAAATATTTTTGATATTTTTGAAATATGCAATAATAAAATATAAAATGCGCGTAAAATAAGAAAAAGACAATTTTTTTGATATTTTTGGACTTTTACGCTAAAATGCGAACTATTTAAAATAAACGAAATAAAAGATGAAATATTTAGAAATGAAAGGATATTTAAGAAAAATGATAAAATTATGAAAATGAAAGAAAAATGCATGAAAAAGAAATAAAATATTTTTTGTATATTTTTATGCATGAAATTGTAAATCGGATTTATAGGTCCAAAATTGGGGTACAACAGCTGCCCCTATTTAAGCTTCTTCAATCGGAGTAATGAAGATTAAAAATCTTTATTTAGACGGGATTGAAGAGACTTAAATATAAAACGTGCACCATTTTTGGACCTAAAAATCCTCCAATAATGCATATGATGCAAATATGAATGCTGGAAATGCAAATGATGAATTTTTTGAGTTTTGTAGGAATGTTGTAAAAGACAGACAAAGAAAGAAAAAACAAAGTTAAGACTCCACAGGGGAAGAACATAACACGGCCTGACAGGGAAAACAACAAGAAGTGCTACAAGTCCATTGGAAGAACGAACTCTAGTGGGGAACATAGCAAAATACTGGGGAAAATATTACTCATTATTATATGGATGACAATAATGTGAAAAATAACATTGTCCACCGTCTTACAAAGAGACGGATGGCAGATAAAAGACAACGTTTACAAGGCACAAGAGCATTGTCCACCGTCTTGCAAATAGACGGATTGCATAAAGAAGACAACCTCTACAAAGAACTGGAACATTGTCCACCGCCTTTCAACGAGACAGATTGCATAAAGAAGACAACTTCCATAGGGAACAAGAGCAATGTCCACCGCCTTGCAAAGAGACGGATTGCATAAAGAAGACAACCTCTACAGGTACAAGAACATTGTCCACCGCCTTTCAACGAGATGGATTGCATAAAGAAGACAATTTCCAAAGAGAACAAGAGCATTGTCCACCGCCTTGCAAAGAGACGGATTGCATAAAGAAGACAACCTCTACAAAGAACAGGAACATTGTCCACCGCCTTTCAACGAGACGGATTGCATAAAGAAGACAATTTCCATAGGGAACAAGAGCATTGTCCACCGCCTTGCAAAGAGACGAATTGCATAAAGAAGACAACCTCTACAAAGAACATGAACATTGTCCACCGCCTTTCAACGAGACGGATTGCATAAAGAAGACAATTTCCATAGGGAACAAGAGCATTGTCCACCGCCTTGCAAAGAGACGGATTGCATAAAGAAGACAACCTCTACATGTCACCCCTAGTAACATGATTCTCTTAAAGGGAAGTAACAGTACTTTGAAAAGTGACTCAAATTGATTAAATTGTTAACGTATGTATTTGCAAGGAGAAAGTGTTTATATGATCTTTTGGTCTAATGTATATTGATAAGATTTGCTGGGGATAAAACCACCTGAGGGACTGTGAAGTTTATCTGATAAAATACAAGTTTCTAGTATGGATAGCTTGTCACCTTTTATTGTGAATTGATGTCCAATCCGGGAACAAACCGGAGGGAAACGGTAAAACAAGACTCTGTGTCCAATTGAAGAAGAAATTCAACTGGGAATTTTCCTTTTTTGTTGTATGAAAAACTGAAACAACCATCTTCCACAAGAGAAGAGTCTAGTGGGGATTTTCTGAAGTAAGAGATATACACTATCTGCCTAAGCTGACTCTTTAATTGAAGGGAACAACATGCCCATCCCGACTCTATTTTGTAGACACAGACAAGACAAAAGAAACAGAAATCTGTATATGATGTAGCAATGTATGAATGATGTAAACGTTTATGACACATGTAAATGCTATGAATGTATGTATGTATGAATGTATGTGAATGTATGTATGTTATGAATATATGTCATGAATGTATGTATGTATGTTATGAATGTATGCGGACAAAACAGACAGGATGAACGAGATTGGAAACAAGCCAACGTCGCAGTACAACTCAAGGCATTGCAACAAAGTGTATACATTGTTGTAGATGTAGCAAGAGAACCTCTTCTTGGGGAAGGAACAACTTTTCTGGGAAATGATCGTTTTAACCGAACGATCTGTGCAGAAACCTGATTGTACTCAGAACAAATTGGTCAACTTTTATCAGGGATGTACCCTTTTCTTGAGCTGAAAACCCCATATCACTCAATAACATGAACCAAAACTCTGTTGAAGGTAGAAATAACTGCATGGGCCTCACTGAGGATGTGTCCATATCTAGGTGAAATCCCCATGTCAATCAAAATTGAATCCAACTTCTGTTGGAGATACCAGACCTAAGACCTCACTGTGTATAGGAAACTGCCTTGAGATAACTACTGACATCTTTTTTAGAGAAAAACATGTTTGCTGTTGTTGAAGAACTTAAGAAAACGGAGACGACTTGCCCCTTGCTTTTAGATTCTTGCATCAGTCTGATAAATTTTTGAAGGAATCGATCGAAGAGCGTGACTAGTTGACCTTTTACATTATGCATTGTATCTGTTAACTGCAACAACTTGCACTGAGAGTATAAACTCTTCCTTGCTCATGGTAATGACAACCGAGGTTCCGCCATATTTCACAACATGTAACCTTTCAAGAAGATATGATCTTGACATAGTATGCCCCAAGTGTTTGAAACCTTGAAGGGTACGTCCCTGACCAACTGATACTTGTAGAGAAATTGAATCTTGTACTTTTCAACCTTGATAAGCAGAATATTCAACTTGTTTGCCCCTGATTGGCAGAGTCCATATGTAATTGCCCCTGGCTGGGAGCGTCTCAAGTCAGTTTTGCCCTTGATCAGACTATAGCTCAAATTTCTTTGATGTCAAGTATTTATTTGCAAGTAAAATAATTTCTTTTTGAAAAAGTATTTTTGATAAAATGTACATGCAAGTTTTTTTTTTATTTTTTAAATTGAACATATATTTTTTGTTTTGAATGGAAACACATATGATATATACAAAAGATAATTACTGATCAATAAAACAGGAGGAGTCAGCGTAACAATAAACTTGCTGAATATGCCTTCAAAGTGAACCTAGTTTCAATTAGGTCTTTTGTATGTTATAACGTGCAAAAACTCATGTAAATCAAGCCAAGAAGTGATATAAGTTTGTGTTATCAAATTCCCCCATATTTGAACATTGCTTGTCCTTAAGCATAAAAAAAGTAACTCTTTTTGGCACAAGTTTGAAACAGGACACGACAACTCTAATTATATGTGGTTGCCGGCTAGATAAGAAAATCAAGTAATTGATATTGTTGGGTTTTTGTGTATTGGCATCATTTTTGCTAAAACACTAACTAGCCAGATGCTGGACCAGATGCTAACTAGACAGATGCTGGACCAGATGCTCCAACATGTGCGTACAGCATCAGGACGTACGCGTATTTTTGTGCGAGATCTTTTTAAAGATTTGCTTCAGTTTTATCTCAATTACTTATGCACTAAGTCTCGCCTTGTTGTGTAGAACCTTCAGGAGGTGGCGGTTTGCCCTGATTGCTTCATAAAATATGTTTCTCCATTTATGGAAACATATTATATGGTTCTAAAATATAATTGCAAGATTTCTTTTGGACCAGCTGGATTGTAAAGCCCATGTATCTTCCTCAACACGTTCTTACAGAATATATATATTGGAAGATGTAAAACCTAAAGTCAAGCGAAGCCATTATTTACAAAAAGGAGTCTTTAGGGTTTTAGGGTTTCGTGGTTAAAGCCTTGTGCTTTAATGTGTGCACTCCTAAGCTTTTAAGTATGGAGTTGCCTGTGTACCACTCCTAAGCTGTGAAGTACGGAGTCGGTTGTCTTTGTGTTCACTAAAGCGTGCGTTGCCTATATGTTAAGTAGTGAACTTGTGAGCCTTGCTTGTATCATGTTGAATTGTTGATACATGAAGGACGTAGGTGTTTGTACTGTGTACTGCTCCTAAGCCTTTAGGTACGGAGTTAGTTGTGTCTTTAGAGTGTGACTCTTGAAACAATAAACGAAAAGAACAATTGATAACAGTGCTGTCTGTACTGTTTGGTAAGGAAGTGAGCAGAGGTTCTCATATCTAGGAGTTCCTAGGTAGAGGTCTAGACGGGTAGTTACAAAGTGAGAAGTGCAAACGAGGAGTTTGACTTTGAATTTGTTTTACTTAGTGGATTTCCTTCCTGGATTGGTATCCCCCAGACTAGGGCAAGTTGCGCCGAACTGGGTTAACAAACTCACTGTGTTATTTATCTTTCTGCTGTGATTCGTTTATTTTGTGCTTTGCTACGCTGTGTTATTTTACTGTCATAAGTTCTGAGTTGACAAGTGCTCGGACAGTTGTCCTTACATTGTGCACAGCGTTTGTCTGTCTGGTTGCCAGAATTTCAATTGGTATCAGAGTAGGTCACTCTACCTGTTCTGGTTTTAAAAGGGTGAGATCAAGGGAAGAAACCTTCTGGCAATATGGACAATGAAGGAGGATTGGTTAACATGACATCTTTTGTGGACACTGAGGAATGTGCAGATTTAATTCTTGGAAGAAAATTCAAGAAAGCTTTTATGAGAATTGAAAGGAAGCAAAGGTCCAATGTCAAGAACTCTGTCATGACGAATGTTGAGGGCACTGTTGATGTTACTAAAACCCTAGGTACTGATAATCCTAAGGTATTTGACAAATTAGTTGGTGATGGGCCAAATTTCTCTATTGAACAAGTTGCTTCTGTTGCTAATAAGAAAACTGATTTTGATAGTACTGTTGGTGAGAATCCTGTTAATTCACCTGATAAGATGAAGGATGCTGTGCCAGATGCTCAGACATCTCTGACACAAGCCAATGAAGAGGTTGTTGTGGTTCCAAATACCCCTAACTCTGTGAGTATCCATGATGATGATACAACCAAGTCTCAAGGACAAGAAATTGAGACTCAGCTAACTGTGAGTTATGTTGAGACTGCAAATCTGGTACAAGATGATGTTGTTAATATTGATGAAGATGTACCGAAAGAAAGGCTTTTGGAGAAGATGTCTGTCACAGGTGTTGCTCGTATAACAAGGAGCAATTCCCTCAAAAGTGTATCTAATATTAGTGAATGTGCCAAAGGGAGTAAGAAGAAAACAGCTGATACTGGGAAGAAGCCCATTGGTCCCCCAAAGTCTTGGAGAAAAGTAACTCCCAAGCCTGATCAGAAGAAGAAGAATCTCAAAAGAAAGGATCATCCTTCAAGTGATTCTGATTTTGAGATTGCTGAGACAGATGCTGCCCCATCTGGTGAAGCATTTAGAAAAACTGTCAAGGGAATGAAAGTTCCTCTAGTTATCCCTCCAGCTCCTCTGGATAATGTTTCATTTCATCTGGAAAGTGGAGCTACTCACTCGAAATTTGTTTATCATAGAAGGCTTGGACTGGAGAGGAATTTGAAGACAGATGTGTTCAAGTGCAAGGAACTTGTTGACGTGTTGGAATATGCTGGGTTGATGAAGACTGTGAAGAATCTGGGTCATTGCTATGACATGTTGGTAAGGGAATTTGTGGTAAACATCTCTGAGGACTGTGATGACTCAAGGAATCATGAGTACAGACAAGTGTTTGTTCGTGGTAGATGTGTCAACTTCTCTCCTCAAATTATTAGTGCATATCTTGGAAGATCTGTTGAGGACATTACTGAGTTGGAAGTGACTGATGACACCATCTACAAAGCTATAACAGGTAATAAGCTTAGACACTGGTCTGCACATTTGTCTGCTGCAAAATTGTCCCCATTATATACTGTTTTGAACCAAATTGATGCTGATAACTGGTCCCCAACCACTCATTCTAATTTTGTTGCAACTAGTTTAGCTAAGCTTATCTATGCAGTTGGTACTAAATCTACATTTGATTTTGGTTCTTACATTTATTATCAATTTTTGGAGCAAGCTAAGTCTTTTGCTATTAAGTTCTCCATTGCCTTTCCAACTCTGCTGTATGGTATTATACTCCAACAACATTCTGATATTCTAGTTAGTTCAGATGTGCCTGTTAGGAGGCTTTGTCCTTTGGTCTTGGACTGTAAGTTATTGTCTCAGCCACATGCTGATGAATTGGCTGGCACTTATGTCCGGTCATCTGGTGTTATGAGTAGGCAGGCAATGATTGCTGAGCTTACAGAGATTAGTTTGGATCTGGGTATTAAGAAGTCGAAGGCGACTGATGACACCATTTGCAAGGCAATCACAAGTAACAAGGTTAAGCATTTGCCTAGACATTTGTCCTCTCCACAACTCTCTCTATTGTATGTCGGTCTAAACAAGATTTCTGCTCAAAACTGGACTACAACAACTCATTCAAATTATGTTGCTACTGGTTTGGCCAAGTTCATATATGTTGTTGGTATGAAAAAGTCTTTTGATTATGGGTCCTACATCAACTATCAGGCTCTAGAGCATGCTAAGTCTTATGCTGTCAAGTTTACTATAGTCTTTCCCACTCTCTTGTGTGGTATTATTCTCCAGCAATATCCAGATATTTTGCTTAACACTAATGAGTCCTGTAAGAGGCCTGGTCCTTTGTTCTTAGATTACAGGTTCCTGTCTGGATCACATGTTGTTGACTTAGCTGATACTTCTGTCAAGACAATTGTTGTTCTTAGTAGAAAACAATTGATTACTCAATTTACTAAGATTAGTATGGCACTTGGTGCTAGAAAGATGAAAATTAACAGGATTATTGCAGCTCAGGCTGAGATTGAGGTTAATGACAATCCCATCTGCAAGACAATCACTAGTAATGAAGTCAAAGTTTGGCCAAAGAATGGCAAGTTGTCATCTAATAAGCTCACGGTGAAATATGCAAATTTTAACAGAAATCGAGCTATCAACTGGATGTTCACTTCTCACCTTTTTGACATAGCTACAGGTCTGGGTAAGTCTATTCATTTTGTTGGTACTAAGACCACCTATAACTTTAACACTTATATTCTTGATCAATCCATAAAGTATGCTAAGTGTTTGGATGTGAAGATGCTAATAACAATTCCCACAATGCTCGGAAGTATTATTTTTGATAAGCATCTTGATATTTTGATCAGCTCTGATGTTGCCAGCAAGAGGGAGTCTCCTCTCAAGTTGCACTATAGAGTGTATGAAGGGACACATGTCTTAGATAATGCTGTAACATCTGACCAGACAACTTCTAATATCATAACCATAAAAGAGATAAATGCTTATGTGATGGGTCCTTTGAAAGTTGGAAGTCTTGGAAAGAGAAAGGATGAAAATGTATTTGTAAGGATCATAAGTGACCGTGGGAAGAAATTTGAAGATGTCAAAGTTCTCTGATTTTCTGCTCCTCTAAAATAATTACTCTCGGTTACTCCTCCTATATCATAGCTTACAAAGTCTTTAATTCCATAATCAATGCTATGATAGAATCCTTATATGTAGAAGATTTGGATAAAAAGGATATTGCTACTCCTATTAAGATTGTCCAAAAGTCTTCAACCCTATGTTTAGAAGATACTGAAAAAGCTGTTGTTGATGGTGGTGTTGACACAAAGGCCACAGATAGCCCTGTATTGAAACCAACTTCAGAGAATACTCAAACTAATACCATAGCTGAAAGTGGTGATTCTTATGAAGGTGTTAACCTTCTTGGGTATTGTGCTGTGAAAGATGCTAGAGCATCTGACGATTGAGATTCTCAAGCTAATATAGAGGGAAATATGTTTGGTGATACACTTGTGGTCTCTCGAACTGATGAGAGTATGAAGACTACTGAGGTAGAAACCAAAGATCATGGTCTCCCAGACTCACAAACAGGTACACAACATATTGAAGCTGATGTTGAAATTTTGATAGAAGATGTTGTTGAAGATGATGTTGCAGATGCTGGCACATCTGTCAAGCCATTAGAAGCATGGAGAAAAAGAGCTAGAAATGTTCTATCTGTTCTCTTGGATAATGTGTCTTTCCATCATGAAGAAAGAACTTCCAGATGAAAATTTTATTTGTTTGTGGAAGAAGCATGTTTAATGAAAACTTTGCACAGTTTAGGGAAGTGATATGTCAAGCGGGTTAGGGATTTTATTGTGATCATGGGGGAATACTATGATGATCCTTTGAGTGTTAAGTATATGCAGTTTTTTTTGGTGATTTGGTGAAAGAATGGTCAATGAAGAAAAAGTTGCCAGCAGCTAAGCTAACAACGTACAAAGTCTATAGTTAATTTTGGTGAGTATATCTTTTATCAGACTATAGCTCATAGGAAATCTAATGCTACAAAATTTCCTATTGTGTTTCCTACCTTGATCTGTGATATCATTATGCATCAATATTCTGAGATATGTAATCAACCTGATGAGGTTAGTCAATGAGAGTCAGATATTACTTTAGATCCAAGGTTTCTTGAGAAGTCACATGCTGCAGACATTGCTCTAACATCTGTCTAAGGCACATCTTCCATGATAAGTATACAACAGATGATTTATGACCTCAAGATTATGAGTAAAGCTCTGGATGACAAGAAATTCTTGATGGTTCGTGTGTTTCCAACTCTGGAAGTTGAAGAATTGATTGCTCATGACGATAGAGGTGATGATTTGGTGGTGGAAGACTTTGAGGGTAGTGCTGATTTTTGGTCTTATGTGTTACTTCTGATCTCTTGCATCAGATGTTATGTTGCTTTTATAGGTTAAGCCCTAGATTTTCTATGCACCTGCATGTGCACTTAGTTGCAATATGTACCATGTGATTATGTCCCTCTGAACATGTTTCCTGCTTGTATGTGCATGAAGTGAGGGGAAGTGTTATAAGTTTGATGCATAAAGCTAATATTATATTATTGATGACAACACTGTCTATGTTGTTGGTGTAATGCAAGAAGCTCAGACAGATGCTCTAACATCTGACTTATAGTAGTAAGGGAGTTTATGGTGTATGTATGCAAGTTTTGAGGGGGATCAATTATATTTGATTATCTCCTATCATCTACCTGTTGATTATCTGAGGAGGAGTAGTATGTATCTCTTGCCTATCTATCTATGAATGGAGTGCTAGTGCTTGTTCTGAGAAGAAGTATATGAATCTTGTGTGATGATGACTAAGTAGAATTATTTTCTACTACATTCTTCTGATTTCATGAATTAAGGGGGAGGAATTTATTTTTCCTAAGTCCTTAAGTTTGATTTGTCTTGAAGTTTCTATTTTCATATGGGGATCTATTGTGAGAGGTTAAGTCTCTCTGTTCACACTCTATGAGGCTAGTTGTTCTTATATCCGCTGTGCATGCCTCTGATATATTGTTGGCCAAAGCATTCATGTTATGTCCTATCTTCTTAGATGTGTATTGATGTTGATTTGAAGATTATTTTATTATGCATATTGGTCAAAATTTATTTTTGTCAAAGATTCTGGTGTTGAAACTCCTTCTGAAGAATATTGATATGTATGATCCTTCCAGAATCCTCATTAGTCTTGTCATTTAAACTGTTGTTAACTCTACAATAGTATATGAAAGATGCTTGACCAAATGCTGTGTCATATGGAACAGCATTATGTGATCAGTGATTTCGTGCCAGCTAGCGTTATATTTCTGTACGCAATCTTCTACAGATTCGTTTGTATTTTTATCTAGCTTACTGATCAAGGCACCTGTATTTGAATGAAGTTCAAGATACTACTCCTGATAATGTTTTGCCTTAAGTTTTGGTCTATGAAGTGCAAGTATACATGCGAAGTAATATTGTTGCAGCTGGACCTATGTCAAGAAAGGATATAATAGCTGGGTTGAAAGAAACCTGCAAAGCTTTGGAACTTGAAGAAGCTTATGTTGTGGCTAATCATGAGACAGTTACACTATGGAGTATCTAAAATGACATGGTGTGGTTTGTAAGGTATTTCATCTACCCGTTGTATGTTGTTGCTATATGAGAAGATTAGTTGAAAATGAAGGGCCTGAGAAGGAATGGAGGTTCACACTTTATGGTAGGGGTGCCTATCACTTACATATGTAGAATCATAACTCTGCACTTTATTCATTATCCATCCTCTTCTCTATGGTATGATATCTTCTGGTTCTTAGCCATGCGAATTTACTAGCATTCTACTTCTGAGATGTTCTTGTATGACATGCTATGCAAGATTACTTCATGATCTTGTTAGCTGTTACTTGTTATGATGCTAGTTGTATGATGTGTTTGCTGATGCTGCAGCATGTTACATGCATGCGAATGTATTGTGTTGGACTGTGCAATTATGGTAATCTGAGTATGTTGATCAATGGAGTTGCTATGATATTGTCGCAAGGGTTCTATGGTGCAATGTGAAATTGCTAAGCAGATTTATGAGCATGTTTCCTCTTCTTGTGTTCTTTGGATGTTTATGCTACTCTGGTATATGCCTATCTCAAATCCTCATATGAAGTTTGGCAATATTTATGTCTAAAAAGGGGGAGAAGTAAGCTGATATTGGCTGATATGCATGATGCTCTACTAGATGTTGACACATTTGTCTATATGGTGATATGAAGTAGTTTATGTTGCTTTGCCATGGCAAATGTCTATGAGTTGATAATATGCATGAGACATTGTTCTCAGGGGGAGTGCTGATGTTTGCTGATGTTGAAGGAGAATGTTATGCTTATGCTTGCATGAGAATGCTATATCAAATGTTGAAGCATTCAGTTTTGTGTGAAGCACTATTTGTGATGAAGCGTATTGTCTCTGATGTTTTTAATTGTGAGGCTATTTTCTATCATCTGCTGCTATATGCCTCTGGTGTTTATGTGTTGAAGCTTATTTGTAAGCACTTTTAATGGAAATCTACTATGTGAAGATGGTTCTTGTTCTCCTTCAAAGTTGCTATGTTTTGATTGATTAGAAGGAGTGTGCTGTGTATATCTCTCTGGCTTTCATATATGGCCCAAGATTGTTTTAGCCAAAAATTTGCCAAAGGGGGAGATTGTTGGGTTTTTGTGTATTGGCATCATTTTTGCTAAAACACTAACTAGCCAGATGCTGGACCAGATGCTAACTAGACAGATGCTGGACCAGATGCTCCAACATGTGCGTACAGCATCAGGACGTACGCGTATTTTTGTGCGAGATCTTTTTAAAGATTTGCTTCAGTTTTATCTCAATTACTTATGCACTAAGTCTCGCCTTGTTGTGTAGAACCTTCAGGAAGTGGCGGTTTGCCCTGATTGCTTCATAAAATATGTTTCTCCATTTATGGAAACATATTATATGGTTCTAAAATATAATTGCAAGATTTCTTTTGGACCAGCTGGATTGTAAAGCCCATGTATCTTCCTCAACACGTTCTTACAGAATATATATATTGGAAGATGTAAAACCTAAAGTCAAGCGAAGCCATTATTTACAAAAAGGAGTCTTTAGGGTTTTAGGGTTTCGTGGTTAAAGCCTTGTGCTTTAATGTGTGCACTCCTAAGCTTTTAAGTATGGAGTTGCCTGTGTACCACTCCTAAGCTGTGAAGTACGGAGTCGGTTGTCTTTGTGTTCACTAAAGCGTGCGTTGCCTATATGTTAAGTAGTGAACTTGTGAGCCTTGCTTGTATCATGTTGAATTGTTGATACATGAAGGACGTAGGTGTTTGTACTGTGTACTGCTCCTAAGCCTTTAGGTACGGAGTTAGTTGTGTCTTTAGAGTGTGACTCTTGAAACAATAAACGAAAAGAACAATTGATAACAGTGCTGTCTGTACTGTTTGGTAAGGAAGTGAGCAGAGGTTCTCATATCTAGGAGTTCCTAGGTAGAGGTCTAGACGGGTAGTTACAAAGTGAGAAGTGCAAACGAGGAGTTTGACTTTGAATTTGTTTTACTTAGTGGATTTCCTTCCTGGATTGGTATCCCCCAGACTAGGGCAAGTTGCGCCGAACTGGGTTAACAAACTCACTGTGTTATTTATCTTTCTGCTGTGATTCGTTTATTTTGTGCTTTGCTACGCTGTGTTATTTTACTGTCATAAGTTCTGAGTTGACAAGTGCTCGGACAGTTGTCCTTACATTGTGCACAGCGTTTGTCTGTCTGGTTGCCAGGATTTCAGATATCAAAACCAATAGTACTGTAATAACACAAAACCACACATTGCGGTCAAAGACTTCCATCATATGAAGACAAATCTGGAGTATTTTATTGTAACTCTAACTTTTGTTTAAGTTTTATTCATCCTTTTTCATTCAAGTACAATCACATTAAGCCCGTTATATTGAACACGCTCATGGCAGGAAATCTGTTAGTGATTATGATCATATGCCGAGGGGTGCTGATAACATAAGTTTGGTAAACCCTTTTTTTTCTTTCCTAAAAGCAGTTGTGGGGGATCGGATCGTAACCCGCCCTACCAAGTTCAGAATCAAACTCCTTTGAACCAACCACTAATGGGTGTACTTACAATGGTTTTTCTTTGTATGTTCAACAACTATTGGATTAAACAACCGGTGAGGGTCGTCTAACTTAATAAGTGCATTACTACTTTTAAAAAAAACAACCAAAGTATGCAAACTTTCATTTTTGGATCATTCACTTATGTTCATTGATTTCCCACTTAGTTTGTGTTCAAGATGGTGCCGACTACCGAGATAAACTACTAAGAGTTACTTTAAAACTTAAATCCAAGACTTTGTCAAAATTAGTACTCAAATTAATCTTGCATACTTCTAAGAGTCTAAGGTGTTAAGACAGTACCAATTTTATAGAATCATTACTAAACCTTCAAAATGGAGCCTTAAAGTGCAGAACAACATATATACTCTTAAAGTGTCATGTCAAGTGTCAAACCAAAATTGTTTGTTTTTTTTTTATTATTAAAAAAAAAAGATATAACTCAAGAAACTGGGAGAATCAGATAACAATAAAAAAATATGCGAGAAAGGCTTAATTTACATGATTAAAAAATTTTTGAGTTTTTTTTTTGCATGAAATAGTGAAAGAAAGTGAAACAAGGCCTTACATCATCAACTAGGTTTTTCACCATTGAAAGCATATATCAACAAAAATCAGTTATTTATTTTCATCATCCTCGCTCCAAGTTTGTAAGTAATAAAGCAAGAGAAAAGAGTGAATATGAATAGATTGATTAAAAAACATGCATGTTCATTATATTAAGAGTACTTGACAAAAGACATAATGTTAAAAACAAACAAATGCTTGACAAGAAAGAAATAAAAAGCCTAGCGATCATAGGGATAAGCTTCCTAGTATCACCGACTTTAACTTGTTAAAAGCGAGTAGAGATTACCCTAATATCAAACTAACTCAGTCAAACCATTCTAGGGGCCATAAAGCTGGCACTTCCTTCAAACTCTTCTTCAACAATAACACGCACATTTGGAGCTGCGGGAAAGACAAAACCTGCTCTCTTAACAACATCCTTGAGAGGCTTGACAGTATTATCAGATTCAAGAGCTTTACCATTCAAGACAAAATCTAAACCTTCTCGATTCTTATCCTCTGACAATTCTAACAGTTTGTCCCAATCTGTGGTAGATTCATTGTGCATCCTTCAAGGAAATCATATTCATCCTTTTCTCCTTAGTATTTTTTCCTTCACCAATAGTCAAGCCTTGGAACTGAGTCCCATTAATAATACCTTGCGACATGTTGATAGCAGCTGCTCCATGGGGTAAAAGCAGATTTCTTGCAAGAATGGGCTTTCCATCCTTGAAACTCAAATTACCATTTTTCATCAACCTTTTGCACTTCATTCTTCAAACCATAGCAGTGTTCAATATCATGACCAGGTGATCCTGAGTGGTATGCACAGGAGAGATCAGGTCTATACCAGTATGGTAATTTTTCAGGTACTGACGGTGGTTACTTAAGTTGAATCCAGTTCTCCTCGAGTAAAGAAGGAAGCAAATCAACGTACAACATAGGAATTGGATCGTATCGAGTTGCCCTCTTCGGTGCAGTTGTCTGGTTTTTTTGACTGATGCAGAGTACGAAGTGGAACTTGGCATGAAACTTGTTGTGGAGCCTGTTGAAGTGGCTGCTGTTGATACTGTGACTTTGAGCTTTGTTGATTTTTGAAAGGCAAAAACAGTTGCTCAAGGAGAAGATGGTGGATATTCTGCGCCACCATTAATGATTCAATCAGAGTATTTTTCTTTTCCAATTCAACCCGAAGTGCGATGATTCTTTCAAGAAGTTGCAAATTCCTTTGCTCAAGACTTTCTATCCTCTCTTCACTGCTTTGCCCGAGTTCGGCGGCAATTCGACTTTGAATAAAAGCGTCAGACAGTTGTGAGAGAGCCATTTTGAACTGCGAAGAATGGAAGACTCGACTCAGATGTTTGAGAACAGGACCATGAATGTAAAATGATGCATGATAGAGAAAGTTTTGTTTTGTTTTTGATTCTCAAAGGACTTTAGGATATGAATCATGATAGACCCTATTTTTGTTTATAAATGATCAAAACAATTTTTTCTTTTTTTGTTCGAAAGCAACCTTTTTTTTTTCAAGGTCCATGATGATTGTAAGGTTTATAAAGAAATTCCTCTAAGTCCTTTGAAAACTAATGGAAAGAGATCTTCATGGATGCATGGATGAATGAGATGTGATGATGCAACAAGCACAAACATAAGCAAACATGGTTGGTTGAGATATCACAAAATTGGAGTCAAAAGGTAAACCACCCATAAGGTATGAACTATTGGCTTTCTTCTTCTTTTTTGTAACATGGGTTCTAAAAGAGTTCCCAACGTCATCAACTTTCCTTATCGAATACCAATGTCCATAACTGAACTTACGGCCAAATGAAATATCCAAGGGAAAGTCTCGATTGAGCGTGGTATCGCGGAACAACTAATCCAAGAACCTCTCGGCTTAGCCATCGCACCACACCCTAAAAAAGGCCAAGATGGGTTAAAGGTGCCTAAAGGTCCACAACATCTTCGGAATACACATCATAGCAACATCTACGTGAGCCTCACGTCGAAAAGAATACTACAACATGACCCCTCCATTGTGCGTAGTTTCATCACTTGTGATTATGTGCGAGACTGAACATTCGCCCATTCACTATGATCATACCACAACTATCTTATCGTGCACTCAAGCTCGGGTCAAGCTTATCTCAACTCATAAACCCCCCATAATATATAAAGTTTGTAAACATTTAAGCACATAGGAAAGCAATAAAGAAGAAAAAACTAGATAGGTTCAACCCTCTTAAGGAGAGCGTCCCCAGTGAAGTCGCCATTTTTCTGTTGCGGGGATTTTGGGATTTCCACCACTGCATTGACCTTTCATTTCCAAAGAGGGGAAAGTATCGAAAACTTATAAAGAGAGATTCTAAGGTACGGGGGTTAGTTACGCCTAGGGAAGGTTTTAGCACCCTAAACGTTCATAGTATTCTATGATAACCTCTAATTTATTACTTTTTATTTGCTTTTAATGTGCTTAAGAAATAGGGGAAAGAGTTGGTAAGAAATGGTAAAGAGATTGTATAGATAGAATAGTGTGTGATTAGTGGAGACTTAGATGAGAAGAGAAGATTATGACATGAATGTAAAAAAATGTTTGAAAATAAACCTAAGTCTAAACGTACGTCTAATGGGTATTTGGACTAAAAAAAAATTATTTAGAGGAAGAAGATGTTTTTATGTTGTTTTCTATTTTTCTAGAGAAGTTACTAGGCGCACCTCTTCGGAAATGAAATGTCGCGTTTACTTGGTTATTTAGCGATTGCGGAAAGCGGTAAAATTAAAATGCATGCAATGCAATTTTCTACTTCCACTTCGGGGTTACATTTCGCCTAAATACATTCTAAGAGCTTTGCGATAAAATAAACATGAATGAATGCAACATCTTAATGCAATGCAATATTTACAAGTTAAAAGGAATTATAGACGGAGCAAGACAAACATAAACTAAATTACCTAAAAACTATCTAAAATTAAAACTAAGAGGGATCCTAAATTAAGGTACTAAAACTCTAAGTCCGTCTCCATTAGCATAGGTATAGATTAAGTCCATATTTACCACTCAAACACAAAACATAGTATGCAATAATAATAAGAAATGAAGTAACTAGAAGAATAAATTGCAAGCAATGTAAAGAACATAAAATAAAAATAAAATGATGAATAAAGGGAAAAAGAACAAATTAAACTAATAATGATGAGAATAATAAAAACTGAACTAACAAATAAGAAAGAAGGAAGAAAAATGTAGAGAAAATAAAAAAAGGCAGGGAGGTATATCAGTAAAATTATAGGTGCAAGCAGTAAAGAAACAAAAAATAGACAAAAACCACAAACAGGCCCAGATCCAAACAAAAGGCCCAAAGCATTATGAACCGGTCAACTCACACTGAACTAGTCAATGGATCCAGTGTGGAACGCGCGCATGTAGATCCATAGGCTAACAACATCATCATCGTTGAATCATGATCAAACGATTCTGCTTCCATCATCAGATCAGACGAACAAAAATAAAAAGAAAGATCAAACGCACATAAATTAAAATGATTAAAAAGGACCTATCACATACATCCCCTTCTTCCAGCGGGCGAGTCACTGAATCAGTGACCGAGTCATGACTCGTCCGCCATGGATGAGTTCATCGATGCTTCAAAACCGAACCAAAAACAACGTATGAGTAGTCCATTTCACTCGATTTCTTGCGTAGATCTCAAATCTATACTTAGTTTTCAAAAAGGAATTATGAATAAATAAAAACGAACGATTAAAGTTTAGATCTAGAAAATCAATAATGGTTTGTACGCAAAATTGATGGAGACTGATATGTACATCAGCTTCCTTGTGCTTTTGCGGTTTCAATGAGCCAAGTTTTAACGAAAACGGAGTAGTAAATTGTGACAAATCGTCACCTCAAGATTTGAGTGAGTTTGGGTCTCGGTTTGTACGTTTCTGGGTCAAATCGGACGCTTTTCTGTATGATTTTAGGTTGTTGAAGATGATATGAGGCTTAGAGGATAGTTTAATTCGAGATTGGAGTGATTTTGAGGATGGATTGAATTTGGACAAGGGTTTGTACGTGAATTTTCTTTTCCTTTTTCTTTTTGTTTTTTGATTTTTTATATATTTGTGATTGGTTGGTTTTGATTGAAGGAAATGGAGAGAAATCAGTTTTTTGAGTGTTTGTGATTTTTGATGAATGAAAATGAAATGTGAATGAGATGTGTATTTATAGGAAAAAATTAAGGTAAATGGTATTTGTGTAATAACATTGAAATGATAAGATATTTTGGTAAAATGATAAAATGAAGCTATTTTGATTTATTTTCAATTAGAAAATAGGATATATGATGGAGATGAGGTGAGGTGGCGGATGGTGAGTGGTCTATGTAAAAAGATTCCCTTGAGGTGGAAAATAACATTTTTTATTTGTTTTAAAAGAGATAAAGAGATGATATTGATGAGTTATGAGATAGGGCAACTTGTGCTCTACTCCTTCCTCTCTTGGCATATTTTTAAAATAAATATAAATGAAAAAAAAATTGAACTAAAATGGATGGGAATAAAATATAAATGTAAATATTTTTGATATTTTTGAAATATGCAATAATAAAATATAAAATGCGCGTAAAATAAGAAAAAGACAATTTTTTTGATATTTTTGGACTTTTACGCTAAAATGCGAACTATTTAAAATAAACGAAATAAAAGATGAAATTTTTAGAAATAAAAGAAAATTTAAGAAAAATGATAAAATTATGAAAATGAAAGAAAAATGCATGAAAAAGAAATAAAATATTTTTTGTATATTTTTGTGCATGAAATTGTAACTCGGATTTATAGGTCCAAAATTAGGGTACAACAGGTAGTACCAATTAATTCTTATAAGCCATCCTTCAACCATGCAGTCCCATACCTGCACAGCCTCAGGATTCCTCTCATTCTGATGTCATTTATCTAGAAGCTGCCACGAGCAGCTCATTGTCATGCCTTGTGCACTGGCGATCACTCCCCGCCCTCGTCAGCCTCGGGTATTACATGTCCACCAACTTCTGCTTGGTTCCTCCCCGAACCACATCGTACTGGGAGAGGTCTGCTCTGATACCATTTGTAACATCCAGACTGCTTTCGGATGACCGACTGACCCCACAAACCAACACTAGTCTTTTCAGCATGTTTTGTCGTCACTCACATGCATTCTAGGAAACTTCCCAGAAGGTCACCCATCCAAACACTACTCCAAGTTAAGCACGCTTAACTATGAAGTTCTTATTTGTTGGGCTCCCTAAAAGAAGATGCATCTTGTTGGTATAGGTAGTACCAATTAATCCTTATAAGCAAAGCCGGCCTCGATATTTTGGAGGCCTTGTTCGAATTTAGAAAATGGACCCTTCATAAAAAAATGATATTTTTTTTTTAATAAAACATCTTATATTTAAATTATATACAATATAAAATATAATCATGATTGTAAATAACGTCGAAAAGAAATATATCATAACAAGGATTAAATTTATTACCAAGATTTAAATGATATAACGATTGAGTCTAAAACTTTTCCTTTATTTTAATTTAATTTAAGAGTTTAATTGTTATGCACTGAAGGTGTAAATTTTTTACACATACATTCAATCAAATCAAACCATATTACCACTTTTATAACCAAGTTTCTAAAATGTGTCTATAAATTTCTACATGGCATGATTTAATTGAATGCGTGTGTAAAAATAATTACACTGTCGGTGTATATAAATTAAATTCTTAATTTAAATTAAAAGAATTAAAACTAAGCATAAAAAAACGTAAAAGTTAAGAATTGAACCATTGACCTTGCACTCCCAATTAACATAATTAACCACTAGTCTATTGATACACATATGACATTTATGAACATTAAAAATATATAACTATTATTATTAGATTTTAGAATTTTGAGGCCTTAAAAATTCGTCGAAATTTTGAGGCATTGTTCGAGCCGCTCACCCCGCACATGTGTTGGGGTCGGGCCTGCTTATAAGCCATCCTTCAACCATGCAGTCTCATACCTGCACAGCCTCAGGATCCCTCTCATTCCGATGTGGATTCAGTCTTTTGCCTAGAAACTGTAAGGAGCCGCTCATTGTCATGCCTTGTGCACCGACGATCACTCCCCGCCCTCGTCAGCCTCGATATTACAGGGTAAAAATGACTTAACTTATCAATCTTTGTTGTTTCTTAATCCACTTGCATAACTATAAAAGAACAACAACTTAGGGACGAAGGGAGTACTAAATTTATAATTATAGGATAAAGAGGAATTACTTTCAACATAGAAATAAGATAAGAGAATAAAATTAAATTTAGCAGTCTCCGTAAAATCAACAATTTATTCTCATAGTATTGATATTATGATTAGAATATGAACCGCGATAAGCACAATTTTTACGTTCCGATATGATAAAATTTTGTACATTAATAATTTCCATTGCACTCAGAGCACAAATTAAAATATCTAAATAAAAAATTGTATTCAATAATACAAAAAATATAATATTTTAAAAAATTAAACGCATAGGTTCTAAAAGAATAATTTTACTTTTCTCTTTTTATTATTATTTTTTGGTACAAGTAAATGTAGTTATATGCCAAGATTAAAAGAAAATAACTATATTTACTTGTACTAAAAAAGAAAATGAGTATGTACCAAAAAAAAAATGAGTAAAAGAAATGATAAAAAATTGAACAAAGAGAAGCAAATCCATTTTATAAATAAATAATGTTTTGTGGACATGCAAATTATTTTTGGAGGTAGCGAAAAAATAAATACAAGTAAAATTGATTGAATCATTGACTTATTGGATAGCCTTCTGACAACACTGGCGTTAAATTTTCTACCATTACATCGATCGTGATAATGTCATGGTGGAAAAATTATACCTTCATCTACCTTATGAACCTTTATTTAAATAATATTTTATACCTGAAAAAAAAAAAATTCAACATCAATACCCTATTGCCCACGCATAAAGTCACAAATTTATTATAATTCAATGTTATTAAAAAAAAGTAATATATTTTTAATTCCTACAAAATCTTGAGATTTCAAGCTTCGTTCCTCAAAAAAAATATATTCACTTTTAATTAGTTTATAGAGACTATTTTGAGGAACTAAAGTTATTATTATTTTTTTGTAAAAAGTTTTCAAAATAGAGACTATTTTACAAATTTTAGTATTATGGAGGACTAAAGTTACAATTAAAATTTAATAGACACTATACACTTTATAGAATGTAATTTTGTAGAGATTAAAATCATACACCTAGGAATCTTGTAATATTGTTTTTATTTTATCAAACTAAGTTTTCTATGTTGTTTTCTTTTATTTTTAAGCATATGTATGATTAATTTTTTTTGTCATATAATTACAGAATTAAAATAGTTTTAGAATAGAGTTTGGATGAGTCTAGTGCTTTACTATGTTATCAAATAAGTTTACAATAAGTCAACTCTAAAGGTTTGATAGTAAAACCGTAAAGGTAGGTGTTAAAATGGTAAGACTGGACAAGAACCTTAAATCATGCGATTAATATTCTAAAGAAAAATGCTACGTTACATTTTTTGTCTCTTAAGTTAATTTTTGATTTAAATTAGGTTTTTAAGTTTTTTGTTTTTGTTTTTTTAATCCCTTCATTAGGTTTAAATTATAACTATTATAAAATTTAATTTTTTTCGTTTTTATTTTAGTCCTTTAAGGTGTTGCATACCTTAATCAATTAAGTTACAAAATTTTGAAAAAAAATTCTTTCTATTGGAGACAAATATATCTTAATCTTAACATTCATAATTTAAGGGATGAAAGGGCCCAAAATACATAATTTTAGAAACTAAAATGACAAAAAAAAATTGAAGGTATCAAATTATATATGTAATTTGATACCTTCAATTTACATATATAATTATCTATTCATATATATATATATATAATTTTTTTTTTATTTTTTTGACAAAATATATAAATTATTTATTATATAATATTTTTAATTTAAAAGATTAAAATGAATAAAGAACTTAAGGAACTAAAGTGAATTTTAAAATTAACTTAAGCATCAGTAGAATAACTACTCTAAAAGGGTTCTAGCAATAAGGTAAACTATTAGAATATGAAATCATGTTGGTTTAGAATGGACTTGTTATGGACCAGGCTAAAGTTCAATCCAACAAGCAAAGACTCAATTCATCTCAAATGTACAAATTGACATAAAAGTATTGTTCACCTCCATCGATACTTATGGTGTATCCACCCACAGCGGAATGGTGACTCATTATACTATTTTGGTGACGTGCCCTCGATAGTGGAATTGTCGCTCCTCTCATGCAAATGACACTCTCATTTGTCCTATGTATACCCTTGAACCATCACTCTCCAGGTACACACACTCTTTTCTCAAGTAAATACTAACTTGATCGTCAGAGTGCTAGCCTTTTTGTAGGTCCCTCCTCCTTGACGAGGTCGGTACCCAAATCTCACCACAAATCACCAATCAAGATCTGACATTTCCTACCGATACCCATAAAGAACAAAAATGAAAAAAAAAAGATATCCCTAAAGGTACATATAAACATAAATAACTCACAAAATTCATCTTTGCACTGAAAATAATAATGACCTATCTGCAGGGGACAATCACTATCAGAAATACAGGGTATATTTGCTGCATTATGAAAAAGAAAAGCAATTTATTAGAGGTAGAATAATAATGTTATTTAGGCAATAAATTTGAAAACTTGAAAATGGTGTGAAATCTGTCATACTTCTTGAATAAGGTGCCCGATTGGATGAACTAAGAAAAAATGAAAAAGGTGGTAGATTGGATTCAACAAGAAACAACGAAAGAAACATAATCAAAGCATAAACAAACATGATAATTACATCCATAGTTTTCCTATTTTTCATTTTATAAACATGATGACATTTTTTTAACTCTATATAAGTAAAAATTTGAAGCTTTGTTAATAATAATTTTTAGTTCTTTGGAGTTACAACTTACAAGAAGCCATTTTGTTAAAAAGGAATTAATATTAAATGTCTCAATCAAATATATCATGTTTAAAATTGTAATTAATGTTAAATGTCTCCAATTAAATTCATTATTTTTATTATTAAACTTCATTATATAATTTTTTATCTATATTTTGGCCTTTCGTAAAACTTGGGAAAAATCTTAAAAGAGAAATAATAGTAATTAATGATGGAAAATATTATTTGTATAAATAATGCATTATATAGGTGGAACACAATTATTCATATACTGCTTGTAAAAAAAAACATATTCATATACTAAATGTATGATTGGATAATTTTTTTTTTGTTAAATTTTGTTGCGATGATAATACATGTGTGACATCCAAAAAGGTGGATGCTTTTAAAAATTAAGTGCAAAATTAATTTTTTTTTTGATAAGCAAAGAATGATATTAATAGGAGTACAAGAGGTACTCAACCCTTACATGTCAAGACAAGTTACAAAGCGCCAAGTAGCGCATTCAAAGGATTACAGCACCAATCAGAAAAAGTGACATCACAACTAAGACGCAACCGTCCGACAACCCAAAACCAAGAAATATATCTAATCTGTTCAAACAAAACAACCGCATCAAAATCTAGTCCCCTAAAGATGAAATTATTCCTCATGCGCCAAAGGCACCAAGAAGTGCAAAATTAATTTATAATGTTCATTTATTTATAAGCACGTGATTATTTTCTTTTCGATTTCTTAAGAGCAATTATAATAAATTAATTTTGATACGATAATAGAACTAAGTTTCTAAACATAGGACTCTAGTCACTTTATACTTAAAGAGACATCATATTTGATCATTACTTTAGTTGTGGAGAGCTGTCCCAACAAGGCTAATAACAATGCTCAAAAGTTTGAAAGTATAATACCCTATATTAATTTCTAAAATAATAATACATAATGATATGTCTGGTGTTGGATTAAATGGAATAAATTAAATAAATAAAAGATCTAATATAACACCCATACTAGATTTTCCTGTGTTAAATCAAAGGTGGTTTAAGAAAAGTCTTTAACGGCTTTGATGATAACATTTTATATAGAGAACAATTGATACTCTGATGTGTGTTCTTCATGTGCAGGAAATGAGATTAAAAGATATGCTTCTGATAGAAGAAATCTTTGTATTTAATGAACATACATGAGGGTCAACTCTGATGATCAACCAATTATGATGGAAAAGAATGGTTCTGATCTAAGTCTTTGAGTCATGATAGTCAACTATGATTAAGAAAAGTAAACTTTGATGATGGACTTCTAGGACAAGCTCTAGTCAAGACACTTCAAAAAATCATAGACTGGGTTATTGTTTTGAAGACATCTTTGATAGAGTGAGTTCTGATGAAGATTAATCAAGTGAATACTTTGATGGGTTTAAGATTCACACAAGATTACAATAAGGACAATGGTCAAATGTTGTCCTTTTCATGAAGACCCTGCCTTAACTGACAAATTTTCTTGCATCATAAGAATGCCAAAGCAACATTAGAGAAATTGTATTAGAATTCTCAACGAATGATTCCCCTTACTGCAAAGTCATTGGAATTATTGAGTAATTGGATTGATCAAAAGGAAAAAGATTCAAGTTGCTGGTTAGCTTGAAAAGAAAACATATGAGCTGGCAATCTCTCAAGCAATGACTATTATCTTTTCAAGCAACATATATCCTTCTTCAACAATAGCTATCACAACCTTTTCAATATAAAAGGACTCTAAGCATTTGAAGAACATAACAACGTACATACACAAAACGTTTAAATCTTTTAC
Organism: Trifolium dubium; assembly: GCA_951804385.1. Taxonomy (NCBI): domain Eukaryota; kingdom Viridiplantae; phylum Streptophyta; class Magnoliopsida; order Fabales; family Fabaceae; genus Trifolium; species Trifolium dubium. The sequence goes on along the minus strand of OX638062.1, from coordinate 23,224,616 downwards.
TCATGCAAGAACATTCAAATATTTTCTAAGTGTTAGAAAATCTAAGCTTACGACTCTTTGAGTCTTAAGTTAAGCAAACAACTTATGTTGTATTCATTTGTAAAATTCCTTAGTTGTAAGCAAGAAGAAAGTCCTTCAGTGTAAGGCAGGAATACTTTTGACTTATGTGTCTTGAGCAACGAAGTCAGATGAGTGCATTTGAACAACTGTAATCTTGTGTTATTATAGACGGGACTGGACATAACCTCTAGTTCAGGGGTAAAATTGATGTGATAAATATTTACGAGCATTATGATCACTTCTTAAAGTACAAATAAACATACAAAACTGAGTTTTGATTTTTTGATAAAATTGTTCAAAGATAGAAAACAACCCAGACATGTTTTTCATTAAAAATATCTACGTACAACGAGAAAAATCATCGATAAAAGTAACAAAATACTTTGACTAAAATGTAGAGATAGTATGAGATGCACCCCATACATCAGAGTGAACTGAAGCAAAAGAGGACGAACCGCATTTATTGAATCGATTGGGAAAGTGACTACGAGTGTGTTTCCATAAAAGACACAACTCACAATGTAAATTAGACAACTTAGATAAACTTGGTACCAACATTTAAAGTTTAGAAAAACCTGGATGACCCAATTGAGCATGGATAATAAGAAAAGAATTTGTGGCAAAGCATGTATTGTATGTCAAAGATGGGTAGTAAAGGCCTTGAGATTCTCATCTAGCTCCAATCATTTGTCCTGAACTCTGATCTAGCATGGTAACATTATTTGTTGTTCTTTTGATTGTCAAGAATTTTGCAAAAGCAACATGTTCAAAAAGATGTCTCACACATCTTGTCTCACACATCTTGTCTACGACATCTGGTCATTGTGTGTGCGTGTGCTACAAGTTTGTTACAGATTTTAAGGATTGATTGGTTAGTTCGTGAAGAATAAATATATTCAAACTTTATTTGTTTAATTATTTTTTTGTTGAAGATTTTTTTTTTGAAAAGATTGAAAACAAATATTTCAAACAAATATATTTTAAAGATATTTTGGTGGCTACACTACAAGTGTTCCAAACAAATAATTCTCTTCAAATTGTTTTTGGTTATATGTTGCAAGCACTTTAAACAAACTAAATCTCCTTTGAAGATTTTTTGGAGTGCCTTTGTTTTTGTTTGAAAATAAATCTTTGGAAAAGATTTAATTACAACAAACTTTTGAAGTCAATATCTTTTGAAGCCCTGAAGATTATTCACTCATCAAACTCTATAAATAGAGTCTCAAACATAACAACAATACTCACGAGAAAAATCTTAGAAGTTCTTAGAGTTTTGAGAGCATTGTTTGTTTTTGGTCATTGTTTCTTGTACACTAATCTAGCGCGTAGTCGTGATAGAGTTAACATTATTTAAGATCGTGGAACTTAATTTGTGGTGCTTTGCACTTTCTTTTGATCTTAGCTACTAAGGTTTAGAGATTTGTTGAAAGGTTTTTCAACATTAATTGTTATCGAGTTGTACTCTTTAATCACTCTGATTAATAATTGGTTAGGAAAATCACATATTTAGGGGGAGTCCTAAGTAATTTCATTGGGCTAGTTTTAGTAAAAGGCTTTGAATAAGGGGTTATTCAAATTAGACCTATAGACTAAGTACCACGATAGAGTGAAAGTTACTTTCCTGGACTGATATCCCGAAAAGTAGGTGAATTAGCACCGAACTGGGTCAACAATTAGTTGTGTACTTTATTGTTTTCCACATATTACTTTTGTTTACTGTTGAGCGTCAAAAAGTCATACAAGTTGTCTTTGACATTTTGTAAAACATCTTTCCCACTAGGAAACAAGAATTACAATTGGCATCAGAGTAGGCACCCTGCTTTGATTAGGGCGAGCTCCAGGGAAAGATATTATATTCCCCATGGATGAAGATAAAGATGAAGGTTCTTGCAACAAATTATCATTTTGTTGAATGATGTCAACAATTACTTGTGTACTTTATTGTTTTCCTCCTATTACTTTTGTTCACTGTTGCACGACAAAAAGTCATATAAGTTGTCTCTAACATTTTGTAAAACATTTTTCCCATTGGGGAACTAGAATTACAATTGGCATCAGAGTAGGCACCTTGCTTTGATTAGGGGGAGCTCCAGGGAAAGACATTCTATTCCCCATGGATGAAGATAAAGATGAAGGTTTTTGCAACAAATTATCATTGTTGAATGATGTCAACTATGTTTGAATATTTTTTTTTTGAAAAGATTGAAAATAAATATTTCAACCAAATATATTTTAAAGATATTTTTGTTGCTACACTACAAGTGTTCCAAACAAATAATTCTCCGAAGATTGTTTTTGGTTATATTTTGCAAGCACTTTAAACAAACTAAATCGCCTTTGAAGATTTTTTGGAGTGCCTTTGTTTTTGTTTGAAAATAAATCTTTGGAAAAGATTTAATTACAACAAACTTTTGAAGTCAATCTCTTTTCAAGCCCTGCAAATTATTCACTCATCAAACTTTATAAATAGAGTCTCAAGTACAACAACAATACTCACCAAATATAAAGAGAAAAATCTTAGAAGTTCTTATAGTTTTGAGAGCATTGTTTGTTTTTGGTCAATGTTTCTTGTACACTACTCTAGCGCATAGTCGTGATAGAGTTAGCATTATTTAAGATCGTGAATCTTTATTTGTGGTGCTTTACACTTTCTTTTGATCTTAGCTACTAAGGTTTAGAGATTTGTTGAAAGGTTTTTCAACATTAATTGTTATCGAGTTGTACTCTTTAATCATTCTCATTAATAATTGGTTAGGAAAATCACATATTTAGGGGGAGTCCTAAGTAATTTCATTTGGCTAGTTTTAGTGAAAGACTTTGAATAAGGGGTTATTCAAATAAGACCTATAGACTAAGTACCACGATAGAGTGAAAGTTACTTTCCTGGACTGATATCCCGAAAAGTAGGTGAATTAGCACCGAACTGGGTCAACAATTAGTTGTGTACTTTATTGTTTTCCTCATATTACTTTTGTTTACTGTTGAGCGTCAAAAAGTCATACAAGTTGTCTCTGACCTTTTGTAAAACATTTTTCCCACTAGGGAACTAGAATTACAATTGGCATCAGAGTAGGCACGTTGCTTTGATTAGGGCGAGCTTCAGGGAAAGACATTCTATTCCCCATGGATGAAGATAAAGATGAAGGTTCTTGCAACAAATTATCATTATTGAATGATGTCAACTATGATTATTGGAAAGGAAAAATGACTGCTTTGTTAAAATTCCTTGGTAGAAGTACTTGGATGTCGGTTAGAAGGAGATGGACACAACCCGTTGTTGTTACAAAAGAAGGCACATCAACTACTGCGCTGAAGGATGAGGATGAATGGTTTAAAGAAGAAGAAGAGGCCACACTTGCAAATGACAAAGCTTTGAATGCTATCTTCAATGGAGTGGACATGCATGTCTACAAATTGATAAATTCTTGTATTGTTGCTATTATTCCTTTGGTTATCATACATTTTGTGCAAACAACATGTTATACAGGATGTCTGAGACATCTTGTCACAGTCTGTATGCACCAGTACAATTAGATCATAATTGTGCGTTTTGATTTATTTTAATCAACAAACTTTAAGGATTGACTGTTATTTACTTCGTGCATAAGAAATATATTCAACATTTATTTGTTTCAATATTTTTGTTGAAGATATTTTTGTTGAAGAATATTTGTTTGAAAAAGATTGTTTTTCAATATTCCAAACAAATATATTTTTCTTGCTGCGCCTACTTCACTCCAAACAAATATATTTCAACAAAGATAGTTTTAGTAAGCGCCATCAGATTGCTCGGTACAACATGAAGTCGGTTTTATTTTAAATCTTTGAAAAAAGATTTTGTTGAAGAATTATGCAACAAACTTTTGAAGTCAATCTTTTATTGAAGCTTGAAGCCCATGACATATCAACTACTATATATAGAGGTTCAAGCTCCACAACAAAGACTCGCCGATTTACAGAGATCAAATTTAAGAAGCTCTTAAAGTTTTAAATCGAGTCTTTTGTTTGTTTTTTTTATTTGTTCTTTCTGTGCAAGTTCTAGCTCGTAGTCATGATAGAACTCGTACTGTTATTATCGAGTTGTTCTCATCTTTCAACTTGATTAAAAATTGGTTGGGAAAACAACATATTTAGCGGAAGTCCTAGATAATTTCATTGGGTAATTTTTGTGAGATGATTTGAATAGGGCTATTCGAATAAGACCTATAGACTAGTGAGGGGTTTACCAAGAAAGTATGATCCTTATGGGAATCATAGCTATGCCCAGGTAGTTTCATATTAGCAAGAAAATGGGTATTCTGAATGAATAAACGCTAAACGATATTTTATTGATATTGATATATTAATAAATCTATTGAATAAACAGGAACTAGCTCAACTTGTAGGGAAGAAACAAGCTACGTACTACAATAGAGTTAAGGTTGCTTTACTAGATTAATATCTCCTAGAGTAGGTGAGTTAGCACCGAACTGGGTAAATAATTACTTGTGTTCTTTATTGTATTCCTGATATTACAATTGTTTACTGCTGTGCGACAACAAGTCTTACAAGTTGTCTCAGTCATCTTGTTAAACATCTTTCCCACCGGGAGGAACTAGAATTTCAATTGGCATCAGAGCAGGCACCCTACTTTGATGGAGATTCTTGAACAAACCACCATTTTTGAATGGTGCCAACTTTGATTATTGGAAAGGAAAGATGACTGCTTTCTTAAAATCACTTGGCATAAGCACTTGGAAGTGAGTTAGAAGGGGATGACCGCCACCTATTGTTGTTACCAAAGAAGGAACATCAACTACTGCGCTGAAGGATAAGGATGAATGGTCTAAAGAAGAAGACTTGGCAGCACATGCTAATGACAAAGCATTGAATGCTATCTTCAATGGAGTGGACAGACATGTCTACAAATTGATAAACTCATGTCTTATTGCCAAAGGAGCATGGACAATTCTGCAAAATACTTATGACGGTACATCCAAAGTAAAGGTATCCAGGTTACAACTCATAAATAATAAATTTTAGAGTATGAAGATGGATGAAGATGAAACTATACATCAGTTCAATTCAAGGATTCTAGATCTTGCAAACTCATCTTTTATCTTAGGAGAAAAGATACCAACTAAGAAAATAGCAAGAAAAATACTTAGATCTTTACCAAATAAATTTGACATGAAGGTAACTGCTATTTAAGAAGCTCAAGACATAAGTACTATAAGTATATATGAGCTACTTGGCTCCTTGCAAACCTTTAAGATGGGCTTGAATGATAAAGCTGAAAAGAAGGATCAACCTACGAAGGAGACTATAGACAATGTCTTAGATGTTGTTAAATTAATAAGTAAAGAGTTCAACGAAATTTTCAAGAAGTTTGACAGAAGATCCAGACATATGATCGGACGAATTGCGTAAATAAAATCAGTGATTGTAAGTGCATAGTTGTGTCGCGTAGTTTTAAAAGATTATCGAACCCAAATGACCAATGTTGATTACCGTGATCTATTTTTACTTTGTAAATCTAAGGCTAGTGATTAAAGTTGAGGTTTGGTTGTCAGGTTTATAAATTAGAATTAAATAAGATTAATTATTAAATGAATTACAAGGATGTGATATTAGTTGCTTCAGTATTTAATTTGTGCTAGGTAAAAAGTTTAGTTTTCAAAAGAATTATGTTGTTTAAAAAACACTAATCGCAGCTCTCGCTAATTCGACTAGTATTATATTTATATAAAATAAATGCCGGCTCTCGCTCACTTCCACCTATTTTATAAGAATACTATTTGGAAAACAATATAATTTCACTAATCTTAAATTGCTCTCGCGGTCTTTAGAATTAGTGCTCAGTTTTTACTATCTGATATAAACCGCAGCTCTCGGTAATTTGGTTTATGCCTTAAATAATTCTCACTCTCGTGACAAATTATGGAAACGCATAATTAAAAATTGATTACGGAAAACACATTAAATATGATCGCACAAACTAACTACCGAACCCTATTAGCTCCTAATCTCACATCCTAACAATATTAAATTAGCTAGACATAACTAAAACTAAAACTAAAGACAAAATAAAATAAATATATACAGAAATTAAACAAAACATAATAAACTAATAATTAAGACGGAAAATAAATAAAAGAAGTAAAATAAATAAAGACAAGAAAATAAATAAAAACAATAATTAAAAACAAAATAAAATAAATAAATAAAACCTGAATTAATAAAATGACTATGAGTACAGAGACCAAAACAACAACTGGAAAGATTATAATATTGAGATTATACAAAGCTAAGAACAAATAGTCCTAAGTTTATCTCTCAAACAACTCAAAGTAGTTGGCAATCTTAGTGTGTTTCAATTGTGAAAAAATGAGACCAATTTATACTAATATGCCACCACCTAAAAGCTAGAATTGGCCGATGTGGGCTTCAATTCGTGTGGCCTAACACACGATTGATCTAATGACTCGCGGGCCCTAGGAGTGGTGGCTCAGGCCACAAGTTGGATGGTAGCTAGCGCGCGTGGGAGGGCTTGGTGGGCCCGTGGGCATGGCAGGATCCATGCTGCGCGCGTGAGAGAGTATGTGGTGTGGGCCCAGCTGTGTTTTCGCGTATTTTTTCGTGTCTTTTTGGTCTAATTTTCTTCATTTTGATGAATGTGTTATTTTTAGCTGGTACCGGGATAACTAACTAAATACATAAAAATACCATAGTGATACAACGAAAATGTGGAAATAAATAATAAAAACATGTATTAAATTAACTAAATAAATAGTACATTTTCCGGTATATCAAACTCCCTTAAACATGAACCATTGCTTGTCCTTAAGCAAAAAAATATATCTTTTAGTGATAGAGAAAACAAAACAACAATGTCATCCTTATAGTCATATATTGAGTCTCGGCCAAACCATGCAAATTTAGAATTTAACTTACTAGAAATACCATTGATGCACAAATCAGATTTATCACCTTAAATCTCTCACTTATATAGACCGTTTGAAATCATGTTGCGATGTCTAAACTTACTTTTTATTTCCTTTTACATCACCCTCTTTGATCCACTTGACAAACATATTAAGCCTGTTGTCTATTCACACACACATGGTAGGAAGTCTGTTAGCGATTGTGATCCGATTACTTTTCTTTTTTCATATATATTTGATATATTACTACTTAACACAGGAATATTTTATATCTTGAAGGTGTTTATCGTAGTTTGGCTAAATAATGACCGGGTGAAGGTTACCTAACTTAGTATGTACGTGAACTCCTTTTCGGACTTTATTTTTCCTTTTATAGCTTTTTGATCGAAATCATTCACTTATATTCGTTGACTCTCCTACTTAGATAGTGATCCTAGATGGTGTCGACCGCCTTATGGATTTACTCAAAGATTAGTATAGGGTCATGAAATTTAAGTTGAGGTAAAGCAAATATCCAATTTGATCTACATATTTAAGAAATTTAATGTGTAAAAAATGATAGGTGTAAGCATGGTTAAGCTAGTATGAAAATTTTATGAGAAAATATATATTAATTTACACTCTGTATTTAAAAAAATTTAATTTGATGATATTCAATTGAATGAATCTATAATAAACTTAGGTAAATCACTGAATGTGGGAGTTGTTTTTTTATCTAATAAAAAAATGTGTTAGTTTTGTGATATGCAAATGCAAGGTTCTATATTCCTTTGTTTTTTTAATTTTTGAAATTTACACGTTGATTATTACAAAATAAGTTAAAACAAGATGAGAGAATGTTGAGAAAATATATCTTAATTTACATTGTATTTAAAAAAATTGGAGTTCACTAAATGTGAGAAATTTTCTTCTTTTTTTTTGACAAAAAAATGTGAGATTTGTGATATGCAAGGTTGTCAATTTACATGTGGTTTACCATGTAAAGAGTTGAAACAAAAAAGTGAGAGAACGATAAGAAAATATATCTTAATTTACACTGTATTTAATAAAATGTAGTTTGATGAGATTCAACTGAATGAATCTACAATAAACATAGAAAGATCATTGAATATGAGAGTTTTTTATTTACTTATGAAAATGTGTTAGTTTTGTGATATTAAGGTTGTCTATTTATATGTATTTTTTTGTTTATGAAATTTATATATGAATTACGAAGAAACAAGTTGAAACAAGGTGATAGAATGATGAGAAAATTATCTTATTTTACATTGTATTTAAAAATATGTAGCTTAACATATGTTGAATAATTCTATAATAGGTTGCAAAATATGGAAGTATTTTTCATTTTAAGATAAGTTAGACAAATTTTTCATTTTTTTTTTGGTAAGATTCCTTAAACAGATTTTTCATTTGAATTTTTTATTAGAAAAATTCATTTGAAACTTTTATAAAAAATTTGCCACTTTCCAATCTAAAAGTTTATTTTAGTAGATTAAATATGTTTTAGTACTTCCTATTTTTCAAAATTTTAAAAATTATTTTATTATACTTCAACTTTTTAAAAAAATCTAAAGTTACTTTGTGTTTGTTTACAATCATAAAAATTTATTTTGATTCCATTGACTTTACTTTGCACATAGTTATTGATGTTTAAAAAAAAAAAATTTGAAAAAAGCTATTTGAAATAACTTTTCATTTTGAAGAAAAAAACGATTGTTTTTAAAAAAATTATTTTTAAAAAATCTGAAACAAAAAGAAGTAAAATAAAAAAAGTGATTTTTTTTATAGAAAAAATAGATTTTTTTGAAAAAAAAATCTAAATTAAACACACCCTTAGAGATTTTTTTTGTAGAGATTTTGAAGAAAATCTAAAATTACTTTGTGTTTGTTTACAATCATAAAAATATATTTTGATTCCATTGACTTCACTTTGCACATGATTAGTGATGTTCAAAAAAATAAATTTTGAAAAAAACTATTTTTTTTTGTCAAAACCGGGGTATCCACCGCCGAACGCAATGACTATTCCCTCGCTAGATTGGAGGCACCTCGATAGGTGGGATAGCTGGCTCAAGAACTTTTTTTTGAACAAGCCAAAATGAGATTATATATATATACCAAAAAGATCAAGGTCGACCTCCAGCACAAGGTGTGCTAGAAATAGATCACCATAAGTACATCAAGAGTCGAAAAACCAAACAAACAACCAGTAGATACAAATCAAATACCCAAACATAACAAAGGGTTCACCCACCAACTATGTAGGTTCACCCCTATCCTTGGATACTGAGTCCTCAACCAACAAAAAGAAATTTTGGGGTGGCAAAATGGATGGATGGATGGATTTGGATTTGGATTCTAATGGATGGATAAAAATAATCCATAAAATAATCCATTAATACATTACAATCCATTAAATTTTTAGGAAAATAAATCCGATCCGATCCATCCAATTAACAAAAAATCCATCCAATCCATCCATTAACATATTTAAATGGATGGATATCCATCCGATCCATCTAATTTTCAAAATTTCCTTTTTTATTTTATTTGTAAGTATAAATTAATTTAAATAATGAATGATCCGATAAATTTTAAATTTAAGGTGGATGGATTAAATTCATCCAATCAATTAGTGGATGGATTCGATCCAATCCAATTACAAAATAAATTTCTTTGTGGATGGATAAATTAGTGGATGGATTGGATGGATTTTAGTTTAATGGATTATTTTGCCACCCCTAAAAAGAATACCGCTTGATCAGGTCCAACATAAGCGGGGCCGATTGCACCAAATTTTTGAAAAGGCGTTGATTGCGCTCTTTCCAATTAATCCAAACACAAACAAGCCAAATAAGCTGCATGAAAGATCTCCAATCCCGACGACCACCCACGACCCAAGACCTGACCAACGACCATAAGGCGCCGAAGACTCCGCAAGAAAAGAACAAATGATGGACTGTCTCAATGCCTCCATGATCGACGATTTGTGTATCAATAAATATTTTATAACTGCAAGTGCACAGTTTCGTCGTTGAGTTTTAAAAGATATCGAACCACAGAGACCAATAGTCGAGCTACCGTATTTCTGTCGTCACGATGTAAATCTAAGGCTACTAGTATTTTAGATTTGTTTAGAATTTTAAAAGAAATTAAATTAAAGAATTAAAATTAATTAAAGCGGGATATCAGTATGTAACTTAATCAACCTTCGGGAATTTAATAAATTAATAGCGCGCGGAAAAAGGTTTATTTTTCATAAGAACTTTCTCAATTTAAAGGTCTAAACCTCACACTCTCGTTTTGTTGATAAAAACCATACTTTCTAAGCTAGGAGTTTTACTGTCACTTTTCTACCACCTTAGCTTCGAAAGTATATTTTGAAAATCAATTAGTTCTAATTAATCCTAACGTGGCTCTCGCTCGTTCAAAGATTAATATCAAATTCCTACTATCTAGTTAAAACCTCAAACTCTCGCTCTATTGATTTTAACCTTAGTTGCTTTCTTTTACTCTCGTTCAAAAACTTTGAATTAAATTAGGAATTTGAATCAGAAAAATAGTTTAATAAGTGCGCACTAAATCATTATTAAATTCCCTTCGGAGAATTAATTTACATACCGATATCTAGGAATTTAGCTAGACATAACAAAGGAAATAAACAAATAAAAACGAAAATTAAATAAGACATAAATAAATAATTAAATAAAAACCTGAAAATAGAAATTGCTGGAAACTTGAAATAAAGCTGCTGGAATTAATCGGAATAATATTCTTGACAGGAAAGTGGAAACAGAACTGAAAACGGATTCCCGGTGTGGAAATACCGTTACTGTAACCAGAAACTAAAACTGTACTGAAAATAAAGAAAATAAGGTGTGATCAAATCTGATTTTTGAGCTTCTATTTATAGGGGAGATTTGACTTGCACGATCCTCTTTTTAGGGAGAGGATAAGCTTGTTTTTGATCTCATCCAATTGTCGTATGATAGGAACAGAAAATGGATCAGACGAATGCCTCTTCCCCACGTCACGCAAAAATCTGTTTTACTAGGCTTTGCAATTGGTGGCGCTCGCCACCACTTCTGTGGCGCTCGCCACTGGGCCTTGTAATTGGTGGCGCTCGCCACCACTCCTGTGGCGCTCTTCACTGGGCAGATTTGGGAAAATGCCCATTTTTGCTGGGCTCCTTTGTGGGCTGCGCGAATTTGGGCTTTGCACCCTCCTTTTTGCTCCGTTTTTGATACTTTTTGCTCAATTCTCTTCTCCGACCTATTTTATTCGACAAAACTAAAAACAAATCAAATACTAACATAAAAAGGCATAAATGAAATAAATACATATGCAAATGCAACTAACACTACTAAAAAAAGTTTAAATACCGATGGAATTTAGAGACGAAATTTATTTCGTCTCTATTAGAGATGGCATTATAGACAAAAAAAAGTGTTTAGAGACAAAAATTGAAATATATGTACTAGTGATGGATTTTAGAGACAGAATGATCTGTCTCAAAAATATTTCGTCTCTAAATCTGTCTCTAGTTAATTCGTTTTTTAATTTATAAATAAAAAAGTAATTGGAGACAAATGTTAGAGACAAATTTTTATTGTGTCTAATAGTTTTCGTCTCTGTATCCGTCTCTAATTAGTCAACTTGTTATTATAGTAGTAATCATCTGTCAGAGACGGAATTTATTCGTCTCTAAAATAATTTGTCTCTGAAATCCATCTCTAAACGAAATAACATCGAAGATTCATCCTGTCAAAAAAATTTCCCGCCAAAATTTTTTAGTGTTAAATATGATTTTGGTCCTGTAAATTTTCCCGCCAAATTTTTTTATTGTGCCAAAAATTTTAGGGTTAAATATGTTTTTGGTCCATATTATATTTTAAGTCCCAATAATTTGTTTCTTCCATATACTTTTAGTCCCTACTAAATAATTATAATCAAACTATTAAATTTTTGAATGATTTTTTTTTATGGGCATGTTTAAAATATCATATAATGTTTATTTCAAAAGTTCGAGATAAAAGTAACAAAAATTATGACATAAAAATCAAACTTTGAGCTCTTTTTTTTTGGAGAAACTTTTTATGATGATCTAAACATACATGCGGAAAATTCATTCAAAAATACATGTTAATTTACCAATAGAGACCGAAATTGAGTACATAATAATTTTTTAAGAACTAAAAATTTAATAAAATTTAAATAAGGACTAAACATAGAAGGTCACCATTTTGTAAGGACTAAAAATTTATTTAACCCAAAATTTTAAACAAAATGATATATTTAATTTTTTATAATAATTTTTTTTAATATTTCAAAACACATTTTCCTTAAGTCACGACTATGACTTTCTCTCATGCGATGAATGAGATATAAATTCGATAAAAATATAGTTTATAGTTAAAACAAATTAATCGTTAGTTGAACAATATAATTTTTAATTTGATGTTATCATTAAATTAATAAATGTTAAATATTAAAAATATTAAACTAATGACATTTTAAAGTTTTATTATTGACATATCATAAAAATAATTTACTTAGAGTATCTGACATGAACTTTTATAAAAAAAATTAAATAAAATTGAAAATATAAAATTTAGAGGACAGAAGTTTAAAGAAATTTTTTTGATGACTAAAATTAAATTTGATATATTTAAGGAAAAAAATATCAATTTTTTTAAGCAAGTGAACAAAGCTTTTTTCCTGAAAAGTGGATGATACTCCCTCCATTCATAAATAAGTATCGTTTGAGTTACGTGTGTACTAGTCATATAACATGTTTAGACTATATATTTTGATTAATATATAAAATTAAATGTTAGCATATATGATTTTGATCAATTTGTCTCGACGAATATTTTCAAAATATAAAATTTTAGAATTTTTTATAACAAATAATTAAAGATATTTGTGATCAAAGATGTGCATTGACATACGTATCTGGTCAATTGTGACTGTTATTGAGGAACAGACGGAGTCTTTTGATTGTCAATTTTTTTTTGTAAATTTTTTGATTGTAGAAATAATTAAAGGAAAATAGGTGTTACTCTTTTGATTGTCAATTTTGTTTTTGTAAAAACAACATGTTAAACATGCTGTTGCACACCTAGTCTCTACACTAGGCGCCCTTTGTGAATGTCTTTTTTATGTGCGCGCGTTGAAAGTTTGTTACTAAATTAAAAAATTCATTTACTTGATTTATGAAGAAGTTATCTATTCAAACTTTATTTGTTTGAATTGAATTAAATATATTTTAGGAGAAATTTTTTAATTTGTTTGGAAGAGAACAAATATATTTTTGATTGAACAAAATTTGTTGAAAACAAATATTTGTTAATATCTTTGGAGAAGATTATTTTTATTCGTTTAGAAGTGAATAAATTTATTTTTGTTTGAAGCTATATATTTAAAGATTGGTTTTTTTTTTAAAAGATAGGTAATTTTTCATTTGGAAGTAATTTTTTTTTTTTGAAACATGTTTGGAAGTAATTTAAAAATTGGTTTTGAAAGATTGGTTTGAAAAGTAATTTCGTTTGAAAAGTAAATTACTTTGAAAAGTATTTTCGTTTGTAGGTAATTTTTTAAAGATTGGTTTTTATTTTATTTTAAGTATTCTAAACAAATATATTTCTTTGAAGATTTTTTTTTGGAAGTACAAACTATTTTTGGAAAAGTTTTGTCTTGTTTGAAAAATAAATCTGTGGAAAAGATCTAATGAAAAATTTGGTGGTAACAAACTTTATCAAATTGAAGTTAATCCTTTATAGAAGACTTGAATATTATCTGATATTCTATTTTTACTATAAATAGAGACTCAAATCCAACAATAATACTCACTCAAAAATATTGTGAAAGTCTAAGAGTTCTTAGAGTTTTTATGAGTTTTGTTTTTTTTGTTCATTGTTCATTGTTTGCTTTTTTCTAGCATGTAATCTTGATAGGACTTTAATTGTATTTTTTTGGAAGGCTTGTGTCTAACGTTAATCAAAACTCTCCGGTTCAACTACTTGAAAGAGAAGGCGACAATGAAAATAACGAGAAGGGTGATGAAGTTTAGCTTTAGTTACTTTCTCTTATGTATTTTTGTTAAATTATTTAAATTTATTTCTGTGTTGGACAATTTAAGTTAGATATTGATCGATACTTCGTAGATATGACATACATTTTTATGTTAATGTTTCAAATTTAGTGTTAATCAAAATTTAATTTTCTCACATTATAGAATTATATGAATTATATTTAGTAAATAAAAATTAATATTTGAAAATTTGTATAAGTATTTAATTGCTAAATAGATAAAAATATTGACTAATAAGAGATGGAAAATGTGTTTTATGAGACGAAATTTTATGATTAGAGACAAAATTATTTGAATTTAGAGACGGATAATTCTGTCTCCGCAAGAGACAAACTTTTATGTTTAGAGACGGAATTTTAGAGACAAAATTATTTGAATTCAGAGACGGATAATTCTGTCTCTAACAGAGACGAATTTTTTTTCTTAGAGACGGAATTTAAGAGACAAAATTATTTGAATTCAGAGACGGATAATTCTGTCTCCAACAGAGACGAATTTTTTTGCTTAGAGACGTAATTTTAGAGACAGAATTATTTGAATTCTGAGACGGATAATTTTGTCTCCAATAGAGACGGATTTATTGTGTTTTGAATTCAACATTTAGTGACAGATATATAAAATCCGTCTCAGAATCAGAGACGGATAAATTCTGTCTCCAATCAGAGACGGAATATAAAATCCGTCTCTAATGGCTTAGAGACGAGGAAATTAGCGATCAAATCAAATCTGTCTCTAATTCTGTCTCTAACGTGCTTAGTGACGGAATATTTGCCTTTTAGAGACAAATTTTGGCCGTCAGTATTTAAGATTTTTTTAGTAGTGTAAAATTCACCTAAATTAAGCTAAAAATACGATATGATTTCAAGTCATCACTCCACAACCAGAAACGCAGTACTGATCCTCCTGTGTAAGAATACCACGTCGACCCAAGTTGGTCTTCGTCAGCAGCCTGTCCTTCAGAAATCTCCAAGCAAGAATATACACCTTCAAAGGAACCTGTCGATGCCAAATAAGATATGCTGCCTCGTCTAAAGGAACCGCATCATGAGTAGTCAACAACTGATATGCGCCAGTGACAGTGTACCCGCTATCTAGATCGAAACGCCACTGCCAGACATCTGCCACCTGCTCCTGCACCTGTAAATCATGTAGTAAGGTCTGACACTCCCCCAACATCTCCTCCTCACACGCCCATAACTGTCTCCGCCACACCCATGCCCCCTCCTAGCTCCCACCCTAACTCAAACATCTCAGCCACCGTGTGTTGCTTGGTCTTTGCCAAATCAAACAGGCGACCAAACCTCACCCTCATCGTCACTCCACCCAACTAAGGATCCGACTATAAGGAAGTGTCCCTCCCATGCCCGACTCGTCGCACCACACCATCCGCAAACCAACCTCCCCCAATCCCAACATCCCCATCCCGAATCCTCACTATCTCCCTCCACCAAGCAGAACCCCTTCTCCCCCCATCACCCAACCGTCCTCCCTCCTCACCATACCTAGCCGCCAACACCCTAAGCCACAAACCCCCCTGATCCACCAACATCCTCCAACACCACTTGCTAAGAAGAGCAGTGTTGAACTCCCGCAACCGCCTAACCCTCAAACCCCCATACTCCTGACGCATGCAGATAGATTTCCAATTAATCCAAGAAACCTTTCTAGAATCCTCACCCCCTCCCCAAAAAAAATGAAGTAAAATAGAATCAAGGGAAGAAATGATACCTGTGGGAGCTTTGAAGAAAGAAAGAGCATATACAGGAAGAGAGGTTAGCACGGATTTGAGCAATACCAGACGACCACCAAAAGACAAAAACCGACTCTTCCAACTAGACAATCTTTGCTTAACTCGCAACAACGGATCCCAAAAACCTAACCGTCCACTACTAGAAAAATCTTAAATACCGACGGCCAAAATTTGTCTCTAAAAGGCAAATATTCCGTCACTAAACAATTAGAGACAGGATTAGAGACGGATTTGATTTGGTCGTTAAATTTCTCGTCTCTAAGCCATTAGAGACGAATTTTATATTTCGTCTCTGATTGGAGACAAAATTTATCCATTTATCCGTCTCTGATTTAGAGACGAATTTTATATATCTGTCTCTAAATGTTGAATTCAAAACACAATAAATCTGTCTCTATTGGAGACAGAATTATCCGTCTCTGAATTCAAATAATTCTGTCTCTAAAATTCCGTCTCTAAGCAAATAAAATTGTCTCTGTTAGAGACACAATTATCCGTCTCTGAATTCAAATAATTCTGTCTCTAAAATTCCGTCTCTAAGCAAAAAAATTCATCTCTGTTGGAGACAGAATTATCCGTCTCTGAATTCAAATAATTTTATCTCAAAAATTTCGTCTCTAAGCATAAAAATTTGTCTCTATCACAGATAGAATTATCCGTTTCTAAATTCAAATAATTTTGTCACACAAAACACATTTTTCATCTCTTATTAGTCATTATTTTTGTCTATTTAGCAATTAAATGCTCATACAGTTTTTCAAATATTAATTTTTATTTACTAAATGTAATGCATATAATTCTACAATGTGAAAAAATCAAATTTCGATTAACACTAAATTTGAATCATTAACATAAAAATGTATGTCATATTTACAAAGTATCAATATCAAACTTAAAATAAATTTAAATAATTTTACAAAAATACATGAAAGAAAGTAACTAAAGCTAAATTCATCACCCTTCTCGTCAATTTCGTTGTCACCTTCTCTTTGCTTTGGTGATGAGCGGGCGCAGGGGTTTTTTATGTTCAACTAGTGCAGCCTGATTTTTCTGCTCTCGTCGGTGCATGGGTTTTTGCTGGCTTTTAAGTTGGCTTCTTGTGGTATTTGTTTGTAGCTTGTCTTTTCTTTTTGAAATGTTCCCCTGTATTAATCCTCATGTATTTGCTCTCGGATTGTTGGTGTACTCCTTGTGCATCCACAATCTTATTAATATATATATTTTATGTTCAAAAAAAAAACCTTCTCTTTCAAGTTGAACCAGAAACTCAAGGGGTGTGGTTAAGCTGTTGGAGCTCATTCTCCCTTAATTAAGAGTCGAGAGTTTGATCCTCACTTTGGGTATGAAGCAGTTTTAAATTCTTAGGCCTGTTATGCCACCCATCGAGGTGCCTCCAATCTAGCGAGGGATTATTCACTGTGTTCGGCGGTGGATACCCCAGTCTCTACCAAAAAAAGAAAGTTGAACCGGAGAATTTTGATTAATATGTAACACAAACCTTCCAAAAAAATACAATTAAAAACTCATAAAAACTCTAAAAATTCTTAAACTTTCACAATATTTTTAGGTTAGTATTATTGTTGAACTTGAGTCTCTATTTATAGTAAAATAGACTATCAGATAATATTCAAGTCTTTCATAAAGGATTAACTTCAATTTGATAAAGTTTGTTAGCACCTAATTTTTCATGAAATCTTTTCCAAAGATTTTTTTTCTCAAACAAGACAAAGTTCTTCCAAAAACAGTTTGTGCTTCCAAAAAAAATTCTTCAAAAAAATATATTTGTTTGAAATACTTAAAATAAAATAAAAATCAATCTTCAAAAAATTACTTGTTTGAAATATTTAATTTTAAATATATATCTTCAAACAAAAATATATTTGTTCGCTTCCAAACAAACAAAAATAATCTTCTTCAAAGATATGAACAAATATTTGTTTCCAACAAATATTGTTCAAACAAAAATATATTTGTTCTCTTCCAAACAAATAAAAAAATTTCTCCAAAAATACATTCAATCCAATTGAAACAAATAAAGTTTGAATAAATAACTTCTTCATGAATCAAAATCAAGTAAATGGATTATTTTATGTTAATGTTTCAAACGGTACTCTTGACAATAGTTTATGCACAAGCAATGTCGTATCCGATATTTCGGAGGTCCATGACAAACAATACAAGTGGACCCCTATTACTTTAATTTTTCA
The DNA here is from genome assembly GCA_951804385.1 of Trifolium dubium. Classification (NCBI taxonomy): domain Eukaryota; kingdom Viridiplantae; phylum Streptophyta; class Magnoliopsida; order Fabales; family Fabaceae; genus Trifolium; species Trifolium dubium. The sequence goes on along the minus strand of OX638062.1, from coordinate 23,206,583 downwards.
TATTTATTAAAATAAAAAAGCATCACGAATACTCAAAGGGAATAAAATAAAATAAAAACAGCAAAATTACCCATAGAGGAGATTGATCACGCGCACTAATAGATTGCTATTTGCTAAGAATAAGTAACTACACGCTACCACTACACCATGTATTCCACTTTGAATTTATTTCTTGCTTTGAAAAAAACAACTAATGGGTCTGGTTGCCCTGCTTCTGGGCCGGCCTTATGCACAAGTCGGCGAAAGGACCGTGTCTATTGTATAAATAAAAATGAAATCCGAGAGATTGTATCCTCCAGTGATGTTGTGTGCGCTTGTGGGGGTTGTTGGGGTGTTTGTTGCTCTGCTAGACGTGATATTTTGTCGACTTTGTTCCTTGATGTGGTTTGGTTTTATTCTCTGTGTTTTCGGTTGTGATCTTGACTTTTCTGCCTTCTTTAGTTTTTGCTGTTTGTTGGAGCACGTGTTGGCGTGTGCTTGTGTTTTTCTTTTGTATCAGCCATTGGGTTTTGTTCTTCTTGATGGCTTTTTGGCTTGATACTTTCTTTTACTTGTTCGTTAGGTTTGTGTTGTACTACTTGTGTACCTATTTGCCTATTAATAAATTGATTTGCAGTTTTAAAAAAAATAAAAACAAAGCGCGCCTAGTGTAGAGACTATGTGTGTAAGACATCATGTTTTTACAAAAAAATTTGACAATCAAAACAAATATTTAGAAGGCCGCATTTTATAGGACCCAAAACATATTTAACATTAAAATTTTTGGCGGACAATAAAAAATTTGGTGGGAAATATTTTGGCGGGATGAATCTTCGATGTTATTTCGTTTAGAGATGGATTTCAGAGACACATAATCTCAGAGACGAAGAAATTCTGTCTCTCACAAATGTTTGACTACTATAATAACAAGTTGATTAATTAGAGACGGATACAAAGACGAAAACTATTAGACACAATAAAAATCCGTCTCTAACATCTGTCTCCAATTACTTTTTTATTATAAATTAAAAAACTAATTAACTAGAGACCGATTTAGAGACGAAATATTTTTGAGACAAATCTTTCTGTCTCTAAAATCCGTCACTAGTACATATATTTTAATTTTTGTCTCTAAACACTTTTTTCTGTCTCTAATTTCGTCTCTAATAGAGATGAAATAAATTTCGTCTCTAAATTCCGTCGGTATTTAAACTTTTTCTAGTAGTGGTCTATGATCCCCCCCGATAAGAAGACCTAGGTAAACAAACGGAATCTTACCCACTTTACATCGCAAAGCACTCGCAGTCTCAACTAACCAGTAATCAGGAATATTAACCCCAACCAGCATGCTTTTATGGAAGTTTACTTTCAAGCCTGACATGACCTCGAAAAGCTTAAGAACAGCCCGCAACGCTTGCACATTAGCCCAGCTCTTGGTCCCTAGAAGGAGAGTATCATCGGCGAACTGTAGATGAGATACTGTAATTGTGCCCTGCACACCTACCTTATACCCTGTAAAGAGCTGCTGCTGCGTCATAGACGTCATTAAAACATTCAGTCCCTCCCCCGCCAACAAGAAAAGAAAAGGGCACAAGGGATCCCCTTGTCGCAAGCCCCTCTCGAGCGGAAACTCCTCCGTTGGACTGCCATTAACCAAGACAAACACTATGGCTGTACATACACATTCCTTAATCCATTTCCGCCAAAGTGTCGGAAAAGCCATCTGCCGCATCACAGCATCCAAATAATCCCAATCCACAGAGTCGTAAGCTTTCTCAAAATCTACTTTAAACAACATCAACTCCTTCCTATTTTTCCGAGCCTCATCCACCACCTCATTAGCTAAAAGAATCCCGTCAAGGATCTTTCTATCGCGAACAAAAGTAGACTTAGACTCGGAGACAACACTTCCAATGACCAAACGCAACCTATTTGCTAAGACTTTGGCCAGAACTTTATACAGGCTCCCCACCAGTGCTATAGGCCTAAACTCATTCAGACTCTGCGGACTATCCACTTTAGGAATCAGGGCGATGAAAGTGGAATTTATACCCTTAGTCAACCGTCCATGACGGTGGAACTCGGACACAAACCTCATTATATCACCCTGTAGCTCCCCCCAAAAATCTTTAATAAAGACAAAATTAACCCCGTCAGGACCTGGGCTTTTAAAGCTATCGCAGTCCCAGATCGCTGCTTTGACTTCCTCAACCGAGAAAGGCTTAATCAAACTGGTTCCCTCTACCCATCCCAAACGTTTAAACTGAAGATTCTCCACCCCAAGTCTCTCCACAGGACTCGCTTTGAAATGAGAGGCGAAATGATTGAACACCGCCTGCTTGATAGGCGCGACGGTGTCCAACTGAACCCCTTCGACTAAAATTGACTTAACCGCATTCCCCCTCCGACGATTAGCCAAAAGGGAATGGAAATACTTAGAGTTAGCGTCCCCCTTCTTGAGCCACAAAGCCCGAGATTGTTGCCAAGAAATGCTAGCATTCAATCGGGATAAAGAATGAATATCAGAGGTGATACTATGTAACTTCTCAATCTCATCATTTAAGAAGATGGTCTCCTCCCCTTTACTATCCAGTTCCGACAATCTAGACTTCAGAACATCAATCCTTTTAGGCAGATTTTGGCTATGGGTTAAGTGTCATTCCTTCAAAGCCAATTTGATTAACTTAAATTTGGTTTTCAAGACATACCCTCCCCAGCCATCTACCTTAATCGCCTCCCATTGACCTTTCACAAACTCTCGATAGCCTGAAACATCAGCCCCGCATTTCAACATTCGCGCCGGCCTCGACCCCCAATCCTCCTCATTAGCAGACAAAATAATAGGACAATGATCCGACAAACCCCGCAGATGAGCAGACTGCAAACAAATAGGTCAGAAAAGACACCATTCCTCAGAGAGTAAGAATCTATCGAGCCTGCTCATCGACCGCCCATCCCCCCTGTACCAAGTAAACTTACGACCACACAAAGGTAGATCAATCAAAAAATTATTCTCAATGAAAGAGTTAAAAGGGACATGATCCACTGATTGAGGGCTAGAGCGGGCCGATTTGTGCTCCGCGATATTTCTAACAACATTGAAATCACCACATACACAAACTGAATTGCCTACCTCCCTCTGCAACCTAATAGACATCTCATCCCATAACACCTGCTTCGCCCCCAAATCACACGGCGCGTAGACATTCACCACCGTAAAGTCCTCCCCCACTCTCTTGAACCTACCTTGACACCACAAAACATGTGGCTGACTCGCCGACATTCACATCTCAACCTCTTCTACATCCCAAATAGTCAACAAACCCCCTGAAGCCCCAACTGAAGGACGAAAAGAAAATGCATGTGGGGAGGGGCCCCATAAACTAGCCACAACCGCTTTGTCACATGTTTGCAATTTTGTTTTCTGAAGACATATAATATAAGGCCTCTTTTCCCCAATGAGACTACGAACCTCCTTTCTCTTCTCCACCCCACCCAACCCCCTAATATTCCAAGAAATGATCCTCATTGGTCACCCTCTCTCGCAACACCAACTCCCTCCTGCGCCCGCCTAACATCCCTAATCTTGCCTCGTCTGGTCCTGGACAAGACAGTAAACATATACCCGTCATCACCCTTCACATTAATTCCTAGAGCCTGCCCAAAACCCACCATATCCTTCCGGGCTGCCTGATCATCCCCTTGCATCGTCACCAAGTTCTGCCAATCATTATTAACCGAGACAGACGAGGATGCCGCATTTGAAGGGTCGGCTGCCCGACTGAATTTCCTTTAAACACACCCTTCGGACAATTCCTTTTACGATCTTGCTGCCTTAGCACCCCTAAAACCTCACGACGATCCTTAGAAGGCAACCTTGCAATCTTCTTGAGGCGTACCGTTAGATGGTTTACCCTAGTTTCCTTCTCCCCGGCTGGATATCCTAAATCCACATCACCCTCCCTCACTAGACGAGCTAAAGGGGAAGCACCTCCCTCCTCCTGGTTATGTTCACGAAGCCATTCTAAACTCCACGGTCCTGACGTCAAGGATCGTGTTGCAGAAGGCGGGCAGGACTTAGTGCGCTGCCGACTCGATGAGTTTTCCGGTCTATCATTTAACTTCCCGTCCGATTTCTCACTCCTATTCCCCATTTTCTTAGATACTTCTGCCCTATGTTCTTTCTCAGCAGAGGCAACCCCATCGTCCCCGCATCTCTGTAGACCCACTGAAGAGGATTCAGAGCGTGTAGATACAGGGTCACGCTGCATAACTACGAGCTCCGCGTTGCTTAACTCCTCCACCACCTTATTAATCACCCCATCGTCATATTTCTGTCCCCCCTGAAACTCAGATGAGAACTCATCCTCCGATGTATTCTCCTCAGTTTCACTATCATGCCCAAGTAAACACGCGTCGTCCCCTAAAGAAAAACCCCACTCCTCTATAATTTGAACCTCCATCACCTTCCCATCTACCAACACACTCTCAGTCGCCTTCAGAATCTCAAGGGTCGGAGTAGCGATGAGAATTCTAGCATAGTCCAATTTATCCTTAGCTAAAGTACTACTGTCAGCCCTAAGGTACCTCCCACAGTCAAAGGCGCAAAGTTTAAAGTGTTGGAACAAAAGTGGTTCTGATGATTATCTGCTGAAGTTTTGATGATAACAAAGTATTAATGAACAATAGGGTATTTTAATATTTAATCTAAGTGTGCAGGAACATTAGTGAAAAGTAAACAATGCACTGAAGCTTAGAAGTTCTGATGATGATCAGAAGCATTAACACAAGTTCTGATCAGAAGCACCAACGCGAGTTCTGATGATCTATCAGAAGGATGATCATCAGAAGCATAAGTCATCAGAAGTATACAACACCAGAAGCTGTACCGGGAATACAAGCTTCTGAGATCAGTCTTGCGCTGGAAGATTCATGAAAGAAAATCACATGGTTGGCTTAGGGATTAACAACGGTCAAGTTCAAATTCGTGTGAAGGAAAATCAAAGCACGTTATAATAGTATCTTGGGAAGATAATATTTGCATTAGTCATTTTCTCATTACCGCATTTGGACACACACAAAGCCTTAACCTGTAAAGAGAAGTCAACAAGTTTCCTTGTTGAGCTTAATCACATGTGACCACCTAGAAACTGCTCCAGCGGACAAAATAGCTTGACAACGGTCAAATCTGCAACGTCTCTATCTTGTCATATATATAGAGACCTCGTACTTGAAGTCAAGTGTGGATTACAACTAGCAAAACTGATCATACTCACAAGAAAGCAAATAGCGCTTCTGATAACCAAACAGCCTTGCTTTATTCACTTATTGTTCTTTAGAAACCTAAGTGTAGTTCTTGTGTTTTAGTGTTGTAATTTGCCTTGATTATTTGATTTTATCAAGTACTCAAAGGTCCTGAAAAACATATATCCATCACATCTAGTTTAGGAAGTCTCTTGTTGGTATACTTGAGCATTTGGAAGTCTCTTACTATTTGGTTTGAGCAATTGTAACTTAAGTGTTTTTAGTGAACTCCCTTGGAAGTGCAAGGGGACTGGACTACTCTCAACTTGTGAGAGGAACCAGTATAAAATTGCTTGTGTCTCTCTCTCTCTACTCTCTCTTTATTGTGTTCTCCGCTGCCAAATCTGATAAGTTCGAAAGAACTTTGAAGAAGTTTTTAAACTATCTAAAACACAATTCAACCCCCCTTCTTGTGTTTTTCGTACCTTCATAAAGAACTCTTCATTCCACGCATGGAGAGGGATGCCATACAACCTCACCCAAGCCCCTCTCCGGTCCGACACCATCTCTTTGTCCCACTTCGCCCATTGTGATAGGAAAAGACTAAAGAAGTCCTTCGCGCCATCAAGAATTGCAATCGCATCGATGGGTGACGAACTTTGTATAAAGACACGATCCGCTCCCAACGGCGTCACTATCAAGTCCGTAAAGCCCATATCAAAAACACGATTCTGTATCAAAGGTATAGTTTCCCCAGAACTAACAGAAGCCACCACTCCCCTGGTTACCCAATTGACCTCATCCTCTTTAGTCCTATATTTTCTCATAAACACCTGCTTACTTGTACCCTCACTCTCACCCTTAGACACTTTATCGCCTTTTTGTTTCTCTAACGGGATCACGACCTCCCCCACTCGCACAGACAACCCTGACATTGCGCCTATAGTAACAGGCTTAACAACCTGCATTTTAGCAACAGGCTCAATATTAACATCTTTTTGAAAAACTTTCACCTCCGCCTTGTTCACACTGACATCCGTCGGCTGTTCACGATTGTTTCTAGCTAACCTAGCCCTAATACGGTAATGGCCGGACCAGACGTCATTCAAAGCCTTAGTCAAATTGTCTATATTTTTAACTTTAGAAAAGTGAACAAACCCATAAGGTTGTCTGTTCGCATTAATGTTTTTAGCACACTAGTGCAAAAATAACTTTTTAAATCAAGGATTTTAAATCAATTGCTATCCACTTGATTTAAGATGTTAGAAGGTAGGACACGCTCGGTATTTTCTAAAATTGAAGTTATGTTAAGTAAGTTCAACTGATTTAAAAAAAAATTTATAATTAAATTAAAAAAAAAGTATGTTCTTAGTTTATCTTTTCAGAAACACACGACCTGCCACAAATTTCACAAAAGGAATCTGAACCCTATACGCTTCTCTGCCACAAATTTCTCCCTCTTTGCAACGAAACCGTAGACGCTTCTCCAGGAACCTTCACCCTTTGCGTCACCTCTCCACGAACTCTCCTTTCTCAGCGATGTAAATTGTTCCAACTCCACCGATCAACTTGCTCTTCAGATCAATGTTTAGGGTTTTCAAGGTTGGTTCAATTGTCCTTATTATTCTGGTCTTTATCCTCATTCTGCAATTCATTATGATTCAAATTTCCCATTCGTTTGGTTTCATTGTGCTCTCCGGGTTTTCAAGGGTCGTCATCGCCACCACCGTCAACATCACATTCAGTTGTTGTCGCATCTCCTTCGGCGCTTCTTAACCAATAGGTATCTCTATTTCTTCAATATGTTGCTCCCAACTATTTTATCTCAATTTTCTTTGTTTTGTGATATTGCGGTTTCTAAGCTTGGATTTTGAATCCAGTAGTTTTCTCTATAATTTGTGATTAAACTTGTAGATTTATCCACTCATTTAATTTTCAATAACTTATTAAATATCAATGATAATTATTCTCGTTAAATAGATGAAATAAGGTATAAAGAGGTACTTTTAGTAAGGTACTTTAATCTGCTATATAATATGTTTTGTGATATAGAGTCAAACTCTTGGGGAAATTCCTCTTTAAAATAGGTTAAATCCATAATTTTATCTCTACCATTCTAATTGTAGGAAAATCTCCATTGTATGTATTTGTTTTGGATATAGAGTTTCAGAAAGTGTGGAAAGCATTCTAAATGTGAATTACCACTTCTGATGATTATCTAAGTTCATAATATATTTTTGCTGAATTCCTCTTTGTTTGATAGTTCTTGAAATGTGTTGTGTTTGTTGGTAACTATGAGCTACCGGGTGGTTTCTTAGTTCCCTTATGTTTTAAGACTTTTTTTATTAAATCACATGTACTGATTGCTTGTAGAATTTTTGGCTTTATTTTTCCTCTTTTACTTTGATTGTATAGAAGCAATGATAGTTCTTATGGTTGTACTTTTTAGCAACATTGTGATCAAAACTTTGTATTGTTTGGACTCTGCATTTTTACTTCTCTTCATTGACCAATTGAGTGGAATGATAAATTATTCTCAAATTCTGTAAATAGACAGACATTGATTATTATCATGACTTTCAGGATATATACAAACTCAGTGGCACTAATAATCGGTTGCTTTAAGCAAATTTTTCAATCTATTTGTCATGTGAGAAGTTATAGTTCGAAATAATATGATCGGTTGCTTTTAATCCAAGTTAACACGTGGAAAATTAAAATTGTAGGCAATGTATTGTTAGACACCACTGATTGTGAGTATATAACTTTTGTTTGTCTTTAGCTTAGAGCATACTCTTTGACATTCCATCAATTGAATATCAAAGATGTTAAAAATTTATGTTAAGTGATCCTTAATCATTTTTTTATGAAGGTATGAAGTCATTTATGGGATACAGGAAAATGAAATTCTACTCAAGAAAAAAGGAAGCAATACGTCTTGGATACGTAATTTATTTAATATTCATGTGTTATATATTATTCCTTTGTTTTATCTTTGATTTCCTACACCTTGTTGATGCATTGTGGTTCTGTTTCTCAATGTGGATTTGAATCTCTGCTAACATGAAGAATCTTATTTCAGTAAGTACACCAAATTCTTGATACCCATTGTATGTTTTCTTAATTATAAACTGATCTCTTTGTTGGTTGTGATATTAAAACCATGTCTTCTGTTTTAGGAAAATTGTGCTTTGTTTAAGGAAAATTTATTGTTTTCTTAGCACACTTCATATAATACCAATAGCTAGTTTGCTTAAATTTCAGAAATAAATTATTGTATGATTTAATTTAGCTATGTGTTGTCCATTGTGTAGAAAACGCATCATTGAACCAGTTGCGAGTTTACCATCGTTCTCCCTTCATCCTTGCTGAAGAACACAGGTTTGTCCTTTTATTTAATCACTAGTTAACATTAAATTGCATAGCTTTCATTTCATAGGATGTAGATCATTCTTGAATTGGTGTGTAGCGACGACGATATGCATGATTGAACCGATGTTAATTTTGATATCTATTTCCTTCTCTTTTCAAAATCTTTTGGGCATATTAATATGGGTTCTGTCATGTAAAAATGTTACTCACCTAGCTAGTTTTTTTGTGATAATCAAAACTAGTAATGTTAGATAGTTGGTTTATTGTTTCAGCAAAAGCTTTCATTCCACTTCAGTTCCTTTTTTATATTTGAATCATGGTTTGGTAATGCTTGGTTTTGCATATTATTGAAACTTACAATTAGTTTTTTTTTGAGTGGGTTTAAAACATGATCTATCTATATTTCTAGATAGCTATCTATCCTATATATGTATGTTACCTCTGCCATTCAACAAAGATGAACACATGATCCATCTATATATGGGTGGAGTACCAGTTACTTGTTAACTCTATGGCTTAGGTTTTTCATATTAATTTTAGGGTAATGTAATTCAATACATTTTAAACTAAGCTTAACTTTGAAATTTCTTTTTCTGTTTGATTTGATGCAGTTAATGTGTATATTCCTAAGGTTAGAGTGACTAATCACCATCAAGGTTAGGGATTTGCTGATTTCGGAGTGAAGAAGATGATGATTATGTATGTGTTTTATTATTGCTTAGCTTCTTCTTATTTATTATTTCTTCTTATTTATTATTTTGGAGTGTTTAATCACCATCATTGCTTATTATTTCTTATGTTGCAGTATGGATAACCAATTCTTTTATATAAGGTATGATTTCTATTTCTTCCTCTATTTGTGTATGTTGAGGTATCTTTGTATCAAATTGGCTATTGTACTAGGATTGGTTATGCTTATTTTACCAACAATGATGTTAATGTGTTTAATTCCCTTTTGAATGGAATAATTATTTTTAGTTATTTTATGTTATATCATTCTAGTCTTTATTTATGTATTCATTGAGATTATAGCTTAGGCATTCTACTAATTGTGTAAGCTTTGTTGTACTTTGCTCAAGCTCTGTTATATACTTATCTTACATTGTTGAGTGACGTTTCAGTGTCTATGCCTACTTCATTAAAGAGTAGTGATTTACTAATTTTTTTTATTTTAGGCATCCCAAGATAAAAAAGAGCTTGGAAGTCACCAAATATGCAATCTGGATCCTGTAAGTCACCAAATTTGCAAGTTTTTCTTTTAATCAAATTCAAATGTGGTAGGCTTTGAGATGTAACAAGATATTTATTAATTCTATTGCAGATGAAAATTTCTTGTATGATTCTTTTAGTGCATTTGGAAACATTAGGTAGAATGATAACATGGTACAATTGTAGTTGGTTAGTGTATCAGTATAAGTTTGTAGACTTATGGATGGTTTATAATTTATGCTTGTAGGTGTATAATATTAATTCTATTATTATTGAATTGATTTTAGTGTGTAAGTATAATTTTAGTAACTTCATGTTATTAATGAATGATTTTGGATTAAATGTGTGTGGACTGAAATTCTAGTTTTGTACACTATCATGAATAAAGCATGAGAAACAACATCAGAAAAAAAAATAGTATAATGCAAATGAAAAAGCATTTTTTTTTTAAAAAATAAATATATTTTAAATCGGGTGAACTGATTTAAAAATGTGTGACTTTTTAAATCACATTTTAAATGAAAAATACCTATTGGACCTTTTAAATCGGCCAAAACGATTTAATAAAGTGACTTTAAATCGGTTCACCTGATTTAAAAGAACCTTTTAAATCAGTTCAAAGTCTGATTTAAAATCAAAAAGTTATTAAATTGGTGGGAATTAAATCAGACCTGAACCGATTTAAAAAGCCCTTTTTAACCGATTTAAAAAGTGAATTTTGCACTAGTGGCAACATAAACATCCTCCAATATGCCGCAAACTTCAAAACCTTTTCTTAAATAAAAAGTAGATAGTAAAGGCGGGAAGTTGGTGAAATAGAAAGAGACATACCTATCAATAATATCATTCTCTATCACTTTTCCTTTTCCATGACCAAATTGCGCCGCCACCGACCCATTATGCTGCTTCCTCACATGTTCGCTCATCACACGTGCTTTTCCTCCAAAACCTTGCTGGTCTCCACACCGTGCATTCTGACCCGCGCTGTTAGCAGCTCTCCACTTTCCAAACCGCCATTGCCGTCGCTGAAAAGTATCCTCACCACTATGCAGAACTGGTCCAAATCGCTGTCCCACATTCCCGGTTGACCTAGGCATGCGATTGTGCCCTTCTCTGTAACGTAGATAACTCCTGTTTCGTAGGTCTGTTCTATATCGTGGAGCATCAGAGAACACGTACGAGTATGATCGTCTCCTATGTTGTTGTTTGCCATGCCAAGAAAGTGAAGTAGAACGATCGTAATGGTTTTGTTGATCATGATATTGCTCAACCCTCTGTCCTCTATCATCCATGTAAAGCGCTTTCCGCCGTCGTCGGCTCACCACCGTCCATTCATCCTCTTTCTCCCCCATCTGTGGCACCCAGCCGGCTTCCCGTTCCCCCCCATAGTGTTTCTCTGCCGGCGAAAACGACAGGCGCGACCGCCCTAGAGAAACCCTAGAGGCGTCGCCTCTCACCCTCTCTCTGCCTCTCATGATTTAAGATTTAGCTGCTCCATATCTAAGGCGAGTATCCAACCCTCGACCCTTACTTAAGGTGAAAACAAATATTTAAAATAATTTTCATTTTGAAGAAAAAAAATATTTTTTTAAAAAAATAATTTTAAAAAATACAAAACAAATATAAGTAAAAGAAAAAAATTAATTTTTTTATAGAAAAAATTGAATTTATTTTAAAAAAATCTGAAACAAACACACTCATAAAAACGAACAAAATCGCTTAAAAAAAATTGCAAATAAAAATCACAATCATTAAACATTTTCCTTTCCAGACCTAAATCCTACTGAAACACCCTTCGCCTATTTTCTTATTCAAACAAACCGCAAACCTCTTACTCTCTTAGGTCGCCTTTTCTCTTCCGCTTTCGAACAGCAACGACATGCCACCTGCACCAGGTGAAACAATTTGTGTTTTTTGTTTTTCCAATAATAATTACTAAGTTAATTACTAATTAACAATGATATTTTTTTTGGCACGGTAACAATGATTATTATTATTAATGCTAATTGACTAATGATTGTTGTTGTTTGAGACAGAGCTTCCAGGGTATTATTTTGACCCAGAAAAGAACAGGTATTTTCCGATCAAAGGTCCAATTCCTGGCTCTTCATCTTCTAAGAACAAAATCATTACTCCAAAGCCTTCACAAACCTCTCCCTCTAAGGTATATTATTATATGCCATATCGAGTTTAATAGCGATATAAATTAGTTTTACATTGATATCTAATTGAATTTCTTTTTGATTTTTCGTGTCATACGGTTAATTTTAAAATGAGTAAACCACCGAATTTGGGAGGGATTGTAAGCACTTGATGCCAGAACTCGCTTTGAATTCTTGACTACTAGGGCCCCTTCCCCTAGGAACCAGAGGGGAAAAGAATGAGTAAACCACCAAATTTGTGCTTGAATTTGTAGGGTGCTCTCAAATAGTATCTGACTTTATAGATATTTCAAAAAGGTCGCTGACTCTGTCAAAATTTTATTAATATTAGTCATTCGCATAATGTTAGGGACTAACTTAAATTGATAGTAAGTTAATAAAGTTAATGACCAAATTGATAGTAAGTTGTTGAAATATAGGGACTTAATTGATACTAAGTTGTTGAAATATAGCGAATTAATTTATAGTAAATGGTTAAATATAACCAAATGTTGGTTAGTTCAGTGATGATTGGCGTTGAAGTTGGTAGGGAGGACCGCGGTTCGATCCCCCACAACTGCGTTTGGGAGGGGACTGGAACCACTTGATGTCAGAACTCACCCCGAACTCTGGACTACTAAGGTCCTCTTCCCTAGGAACCAGAGGGTTAAAGCAAAAAAAAAATGGTTAAATATAAGGACCAACTTGATGGTTTAATAGAGTAAAGGACCTAATTGAAATAACCATAGTCAAGAACCTATTATAGAGAGCGAGAGCCTTAGAATTTCAGGGACTAATTGGTGATTTATTCATTTTAATAATTCAGTTGTTAAAGTGGGGTGGTGTGGGTAAATGATGAATAATTTTGATCGGATGTTAGTGTTAAATAGATTTACATTGACATTGATTATCCTTGAAATTTTATTATATATGAGTAGGGATCGGTTTACCTCCATGAGTAACTCTTAATATAGTTAGTTAGTCTGCATTATTACTCACTTCATTGAGTTTAATAATCCAACTGTCAAATTTGAAATTCATGGTAAATATATCAAATTTGTGAATTTGCAATACTATTTCATACTTCAAAAAAAATAACCTCAACTGAACGCATGATACTTTGTAGAAAAAAAGAGTAAATATTGACTCTAAGATAAGATTAGATGGTCATGAATGTCAATTTATTTTTGTTTGCTGAAATTTGGTGTGCATAATGATTAATATCATATTAACATATTCAACGGTTGAATTAATATATTATAGTGATTTATTTAGAGGAGTAGTTTAGTTATACCAAAAGTTTCTCTTTGTGTGTAGTATATGTTGGAATAGAAAATATCTGTTAAGATACGCATGAGGTTTAAATTATATTTTGTTGAGAAAATATCTCTACGATTAGGTTTGTTGATTCTAAGCCTTATAATTAAGGGGTTGAGTTTAGATTTAAATATAATCACTTGGTTATAAATATCAAGTTAGTATCATACTACTATTAGGTCATTGAGTCATTAAATCACTATCAATTATATTCATATTTCTCATTATTTTCTCTCATTCTTTCGCCTAAATATCACAAATTCAACAGTATATTACATGAATGTTTTGGTGTTGTCATTTTGGGGTTTTGCATAAACCATTGAATTTATTATAATGTTTAATGGATTTAAGATACAGGAAAGCAATAGGAGTTCTTGTAGGAGGCTTAGAAACAGAACTTCTAAGCTGCTTCAGATTAGGGAGTTAGATGGTCGTCATGTTAATGCTTCACACTATTGCAAGTGTAACTTCACCGAGGAATTCCGGAAAATACAAACATCTCAACCTACCGTATGTTAATATCTTCGATTTTGGTTCCATTTATTTTGATAATGTGGTTCATTGTGTTTGAGTTGATTCTAAATTTCTAATGTAAGATTGGGTTTGCAGGTTTGGAAGTATCAAGGAACTGATAGGATAGGCATTAGTGCTTTGGAACACTTAAATGTTGAGGTGCAGACAGTAGATGGTAGATTTCGAACTGATGTTTTATTGAGTGGCAGTATAAATGGCTCGCTGAGGTAATTTATAAGTTTTTTTACATATCTAATCTAACCATTGACTTGTGTCTTATATGAACAATTCTTGGATTTATATATTTGAGTTTTTAAGTTGTAATTTTATTGGTTATCGAATGAAGATATGTGTGTACTAGTATTATGGCCGTCTTAGAATCAGTGTCTTTTTTAGATTCTGAAATGGTATTGTGTTTTGATAGAGTTTCTAAAATGCTTTACATTTTTTGCTCCCCTGCCATGTTAAATTCAGTTTGGCCCTATTTTAGGCTTCTTGAAAGAAGAGTAGCTTTGGCAAAGAAGCGCCTTAAGTATTAGATCTTTTGCTGGTAGCATTAGAAATTAGTAATGGTATAAGTTCTTGGATTTGTGTCATCTTGTGCTGTCACTTGTAAGAATTACTACGATTTCACATAAAACTAGCCTTGTACGGATTAGATTCTACCTTTAAAGAGCTTTTCAACTGAAATAATTATCGAGTTTCTGTTATAAACTAAATATATAAATGGACGGTTAACCCAGTTTGCAAGAAGTTGGCTCATACCTGGCAAGGGCGTAAGTTCAAATCTCGTGGCCTACCAGTGCGAGGAACTTATTCTTGGATGATCCGTATGTACCTCTGGCAGCTCTCTTTGAGCCTTGGGGTCTGCTCTAACCTTGGCAAGCACTTGAGACCCAACTCTCCTAATTTATTTTTTATAGAAGTAAATAAATATAGAAACTGACACTAGGAGGTTAACTAAATTACCCTGATGTCACATAATATCTAGATATTATCAGATATTTTAAGTTGATCACCTACCTTACTAATGATGCCATTGACAGTTAAGAGTTCTGTATTCGTTTGCTTTCGATTTTTTCCAACATTATCATTGGAGACTTGAGTGACAAGAAATACCAATATACCTCTAAATGCTGAGTGCTTTGATAATCCTGCAAATTGATTGGATCATATTGGTTGGACTTGAACTGTTGAACCTAAAAACATTTTTAATTTTAAGTGATTCCGGTGATTTGATTCATAATGTTGATTACTATTTACTAGTTGTTGCTTGTGAAGTTCGGTACACACAGTTTTCAAGAAGTTGGAAGGATTGGGCAAAATTTTGATGATGGCGTAAAGTGGATGCCAGATCGTGTGAAGAGTCATATTAAAGGGAAAACAGATGTGCATAACGAGGTGCCTGGGCCGCTTTTCAGACCTAATGGAGCTTCATTGTTTATGTCGTCCAGAATATCTTGTATAAGATTGGGTCCAAATTTATCCCCTCAAGCTGCGAATGATACCCCAGTTGTTGGAAATGTCCTGTATCCTTTGATTTATTTTTACATTTATTCATTATTGAGGCTTTACATTTTGCTATGTCCTATAAGCAGCACTGAAATATAAATATTCAATTGTGAATGCAGGATAAAGTTTGAAGTATAAATCATGTGACCTTCAAGTGACTTCTAAGTTCTAATCTTAGACGATCCATACGATTGAATCGTCAAGATTAGCACTTCTCACTTTTAGTTTTAATATTATAGCGTAGTTTTATATAATCGTCTTTATCGGATATTGGGACATCCAATTCTGGTTAGTTTGGATAAAATTGAACATGAACTTAAAGATCTTAACATGCAAAATAGATTTACCACACTGGGATCAGAAACATCAGGTGGATCTGTTTATACCATCAGTCTTGTTGAGCCGATAGATCTTGGAGAAGGAATACTTAATACATGGAGTAGACTAGAGGAAATAACTTCTTTCAAGTGTACCCTTTGGACAGCTGAATATGACTATAATAAACATCGGGCTATCGTTGGTAAGTTTTATGTTGCCTTACTTTCTCTTTCATCTTCCGCTTCTGTTTTATGTTTGCCTTTCCTTTATCAGTCTAAGATAGTGAAAAATGCGCCATTAGAATTTGATTTAATAACTAGAGGTCTTGATAGTTCTTAAAGATGACAATTGCTATATATACTCTCTTCCTTAAGAAATATCCCATGTTATTTTTTTATCTAATCTTTTGTGAGATATTCATTTGTGTTTCTCTTTATCTTTCTTAGGTACTAATCAGGGAGGTGTTTTGGTGGATCTGGAAAGTGGGACACGGTCATGGTTTTTACGTTGTAAAAGTGATGTTTTTGCACAACAGATTGTTGATTCAGTAAGTTACCCCTAGTAAAAATATTGTCTGATACATCTTCATTAACCTATTATTGTTATTAAATGTACATTATTAGAGTGTCTTGGCCCTGTTTGATTCGGGGTTCTTGGAGGGGAGGGGAGGTGATATTTTAAATTATAAATTTTATGTTTGGTTCAACTTTTTAACAAGGGGAGGGGAGAATTAATTTACTTTTTTACCCTTAATCTTATAAACTCAAAATAAGGATTAAATTATAATAGATATATTACGTCAAAAAAAATCTAATGGATATATAACGAAAAAAAAAAACTAATGAGTAGAAAACATAAATTTTTTTGTTGTCAATAAAACAAAAACCTAAATTTTTAATATTCCAACAAGGATAATTTAGGATTTTAATAAAAAAGTGAGAGTAATTTTGTCAACATAATAAATTATGTTTTATCTCACCTCACCTCCTTAAAAATCCCTCCCCTCACCTCCCCTGTGAAAATTTTATTGAGTGTGATTAATGAATATGAACTGAAACGGATGGCGTGTATACGATTCATTAACCTGATTTGCTATTACAAGTTACAAGTTTACTACAAAATGCAAACAGACAGACTTATTTAACTGCTAGTGACTCTTTGGAAAAGATTATTAACTAGGTCCATAGGAAAATGTTATGCTGGATATATCCAATCTCTTCTAGTGGGATAAAGCTTTGTGGTTGTTATCGTTGTTGGATGGAAAAAAAAACTCATATTTAGCAGTTAGATAATGTATTGTTGTTAAGGATGAGGATCCACAGTAATTTCCATTCGGAGGTTTACATAAAGATGAGTCGTATCGTATGTACATTTTTTTTTCCGTCTTATTTCATGAGAATATTTTCAACACTTCATGAGGGAATTGGGAGTTTCTTCCATTGACTTTTTCGTTATGTTCCTTTTATATTTTTTGATCATGTAAATGTCCTTTTCTTCCATCTTTCCTCTCTTAAATACAATTTATTCCTTTGTAAAATGAAATGTGATTATTTGTTGGTTCATATAATTTGTTGTGTTTTCAGCTTCTTTTTTTGATATATATGGTTTCAGCTTTCTAACCAAGCCATATGATAATTTTGTATAAATATTTTCTGGTTGTAACTTCTAAAATATATTATGAATTATTTATTGTTGTTGCAGGGAAATGTGATTTTATGTGGACTCAGAAATGGGGCAGTTATTTCTGTAGATTTTCGAGAGAAAAGATTACTATCTAGTAGACTTACTTTGCATAGGATACCACCGGCATCTTCAAATACGAAAGTTGGAAGTTCTAACAAAGATTGGTTTAAGGTATTTTCTTAATTTTCTAAATTAAGAATGAGACTTGAAAGACTAGAGAGACGTTAGATTTCACGAAATAATCAAAATTTGCCATTATAAAATATTGGAAAGAGATACAGTCTGTATAAAAAATGTTCAATTTTGTTCATTATTCACTGTTTAATGCCCTTAAGTAGTTTCTTACTTCTGCATTTTATGAACCCAAATTTAAATTTTATTTTATTGTATTTTGGTGGAACTTGTTATGTTTTGTTTGTTCTATGAAGGTATTCTGCGATCTTCAGTAACTGGTTAATCACTTTGTGAATGTTTTCTTTTCGCTATAAACCGTAACTATGGTTGATATGTTTATGTCCCTCTCGTTTTGTAGCTTGAAGGAAACATATATCCTTCACATACCATTAAGATGCCTTCATCTATATCCTGGTTAGTAAGCTTTTTCCTGTTAAGTTGTCTACTTGACTTATATCGTAATTGATTTGAATTTTATTGATTTTGACATCACTAATTTCCGTTTTCTATTTTGTGGATTTGATACTAGTTTGGCATCGCTTAAGTTTGACGATCAGTACTTCTTGGCAAGCTCCATGGATGGATTGGTTAGTTTATTATTCGATAAACTTCTACTTAGATTTATTGTTAATGTCACTTTTACATGGCATAGAATACTGATAATGAGCTGCAGAATCTCATGTTTTTCCCTTTATGTGAATTCATTGCCTATTCCTTATATATTTACATTGAATATTTTTTTTTTTTGTATTTAAAGTGCACAAACCAAGTCTAATAGACTCTATATAGTTGAGTGTATATTTTCAAGGGGAGTCATAGAATTTGGGGTTAGGGCTTAGTTCAACTCCTACAAAATCGGCTCGTAAGGTGAGGACTACCCACCACTTATATAAACACATTTTCAGGCCTTTTCTCAACTCCTACGAAATTGGCTTGTAAGGTGAGGACTACCCACCATCCAGGACTGAGCATCTAGAGCGTGAGCTGAGTGCACTGATAGTGGCTGACCCAATGGATCTTGTCTTGAATAGGTTCTGATAGAGTGATAGCATCTTATAATTTGAGTTTGGGCCTAACTCTTTCCAATGAAGGAGGCTTACAACAACAAACCAAATCACTCTTTCTATGTTACTAGTATTTACAAGATGATGAAGATGTTACTAAAATTCTCTCTGTAGCAACTATTTATTGCGGACTTCATGTAATGAGAGAAATTGCATCTTAATTACCGGTTTTTTCCTTTTTAGATAAAGCTATACGACCGTCGCATGCTTCAGAAGGGTGCTGTTCAATCTTATGAAGGACATGTGAATTCCCATACTAAAATACAACTTGGTGTTGACCCAGATGAGAGATATGTCATGTCAGGTTGATGTTATTTCAGCGATGTTATTTCTTTAGCAGTTTTATTTATGGTAAATTCTGACTTGGTCTTCTCAGGTGGAGAGGATTGCAAGCTACGGATATGGAGTATCAAGTCTGGCGAATTGCTTTTGGAGGATAAGTTTTCTAATTCAGTTCTCTCCACTGTGTGCTATCAAACATTTAAAAGTAGTAAGCACGATATGCTTTCATTTTTCTGTTTCTGCTTCCGGTTTTATATATTCTTCTGTGTTGTCAGAAGCACTTTTAGGACGGTTTTCTTGTAACTAATGTTAGAATGTGTTATCTTGGTGTCTAGAATTTAAAGCTGAGGAAGAAAACCAATACACACATGACTCTTCTTTGGGTGCATGGCTTGGATCACATGAAGGACTATTTTATATGCGCTGGTTATGAGTGTAAAGGGTCTTGACACCACAGCCTGTAGCTGCTGCAGCTCTATCCCGGTCTTAGTATGAGGTGATTAAATATAAATAGCTTGTAGATATACTGATTTGGTTTAATTCCCTGTTAAAGATTTTTTATTTGATTAGAGCTAGAATTACGATATAGCATGTAACGGAGACGGCCAGTTAGTTCCTAGAAGTAATGATATTTATTTAGTATTTACACATGCACACAATGAAGAGTAAAGAGAAGGAAAAAAACATGATGTTGCTGTGGCTTTTTGTTTCTATTTCACTGCAACTGCATTTACAGATTTAACATCTCAGCGTTGTACTATCTTTGCTGAACGACCGTCTGTGTGAATGCAGGATCTCTCTGACCGTAGGGAATTTGAATTTTGTTAAGTAGCTCGTCATGTTTTTGTTGTGGTTATTGAAGGTCTGATTTTTGAACTTTTAAATTTTGAGAACAAATGGATTGAATAAAAAGGAGCACTAAATGAAATGTGTTTCATATAATACCTGTGTTACAAATTATGATCCACAATAGAATTGTTGAGGTGTGTTTGATTTTGCGGTGATGGAAATCGATTTTGGTTGAAAGTAAGTTTAATGTAAAGTTGTTTTATGTCTGAAACTTTGAATGCTTTTACATAGAAATATTCTTATGAATCCAAGTTTGAATATTTTAGATCAAAATTGCTTGAGTTTGACCATTGCAAACTCAAGTTGTGGAGTTTCCATAACGTAACCTACAAGGGTGTGGACAATTTTTCCCCTACATGAAAATAATATTTCAAATTCTTGTTCACCTGTCTTGACCATCCTGATTTGCATATATGTTTAATCCTGAGTTTGACCATGGCAAGGAAATGAGAAGATATTTACAGAAGTCAACTAATTGTAATTAAGATATTTTGGAAACCTTTTTATTATGAAATGCACATTTTTTGGGGATATCAACCTTCTTGTTTCTAGGGGGGGGAAAGGTATGTTAATCTAGAGTTCGGCTAGAAGGTAAGAAAATGGGTCTACAGTTAATTCATAATTTGTTTAGAAGGCAAAAATATGGGTGTACTATTAATTCAGAGTTCGGTTGGGAGGTAAGAACATGGGTCTAATATCCAAATCTTACGGGGGCTAACTTGATTTAAGATGAAACCGAAAGTAAGGACATGGTAGTTAACTTGTTTCAGCGGCTTTATCAGTTGCAATTCAGTTGCAATTTGTGATACTCGCATCGCCACACATTCAACGAATAAAATATAAGACTTGATGATGCCGAATGCCGGCTAGTTTTGTTTTTGGTTTTGTTGGTAAACTTTTTCTAACTCAGGTCAAATTGGTTAACCAAATGTTGAATCCGTCAATTTCAAAAAATAATGTCACTTCACTTTGTTCTATAGACAAGTTGGTAGTGCTGTTTGAAATGTTTAATAAATTAACTCCAAATAATTTTTTTTTTTTAATTTAAACAGAAATATTTAGTTATGTTGATATTTCATGTGATTGACGTATATTCTTCATATGTAACAATGGCAGAATATATATAATCCTAGCAAAAAATTATCCTTTTCTGAAATCAAAACACAAGAAAACCAATCTTGAAAAGAGACAAGGAATATTTAAAAAGGAAACCTAAATAACCAAATAAAGAAAACAGTACTCGTTAAAAGGAAAGCTGTCAAGGCACTTTGGTTGCTTTTGTCAAAGCAGCAAATAACAGTTCTTTTTATATCTTTTTTTATTTTGTTTGAAAAACATTCTCTAGCCATACTCTTACAAAGCATTTTTTAGTTGAGTCTTGGTAACAAAGTAAAGTGGACAAGACCCCTTAAAATCAAAGGTGTAGGCAAAATCATGTACAACTAGTGTTATACCTCCCCTCTTTTAGCTCCACTCCCAAACATAAGATAAAACTATATATTTTCATTTTTTAATTTTATTACAAAAAAAAAATTAAATGAGTTAGTTTTGATATGGTATCAAGTTTAAGAAAACTACTTAAATGAAAATGAGTTAGTTTTTATACAGTAAATGAGTGAAAGTGAAATAATGAAAAACAAATATATATTTAAAATTCTTTTGGCAATATTTAAAATTTTATTATTGGTCACGGTTGAACGGTGAAAAATGTTTAGAAGTTCAATTTAGTCACAGTTGAACGGTGAAAAATGTCTAGACGAAAGACTCTAATCATGACAAAATTTTGGACATTGTATGATAGTCCAACTTGTACAGGCTATCAGCCAATACGATCTTGAGTGTATGTAGATTAAAGTTTATGTGCAATGTACATAAGTGAGATGTGTTATGTCATACTCTCTTCGTCTTAAAATATAAGAGAAATTTGATAAAAATAATTAATATATATAGTTAAAATTTTGGATTAGATACATCAACAGATCAACTTTCTTTGACTAAATTTATCTTATATTTTGAGAGTCAGTTTGTTTTTCACTTTTGAATCAATAAATATTACTATCATATTTCATTTGATATAATAGTGAAACTTTATAATCAAATAATGATAAGTTGATAACAAACTTATATACTGTTAGAAATAATATAAAATCATTGATGTGACCTTTCCTAACAGCTTAAACTTTTGAGATAATCGGTCATCTGACATGGTATCAGAGCCTCTATGACTAAGTGGTCTAGAGTTCAATTCTCGCTCCCCTCACTTTCTAAATAAAAAGTGAAATATTAAGCATATGGTTGGTAGGCCTATGCATTATCCACGCTTCAAGTCCAATGCCCTCTTGCGTGAGGGGACGTGTTAGAAATAATATAAAATCATTGATGTGGCCTTTCATAACAACTTAAGATTTTGGGATAATCGGTCATCTGACGTATACTTCCTCTAATTCTTTTTATTATAATATAAATCAAATATATCAATTATATAATGAATAAAAAATAAATTATTTCTTATAAAAATGATCGAAATAGGTATAATATACTTCACTTATTTCACTTGCATATCATAGAATTATCCTATGAATAAAATTAAATTCTTTAACTGTATTGTGTTTTATCTGCTAAAAAATTAAGGAATGAATAAGTCCAGTGGCGGAGCCACGTTGTAGTGAGGGGGTTCAACTGAACCCCCTGAACTTGAAAAATTGCATATAAATCCTTGCATATTTTGCACTTTGAACCCCCTAAATTTTAACTTTGCACCAACCAAAGAGAAAAAGAAAAGACAGGAAGTGAAAAGATGCAAAAAGAAAAAAGAGAGGAAGAACTATAAGGTACAACAGCTATGGTTAATTGAAAGAAACATGAAGTGAGAGACTGAGAGTGGCGGCTAGGAAGAAGAAGAACTAAAATACTACTTTCTAGGTTTTCTTTTATCCAATTTGGGCTTTTTCTATGTACCCAACTCTTATTTTATGTTTTTAATTGTGGGCTTTATTTGTGCACCATAAACTTGACCCATTATATAAAGACAATTATAAAGTTAATTAACCTCGTAAAATAATTATATAGTTAACTAACACTTCTTTTTTTGGCAAAGTATTAGTCTAACTATAGAACTTTTTTTTTTGGATGATTTTACCTTTAGGATCATTTTTAAGAAATATTTTTTTTTTTTTATATTTTTAAACTATGCATTATAAAAATAGTTAAAAAAATACTATTAGTTACTAACTAGAATATAACCATACCAAAAAAACTAACTAGAATATAAGAGCATCTCCAATGGTGATACCACTTTGAGTATCATATATTATTAAAAAGTGGTCCCTACATGCCACATAATATTTATGCAACTCATACATATTTTTCTCCAATGGTGTTATTACTTTGGGTATCATACATTAATAACAAATTGTCCGTTACATTTAATTTGATATACAAAAAACATGTAATATTAATTGATGATACGGTACCTTATTTAAGGTACCAGTATCATCAATTTTGATATCCTTCATGCCACGTCATAGAACTCCAATGCTAAAATAGAACAAGATACGAATCATTTATCTATGAAACTCTCTATGATATCCTTATTGGAGATGCTCTAAAAGACATTTTAAAACATTTTTTTTTTAAATAAAATAGTCTGAACCCCCTGCTCCAGGTTCCTGGCTACGCCACTGGATAAGTCAACTTCAATAATGTTGTACTATGTTTAATTTTAAAATTATTCTTATGATCGGACAAAGTGGGGGTCATGTGATTGGACAAAAACATATATTCTTGTCCGCCACCAAACAGTATAACAACTTTTTGCCCTCAAGATAAATTGTCTTAATCACCAACATAATATTTTCTCCACCAAATATTATACAAAATAAAATTTATTTAATATCTTAAACATTTGTCCTATATATACTGTTATGTCTTTAACTATCTCTACTGTTCTATTCATTATTTAAATTTTGTAAATCAAACAAACCTTTAATTATGTGAAAGACCATCATTCTTACTATTGGTAAGGGATCCAAAGTAAAAAAATGTTTAGGTAAGTGACACAATGATTTCAAATATTTTTTGTAATGAAAGCTTTTGTTCATGACGAGGAGTTACATGCTCATGAACGCATCCACCATTGTTTTGCGTGAAAAAGTTTACACCAATTTTGCATTCAAAAGTAGTGTTTGAAGGGTCAATATCCTTCTTCCTCAATTACCCAAAATATCCTCATCTCTTTCTCTAAACTTGAAGGGTATCCTTTGTCTCTTTACTTTAAACCCAAACAAAACATTACAAGCTGACTCAATATTTTTTTTATAAAGTTCATATTCATTGTCTCTTTCCTCTTGTTATTTCTTGTTTGTTTATACTATATTACTATATGAAACTACCAAACCGATATGGACTAATTATGAAGACCTTTTTCTTTGTTTGTTTTATTTGTCTAGCCTGAAGATGTCTATTTCATTTTTGGAAACCCTATTATTGGTGACTTTGGTCATTATTTCAAATTTTGGTATTTAGTTAAGATTTCTTATTTTTATTATTGTCAAGTAACCTAATAACTAGAATTTTAATCTTAAAGATAAATATGTGGAGTGTCTGAGGTTAGAACTCTAACTTCTGTATAGGAAATGCGATGTTAAACATGTATTTAGCCTTCATAAAAAACTATCATGTACTTAGTTTTGGTCCTTACTATTAAATCAACATAATTTATGAGTAAAATCATATTTTTTTTATACATCAAAAATATAAATACTCCCACTAGGATTTCAACCCTAGACCCTCCCCTACCCAACTCATTTTTCCCAACTCTTACCGCTTAAGCTAATCCCACGAGAACGACAAATATTTAAAGTATTGATCAGATTATCTCTACGTGAGAATAAAATTGCATATGCTTTGGCGACAAATAATATATAATACATAAATGTAAAAAGAAAAAATATGATGATCATGATTATTTTGAAAAGCAACAGCCAAAAATATATACATATATGAACATATTTTTTTTGAACAGCATACATATATGAACATAATGATGACAAAAAATAGAATCGATATACACACATATTATATCCTCATGTTTAAATGATTGGTAAGTAACATGAATACAACAACACTCACACATATCGAACTCCATTTTTAGTCCCTATATATAGCCCCTCAAATCCTAAATCAATTCTATGCATAAATGGACCCAAACAAAATGTACAACAAAATAATAATATAAAAAATTACAAAATTAAGGGGAACACAGCATAAAGAACCTGAAAATTAAACCACATGAATTAAACCAAATTTTATCTTCTATATTATTCCCTTTCCTTCTACCATATGATATTCAATACTAATATTTACCTATTTGAAATGGGGTTTGGACCACTAGGAACTTCATGTTCACTAGCATTAAAGATCTTGTCTTTCCATTGAAATAGAGGCCTTGAAGCTCTAGAGTTTCTTCCTTTAGGACCCTTTTGAAGATCATGAGGAACACGATGGTTACCTTTGGTGGTTTGTTTTGGTGTGATATTGTTTTGTGAAGTAGTTATTACCATGTTGTTTCTCTTCTTGGTTTCATCATCTTTTGTTAAAGTGTGTTCTTGGACAGCCATAGCAAAGTGAAAAGCTAAGAGCAAAGAAAAGAAGAAGAGGGTCATGCAAGTATTATTAGAGGGAAATGTTACATCACTAGCCATGCAAAACCAAGTAGTGCCTTGTGAAAATATCATCCAAGATGTGTAAGTTAATTATTTGATTTGGAAATCAACAAAAGGTGAGAAGTGTTGGGAAATGTCTTATGTGTATATAGGGTTTGATTATATTATAATCATAAAGATCATAGAGAGAGAGAGAGAGAGAGAGAGAGAGAGAGAGAGAGAGAGAGAGAGAGAGAGAGAGAGAGAGAGAGAGAGAGAGAGAGACCTAAATATGAAAAGAGGCAAGGGGAGATTGGTGAACTAATCCTTTTGATTGTTAGGTGTATATAGCTTTTTTTTTGGAATGGCAGGTGTATATAGCTTTACCAAATGCTGTGTCGTATCAAGCACGATGTACATATTACTAGAAAATCACTAATTTTTTTTAGGCAACAAATCACTAATTAAAAATTATCAATTTACAATTCCATTTATATATATATGTATAGCTTTGGGGAAATTGATGATTTAAAAGAGTACGAGCTTAAAATTGATAAATAGTAATCATGTCAACAATTCGTCAATTACCTCCTCGTAATTTGACAAACAAAAGGAAGCATTAACAAAATAAAAACAAAGAAAGTATCGAATCAATTGACAAACAAATTTTTTCAAAAGAAAAAGAAAATTGACATAAACAAATTAAATTAAAGTAATAATATTATCCCCGAGATAAGAAAGTGTGACATAACAATATCAAATTACAAATTAAAACTTGCTGAAACTTAAGCAAACAAATTAATTAATAGTGAATCAATAAGCATTAACAAAATTGCAATTGGTCCTGATTTCTCCTTCATCTTCGCCGGTAAGAACATCAATGACACCAAACTTTGACATTGAAACAGCAAATTGGTGCTCAAAAGCTGATGGTGTTGTAGTCAATGCTGAAACCAATGGAGAAGTTCTTGGATCAGAATATAACAATTGATCTGTTGATAACAAGCCCATTTTCTTTTTGAGATTTATGTAGTACATTCTGTCAAAGGTTTTTGGTGTTGTAGCATCAAGATCAACATACTCTGAGGCCCATCTACATTTTCTTTGCAAAAAGCTAAGGTATTTTGGATCTATTGATGGGTCTGGTTTGCCTGTTCCTTTGTAGTTGTATAGTCTGTATTGAATTGAGCCACAAGTTGTCCTTCCAATAGTATGTGCCCCTAAATAACAAACAATTTTTTTTATGGTAACAAATTGGTATCATTTCATTCATCACAATAGAAGAAATACAAGATGGCATAGTCTCAAATATTCATGTTTGGTGACTAGAGTAGAATTTTGACGCTTTCACCAAATGATGTGCGACATTATTTGTTTGTCTTCTTGAAATGTATTATTTCCACAAATAAACAAAAATTTAGATTAGAGAAGATTCATTGTGTTTTTATCTTGTCGCAGACAAAATGAAAAATACCATGGAAAACTCACATATAACAACAGTAAAGTTCTAGATTTGAATGTGAAGATGTTAAACCTAACAATAAGAGCTTTTGTTTGAGTTAGACTTTTTGGACATATGAGATTCATTTTATCTAAGGTTAAAGAGAACGACTACCTTAGTTGAAACTTTATGATACATGTAATGAAATCATTTTCATATCATAATGTCACTTTATTATTTTAATTAATAAAATTAATTTCACAAATATTTAAATTTGTCATATATGACTAAATGTGTGTATAAAATTAGTTTTTAGAATTTTTTTTCTTATTTGTCTAGTTTAATGTTTAAAATTTCACCTTATAAAATAAATAAATGGAAGACTGAGATTCAACTTTCAATCTCTGTATATTTTATACAATATTCTTAACAACTGGGTTGTACTCACGGGTGCCGGTTAAAGAAGTCTTTATTAACACAAACTAAATATAGATGATGATTATTTAGATTGAATTAATATACCTGAGAGAACAACCAAGTCGAGGACAGTCAAGCCTTTGGATTGAAAATATTCAATCAAGGAAGTAATGTTCTCATGACCCTTAGGCACCATTTCAGCTTCTTTATTAATAGAGACTGTCCCATCTTTCCTACCATAAGGCACTGTCCAATATGGTCCACCCAACTCAACAGTGGCATCTCTTGCAGCAGTTGTTAGAATGTCAGCACAAGACACTGTCTTAGGACATTGTTTTTCTATCTCTGCCTTTATATCATCAATAACTTCATAACCTCTTAATGTCTTGCTTGCTTGTGCTGCCCTTTCACTTCCTTCATGTTTCAATAGAATGGAGCCATCACATCCCTTTAAAAATATAACAACAGAAATGTTGAAATGAGTACATATCAAAATATGGATTTGAATTAGTTGGATTAAAGTGCATGTTTGAAATTGTGATGAGTTTGATGAAATTAAAGTAACATTATAGTTTTGTTGAAATGTCTAAATGTAGCTTTCGTCGAAATTTCAATAAAAAGTGATATTGTTTTTTTTTTTCTTTTCAGAACGGCATCAATAAAAAGTTATGATTTTGTCAAACTCTTCGTCGGTCTAAATATAACTAGATCAATTGGGTTTAGACTTCATGTTTCATAATTTATATTAAAAAGAAAAATCTTAATCTAAAATTCGATCTTATCAGCCGTCCGTTCAAATTTGATAGTAAAGCATGGATTGATTCCCGACTCCTTTAAGAAATTCAAATCCATGAAAAATCAAGTAAACTACAAATACATGGATAATGAATTCTAAGTAGTCGAGATAACTATATATTCACGCAGTTAGCAATCTTAATCATAAAGATGACTCTCATTTTGACTTAGGAAAACGAGTCTAAAACATGAAGTAAAAATAATAATAATCTAAACAAGGACGATTTAGAGCTGCAAATTATTACTCCCTCCGGCCATAATTATAATAAAAAACTTTACTTTTCAGATTAATTGAATAACTGGTATATCTGATCTTTATTATTGATCAAATGCATAAATTATTCAATGAATTTGAATAGTAAAATTTTATTTATAATTGTGGCCGAAGAGAGTATAATATATAGTGACTAAAGCAAGCTTAATATAATGATATAATGTACCCACCCTAACAGAGCAATCATGGAAATGCAACCTTAGGAGACTAGCTGCTAAAGTTTGATCCTTCTTAATCCATTCTTTGACTTTGTTGTGCAAGATTGACTCAAATTGAGGACAGGTTTTATGATAGTAACCAAATACTAAGAGATTATCCAAGTTGGTTTCTTCTAATGTTGGGACTTGTAGAGTGAACACAGCTTCATCATAGTTTTCCTCATAAGGTTGGGCTGAATTAGCTGAAATTATGTAAAGAACCAATAGAAGCAACAATTGGAGGTAAGAATTGGACATTTTCAACTCTCAATTTTGTGTGACACCCCAAATTGGTATGGCTTCTAATTAAAATAAATCTAATATATGATTAGAGAGTTTGATGTTTGTGTGATTTATATAGATTTTGTAGGAAGGGTAATTTATACATGTAAGAGAGAGGAGAAGACTTTGATATTGTGAATATGTTATTAATTTGATGGAACAAACGTGGGACGCACCTAATAGAACACAATGACATGCTAGCATGTTGTATAATTTTTCTGTAATTTTGTTTGTAGCAAAATCTATTAGGATTCTTCTTTAATTGATTTTTCTCTCATTTGACTAGAGAACGACTTCATAAAAAAAATATATTAATCATTATCTTGGTGAAGTACATTCCCCTTTGAGCAAATTTTTTTTTTTTTTTTGATAAGCTTTGAGCAAATTAATTGATTGTACATATTATTTGTTGGGATGATTGATATTAACTAAAGTGTTTGATAAATGTTATGATTGTTCGCTTTTAAGATAAATAAAAATAGAATAAATATTTCTATTAAAAAAAGACAATAATATTTGTGAAGGTCAACAAATTGTGGAATATACGGACCAACGTTTGTTCTGTGTATTTGATTACATGTGAGTAGAAACTATGATGAAGGGCCTCTTATTCAGGGCTCATTATTTTTAATTTTTGGTATATATATATATATATATATATATATATATATATATATATATATATACTAGTATGTTAGCCCGTACCGTGTACGGGATTATTTTCTTTTTTAATATTATTTTTTAATTTATTCTTAATTATTATTTGATTATTTCATTTTATTATTCAATAATAATTTGAGATATTATATCTTATGAGTTGTTTAAAAATAAATTTGTTGACCTTCATTTTATTATTCAATATATTTTTTTACAGATAGTTTTTTAAATCACAAAACTCTCACTTTTTTTTCGCCAAAAAAAAACTCACATTCAGCAAATTTTAATGTTTATTATAGATTTATTCAACTTAATTTCATCAATGAGTCAAAAAAACTTAATTTCATCAATCAACATTTTTTTTAAATAAAATATATTTTTTCATCATCTTTTCACCTTGTTTCGTAGTAATCCATATATAAATTAAAAATAAAACATAGAAATAGACAACCTAACATATCACGAAACACCCATATTTTTTCGTCAACTGAATCTCATCAAACTACATGTTTTTATAAATACAGTGTAAATTAAGATATATTTTCCCATCAATCTCTCAGTTTGTTTCAACTTGGTTAGTAGTAATCTAAATTTAAATTTTTAGAACAAAAAATTCAAATAAATAGACAACCTTGCATATCACACAACTCACATTTTTTCGTTTCTAGTCCTCATTGAAATTACAAAAAAGATAGTGTAGTGTATTAATATATGGATATAAATATTGATCATCGTGTAAATTATAAAATCAAAAGACATTCATATTAATAGGAGTGTTAATATAAGTCATATTATAAAAAATAGGTTTTCCGTATTAATATGTGTATACATATTTAAGTTCATATTAAAAAAAGTCTTTCGTCTCGTATTAATAAATTTTGTATTAAAACTTTCGTAGAAATATAATTCCGTAAAAACTATAAAAAAAAAAACCCGTACATGAGTTTATAGCTCCTGTAGAGATTACAAAAAAAAATAGTCCTCTTATTAATATATGGGTAGAAATATAACTCCTCAAATAAATATACGTTCTTGTAAAATTACAAAAAAAATCAAAATTTCTAGAGAGTGATCTCCACATTCTCGTTTTAATATGTGGTTTTTATTTTTAAATTACGCAGACGTTTAATATATATTGATTTTATTTAAATATGAAAAATAATACTCTAGAGAGTGATCTCTCACTTTCCGTTCTCAACAATATGATATTTTCTTTCCGTCATCGTAGAAATTATTAAAAGAAATATAAATCTAGTATGATATATGAATATAAATATAAATCACGTGTAAATTAAAAAAAAAAGGCATTTGTATTATTATATCAGTATAAATATTTTTCCCGTGTAAATTACAAAAAAAAAATTATATTAATATAAGTGTAAATATTTTTCATAAGCAATAAAATAAAATATCATAAAATTGCTTCAAAAAAATAATCATAAAAATATGTTTTAGTTGTTGGTGGAATCGAACTGTGTATCTCATACTAAATTTTGTTCGTGAGAGAGACATAGATGACACACATAAACTTTTATTCATTATAGATTGTTTCGTGAAATTTTGTTCATGAGAGAGACCTCCGTAAAAATAAATCATAGATGACACCCAACATTCTTTCATCTTGTTTCAACATATTTCGCAGAAATTCACATGTAAATTTGAAGAACAACAAAAAAAATGCAAAGAAATAGAAATTCATGCATATTACAGAACTTCCACATTTTATTGTAAGAAAAAACTCTCACATTCAATCATCTTCCTTCATTTATTGTAGATTTATTCAAATAAATATCATCAAACTACATTTTTTTAAAAAAATATTATGTAAATTAAGATGTATTCTCACACTATTCTTCTATCCTGTTTCATAGTAATCCACATGTAAATTTCAAAAAAAAAAAATACAAATATACAGACAACCTTGCATATCACAAAATTCCTACATTATTTTTTTCGGAAAATAACTCTTTCACATTAAGTGATCTTCCTACGTTTATTGTAGATTTATTCAAGTTAATCCAACCAAACTATATTTTTTAAATACAATGTAAATTAAGATATTTTTTTATCGTTACCTCACCTTCTTTTTTCAACTTGTTTCATAATAATCTACATATAAATTTCAAGAAAAAATACAAATAAATAGACAACTTTGTATATCACAAAACTCCCACATTTTTTTGTCAAAAAAAATTCACATTTAGTTATATTCCTACATTTATTATAGATTTATTCATCTGAATATAATCAAACTACTTTTTTTGTTAAATTTAAGATATCTCTTTTCCCATCATTCTCTCACCTTGTTTCAACTTGTTTCATAGTAATCCACGTATATATTTCCAAAACAAAATAATAAAATAAAAAAATAGACAACCTTGAATAATACAAAACACATTTTTTTGTCAAAAAAAACTTTCATATTCAATAATGTTCCTACGTGTATCAATTCATGTCGCGAAATCTTCTTTTCTAAAACAAAAAGAACCGAAAACACAAAATTTCAGCAAAAGGAGAAACCACACAGAGCACTATCAAAAACTCCAGAAGCATTTAAGCACTCACCCCATACTCTTTGTGAAACTTGGCAATGAAAACAAAATCAGACGGAGGCAAAATCTTCGAAAGCACTGAAATTAGAGCTGGAAATGACATCCAAGGCGAAGACGGTCTCATAAGTTGCCCTCCAACTCCAACCTTCTCATGTCCTACAAAATCAACAAACAAACAATCTCAAACATCATCCCTAATCACAAAACCAATAACTACAACAACACAAGTACACAACACACGCGCAATACCTTTGTTGGAAGCAAGTTTGAAACTCAAAACATATTCAGGCAATACATGTGTATTGATCTTATTACTCCAAACAATGTACTCTTTGGGAGATGAAACACTATGAAGTAGCAAAGTTTCACAAGAAAGGGGGGGTTTGAATTGTGACTCTTTTAAAATTAAACCTCTAAAAACAAACAACTTTGTTAGTTTAAACACAATCTAAACAGTGAGAGTTAGAACGTTCTGAGATCGTTCTCGTTAGTGCAGACAGATTAATAAACAAGACAATATAAATGTGTTGTGTGTGTGTAAATGAAAATGAGCAAGGGAAGAGAGAATAACACACAGCAATTTATCCTGGTTCACCCAAATGTTGGGCTAGTCCAGTCCCCACTCATGTGAGATTTATCACTAGTATGAATGAGATACTACCGATCTCTCAATACAATTTCTTCTTCTATGATCTAGACCAAGATCAAATCAATTCTGCCTCTAGTCAATCCTGACTATCCAAGGACTTTACCTCTAGCCAATCCTGGCTATCCAAGGCCACTCAATCAATAGTTACGTATTGACTTGAGGAATTCTTTCTTTTTCAAGAAGGGTTTGTTTCTGGATCTAAGCTTATACAATGACTCAAACTAGAGATTGATAGGCTTTCTGTAAACTACTCAAGACACTCTAAATTTGTGATCCTAGATTGATTGCAGAGCTGGAGTGTGAGTAAAAACAAACTGGTAAGAGCTTTGATTGCTTGAGAACTAAACTTGTTGTATGCAAACTTGTAACTAAACTTCTTGCTCTTCCAATGCACCGTGGGGTGCTATTTATAGATGCCAAATACGCTCCTGATGCTTAGTCATCATGTAAGTACAGTAGAGAGCCGTTGCATCCTTCAAATGACAGCTCATAGAGAGTTTGCTGCATAATTCAAATTACTGAGAACGTTCTGCAAACACTCTCAGTTTCTTCATATCACCAAGAAAAGGTGATGAGCTGTAAACAGTTGTATCTGGCTGTATGAAGCTTGATCTTCAAGTAAGGACGTTGGAAATAGCCGTTGTGCATCAAATCAAAGTACATTGAACAACTGGATATGAGTTTGAATGTTCAAGTACATAAACTGCCTGGGTAAGAGATCGTTCTGGCAACGTTCTCCCCTTACTGGGCTGATGCAAAAATTCATGAGTGGGATTTTATTGATTGATCATGAACAGCTGTAGTGGAGCGTCTCAAACAGCTGGGACTAATGTAGGTAGCTGTTCATGTTGTCCTTTGCAAGTACAAACCTCCTTGTCTTATATGAGAGAAACCTTGGAGAATGTTCTTTTGAAGTACATGTGGAAGTACAATGCCAACTATGAGTTCAGTAGCTTGTTGCTGCATTGTGATTGGTCTATGAAACACCATCAGATCCAAAAATCAGTAGAAACACTAGTTCACACTTGCTTGTCTTCATTGTGCATTGATTCCTTTCCTTAAACATGTCATACAAGGAATGTCTTCATGCACATGGTCTTGTTTGGCCTTAAATGACTTATCCACTGTTGTGATACTGATTTAAAGTCTAATGATAAAGTGGAATAATGTCTTGTAGCCTGATGAATCATTATTAAGCGCTTATGACAAGAATCTCTTTTGAAGCCTGTGCTGATTGTTACTCAGAGAGCGTTCTCTGATCGTTCTCTGTAGTAGTGTTCATTTCTTTCACAAAGAGTGATGATTGAACATGATATTGCAATTTGATCTAGCTTATTAAAATCACTCAAAAGCACAGGTTAGATCACAATATGATCAGAATATAAATGAAAATATAATTGAAGATGTTTGTTATCTTTAAAACATCATTTAGGGATTTTGCTTCAACACACTATCCATCCCAGAATCATATTCTTTCGAACTCGATCGGCATTGATCAGAACCATATGATTTATAACTATAACAAACAATCACTATATGTCTCTCAATCCTTATAAAAAAAATATGTCTCTTATTTGATATCCCCTCCGTTACTTTTTATTTGTCATTTTCGAAAAAAAAGAAAAAGATCAAATTAGAAAGGTGTATTTTTGCACCTTATTTTTCTATTATACCCTTTATTTTAGAATATATATTTTAATCCCCCAATAATTATTTTTTTTTTTGTACACACAATTTCTCTTTCCTTTTTTTTTTGGTACACCGGAAGATACACACTTTCTCTTTCAAAAAAACTAAAACCACAAATAAAAAATTGTTACAAACTTTTATTTTTTTGGTGCAAAATTTATAACGAACTTTATGTAATAATAATAATAATAATAATAATAATAATAATAACAACAATAATAATAATAATAAAATACTCATAAATTGTAAAAGAAAATTGTCTTACTTGTTGACATTCTAGAAGTGTCTCAATATTTCTCATATGTATGATTTTAAGTAGACCGTGATGGAAAACTTTGGAGATGAACTGGAACTTGTATAAGAGAATCATTCTTTTCATAAGTTCTAAAAAAAATTGAAAGGAAAAATTAATAAACAATTACATATATGCATAACTGAAAATTTCTTAAATGTAATTTATAATTGATATAATAATAGAATCATACATTAATTTTAATGTCGCAGCTTCGGGAAATCTGGATTAAATATGAGCCGCGAACAGTCTAAACTGAATGTCATGTGTTCCTCACGATGAATGTGTTTTATATTTATAGTTAAATTATATTCGGACTTGTTATGCTAGAGTGGAAACAAATTAAGTTGTTGTTATCCGTAAAATATTATTTTTTGTTGCTATCCATAATTTTTATTTTAATTGTTTAAGTTAATTAAAAAAATCTTTACAAAAAAAATTAGTGAAACTCTAATTGAATAACAGCTAAGCCAATTTTTCTAAGAATGCAACCAAATTATGCTAAAAAAAATATCTAAAAAAAATATTAAGAAAAATCTTAGAGAAGCTCTAATTTAATGCCACATAAGCAAATTTTCCTGA
Source organism: Trifolium dubium (assembly GCA_951804385.1). Classification (NCBI taxonomy): domain Eukaryota; kingdom Viridiplantae; phylum Streptophyta; class Magnoliopsida; order Fabales; family Fabaceae; genus Trifolium; species Trifolium dubium. The sequence continues at coordinate 23,171,457 of OX638062.1, read as the reverse complement.
GAATGCACGAGAGAGCTCCGTGAACCTATCGTAATGTATATAATAATAGAGAAGAGATATATAGGGAATGTATCAAGTGAGAAAGGGCATTCTTATATGAGAGTGAGAGGAAGAAATATAAACCGTTAGATTAAAATAAAAGGCTAAGATTAAAAGTGAATCACATATTTATTTTTATTTTTTTTATTGTAGATTTGTTTTGTAATTATTTTTAGAGGGAACCGGGTCGAACCCGACCCGTCCATGACCCAGTCTGTTGACCCGACTGGGGGCGCGCGGAGAAGGGTAGGGGGGCGCGCTGAGTAATTCACAAATGGGGATTAGGGTTATTATTACTATTTTGAGTTAAATTTTTTTATTTTCTACTCTCTCAGCCTCTTTCTTTTCCTCTTCTGTTCTCTCTGTTCTTATTTTTCTCAAAGAACATCAACAACACCCTAAGTTCAAACCCATAAATCACAAAGAAAACATGTTCAAATCCGAAAATGCAAAACACAAATCCTTCCTAAAACCTCATCCTAAACATGATTCCACTAGCAAAAACCTCAAACAAACCATGAATCTAAGAGATCGATACCCCGAGATCCGGAATCCGAAAACCAAACCCTAACCCCCCAAAATCGTGAAATCGAACACTTTTCTATACAATCATGTGAAACCGAAGCTTAAACACGGATTCGTTCGTTCAAACAAACATTTCTACAACAGAAATTTTTCAAAAAAGGAACACAGATCATACATTTGATGCGATTATGATGATGAAAACGAAAAACATACCAAGCCTGCAGTGATTCTTCAAGGTAAGCGTCCTTGACCTCCTCCTTTTTCGTCTTGCTTCTCCTCTGCCTCTCTTTCTGTGTTTCTGATCTGCTCCTTTAGTCACCTTCTTCTTTCTTCTGTGCTAGGTTAATGGTGGCGAAAAAAGAATGCTCAAACAGAAAACGAAAATCTTCCGTGTGTGAAGGAATTTCGTAGGTTTTGAGTTCGGTTGGGAAATGATGATTCTGTTTTGAAGTGAAGATGGTTTAGGACTTAGTTTTTTTGATTTTTTTTTTTGATTTTCTTGTGTATTGTAATTTTGTGGTTTTGTTTTTGTTTTGTTGTTTGATTCAAGTTCTCTCAACTCTGTCGTTCTCAAAATTTTCTCCCCCTTGTGTTGTAATTTCGATTCTGTTTAAAAGAGGGGATTCTAGGGTTTTGGGATGAATGTAGAAAAATGCAGGGAAGCTTTTGTTGGTTCAGATTGGTTAGAGAAAATTGTGTTGAAAAGGGGAAGAGGACAAGAAACAATCACTTTCATGTGCTGGAAAATTCAGAAAAAAACATTGGATCCAATTTTCAAATTTGTGTTACATGTGTTGTTTTTTGTTGACCGAAAAAAAAATGAACAAAGGCAAAGGACAAAGATAGAAAAAGAAGTTCTGTTTTTTTTTTTTCAATAATAATAATAATAATAATAAATAAAGAAGTAAAGAAGAAATAAACAAGTAAAGTGAAACTCTTTTTTTGAAAAAGGATTTTTGATAATAATAGGGATGATAAAAATAATAATACTAATAGATAGTAATAACAAGAATAATGATAATAATAATAATAATAGATAAAAGAGTGATTTATTGTACATGAGTAGAAATGCGAGTACGACCGCAAAAATGCGACTAAAAACAAACTTAAACAAAACGAAAAAAAAGAACACACGCAATGATATTTTTATTATGCGATGAATATTTTTTGATATTTTATTTTATAACGAAAAAAGAGGACAATTGGTTTTAGGTCCAAAATTAGGGTACAACAGCTGCCCCTATTTAAGTTTTTTCACCCGGAGAGATGAAAATTAAAATCTTGGTCTAGACGGGATTGAAGAGACTTAAATATAAAACGTGCACCATTTTTGGACCTAAAATCCTTCAACAATGCTTATGATGCAAATGTGAATGCATGAAATGCAGATGATGATTTTTTTAAAAAAAATTTGTATGAATGTCGTAAAAGACAGACAAAGGAAGAAAACATAGTTAGGACTCCACAGGGGAAGAACATGACATGGCCCGACTGGGAAAATAATAAGATGTGCCCCAAGTCCATTGGAAGAACGAACTCCACCGGGGAACAAGGTAAAATACTGGGGAAAATATTACTTACTATATCATGTATGCATTTATAGAAAAAGGATTTGTGTGATCTTTTGGTCTAATGTTTTTGGAAAGGATTCACTTGGGATAAAACCACCTACGGAACTGTAAAGTGTGTCTGGTAAAACACAAGCTTCTTGTGTGGAAACTTGTCACTTGTTGTCTTGAGGATGTAATTGATGGTGTACAAGCTTCTCAGATGCCGAGACTGCCACTTGTAAAAATCTTTACAAGCTTCTCGGATGACGAGACTGCCATTTGTTGATGGTGTACAAGCTTCTCAGATGCCGAGACTGCCACTTGTAAAATTGGACACAAGCTTCTCGAACGACGAGACTGCCACTTGTAAAATTGGATACAAGCTTCTCGAACGACGAGACTGCCACTTGTTGAATTGGATACAAGCTTCTCGAACGACGAGACTGCCACTTGTAAAATTGGATACAAGCTTCTCAAACGACGAGACTGCCACTTGTAAGATTGGATACAAGCTTCTCGAACGACGAGACTGCCACTTGCAAAATTGGATACAAGCTTCTCGAACGACGAGACTGCCACTTGCAAAATGAACGATGACGTACAAGCTTCTCAGATGACGAGATTCCCACTTGTTGATGGTAATTGATGACAGACAAGCTTCTCAGATGACGAGATTGCCACTTGTAATAATGGTGTACAAGCTTCTCAGATGACGAGACTGCCACTTGTACAATGTGTACAAGCTTCTCGGATGACGAGACTGCCACTTGTGAACATGACTGATGACATACAAGCTTCTCAGATGACGAGATTGCCACTTGTAAAATATGTACAAGCTTCTCGGATGACGAGACTGCCACTTGTGAACATGACTGATGACATACAAGCTTCTCAGATGACGAGATTGCCACTTGTAATAATGTGTACAAGCTTCTCGGATGACGAGATTGCCACTTGTGAATTGGATACAAGCTTCTCAGATAACGAGATTGCCGCTTGTTGAATGGGTACAAGCTTCTCAGATGATGAGATTGCCACTTGTTGAATGGGTACAAGCTTCTCAGATGATGAGATTGCCACTTGTTGTTTTGAATTGATGTATAATCCGGGAACAAACCGGAGGGAAACTGTAAACAAGACTTTGTGTCCAATTGAAGAATTAATTCAACTGGAAATTTTCCTTTTGTTGTAGGAAAAACTGAAACAACCATCTTCCACGAGAGAGGAGTCTAGTGGGGAATTTCGAAACAAGAGAGATGTACACTTATCTGCCTAAGCTGACACTTTAATTGGAGAGAACAACATGCCCATCCCGACTCTATTTTGTGGACACAGACAAAACTAAAGAGATAGAAATCTGTATATGATGTAGTAATGTATGAATGATTTAAGTGTTTATGTTATATGTAAATGTTATGTATGTATGTATGTATGTATGTATGTATGTATGTATGTATGTATGTGAAACATCTTTTGATGGACAGACAAAGTGTCCAAACCGGAAACACAAGCCAACGTCGCATCACTGTTCAGGATATCTCTTGGGAAAGGAACTTCTCTGGGGAAAAACCCTGCACCAGTCAACATGTATCGAGGCTAAACTGGAGATAGAACAACACCATTAGCTTCATTGAGGATGTACCCTTTTCTTGAGATGACTGTTTGTAATACCCGGCGCAAAATATACAGATATGCAATGATGAAATGCAATGCACAAATGTAAACAATGAAGCCGCCACCATACTTTATTTATCCCGTGAGGGGAAAGGAAAATAATGATAAAACCTTGAAAAGATCGGGTTCGGGAGTTGGTTACATGAGGGGAAGGCGTTAACACCCCCTCATATCCGTTGTACTCAACGGGAACCATTTGAGGAATTTTAGTTTGCATAAACAGAGATAACCGCATGAAAAGGAAAAAGATTACCGCATATTAAACTGAAAAGGGAAAAAAGAGTTTTTTCCTACGTATCCCCCAAGTACAATGAGGAAGTCAAAGCTCACGTAGTTCTTCTTGAAAAAGGTTTTGTGTGTTGGTTGTTTTTAGTGAACGATGCTTAGGTCGCATTCCATTGATACAACAGTATGCTTGTATGCTCGCTTCGGAGGCTTAAGCGTTTGTCTGTAGCAGGGGAATGAATAAAGCACCATCCATTTAAGAAAACAGATGAAAAAAGAGTTTGAAAGTTGAAAAAAGAGTTGACTGCACGGAAGGCAGGAAAATAAATTGTGTGGGTTGAATGTATTTTAAGATTTTTGGATACTGTTTAGTGAATGTGGATAACCTCATTTCCACAAGTCATCCGTCAAGGACGAGGTTATCCTAGCAAAGACAAGTCATCCGTCAAGCTCTGCCGTTTCATTCAGTTTATTATCGAATTAATTAAAAAGTGAGAATAGCCGGAAACGAGTCATCCGTCAGGCTCCTTCTATCTCATTTTTAATTAATAAGTATTTTAGGTTTTAGAATAAAAATAAGCTCAAAGCCACAAGTCGTCAAGGACTAGCTTATTTTTATCCTACTTCTTAGCAAAAAGGTTACCACAGATTCCAGTTCAGATAAACAAAAGAAAAAGAAAGAGGTAGAAGATGATAGAGATGCGAATGAATGCACATGAATGACAGATAATGATGATGCTGAACAGTTATAATGATACGAAATTAAATCATCGAAACAAATAATTAATTCAACAAGATATCAGTCACACAAAAAAGGACACGGTTAGTTAAAATAAAATAAGACGAAAACGAGTCATCCGTCAGGCTCCTTCTTATTCTTTTCTAACTAACATGTTTTATTTATTTTTAAAAGTCCGGAATAATGATAAATTAAACCGCAAGTCATCCGTCAAGTGCTTATTTATCATCATTCATTTTTTTACTAACAAATGTTCTTCACTAAAAAAAAAGTTACGGAATAACGATAAATTAAACCGCAAGTCATCCGTCAAGGGCTTATTTTATCATTATTCATTTTATTTGCGAAAACTTTCAAATTTAAACTATCACAAAAATTAATTAATATAAACAGCAGGGGTGCATTAGTAAAAGGGGGTACAAACAGAAAAAATAAAAAAAAACAAAAAAAATAAATAAAATTGGGCCCAGAACAGGGTCTGGCCCATTTCTCTTCAATCTACCGGACCGGGTCGGGTGACCCATGGGTCAAACCCGCCCGGTCACAAACCCAACAGGCCAAACAAAAAAAACAGAGGGGGTGCGGTAAGAAAACGGGGGGCGCGCGTGAGTAAGCCTTTGGCCACTCACGCAGCGACACGTGGCAGAGCCACTCCCCCCTTCTTCTTCAACGCGTGAATAGAACAGGGACGGAGGGAAAGCTCCCCGCCGGCGAACACCACCGTTTTCGCTTCCGGTCACCAAAAATCACTTATGGGTATACTATCTTGCTCGAAATTTTGTGTAGATTATGAATCTATGATTAATTTTAGCAAACAACGTATGAATAAACAGAAACGAACGAAAAACTAAACGAACCAAAAAAACCAACACCACCTTTCCGGCGAGATTTAGCGAAATCTACATGAATGGAAAGCTTCAGAAGGGTCTCAAACGCATGAATCCAAGTTCCTTTACCTTCGATTGTACTCGAAATGACCGGATCAAAGCTTCATTTCTCGGCCGCGACTTTGAATGAAGGTTTAATGGCTTTCCGGTCGTTTTTTTTAAGAAACTAACGCCGGATTCGTATTCAGAAGGGTCGAAATAGTAGGAAAAGGGTATTTGATTGTTGATTTTGGATGATTTTTGTGGTGGCCAGAATTTGGCCGGAAAAGGGTATTCCGGCAGTGGCGCCGGAAAAGTGTTGGTGGAGGAAGGAGGATGTGATTTTTTCTGATTTTTTGTATTGGAATGTGTGAAAAATGATTGGTAATGATTGAGTGATGTGAGGTGTGTATTTATAGTGGTAGGATTAGGTGAATGGTATTTGTGTAATAAAATGATTATGAGGTGGAGATAATGAGGTGTCGAAATGTGATTGGCCACAAGAGAAAGAAATTGTCATAAAAAGAAGAAAATGTAAATAAAATAGAAAAAGTGCAAGAAAAATACAAATAAAATATAGAAAATTATAGAAATAAAAATGTAAATTTAAATATAAAGGTAAAAATTATTTTTGAATATTTTTACTATTTTTCGCCTAAAAAGATAAATTGCGACAAATTAAAAGAAATAAAGAAAAATGAATAAATTGTAAAACAAAATTATCAAAAACCTATTTTTTGGTATTTCTCATGAAAAATAAGAAATAATTTTTTTTAAATAAAATATTTATTTTGAAAAGCTCAAAATTAGGGTATTACACTGTTGACACCCTTTTTAGAGGAAAACATGTTTGTTGTTGATGAACACCTGAGAGAGTGGAGACGACTTGCCCCTTTCTCTGGATCCTTGCTTCAGTCCAAAGATCCTTGAAAGAATCGCTCGAAGAGCGTGACTGGCTGACCTTTTACATCTAGTGTACCTTTTCAGGAATATATGATCTTGACACAGTATGCCCCAAGTGCTTGAATCCTTGAAGGGTATGCCCCTGATTAACTTATCTTGGTAGAGTATCCAAATCTTGAACCATTTCAACCTTGATAAGAAGAATATTCAACTTGTTTGCCCCTGATTGGCAGAATCCGCAGATAACTTGCCCCTGTCCAGGAGCGTCTCAAGTCAGCTTTGCCTTTGATCAGACCATAGCTCAAATTTCTTTGATGTCAAGTATTAATTTGCAAGTGAAATTATTTCTTTTGAAGAGTATTTTTGACAAAATGCATATGTATGTTTTTGAAATTGAATATTTTTGTGGTGAAAACACGTATGGTATGTACAAAGATAATTTGTGATTACTTAACAAACAGGATGAGTCAGCTTAACAATAAATTGTCGAATATGCTTTCACAGTGAACCTAGTTTCAATTAGGTCTTTTGTATGTTATAACGTGGCTGGGCTCACGGTTTTCAAAAAAAGGATTGTTAGGCTCAAAATTTTATTTGGTCCCACCCAATCTTCTTGATGTCCTTCATTCTTATATTCAATTAATTCAACTAATGCACTCAGTAGACAAGAGAATTGTTGACAATGATGTTCGGGGTTGACACTTTGGTAGAAGCTTTACTGATGTTCTTTTTGTTGAATAGACGTTGATGAGATTTCTTGAAGTGACAGTCACTTTTTGTTTAGGAAGTTGTTCCTATTTTGAATCAGTCTTTGTTTGTATGGACTTTCTTTTCGAACTTTGAATTTGTTGTCCATCACGGTGCCCCTCTTTTTTTTATTTTATGGTTTTTTTTTTTGAATTCTCTGTTTTTTGTACTCTTTTTTTTTTGTAATCACTCTGTTTTTGTATAACCTTTGTAAGATGAAGATTGTGACTGTCGTATGAATTGTTGTGAGTCTCATCTCTTGACAGCTTCCTTTGTCTGAGGAAAGCATTGTGATTAAACCTCTAGTTTAGTATGACCAGATGAATTGATTCTCTTGTATCAGGATGCATCGTCAAATTAATTAAAATACTACCCTGCCCCAGGTTATGATTAAGGGTTCAGAAAAAAGAAAGAAACACCGACTTCAGGCTCAAAGGGGCTGATTACGGATTATCTCCTTATATCTCCACTGTTTGGGAAGAGAAACAATGCCTTATATCGTCAACTAGGTTTTTCACCATTGAAAGCAAATATTAGCAAAAATCAGTTATATATTTTCATCATCCTCGCTTCAAGTTTGTAAGTAATAAAGCAAGAGAAAAGAGTGATACGAATGGATTTATTCCAAAAACATGCATGTTTATTATATTAAAAGTACTTGACAAAAATACATAATTTTAAAAGCAAACAAAATGCTTGACAAGAAAGAAATAAAAGCCTAGCGACCATAGGTATGAGCTTCCTTGTATCACCGACTTCAACTCGACAAAGAGTAGCAGAGATGACATCAACATTAATCCAATGGTATCAAACCATATCCCTGCATAACAGAGCTGAGTCTATATCCTCGAAAGAAAATTTGTTATCTTCGATCAACCTTTGAACTTCACCCTTCAAAGTGAAACAATATTCAATATTGTGGCCAGGTGCGCCTTGATGAAAAGCACAAGATAACTCATGTTTATACCACCATGGCAATTTCGCAGATATCTTAGGCGGTGTTCTAGTCTGAATCAGATTCCTCTCAAGCAAAATAGGAAGCAGATTTGCATACAACATAGGGATCAGTTCAAACTTAGGTTTCCTTTTTGAAACAGTATCCTGTTTGTTTGACTTTTGTGGAGCCAGTTGTTGAATCTGATGTGGAGCCTGTTGTGTAGCCTGTTGGAGAGGCTGTTGTTGGTACAGTTGTAGAGACCTTTGTTGAAATTGTTGCTGAGGCCTTTGTTGAGATGGTTGATGAAACTGATGCCTTTGTTGGGATTAGAAAGGCAAAAACAGTTGTTCGAGAAGAAGATGATGGTTATTTTGCGCCACAATTAAGGAAGTGATCAAGGCATTTTTCTTTTCCAATTCTGCCCGGAGTGTGATGACTTCTTCACAAAGCTGAGTGTTCTCTTGTTCAACTGCTTCCATTGTTTTCTTTTTTGATTAACCAAATGTTGTACTTGCAAATTGACTTTGAACAAGAGCGTCAGACCACTTTCAAACAGGACAACTTGATTTCTGACAAAACAAGATGTGAGACTCGAACCTTTTTGTAAATAGGACCATGAATGTAAAATGATGCATGTAAAGAAAGTTTTGTTTTGATTTTCAAAGGACTTTAGGATATCAATCATAAAGGATTTTTGTTTTGATTATCAAAAGTTTTTTGAAAGACACTTTTTCTTTTGTTTTGTTTTATTATTTTTTTTGATATCCATGATGATTGTAGAGTTTATAAAGAAATCCTCTAAGTCCTTTGAAAACTAACAGAAAAAGTTTTTTCTTCATGAATGCATGGATGTATGGATGTATGGATGCAACAATCACAAACGTAGGAAAACATGGTTGGTTTTGAGATATCATAATGTTGGAGCCAAAGGTAAGAACCACCCACAAGGTATGAACTATTGGTTTATCTTCTTTTCGTAACACGGGTTCTACAAAGTTCCCAACGTCATCAACTTTCCTTATTGAATACCAATGTCCATAACTGAACTCACGGCCAAATGAAATATCCAAGGGAAAGTCTCGATTGAGCGTGGTATCGCGGAACAACTAATCCGAGAACTGATGACACGAAATCATATCGTATTTTTAGCTTAATTTAGGTGAATTTTAGTTGCATTTGCATATGTATTTATTTCATTTATGTCTTTTTATGTTAGTATTTGATATGTTTTTACTTTTGTCGAATAAAATAGGTCGGAGAAGGAAATTGAGCAAAAAGTATCAAAAACGGAGGAAAAAGGGGGTGCAAAGCCCAAATTCGCGCAGCCCACAAAGGAGCCTAGCAAAAATGGGCATTTGCCCAAAATTGCATAGTGGCGAGCGCCACAGGAGGGTGGCGAGCACCACCCAGCGCAAGCCCAAAGTGGCGAGCGCCACAGAATGGGTGGCGAGCGCCACAGAATGCAAGGCCCAGTACAACGGAATTTCGCGTGACTACTGAATGATATCAAATGAAGCCTATCCTTTCCTAAAATCATGGATCGTAGAAGCCAAATCTTTCCTATAAATAGAAAACTCAAATTTCATTCTCCGCACGTCTTATTTTCTTTACTTTTCAGTACAGTTTTAGTTTCTTGTTACAGTAACTGTAACGGTATTTCCACACCGGGAATCCGTTTTCAGTTCTGTTTTCACTTTTCTGTCAAGAATATTATTCCAGTTATTTCAGTCAATTTAATTCAGCATTCATTCCAGGTTTTATTTTATGTTTTTATTCGTTTATTTAATTATGCTTTATTTAATTTTCTGTTTTTGTTTATTTAATTTCTTTACTTTGTCTAGCTAAATTCCTAGATATCGGTATGTGAATTAATTCTCCGAAGGGAATTTAATAATGATTTAGCGCGTACTTATTAAACTATTTTTCTAATTCAAATTCCTAATTTCACTACAAAAAAAGGCAACATTTCCGAGGAAATTTTTCCTCGCAAATGGGCCAAATTTCCTCGCAAATGTACGTTTGCGAGGACATTTGGGAGGAAATCAGTCGTGGGTAAATCGAAGTCTCTTGTGATGGAATTTGCGAGGAAATTTTCTCGCAAACGGTATCAGGTCATTTCAAAGGACATTTGCGAGGAAATTTCCTCGCAAATGTAAAAGCTGATATCCACGCGCATTCACGTGGGGGACATTGATGTGACATGTCAGCTTTTACATTTGCGAGGAAATTTCCTCGCAAACGTATTTAATTTATTTTTTTTAAAAAACACAACAAATCATATACAGAAATTTATTTATAATTAAAATAATTATAATTTTTAAAAATAATAATTAAAATAAAATTAAAAATTAAATCAATATTAATTTTAAAAGTAATAAATAAAATTTAATGTATATTAATTGGAAAAAAAAATTGCGGGAAAAAATGAAATTCGAATTTTCGTTAAAAAAATTTTGCGGGAAAAAACGAAAATTTATTGCGGGAAAAATTGAAATTTGAATTTTCGTTTGAATTTATTGCGGGAAAAAATGAAATTTGAATTTTCGTTTGAATTTATTGCGGGAAAATTGAAAATTGAATTTTGCGCCAAAATTTTGCCAAATACATTTGCGAGGAAATTTCCTCGCAAATGTCAGGAATATTAAAAAAAAATAAGCAGAAAACATTTGCGAGGAAATTTCCTCGCAAATGTTTAAAAAAAAAATTAAAAAAAATTAAAAAAAATGATAAAATACGTTTTAAAAATAATAAAAACGTTTTAAAAAATAAAAAAAACGCCAAAAATAAAATATTTCAATTAAAACACCTATTGAATTTGTTAAAATATGTTTTAAAATTGATATGAATTAAAAGTAATTTATTGAAATGATAAAAATAAAAGATGATAAATTTGTTAGTAGTGATGTTGTTGAAAAGAAAATAAGAAAAATATAAAATTTGTGGGAGATATGATGTTGTTGAAAGTGTTTTAAAAATAAAATATGATAAATTTGTTAGTGATGTTGTTGAAGAGAAAAAAGAAAAAGAATTGAAGAAGTTGAAAAGAAAGAAGAAAATTGGTTGAAGAAATTGAAGAGAAAGAAGAAAAATGGTTGAAGAGAAGAATGAAAGTGTTGAAGAAATGGAAGAGAGAAAAGAAAAACAATTGAAGAAGTTGAAGAGAAAGAAGAAAAGTGGTTGAAGAAATTGAAGAGAAAGAAGAAAAATGGTTGAAAAGAAGAATGAAAGTGTTGAAGAAATGGAAGATAGAAAAGAAAAATGGTTGAAGAGATTGAAGAGAAAGAAGAAAAATGGTTGAAGAGATTGAAGAGAAGAAGAAAAGTGTTAGAGAGAAGTGTTAGAGAATATGAGTATTGGAGAGTAGATAGTGTGATATATATAGAAAAGTTGTTGGATGAATAAATAATATAATAACATTTGCGAGGAAATTTCCTCACAAATGTTTTATAGTGACTGATGTCCTGGGCCCAATACATTTGCGAGGAAATTTCCTCGCAAATGTTTTCTGAGACATAAAATGCGCTGGGACCCAATACATTTGCGAGGAAATTTCCTCGCAAATGTCTTTTTGAATTTTAAAAATCATTTTTGGTACAAAATTAAATTTTAAATCGAAAATTCGAATTTCAATTTTTGCCGCAATAAATTTTACCGAATATTCAAATTTCATTTTTTCCCGCAATAAATTTTATCGAATATTCGAATTTCACTTTTTCCCGCAATATAAATTTTTATTTTTATAGAAACTTTGAATTTCAATTTTTCTCTTAATAAATTTTTATCAAAAATTCGAATTTCATTTTTATCGAAAAATCAAATTTCATTTTTTACTTCATTTTAATTTTTGCGTCAATATATATACATAAATTTAGTTTTTTTGGCAGAAAATTATCGTAATTAAAGTTAAATTATCGTAATTCAATTTTTTTTACAATGTTACGTTAAAACTGAAGTTAAATTTTGAATTAAAGTAAAAATGATAAAAATAAATATTTTTGTTGCATAAAAATAAATAATTACTATAGATCCATAAAAAGTAATAATATTACATAATATAAAATATCATTATTTAAAATTCATCCGGATCTGATTCATATTCCTCTACATAATATTCTTCCTCCGGATCATCACTGTCACCCAAGTCCTGCTGCTCAAATGTTGGACCCCCATGTGACGTCGATGCTCTTTGAAACCTAGTATCGTTGGATAGTCGTTGCATCAAATCTTCTTGCCATTTTACCCTTTCGGCTCTTTCATCTTGAATCTGTTGCTGCAATCTTTGAGTCTCTTGAGCACTCTCTTCATCCCTTGTCTGCATCTCCTCCTTGAATCTTTGCCACATTTCAGCCTCAGACATCCTTGGCTCAGGGCAATCGTCAGGACCAGGAACATAAGTTAGGCTGGTTCCTTGATAAAAGTTACGTGCCATCGTCCCTAGACCAGGCCACCGATTTTCTCTTCCTCTAAGTCCGACATTTGTGGTTGCCTCTTTCCATATCTCAAATTTAATTCCATATGGTATATCAGCATAAGAGGCATACTCGGGATGTTGAGACAAATACATTGCAACAACTTTACCATTCTCTTCCTGTATATATATATACATAAAAAAAATTAGCGAATGAATAAAAATGTTTGAAAATAATTATAAAATATATATCAAATTATAAATTTACCCAAAGTTGTCCACTTGTAGGATGAACCCAAGAATTGTCTCTGGTGCTGAAGTGAGTCTGTCTGTAGACTTCATTAACATAAGGTTCTCGCTCCAGAGTACTTTCCTAATATTCCAAAAAAATCTTGATTAGTATTTAAATATATAATTCAATATATTAAAAAAACAAATTAAATATATTGTTATACCAAATGTCGAGCATGAGTGGAGAAGCTGACACATCCCCCAGTGTGCAAGTTTGTACCCTTGGAATTAGCTCTGTTTTTCTTATTGGCTTCACACTGAGCTAGATAAGCCTCATTTTTTGTCCAATGCTCTACAAATTGGTCCCAGACATTCTCTCCGATAAATTCTGGACGATATTGATCAGGATTATTTAAGTAGAGCATTTTCTCCTTGTAAAGCTTATCTGAGAATCGCTTCCCACATGCCAGCTCAAAATTTTGCTTAACCATTTCTTCATGGTAAGGCTCCCAGGTACAGTATCTCTGAAATAATAAATATATTCATTAAATATAATAATTATTTAAATCTTAAATGTAATTATTATATATGTATGTAAACATGAAAATATTTGTGTTTACCTTAAATTCATCAAAAAATTGCTTCCTTAATTGATGATTATTTATCACTAATTTTCTGTAGCTGGGGGCAAAATGTTTGAGGGCGAGTTTGACAACATGCGCTACTCCTCTAGCTGCATCCTTAGACGGCTCCAACCTACACACATTAATATTTTAATTAAATTGTAAATTTTAAAGAAATTAAAGATAAAAATAAAATAAAAACATACTTACCCATTGCCCTGAGGGTATATGACCCTTTTATCACCCAATATGCGACAACCTTCGGTGAAACGACGCCTTGGTGGTCTGAAAGCCACTGGTCGCTCTTGCTCCTGTGAGCCTTGTGGTTGTGACGACGAACCATCCTGATGTGGTTGTCGTCCTTGTTGTTGTGACGACGATGAACCATCCTCATGTGGTTGTCGTCCTTGTTGTTGTGACGACAATGAACCATCTTGATGTGGTTGTCGTCGTTGTTGTTGTTGTTGTTGTTGTTGTTGTTGTTGTTGTTGTTGTTGACTGATGAAAGCTTCATTAGGTGTATATTGCATAAAACCCAATAAATCATCATCATTGTCATTGGTTACACCAGTATTAAGGAAAGGCATATTCGATAAGCCAACCTCAGGAATATCATTCATCAAGAAGCTAATATCAGGTCTATAAGTCGGTGAGGGTGTTGGATAGGAAGACCTCGAAACATCAACCGAAGACCTTCGTGGAGTCGGTCTAGAGAGCACATCAACAGTGGAGGAGTGTGCTGGAAGAGAAGATCTAGGAATATCAACTGAGTTCCTCCGTGGGGCGGCTGTAGGTGGAGTAGGTGCCGCAGAAGTGGGTTCTCGAATAGCAACTCCTGCAGCCTGACGAGCCGTTAGAACTTTCGGTATCATATGCCTAACGATCCTTTTTACAAATTTTGCCGGCTTTTTTCCCCTTTTCTGACCATTGTCCTGATTATTTTGATCGGCCATCCCTGCAATTTAAATAAAATTAAACAAGATTAAATAAACGAGTAAAACAATTTAATTAAAATTAAACAATCCAGTACAACAATAAATATTTAATAGCGCAGATAACAAAAATTCCAATTGGATTTAAAATTCATTACTAATTAAAGATAAATAGTTACAATATGATAATAAAAAGTTCTAATTATATTGGATATATTTTTAATTCATTTCTAATTAAAGATAAATAGTTACAATATATGATAATAAAGAGTTCTAATTGAATATATTTTATCATTACATAGTAATTAAAGATAAATAATTACAAACGAGATTTATTCATCATCATCGTCATTATTATAATATGTATCTTCATCTTCATTGTCTTCATCTTCATTATCTTCGTCTTCATTATCTTCTGAGTTATTTGCATCATCATCCTCATTATCATTATTGTTCCGCACCACTGCTAACAACGCCTCATACTCAATTTGATCACCATCAGCTTCTTGGTCAACCAAGTTTGTAATGTGATCGACTTCAATCATCTCGGGAACTCTTGACATTTCATCATCTTGGTAAGGTGCTTCTATATCTGGAACAGTTTTTTCAATTTCACCTCTTGGTTTTGCCTTGATAGCTGAACACCATCCTCGTTTACACCGGTGATGAGAAGGATAAGGTACATAATACACTTGACAACACTTAGTCGCCAGGATAAACGGATCAAATCGATTATACCTTTTACTCATTAGTATGTCAACAAGTTTGTGCTTTGGATCAATTTTTATCCCATTAGTTGGGTCAAACCACTCACAATAAAATAACACAACATTGTTGTCTTGACCCTCATAATAGTAACTCAATTGAAATATGCGCTTAATCACACCATAGAAGTCATCTTCGCCACCATCACTGACCCCTTTGACATAAACTCCACTACTTTTTGTTTTTTTGCCCGCTGTCCATGACTCAGTTTCAAATTTATATCCATTTAAAAAGTATGTGTGCCATTCAATGACATTTCTCCGAGGACCTTCAGCTAATCCTCTAAAATGCTTCATTTGTTCATATTTTGCCACTTTATCCTTAAACCATTCTGGAAAGTTGGTATATGTGTCTCCAAGTTGTTTCTTTTCAAAAAATTCAATATATGGTTCAACTTCAATGCAATTAATCAAGACATGAACTTCGGCTGATCGCATCTCTTCATCGTTCATCCAATACTCTTTCGCTGCCCCTGAAGAACGCCCAGAAACACGAAACACCGACAAAGCGGAAGAGTTACTTTCATCAGGAACATCATTTCGCGTTCTTGTCGGTGTTAGCATCATGTTGTTGAAATAATGAGAGCAAAAATGAGTGGTTTCCCGATGCAAGTAAGATGCACATATTGACCCTTCAACTCTTGCTTTATTTTTCACTGTTCGCTTTGAATCACCCATGAATCTTTCGAAAGGATACATCCACCTATAATGAACAGGTCCACCAAGCATAGCTTCATACGCGAGATGTACCGGAAGATGTTCCATAGAATCAAAGAAAGCGGGGGGAAAAACTAGCTCCAATTTACAAAGTATTGTTGCAATATTCTTATCCATTTTAACAAGTTCATCCATCCTGAGCGTCGAAGCACATAAATCTTTAAAAAATTGACTCAATTCAGTCAATGGATTCAAGACATGATTTGGTAATGAACAAAACGCAATTGGGATTAAGCGTTCCATAAAAACATGAGAATCGTGACTTTTCATCCCCCGCAATCTTCCATTGTTGACATCGGCACACCTTGCCAAATTTGAAGAATATCCGTCTGGCATTTTCAATTCTTTTAACCACTGACAAACAGATTTTGCCTCATCGGATGTTAAACAATAAACCGCCTTGGGTTTTAGAACTTTTCCATTTGGAAGACGTTTTAGGTGCAGCTCCGGTCTATTGCAAAACTTCTCCAAATCAAGTCTAGCCTTCTCATTATCTTTTGTTTTACCGGACACATTCATGACTGTGTTCACTATATTATCACAAAAATTCTTTTCAATGTGCATAACATCAAGATTGTGTCTCAGTAAATTGTCCTTCCAATAAGGGAGGTCCCAAAAGATACTTCGTTTTGTCCAGTTGTGCCTCTCGCCATATCCATCGTATCTGACTCTTTTTCCAACATCTGGATATTTATCTAGGCCGCTCACTACTTGAGATATGTCATACGAAGATAACAAAGTAGGGGGACCATCTCTTTCTACAGTTCCTTTCTTGAACTCATCCTCCATCCGCCGAAATTGATGATTTTTAGGTAACATCCTACGATGACAATCAAACCACGAAGCCTTTCCTTTTATTTGAAATGCTTTGGTGTCACGCATACAATGTGGACACGCCAATCTTCCATGAGTCGACCAACCAGACAACATGCCATATGCAGGAAAGTCATTAATGGTCCACATCAAAGCAGCCCTCATTTTGAAATTCTCCTTCTTTGCAATATCATAGGTCAATACACCACTCCAGAGCCTCTTCAAATCATCTATTAACGGCTGTAAGTATACATCAATGCCATCGGTTGGGTTCGACGGTCCCGGGACAATACAACTCAAGAACATGTACGGTTTCGTCATGCACATCTCAGGAGGAAGATTATACGGAGTGACAATAATTGGCCAACAAGAATACGGCGATGCAGACGCTTGGAAATAAGGGGTAAAACCATCAGAGCACAATCCAAGTCTTACATTACGTGGATCATTCGCAAAATCAGGATGCATTTGATCAAAATGTTTCCAAGCCATCCCGTCACATGGATGTCGCATCTCATTTGAATTTGCTGCGTTGTCATGATGCCATGTCATTTTGCTCGCAGTTTCCAATGATGCAAACAATCTCTGCAACCTCGGTATTAACGGCAGATAAAACATTGACTTAACCGACACCCGTTTCTGCTTGCGATGCACATCACTGTTGCGGACCTGATACCTCGGTGCATTGCAAAATTTACACTCCTCCAAATCACCGTCATTCGTACCGAACTCGTTGTCGTAGAACAACATGCAGCCATTAACGCAACAGTCGATCTTGTTAACTCGCAATCCCAACTTCGACACCAACTTCTTCGCTTCGTAATAACTAGATGGCAGATTTTCTGGTACATGCGACACATTCAACACCACCTTGTTAAAGAACTCCAAGCAATCTTCAGGTACATTCCATTTTGACTTGGCGGCTAAAAACTGAACGCACACCGATAACTTCGACTCAGACGACCCTTCATACAACGGTCGGTTCACTTCCTCCAACATTGCATAAAATTTCAGCGCTTTCTGGTTCGGGATTATTTCCTCTTCGCCTCCCCCTTCGTACGACAGGTTCACCCCGAGAGCGTCACCAACCATATCATCCATCCTATCAAAGTTTCCAAACTCCGCATGCGCTTCACTGCCCGAAGCCTGCGCATTGCCTTCATCCTGCTGAGTGTTAATATCCGCAGGCTCTTCTTCACCGTGATGTCTCCACACGTAATAGTCATTCATAAATCCATCCTTTCTTAAATGAGCCATGACTTCTTCTTGCGTCTTAATCTTGACACACATACATTTGATACACGGACATCTTATCCCTCCTTCCGTCCTAAAATCTTCTCGTGACTTCGCATACTCAATAAATTGTTCAACTCCTTCCTTAAAACGAGCTCTAATCATCCTCATGCCCGGATATTTTCTTTTGTACATCCAACCTCGTTCAGATCTAATTTGATCCATCTATATATATATATATATATGTACCGAGTCGTTTCCAATAATAAAAATTAATCAGTTTCAATAAATTAATTAAATATTTTATCCATTAATTAATACATTAAACTAAATTAACGATTAACTTATAAATATTTTACTATCATATATTTATAGCACTATCTTTTTATAAAATTGTTTTCATAAATTATAAAATATCTTTTTATCAACTAAAATATTAATTAAATATAAATTTTTTACTAACAATACATTTAAAAATTAACAATATTTTTAACGACTAACATTATTTTTACTAACTACTACTTTTCTTACATTAATTTTTTCACATTATTTTTACTAACTAATTTTTTTAGTCAAATTTACGATATATTAATTAAATTTAAACTACGTACAATACATTTAATTAAAAACTAACATTATTTTTAACCACTAATTAATATTTTTTTAGTCAAAACAAACTAACACATAAATTAATATATATTACTAATAAATAACTAATTAAACTAAATAAGATATATGTACTAACCTCAGATAATTATGTCGGTGAGTTTAGAAGAAGGAGAAAACACCGATCCAACAATCAACGAACAGCAAAGAATCACCCTAAAAGATGAAATTAAAGATTATAAGAAAATATCATATTTAAATAATTTTTACTAACTAATTTGTGGTACTGTATTTCTATCTAATTTTTACTAACTAAACTATTATAACAACTTTATTTTTACAAATTTTAACTTAATTAAAATCAAAAGGAAATAATAAAAAAAATAACTAATTAATTAATGGGGTGGGGGACGTAACAACACAGCGTGGGTGTGGTGGCCACTGCATGTGTTTGTTTCTTTCATTTTTTTTTTTATAATTTCTTATTTTAAATTAATGAATAATATAATACTAACATTATTTTTAACCACAAATATTTTTTTAGTCAAAATAAAATACATAAAATAATATATATTCTATTAATAATTATTTAAAATAAATAAGATATATACTAACCTCGGATAATTATGCCGATGAGTTTAGAAAAAGGAAGAGACAGCTCGATCCAACAAATCAACGCACGATAAACAATCACCCTAAAAAATAAAATTAAAGATTATAAGAAAATAATATTATTTAGTTAATATTTACTAACTAATTTGGAATACTTTAGTCAAAAAAAAAAACTGATTTGGAATACTTTTTTTTTTAACTAATTTTTACTAACTAAACTATATATAAATTTAAATGTACTAGTAGCTAGTACTTATACTTAATTAAAATAACAAGAATAAAATAAATTTGAAAAATTAATTAAGGGGGTGGGGGGTCGTACAGAATTAATTAAGGAGTGGGGCAGTTAATAAATTTGACAAATTAGTAATAAATAACATTATTATATATTATTTAACTATACAAAACTAATTAACATTATCATTTGTAAAAAAAATAAACTAACAGTATTTAATTAATATATTTAAAAGACTAACATTATTATATATTTAACTATACAAAACTAATTAACTATTTACATAAAATACTTAATTAAAATAAAAAAGTAATAATAATAAAAATTATAATTAATTAATTATGGGGGGGAGGCGTACAATTTTTAAAGGGATGGGGGGCTATATATATAATTAATTAATTTAAAAATATATAAACTTTTCCATTTATAATTTTTCTTAACTAATTATAATTTTTAAGGGATGGGGGGACGTACAAATTTTTTAAGGGATGGGGGGCTGTATAAATAATTAATGGGGGGCTGTATAAATAATTAATTTAAAAATATAACTTTTTCATTTATAATTTTCCTTAACTATTTCTTAAAATATAACATGTTTTGAAAAGTACAAATTTTTATATAAACATTATTACACTAACATTATTAACCAACAATTAAAAATAAATTACACAAATTAAAGTACTAACCTCAATAATATGATTGATAAAGAGATGAGAAAGAGCTCCAAAATAGTAACAACAACCAAACAACAACAACAACCTTAAATAATAAAATCATAAAAAAATGTGTTAAAAAATATATAATCACAAAATATTTAGATAATATAAAAAATATTAATATAATCTATGAAACTAACCTTGATTAATAATGAGATTGAAAAATAAAAGAGAGTAAATGATATAACTTGAATAAAATTAGATGATAGATTTTGTAAAGAAGAAATTTTTTTAGAAAAGAAGGGAGTATGTAATTGTTCCTGGAAGAAGAAGAAGAAGGGAGTAAGTTATATATAGAGAGAAAGAAGGAGCCGTTGCATTATAGCCGTTTCAAATTCGCGGTGGGCCCAGACATTTGCGAGGAAATTTCATCGCAAATGTGTTTGACCAGGTCGTTGCATATTAACCGTTGTGAAACGTTCAAATTCGCGGTGGGCCCAGACATTTGCGAGGAAATTTCCTCGCAAATGTGTTTGACCAGGTCTTCACTGCGCGTGCTAGGAATTTCTGCAGCTGGCGCAGAGTGCGTGTAACGCACGCGGACATTTGCGAGGAAAACTATAGCAATTTCGTCGCAAATGTGTTTGACCACATGTGACTTGTCTGCAAGCTGGGTCCCACTACATTTGAGAGGAAATTTCCTCGCAAATGCAAAACATTTGCGAGGAACCCAGTTTCCTCGCAAATGTTGGTCGCAAATGCAAAATTTTCTTGTAGTGTTTAATTCAAAGCTTTTGAACGAGAGTAAAAGAAAGCAACTAAGGTTAAAATCAATAGAGCGAGAGTTTGAGGTTTTAACTAGATAGTAGGAATTTGATATTAATCTTTGAACGAGCGAGAGCCACGTTAGGATTAATTAGAACTAATTGATTTTCAAAATATACTTTCGAAGCTAAGGTGGTAGAAAAGTGACAGTAAAACTCCTAGCTTAGAAGGTATGGTTTTTATCAACAAAACGAGAGTGTGAGGTTTAGACCTTTAAATTGAGAAAGTTCTTCTGAAAAATAAACCCTTTTCCGCGCGCTATTAATTTATTAAATTCCCGAAGGTCGATTGAGTTACATACCGATATCCCGCTTTTAATTAATTTTAAATCTTAATTTTAATTTTCTTTTAAAAAATTCCAATCAACCCTAAACATCTATTAGCCTTAGATTTACACCGCAACGACAGAAATACGGTAGTTCGACTATTGGTCTCTGTGGTTCGATATCTTTTAAAACTCAACGACGAAACTGTGCACTTGCAGTTATAAAATATCTATTGATACACGAATCGTCAATCAAGAACCTCTCGGCTTAGCCATCGCACCATGTCCTAAAAAGGCCAAGATGGGTTAAAGGTGTCTAAAGGTCCACAACATCCTCGGAATACACATCATAGCAACATCTACATGAGCCTCACGTCGAAAAGAGTACTACAACATGATCCCTCCATTGTGCGTGATTTCATCACTTGTGATTATGTGCGAGACTGAACATTCGCCCATTCACTATGATCATACCACAACTATCTTATGGTTCACTCAAGCTCGGGTCAAGCTTATCTCAACTCATGAACCCCCCCACAATATATAAAGCATGTAAATAAATAAACACATATAAACACATAAGTTAGGTTCAACCCTCTTAAGGAGAGAATCCCCAGTGAAGTCGCCATTTTTCTGTTGCGGGATTTTTGAGACATACCCCACTACAATTTTATTTTTCATTTCCAAAGGAGGGGAAAAATTGAAAACCTTTAAAAGAAAGAGATTCTAGGTACGGGGGTTAGTTGCACTTGAGGAAGGTATTAGCACCTCAAGCGCCCATGGTACTCCATGGTAACCTCTTATATGTTTTTTGTGCTTTTGTACATGCTTAAAGAATGGAAGGAGAACTTGTATAGAAGAAAAAGAAAGTGGATAAAAATTAAGGAAATTTTATTTCATAAAGTAAATAAAAGAAAAGAAGTGTAAATGTTTTTTTTGCTTGTAAAAAAAAAATTTGAGAGAAGTGTAATTGTTGAGAGAAAGAGGTTGTAAGAAAAGATGTTGTAAAGAAAAAGTTGTTGTTTGAAAACGAAAGTGTATTTGTTTTTTGTTATTGAAAAAGTGTGTTGTAAAGAAAAGAAGTTCTTGTAGCCAAAAAAATGTAAGAAAAGATGTTGAAAAAATGTTGTGATAAAAGCATGTTAAAATGATTGTAGTGACGTTGAGATTAAGGTGAACTTGCGCTTGTCTTATAAAAAGATCGTACATTTGTTTTAAAAGGTTTTTTCGTTTAAAAAAAAGTCTCGTAATCAATTTAGAATCAATTATGAGTCCCCTCCCTTGTAAATGAATTTTGGCGTTGTGTGTGTGATGTGTAAACTAGAAAAACAATAAAAGCGATAAATAAAGTCCTACGCTATTAAAACCCAATTGAATAATTAATTTATAACCATATCGAATTGAATGAATAATAATAAGCAAATAAATAAATAAATAAATGACAATGCATAAAAGTAAAATGCAAGTACGAGAAAATAAACATGATAATGAAGTGCACATACAAGAGGAAAAGGAAACATCGCAAAATAACATCCTAATTAAAAGTGGAGTGTGTGAAAGAAATGTGTCGGATGCAAAGATATGATAATACATTTTTGGAGGCCACTCACAACAACAAATAATTCCAACCTAAACACACAAGCAAAAATATAATTTTATTTAGCAAAAGAAAAGTTTTTTTTTTATGAAGAGAATGAATTTAGGCCAAAAGGCCCTTAACTATTAATGCTAATGTTAGAGCTCAATGATTTTATTAATTAAAATATTGTCTCTAACATGCATTTTTAAAATGATGCATTGTCCTAATGTAAATGCAATGTATGTATGCATGAAAAAATGTGGAGTAAAATTGTAATGTGAGATTGTAGTGTGATGCAAAAGTTAGTGTCAAATGTCATGTGAAGTGTAAAATGTAGATTTTTGATGCAATGTAGAAATGTGATATGATGTAGAGAATTGTGTAAAAAATGGTTATGTGACTAAAAAATGCATAAATGTGATGTAGTGCAAAAATGTAAGATTTTTAAATGCATGTATGCATGAAAATTTTAATAAAAAGCATGTTATATGTTTTTTATAAAATGGAATTAAATGAAGACATGATCATGTTATCAACCATAAAAGAAAAAAAAGAACAAACATAGCTTAATTCAATTTTCTAGTATTTTTATTGTTTTTTTTATATTTTTTTTATATTCTAAAATAACTAAAGAGAAAAAAAAACATGGCTAACAAACTAACATTTTTTGTTTTTTATTTTTTAGTAACTAATTAGAAAAAGGTCATAACAAACAAACAAGCATTTTTTGATTCTTGATATTAAAATAATTGAAAGAAAGTTTCTCTTGATTTTTTTTTTAAAGAAAAGGTTTTTTTTGTTCTAATTTTAGGACTAACACTTTAACTTAATAATTTTATAAAAAAAGACATTAAACTCACACATAAATGTTTTTTTTATGGCAAATTAATTATTAGCACAAAACAAACATACTAGGAAGAATAAAATCAAATGCATGAATAAGCTAAACAAAAAAAACAAACACAAAAAAAAACAGACCAGCAAAAAACAAAACAAAATGGGCTCAGGGCATAAGCCCAAATCATTTTTAGAGGGAACCGGGTCGAACCCGACCCGTCCATGACCCAGTCTGTTGACCCGACTAGGGGCGCGCGGAGAAGGGTAGGGGGGCGCGCTGAGTAATTCACAAATGGGGATTAGGGTTATTATTACTATTTTGAGTTAAATTTTTTTATTTTCTACTCTCTCAGCCTCTTTCTTTTCCTCTTCTGTTCTCTCTGTTCTTATTTTTTCTCAAAGAACATCAACAACACCCTAAGTTCAAACCCATAAATCACAAAGAAAACATGTTCAAATCCGAAAATGCAAAACACAAATCCTTCCTAAAACCTCATCCTAAACATGATTCCACTAGCAAAAACCTCAAACAAACCATGAATCTAAGAGATCGTTACCCCGAGATCCGGAATCCGAAAACCAAACCCTAACCCCCCAAAATCGTGAAATCGAACACTTTTCTATACAATCATGTGAAACCGAAGCTTAAACACGGGTTCGTTCGTTCAAACAAACATTTCTACAACAGAAATTTTTCAAAAAAGGAACACAGATCATACATTTGATGCGATTATGATGATGAAAACGAAAAACATACCAAGCCTGCAGTGATTCTTCAAGGTAAGCGTCCTTGACCTCCTCCTTTTTCGTCTTGCTTCTCCTCTGCCTCTCTTTCTGTGTTTCTGATCTGCTCCTTTAGTCACCTTCTTCTTTCTTCTGTGCTAGGTTAATGGTGGCAAAAAAAGAATGCTCAAACAGAAAACGAAAATCTTCCGTGTGTGAAGGAATTTCGTAGGTTTTGAGTTCGGTTGGGAAATGATGATTCTGTTTTGAAGTGAAGATGGTTTAGGACTTAGTTTTTTTGATTTTTTTTTATTTTCTTGTGTATTGTAATTTTGTGGTTTTGTTTTTGTTTTGTTGTTTGATTCAAGTTCTCTCAACTCTGTCGTTCTCAAAATTTTCTCCCCCTTGTGTTGTAATTTCGATTCTATTTAAAAGAGGGGATTCTAGGGTTTTTGGATGAATGTAGAAAAATGCAGGGAAGCTTTTGTTGGTTCAGATTGGTTAGAGAAAATTGTGTTGAAAAGGGGAAGAGGACAAGAAACAATCACTTTCATGTGCTGGAAAATTCAGAAAAAAACATTGGATCCAATTTTCAAATTTGTAACGAAAAAAAGTCTTGGATCCAATTTTCAAATTTTCAAACTTAAACAAAACGAAAAAAAAGAACACACGCAATGATATTTTTATTATGCGATGAATATTTTTTGATATTTTATTTTATAACGAAAAAAGAGGACAATTGGTTTTAGGTCCAAAATTAGGGTACAACATGTGTCATCCTTGTCCAGTTCAATATTGGTACCAAGACTTTTATCCTGTTATGCAAGATTGGCAAATTCCATCTAAGACACTACTGTCCCTCAGCATGCTTTGTGAAATACCCATCAACTGCCTTTATGATTATCCTGTTACGGATAACGTTAGATCAGCGACAAAGTACTTGACTCTACAACTAGGGTACAAAGTGGTTTCAGGTCTAAGGGCGGTTTACACTATTATCACCATGAGAGTAACTTATGACACTTTGCATAACTTTGCATGCAATACTCTCATAGCGGGTCAATCCAATATAAATATTACTCCTAATATTTATATCTATGTCAAGACTTGATAACTCCTTATCCTATGATCCATGAGATGCGATCATCAG
Organism: Trifolium dubium; assembly: GCA_951804385.1. Lineage (NCBI taxonomy): Eukaryota > Viridiplantae > Streptophyta > Magnoliopsida > Fabales > Fabaceae > Trifolium > Trifolium dubium. The sequence continues at coordinate 23,146,043 of OX638062.1, read as the reverse complement.
TCTATCTTCATAATAGTCTTTATGCTTTAAGGTTATCCCACATCACCTTAAAGCTCGACTACGGATACTTTAAGAATAACGTCCTTATGTTTAATTTAATCTCATGATTAAGTCACACTTAATATTAAACGGACTATTTATTCTAGGGACTTTATTATTTTGGACTCTTACAAACATAATAAAGAAGTGCCTTATATTATTAATAAATAAAACATTATATTATTAATATATAATTCGATACAAGTACTTAAAAGTATTGGCCTCTAGGGCTTCTAACAACAACACTCCCACTAGCATTAAGGCCAATTAGGTATTCTCTAATATAATGTGTATGATTAATCCATCTTCCAAGGCATATGGATTATTTTTCACATGTCTCTTTCTTATCCTATGAGATTTGATATTGTCCTCTTGACAAAATCAATCATACGACACATGATATAATTTCACACATTTAAGTGTCTTGAACACTTTGTCAAATTATGTACATAGGCTATTCCTAACTCCTTAGGAATCTCCATCTAAATGATTAGGTTATTCCTAACTCTATAGGAATTCTTTCCTATGTACTTCATGTACTTCATGTCTCACATGTATAAGAAAAATATTTTGATGATTAATATGTCATCCACATATTATATCAGATATAATATTATTGCTCCCACTAAATCCTTGTGCACAACTTATATTTGTTCTTCATTAATTTATTTTCCATAAAACTTTAAAAAGGAACAAATTTTTAAATTCATTCAATCTAATCAAAATTAGATATGTTTGTCCTTATTAATTTGTTTTCTCAAAACTTCATAAAAGGAACAAACATTTAAACTTAATCAATCTAATCAAAATTAGATAGGTTTGTCCTTATTAATTTGTTTTCTCAAAACTTCATAATAGGAACAAAGAATAATTAAGTTTCTGAGATCTCTTATCTAATCAAAATTAGATAACTACAAGTTGTATACCTTTCTAGCATCCTTTGGACCAACAAAACCCTATACATATGTCTAGTACATATATACGAGGTCATTCCAATTAAGGAATGCAACTTTGTTATCCATCTACCAAAACATGTACTACAACATTAAGTAAAAGAAATCAAACAAATTTTAAGCTTTATGATTAATTATATTTTGGGTTTCATCATAATTTGCATTATGATTTTGCGTGAAACCTTTAATGATCAATCAAATCTTAAAAGGTATTCTTAATACCATCCATATCATTATTCATTAAGAATACTCACCTTCCATCGTGTGAGTCTCACTCATCTTGATGACATAACCATTATCTACATAAGGTTAATGTATATGGAATCTGTATAATATTTCATGGCATTTAGCCACTTCTCAGAATTTTAGACCGTCTAACGACCTTTTAGAAAGTCAGAGATTCATCTATTATGAAAACCATATCACCTTACTGAGTTATGATCCAATCAGACTCTTTATCCATGTGATATGTTAGACTTATCTAAGATTTTGTGCAACTCAAATCAATGGTCCTTCAACAACCTTGATGGAACCGGTTTGCGTTCCCTTTCCAATAAATATTCCTTGTAGTACTTGAATAATTTTTCAAGTTCTATATCACTCCCACTGTTTCTTTTAGAAACACACTCCCACTAGAGGAATGCATTAAACTTAGCAACAAAACAACTTTTGTCCTTTGGAGTGATATAAGACTAGTATCCCTTAGAATACTTCCACATATTTATTCATTCAATTTGGATTTAAATTTATTTAATAAATTTTCAATCGAAAATCTTCATGAAGACAAACTTGGTGCTTTTACCTCCATAACGCATATGGTGTCTTTATGATTATTTTAAAGGGGAACTATTTTGTGGGTGAAGATTAACTATAAGCAAATAGATTTTAAGAGTCAATGATGTATATAATTAAACTACTTTAAATCATGTCAAACATGATATGATAAAATAGTTATTATACTACTTTTAGTTAAGCATTTACTGATATGACTCGTTCATATGACTTAAATATTTTGTCGAGTTCTATTTTCTTCATTGTGGGAATTCCTTTGACAAATTCAAAGAATTATAATTTGTGTCACACACATATCAATATCTAATGATTTTAGTCATCAATGTTAATGAAGTAAAATAAACTCAATATATCAAATATGTTTAGTGGTCCATATACATCTCATGTATATTGTTCAAATAGGTCATGTGTCACTTCATTGACACATCAAATATTTATACTAAACAACAATTCTATTGATATATATTTCAAGCTCCAAATCTTTATTTGGCTCTTATCATAATTGTTATAGATGATCTCATCAAGATCATGGAACCCTAGTCCATTACTTGACTTGGAGCAACATTATAGAAGATTTTTCTTAAATGATAGGACAATTGCTTGTCTTATTATTTAAAGCTACAATTCACATCTTGTCAATACAAGATAATTAATACTTCTATTACTAGATGAAATTCAATAACAATTATTGTTTTCCATCTTAAACTTGATTTAAAGTCATTGCATAAACACTCATTATTGATGAACACAATTAACTTTCATTCTATGCATAAGCTTTTATTGTTAATGAAACAATTTTCATTCTAGACATAAGCTCTTATTGTCAATGAAACAATCTTTCATTCTAGACATAAGTTGACTTATAATTATGGTCAATGTTCTAATTCTTTAAGCATCTCTATTTTCAAACAATTGAGATTCAATCATCTTTGTATCTTATACCTTTGATGTAGAAATAGAAAATTTGACTTTCTATAACAATATGTACAATTTTGAAGTCTTACTTCATTCCTTTTAGTTTGACTCTTCCAAGAACTATTTACGACATTCTTATTTTAATCAATGGTCTAACCATTAAAATAGCCGTTCTCCTTTGGCAACCATCATTGCTGTATTCAATTATGAGAGGAATATAAATCTTATTTATATTATATTTCAACTCTTTGATAGTGCAAATTTATTCTCATTCAATTCAACAATTTCCGGTAGATATAGAAATTAAAAATTTGTCTATATCTATCCATTATAATTTGTTAGATTGAACCTATGACCAACTCTTTGATCTTTTGAGAATTTTATCATACTTTAAAGTTCTTTCAAAAAAATCTTGCTTGAGATTAAATGATCACATCATTTATTCTTTAAAAGGTATAATGTATATTACATCTAGATATCAACTTGATACTTCTGCCAAGTACCTTTTCAAACTAGTTGTAGTAGGTTATTTGGAGTAGGGGTGTGCAATGGTCGGTTTCGGTCGGTTTCGGGCTGAAACCATCCCTGCAGTGAATACCCGAAGAGCTAAATAGTGGAACCATCTCCGACCATTTTCAGTCACGGGTTGGTCGGTTGTCGGTTTTACGGTTTGTCGGTTTCAACGGATGGGTTGATACGGTTTGCTGCATATACGTTGAAGCAAGTACCAACGTTCTCAGTTATATGTTTTCTTGTTGCTTCTCCCTCCTTAATCTGCCTTTCTCAGCTTTGAGTTTGAAGTTTCATACCAGAGAAGAACTGGAAAAAATAAAGTTTATAGTAGTATTATTTTAGTTCTTTATTTAAGAAAGAAAACTAGTAACATAATTAATAGGCCTGACAAGTGACAACTATTTAATTAACTTATTATTTTTATTTTGTTTTATACCAATAAAGTAGGTCTAGCCACATGCAATAGCTTGTAGGCCTATAGGTTATTTCTAGCTAGTAGCCACACATCTACGTGTAAATTTTAAGAGAGAGAGAGAGTGTGTTGTCTTCCTTCATTCATCTACTATAATTTTGTGTTGCCATTTTTACAGAGTTGTATCTCCATTTTCCTCTTAAGTCTTTACATCACGGTCGGTTTCGGTTACTGATGAGAACATTTCTCAACATCCGTGCCCGCCCGTAGCTACTCACGTGAAACTGATTTTATGCATCCGACAAACCGCTACCCGATTCAACCCACCCGAAGTCTCACCGTCGTCGTCAGTTTTTGCGGTTTCGGTCGGTCGGAAAATTCTTGAACACCCCTAATTTGGAGTATAGTTCAAGATTTTATAGTTCTTCTTGCATTTGAGAACAATTCTCATTTGTGTACCAATTCAGAAACAGTTTTCTGAAATCCTTGTCCTTCACAAGGACAACCTTTATTTGTATTGTATTTAATTTAAAATTATGTAAGATATTTGTATTATTATTAAATCTTTTAATAAGGACTTTTATTAAAAGGTTTCCACTATTTTACTCAAAACAAATGACCCTCATCATTTTATTCGGAAAATCCCGTTGGAAGATTTTCTAGTGGATCGAGATCCATATTTCACTTTGTTCTAAGTCTGCGGTGGGCGGATTACACAAAACTTAGTTATTTAAGTAGGAACTCCTTCTAATTGCATCTCATACAATTCTCGAATACTTCAGTTGGGTGAATAACTCCTTATTCTAATTCATTATATGATTCATTCCCAACTCTTGCTTCTAAACTCATATAATTAATATTATATTCGTTTAGTTAAGTTTGACCCAATTTTAGAAGTTGGATATTACAATTATCTCATCGCATCATACCTATATAGACAATGTACTTCGCGGTAGGCGAACCCACATTATTCGATACCAGTCTTGATGAGTTCTAAAATTTGGAAAGCATAAACTTAATATTCACATATTTTACTTAGTAAGGAAAATGCACCTCGCGTGGGCGAAACCTACATCTTCTTTATTAGTCTCTTATGTGTCTCTTGAGGGGTTTTTAATTTAGTTTGATCTCACCGGCTTGTTTAACATACAAGACGCTATCACATGCATCAACAAACAAAAGACAAGATGATATAGTTATGGCCTACTAACATATGTGTTCTCTCAAGCCAATGAGAGAATTTTCAAAAGGGATTTAGAGAAAAGTAGGATACGTAGGTCGTATTTAAAACAAAGATTAAACCGAAGCCATAACTAATCATCATAATAATAACAAACACACTTTATTATTATTATTGGTTAAAGTTGTATTATTTAAAATTAAATTTTAGAAATTGATCATATCGTTCATAACGGACAGATTTGTGTCACGATTTCACAAAACGTGTTTTCTGTCAAAATTTTGGTTGCACAGCTCGACAGCCGGCGAGCCTCACTGTTTCGCTCGCCACCGAGCTCGCCCGCGCTCGCCAGCCGGCAAGCCTTACTGTTTCGCTCGCCAGCAGCTCGCCAGATCTGTGGCTGGGCGACAGCGTCAGGTTTTGCATGGATCGTGTCACGATTTCGTAAATCGTGTCACGATTTTGGCGAATCCCGACGCAATTTTCTGCTCATCACAACCCTTGTGTTGACTTGAACCCTAGTGCAACAACTCTATGCCATCATGAATCACCATTAACGATTAATGGTTCATGAATTTAATGAATGATAGTTAGTATATCAAATATATTCTAACTTCATTATTATCCCTTGTATCACATACAAGTCTCTTGATCAATTAAAATTTAATTCCTCAATTTTATCTTGTTAGGTATTTTAATCGAATTAAAACAAAAGGAACATGATATAACAAACATCATAACCATGATTTCGTAAGTGGCTCTGATACCACTGAAGGAAAATAGGATTAGTAAAGCAGCGGAATTTCAAAATTTTCCTTAGAAGATCCTTACGAAGGGGCATGATCATGTGTTTAGGGTTTTACCTCTTGAAGCGTAGAACCCTTGAATTACGGACAAGATGATCACGAGCGTTGATGAAGGTCACCCACGCCTAGGAGTGAAAGCGGATCGGACAAAACCAATGAAACTGGTGATCCAAATCGATCCAAACCGAAAAAAATCCAATCTTTTTTGGTTCGGATCAAAAACCGAACCGAACCGAGCTAAACCGAACTAGTTTGGTTCGGATCTCGGATTTCATTTTTTAAAACCAATGAACCGGTGAACCGAACCGACCATGTTATAATAGTCTATTTGACTCATATTTTGACAGACTTAAGTTACATTCACGTTCAAAACAAAACACGCACGTAGAAGCAAAACATGCACAACACAAGCAAACATAGAAATTATGTTATTGTTTATTTAGTTTATGTTATTATTGTAACTCGTTTGAAAAATAGAGTTAAAATATATCGTGTTTAAAAAAATAATAGCAAATATTATACCGAACAAATAAAATGTTGCGAACCGAGTATAATATCCGATCCAAACCGACTAATTCGGATCGGATTTATTTTTTAAAACCGAACCAAACCAACCTAAACTGAACCAATTAAAATTTCATTGGTTCGGACATCGGATTTACTTGAAACCGATCCAAACCGGTCCAATTACACCCCTACCCACGCCTCTAACTAGTCCACACGAACAACTTTCCTTCACTCCAAGTGCTAGCTTATGAATGAGGGAATTTATGTGAGAGAGAGAAATAGAGAAATAATTTTAGGATTCAAGTAACCCTAAAATTCTTATGATTTTCTCTTGTATATTTTTACTCTTGTACAAGACCTCTATTTATAGAGTTTACTATCTTGTTCTCCAAGATAAATATTTGTCTTGTCCAACAAGATAAGTTTGTAACAAAAACAAACAAAAATAAACAATAAGATTTGTTTGAAACAAACAAACAAAAAATACCCAACAAGATAATTCCTAGGGCGCGCGACCCATGAGTCTTCCCACTCATGTGCACGCGCGCCCACCATATCTTATGGCGTACCTCTTATCATTAATTTTCTGATACCTTATCACATTATATTTATTTCTCTAAAGTGTATCGTACCTTACGGTGTTCTCAATTCTCACATTCCACTGTCCTTATGTGTGTGACCCTTGTAGGTTTCCATAACGTTGGCAATTATATTAAATCTCATATTTAATATAATAAACATTGAGCGGTATCTAGCAAAACATCAATGCTACCCAAGTTACAAGAAATTACATGTGATCTAAACATAACCTTTGTGATAATATATGCGTGTATAATTACCCCTTTGCCCCTATGTGTATATTGAACACAAGGCATACACTGTGTCATCCTTGTCCAGTTCAATATTGGTACCAAGACATTTATCCTGTTATGCAGGATTGGCAAATTCCATCTAGGACACTACTGTCCCTCAGCATGCTTTGTGAAATACCCATCAACTGCCTTTAAGATTATCCTATTACGGATAACGTTAGATCAGCGACAAAGTACTTGACTCTACAACTAGGGTACAAAGTGGTTTCAGGTCTAAGGGCGGTTTACACTATTATCACCATGAGAGTAACTTATGACAGTTTGCATAACTTTGCATGCAGTACTCTCATAGCGGGTCAATCCAATATAAATATTACTCCTAATATTTATATCTATGTCAAGACTTGATAACTCCTTATCCTATGATCCATGAGATGCTATCATCAGTCTATCTTCATAATAGTCTTTATGCTTTAAGGTTATCCCACATCACCTTAAAGCTCGTCTACGGATACTTTAAGAATAACGTTCGTATGTTTAATTTAATCTCATGATTAAGTTACACTTAATATTAAACGGACTATTTATTCTAGGGACTTTATTATTTTGGACTCTTACAAACATAATAAAGAAGTGCCTTATATTATTAATAAATAAAACATTATATTATTAATAAATAATTCGATACAAGTACTTAAAAGTATTGGCCTCTAGGGCTTCTAACAACAACATCTTTCACTTGTAATTATGAGACACACATTCTAAGATCAAAATTAAGAGAATTTAGGATCTAGAGGTTAGGTTTTCAAGGTTTCATTATCTTCAATTGTATCACCAAGATCCAACTATTGCTAATCTTTTAAGTGGGTTCAAGAATGATTCAAAAGTGATTGATTGATAACTTTTCATGGTGGTTGCATAGATGCAAATTTTGGGTTGAGAATTGGTAGCAAGGTTTCTCATCAAGTTTTCAAGGTTTCGAAGAAGTGTTCGATTATCTTGAGGTTTTGACTACAGAAGCGGAGGATCAGCCGAACGATCAATTACAAGGGTTTTTCGGTGTTGAAGAACGGTGTGAATTTGGTCGTGGTAACCCAAGGTTCGAGTTGTTAGATAATAAAGTATTGGGCTTATGATATTGGGTTTGTTAGGTTTATTAGTCTAGTCCAGCAGGTTATTATATATATTGTAAGAGTAACTCTTGTATTGTTCATGCTATTGGTATTTTAATGAAACCCTAGCCCGTTTGTCTTTGTTATTATCTCTTTGTTTTATATCAGTATCTCTTTGTTTTATATCAGTATCTAGAGCATGATTCGATCCTCCTTGAGCTACTCATCGTTGTTCCGCTACCGAGTTCCCAAAGTTTGGGAATATTTTGGTTTTGATTTTTGGAGGTTTCTTTTGTTTGAGTGACCGTGTCTTTTCGGAACAGTAACCTTTTTGTTCAAATTCGTTGGTATTTGGTATGTTGTTTTCTTTTTCCTTTTTGATTTGTTTTGTTTGAAGGAGAATTAATGCATAAGAAATCGTTGGTTGAGTCATAAAATTGGAAGTCATTGTTTTGGGATTATTGGATTGAAAGGAAATTGTGGTAACTTGGTTTCGTGTGTTTAGTTGAACTTGATTTCTGTTGGTTTGATTCCTCTGTTGCTTGGTTCCTTTTCTTTGTCTAATTGGAACATCCCGTAATTATATTATGTTGCGGTTGTTTTTTTTATTTTATTTTGTTCGATTATTTTGTTTTGTTTTATGATGCTTGGTTACGTTTGAATATGTCTGATGAACGTATGCTTGCAATATGAATTGTGAACCTGTTTGATATGCATCGCAATCTGAATTTGAATCTGTCTGAATCTGAAATCTAAAAATTTGAATATGGTGAGGGAATACTCACAATCTGAAAATCTGAATCCTGTGAGGGAATACTCACAATCTGAAAATCTAAATCCGGTGAGGGATGACTCACAATCTGAAAATCTGAATCCGGTGAGGGATGACTCACAATCTGAAAATCTGAATCCTTTGAGGGAATACTCACAATCTGAATCCAGTGAGGGAATATTTACCATCTGAAAATCTGAATCCGATGAGAGAATACTCACAATCTGAAATCCGAAATCCGAAGCTGAAGTTTGAATCTGAAGCTGAATTCGGTTGATACTATTAGTTAATTTAGTTTATTTGCGGGTTAAATTTATAACAAGCTTAATACATAGTATGCTTCAGCTTGAGGGTTAGTATTAGAAGTATGTTATTTTGTATTTTGTTTGACAAACTCACAATGTTTCTTGTTGAAGCATTATGAGTTTGAGGGTAGATGTTAGATAATAAAGTATTGGGCTTATGATATTGGGTCTGTTAGGTTTATTAGTCTAGTCCATCAGGTTATTATATATATTGTAAGAGTAACTCTTGTATTGTTCAAGCTATTGGTATTCTAATAAAACCCTAGCCCGTTTGTCTTTGTTATTATCTCTTTGTTTTGTATCAGTATTCTTAACACGAGTCTCAAGTGATGTTGTTCGTACAAGATCAAGATACGTATTCGAGAGTGAAGTCACTGAGCTTAGTACTCGAATAGTTTGTAAATCTAACTCTTGTGCCTTATTTTGTATTCAATTCATTTTTGTAATAAAATCTCAATTCCAATTTTCGTGGAATTGGGGGGAGAATACAGGACCACAAGCGAGGACGAAGGAAACCCGGAAACTCCCAGATCACATCGTTGTGTTCGTTAATTGCTTTATTGCTTTTAGTTTTTGTGTTTGAATTCATTGAATTTTGTGTGAAATTACTTAGTTGTTAGGTGAATTTCATTGTTGTCAAATTTGCACACCAAGTGAAAATTTCACGATATCTTTCAAGCAAAAACTTGAAATTCACATTGCACTCTAAGTGTTTGACATACCTTGATTGTGATATGTGCTTACTTGATCATAAAAACTTGTTAAACCTTTTCATTATCGATTTATTGGGTGTGCATATACAGTGCCGGTTCTATATATTTAGAGACCCAAGACAAATTGTATAAAGAGGCCCTTTGAAAAAATATTTTTTTTATTCAAGATATTCAATTTTTAAAAAATAAGAATTTTTTATTTAAAATATAAATAACTTTTCAATAATATAAAAATAAACATATTTTAATTCATAACAAAATATATCTTCAAGTTAATATTATTAAAAGTTGATAGTGTTTTTAACAAATATTGCAACTTAACTTTAAAAGAAATAAAAAATTATAGTTTTTTCAAATAAAGTAGTAAATGAGATTTCTTATTTATAGTTAATATCATTTGGTGAAAAAAAATTTTACATTATTTATTGTGAGTATGAAATACAATAATATATAGTATCAAATAAATTCAATAATTTATAAAAACTTATATAATGAATAATAAAAAGTAAGAAAACTCACAGTGGGGGATTCAAACACACGAGCTTCACATTCTAGTAGAAAACAAAGAAAACACATTACCACTGAACCAGTTGATAATCCATGTTTCGCATGATGAATCTATAAAAAAAATATAGAGGCCCAAAGCTGTAGCCCAGCTATATTAATTTCGTATATCCATCAACTTTTATTATCTTTTTAGTTTTCAAATACAAAAGAATTCACCCAAGGAGTGTGGTTGAGCGGTTGAGGCTCATCCTCTCTTAACCAATGGTCGAGGTTTCGATCCTCACCTTGGGTATGGAGCAGCTTTAAATCCTTGGGCCAGCTATCCCATCCATCGAGGTACCGCCAATCTAGCGAGGGATTAGTCACTGCGTTCGGCAATGGATACCCCGGTCTCGACAAAAAAAATACAAAAGAATTCAAATTTTCTCTATATGTTTCAAATTTTCATCTATACTTTCCCTCCAATCCTTTATTAATTAAGCACGGGTCAAAGTTCTTGTAAATTACTGAGACCAAGGAAACACATATTGTAAATAAAGGCACAACTTACTTATAATTTTCTCTCTCATAATAAATAAGGACACAAATTAAACATATTTGAAAAATGTTCAAAGTTATAATTGACCAAAAATATTTTCAATTTTTTTTATTTCTTATAAAAAGGACCATAGGGAGTATTTGTCAAACCACAACGTCTAAACATTGGAAGAGTAACAATTCAAAAGAAACTTGAGAAAAAATTCTATTGTCCAATGGCTAGTAGTGTCACAAGTTCTCTCAATTGCATTGTTCTATTGATTTTAGCTGTCTATGGTAAGAATATTCACTATTAATATTATTTGTCATGCAGCCAATTTTTGCTTTATTTATATACTTTTTCTTTAAATCTAACTAATAATTTTCTTTTCATTCTAATTTGTGGGAGCAAAGTGCAATTGATACCAGTAGGAGGAATGTGCATATTGTTGGAATATTTTAGTATTCCAATAATATTATGTGTGCAAATATCTTTATCAATTATATTAGCTATTTATCAATTAAGAGCCTTAGTTGATTAGTGATCAAATTAAGTAAAAGGCTAATTAGATTTCTATTTAGATAATTAATTAATTGATTAATTAGTTAGTATGGGCTCAATATGAGTGGATGTCCAGATATTTGGATGGCCCATTAACGGAATAATGGGAAACCCTAATGGCCATCCAATATAAAGAGGCTATGGTCCCCAATACACCGTACATGGCATAACTCTCTCTTCTCCCCATCTGAAGAGAACTTGAGGCATAAAGGTACCGGTTGAGGAAGAACCAAATCAGCCGCCGCTAACCGTGTTGATGTTGACGTTTGTTCTAGATCACCTCTCTTTATCGTTGTTGTCGAGAGGGCTATTGTTAAAGCTATATCCAGGTATTCCTAATACCGAGTTCTTAATATCTATCTTGATAAATTAAACATGTCGTAGATCCTGTTTTATATACATGTTCTTTGCTTCCGCCTAAAGTATCATTATTGACTTAATCTTTTATTAACGAACATGTGTATGTAAGTTTATTAAATTAATTCCAACAAGTGGTATCAGAGCAGGTCTTCATGTTTGATTTATTAGGACTTGTTTGAATTATAGTATGTCTGATTGTGTTCTGCATTTTTTTTATTATAATGAACCCTATTATGAGTTTGAGACTTTCAGTTATCCTACCCAATTGTTTACGAATCCTAAATTATTTGTCGGGTGGTTTTTGATTGAGTTGGTTGAAGCAACAAGTTACCCAAAGTAACCTCTGTTATGTAGATTTGATTCAATTGGAATCACAAAAGAATGTATAAAATTTTCATGCAAGCTGTTTTTTGGTCCGCCGAAAGGTAGTCACAGCTAGGCCGAATAATTACATACATGTGTATTCAATTTATTAATTTGTCTAGTAATTTTAATTGAGTTGGTTGAAACAACAAGTTACCCAAAGTAACCTCTGCTGCGTAGAGTTGATTTAATTGGAAATACAAAAGATGTAGTATGTAATTATTCATGCGAATTGTTTTAGTCGGCCCAAAGGAAGGCACAGTTTGGCCGGATAGTTATATACCTGCGATGATAAATGTGTGGCAATTATTTAGTTTTATCCATGTGGGTAATGATTGGTGTCCAAAGGCGCCCTTTATCTGATAGGACTTATTACCAATATTTGATCATTGCATTGAGAGTACCGCTTGCAATTAATTCTTAGCGGTCCAAAGATTGTGTTTTAATGATGCGCTTGGTATCTCACTTTTGTCTTTTAATTTACAAATAAAGATAAATTGTGCATGTCTTAAACTTAATTTCGACATGCCTACTAATGTTGTGTGTGTGTAAATTCATTCAAGTATTTTAGAGTTTACATCCATACATATAATGGTAAACATATGACAATTATAAGGATTTATTCTTTGTCAAAGTAAATTGTCGTTGTTTGATCATTGAAATAAAATACCACTAGCAATTGATATTATTGTCTAATAATATTAATGGTGCACTAGGTATTTTGGTGAGTACATTTTTTGTTCTCTATAAATTAATATAATTCATGTATCTGCATAATGAATTAAATTTCTAGTTCTTAAAAGCTTCAAACTTTTAGGAATAAGATAAGAACATCATGTTCTTTGGATCTATACCTTATATAAGGATGGAGAAACTTATTCTCTCACAATTTAATACATTTAATGTGAGATTCAAGTTTATTAAGTGAGTATACTCCAATCACATAAGACATATGATCTTAAAGTTTGTATTTTACGGACATTGAAGGTATTATTTAAGATGACATAAATTTTGTCATATTTTCTTTGCTTAAATTATAGTGCTTCTAAAGCAATAAAGCGAAAGATTAACTCTCATTGGAAAGATAAATTTTCATTAAAAATATTAGGCAAAGAAAATATCAAGAGCACATTATGTAACTATTTGATCTTGCTAACGCTTTAATTTCAACAATTAGGTGATTTTGTTGAATTAAGGTTATCAAGAGCACATTATGTAACTATTTGATCTTGCTAACTATTTGATCTCCTTTGTACAATTAAGGTTATAATTATTAAATTTAGAAATGGTTCTTTAATATGATCATTTCATAGATTGTGCAATAAAGAAAATGTTGAAGCAAGAGAAAATAAAAGTAGTGCTCATTTGGTAAATACCTCAAAGGATAAGAGAAAATAAAGAATAATAAGAAAATATGATTTAAATTGATAAATGTCCAATGATGTTGAAAGATACATCAATTTAGAGGGGACAAAGTCGATTATGATTGATATCATTTTTTATATTATTCTTGTTATATAGTTACTTTTAGATTGTCGTTATAAGTTTAAATTTGTATTTAAATTGGTGAATCATCATTTCAATAAAGTTTTTATTTAATTATGGATTTTTCTTTGTAATTTTTTTAAATGATGGATTCAATTTGTCTTTTAAGTTCAAATATTATTATAGTCAATTCAGTTATGACTTATGACAATCTAGAAATGTTGAAAAGTTTGAGAAAAATCAACTTTAATCCCATGTTAAAGAATATTTTGAGACATAAACTCTAAATTCTCTTGAGGATATTGAGTTTGGGGGAGAGATATGGTAAAAGAACAAAATTGAGTAGGAAAGAATTGGTTTTAAACCGATTCATATAGTTGCTATATTTATATAGTAAATTTAAATCCTCATAAGGACATAATTGATCTTTCTCTCAATTAAGTTAAGAATTTGATTCATGAAGATCAAACTCAACACCCTCAAGAACCGTAACATCGAGTGTCATAAAGTATTGACTGATAAGAGAAATTATATTCATTTTTGATTTAAAAACTCTATTAAGACAGTCACGACACTTGTTACTTATTACAATTTTAGAATTTCATATGATGGATATCGAGTTAGTGTTTTTTTTTAATGGCGACATTAAGAAATATACAAAGTAGATTATTTGCAAATAGATAAAATCAATTTGAGTTGCGAAAATTGTCTCATTAATGATACCACAAAAGTCTCATAAGGTAATAGTCTCATTTGGTTTTGAGATTTATATTATAGAGAATTGTGTGTTATACAGGTTCAATGGGAGTATGTTTATATTCTTAGTTTAATGTGTCGATTTTATTTTTATTTAATCAATAGTGATATATGATTGTTGTGCGAAACCAAGAAATCTCTAAGAGAAATTTAGAGATAAAAGATCTTTGGCACACCTCTTTTGTATTAGGTATTTTGATACTTAAAAATTATTTTTGAGGTATCTTTCGGTTATAACAAAAGAGATATATCAATAAAATTGAAAGTAAATTCGACATGAAAGTCATTAAGCCTTGGAAAAAATTATGTATGATCTTATTTATACACATCCGGAAAATAGCGTATACAATAAGATCATTTAGCAGATACTTGAGCAGTTCAAAATTTTGGAATTGTTTAAATAAAGCAACCATAAAGATTGTTTAAAGAGAACAAGAAACTTATGCCCACATCAGAGATCTAGCAATTTGGAGATCATCGGTGGTTTAGACTCTGACTTTTGGATGTTTATGTATAATAGACATCTTAACTCAAGAAATGACTGTAAGTATTTATGTCACATGGTTGCATATAGTAAAAGGTATTGAAAGACCACTTAAGATATATAGTGACATAATTTAGTTATTTAGTTATTCATCAACGTTAAATTTATTACCTTATGGATTATTGTTGTTGAATGATAGAACAAGTAGAGATAAAGTTTATGCTAGCTGATTCACTAATCAAAGACATGACACTTAAGACTTTCATATAGTTGTTGTTATTGAGGATGTCTTTGATTAGTGGGAGTCTCTCAATTTATGTTCTATACTTTTATTTTTGATATAGATACAAATTTTTCTAAAGTTTTCTGCAGGAATAAAGTTCATGAGGTTATTATTATAACCATATTTTGTATCATTTGTGCAAATATTGAATTTGCAACTTCAGTTTGATCTCATTAAAGACTTCAGTTGGATCAGTTGGAAATAGACATGATTTAGAGATCACATTGCATGAAATTTCTATGTCACTCATCCATATCGATCTATGTCATCAAGTACATTGATGTGGTGGTCGTTGGGGTTCCGTCACGTTATACGTCAGTGACGACAGCCGCGGTGGTCCCATTATTGATGTATGAGGTGGACCAGATTGTAAAGTTGAAATCTAAAGATAAATAGCATTCGGATGCGCGCCTAAAGAATAATGATATAATTATTACGATATATAGCACAAGTGGGAGATTGTTGGAATATTTTAGTATTCCAATAATATTATGTGTGCAAATATCTTTATCAATTATATTAGCTATTTATCAATTAAGAGCCTTAGTTGATTAGTGATCAAATTAAGTAAAAGGCTAATTAGATTTCTATTTAGATAATTAATTAATTGATTAATTAGTTGGTATGGGCTCAATATAAGTGGATGTCCAGATATTTGGATGGCCCATTAACGGAATAATGGGAAACCCTAATGGCCATCCAATATAAAGAGGCTATGGTCCCCAATACACCGTACATGGCATAACTCTCTCTTCTCCCCATCTGAAGAGAACTTGAGGCATAAAGGTACCGGTTGAGGAAGAACCAAATCAACCGCCGCTAACCGTGTTGATGTTGACGTTTGTTCTAGATCACCTCTCTTTATCGTTGTTGTCGAGAGGGCTATTGTTAAAGCTATATCTAGGTATTCCTAATACCGAGTTCTTAATATCTATCTTGATAAATTAAACATGTCGTAGATCCTGTTTTATATACATGTTCTTTGCTTCCGCCTAAAGTATCATTATTGACTTAATCTTTTATTAACGAACATGTGTATGTAAGTCTATTAAATTAATTCAAACACATATTACAACAAACTCCTTGTGGTTTACAAAATTGTGAGTAACAATGTAGAGCTATTCAAGGAGATGCTCATTTATAAAAAGCAGATTGTCACTTCTTAAATTTTTGCACTTGTTATTTTGATCGATCTCCAACTAAATTCGGCCATTATTGTATAACTTACCTTGGAATTTGCCATGATAAGTGTGATGAATCTTGTTGTAAGGATAGGTGTGCTAGGGATTTTAATATGGGAGTTGGGCAGTGTCTCATAACATATAACAAGAATTTGTGCATATGTCACTATCATGATTAAATTGCTTGAATTTTTTATTGAATAAATACATGGATTATTTAGTGAAAAATAAATAATAATACTAAAGTACTATATGGAGTATTATTATTTTAAACTAGTACTTCTACCCGCGCAATGCGCGGGTCAAATTGCCAATAGATATTGTATTTTTTTTTATAGAAAATAATATGCATGAATATGTGTAGATTATATGTCCACCAACACATTTGAAACATATAAAAAAAATAAAGAAATGTACCCCAAAAAAAAAGAGAAAAAAAAAACTTAAAATACGAATAGGATAGAAAATATAAATTTTTAATATCTAACTTTCTCTACAGTTATACAAAATATATAATGAATTATTCATTTTCTTTCAAAAACAAAATAGTTACACACATTTCAACCATAATTTATTATTTATTTAATTATTAAAGAAATTGTAAATGGTTAACTCAATTAATTTTTTATATGAAAAATTGAATATGAATTAAATTTTGTATATGATTAATTCAATAGTTACAGAACTTAGTCACACATTGTGATTACACTGCAGCAAGTTGTTTTGAAATAGTAATTGGCACACTCCACCCTCAAGTTTTAATTAAAAAATAAACATGACATAAATTAAAGAAATCTCATATATTTATTAACTTAGATAATTTTTTTAAATAAACAATGAAATCAACTTAAATAGATAACAATATACTACGTCCTCGTGAGTCTAGCTCAATTGGTAAAGGGCATTGCACATTTGTGCAAGGATCGGGTTCGAACATAGTATGTCCACTTATTCATCTTTAAGGGGTGAATTTCCACCCGATAGGCTACTTGACCAAAAAAAAAGCTAACAATATACTACATCCGTTTCTAAATATAAGATCATGTTTGACTAAATTGTACTATTAATCTATCATGTTTTCACCGTATTTTTTAATAATATATAGATGCAAATATTAGCATATAAGATCTTGTTTGATTTGTTTTGATGAATATTTTTAAAATATCAATTTTTTATAATTTTTACTGCTACACAATTAATGATATTAGTGATCAAAATTGTGTTTTGGCGTACATACAATGGTCAAACAAAATCTTATATTTAGGGCTACAATGGTCAAACAAAATCTTATATTTATGGGCGGAGGTAGTATCATGTAACTTACATTGTTCATATATTGAACGTTAATCTCTTTATAAACAACATTTGAAGTGTTACTGGTAGTACTATCAATGTCGTCGGTGATAAGCAACTTTAAACCCCCCGTGAAGTAACCAAACAATGGTGGTAAGGGATCGGTTGCTAAAATGATCTTAAGTAAGAAGCAAAGGAAAATATGATTAGCACGTGATATGATTAATTTGCTTAAATGATCTTCATTTAGCGGATTAATTTGGGGACAAATATGATTATTACCATATTATTTTGTTTTATTCTCTACGTTCTTTTTTAACTATAGTTTGAGTTTGGCGCATATTATTCATATAACTTATTTTGACAAATTATTTATATTAATATATAAAAACAAATATTATCATATAAGATGTTGTTCACTTTTTTTTTATTTAAAAAAAAGAAAAAGAAAGATGTTGTTCACTTTGCTCGATGAATATTTTTATTTTATAAATTTTATAATACATAATTAAAAATATTAGTGATCAAAGTTGTATATTGATATATGTGCAATGTACATTAAAATAATGTGATTATCGAACTCTATTAATTGAGTTACACTTCCAGAAGGAATGAAGATTTTCATATTATTAGCATTATTATAACTACTTTTATAATTTTTTATTTTTTTGGTCATTTTATTATTATTGACCATATTATTATGATTATTATTGCTATTATGTTAGAAAGATGTAAATGATTTAATTCCCATATAATAAATTAAAAAAAATGAATTGAAAGATAAAAGAAGAAAATGGAACTGAACAGTGTTACATATTATTATTGGATATGAAAGGACTTTTTGGAATGTGTGTGAAGTAATTAGCCAAGGTAATTAGGCGGGATTTGAAGCAGATTTAGGCGGCATATGTTTGTTGCCTTAATATATTAAGGATTGTTTTGTGTTGTAGCAATATTTTTTTATTCATATATTTTAAATATTATATTATTTCATTCAACGATGTTACTCATTTTTGCATAGTCCAAAACTCATATGTTAAACCTAAATCATGTTAAGAAGATTAAGAAAACAAATGAAAAGTTAAATTGTAGTTCACATTATACTTACTTCCTCCATTCTAAAATAATTGTCCTAGTTGACCATTTCATGTGTGTCAATATACAACTTTTATACAACTTTGATTGTTAACATTTTTAATTATTTTTTAATAAAAATTATAAAAACGGTATAATTTAAAAAAATTGTAATATTTAATTAAATTTATGTATTATAGTTAGTATAAAAATTATTTTGAGCCATAATCAAACAAAGTAACTTATGTGAGTAGTGCACATAATCAAACAAAGTCAATTATTTTGAGACGGAGGGAGTATCAATTATCATGGATATGATTGACTGAAAAAAAAATGAAAAACATTGAATGACGTCATTTAAGATACCTTTATGGTCAATCCGAGAATTTTGATGACTTTGGAAAACTAAAATTAATACTCCATCCGTCCCAAATAGTAAAGGAAAAAAGCCACTTTTTTATCCTAAATTATAAGGGAAAAATCAAACCTTAACATTTCTAAAACATTAATTTTACTTAGTCTCATAAAATTAAATTCAAATTGCATTTATTTATTTTTTTTTCTCTCTCTCTCTCTCTCTCTCTCTCTCTCTCTCTCTCTCTCTCTCTCTCTCTCTCTCTCTCTCTCTTTCTTCTTTTCAATAAACAACAACTATAATTTTTTTTATATCTTCCTATGTAACTTATTTTAAGAAAAAACCCTACAAAATCATACTTAAAATTATGATGTTTTGTTTTTCTTAATACATGTGATTTTTTTATCTTATAATTTGAGTCGGAGAGAGTACTCTCTCTGTTCGTATTTATAGAAGTTAGTTTGATAAAACATGCGTAGTATTAAAGAAAGTTGATTTTAGTGTTAAATTTGTTGATAAATCATATTGATCACGCTTACCCGTAATAATACGGGGAAATAAGGTAGGTGGGAAGAGAATTAGTGGATGATTGAGTATTGAAGTAGCAAAGTTTTTTACAAAAAAGAGGGGTTTGAATTGTGAACCTTTAAAAATTTAACTATAAATTAACAAACGTTAGATTTATCAAGATAAAAAATGTAAGACTGATCTTAGATTGATCTAGCAATTATAAAGTATCACTTATAACCAATATTAAAGAGTGTTGTGTGTGTAGTGTTTTTTTGTAAAACTTTGAGAAGAGTGAGAAGAACACATAAACAATTTTTATACTAGTTCACCCTTAATCTTGGGCTAGTCCAGTTTCTCCACTATGTCTCTTGAGATACTATCGATCTCTAAATACAAATCTTCTTTTGATCTAATCCAAGATCAAATTTCTTAATCTACCTTATCTTTAAGGTAACACTCAAACAATATGAACAATTGACTTGAGCAAATCTTTCTTATAAAGAGAAGTGGTTTTGTGTTCTAAGCTTTTGTGATAAAATCAACCAAGTTAAAAAAAGCTTATGAAAATGATATCTCTAAAAATCACTTTAAGAGTTTATACATATCCAGTATAATATTTGTTTTCTTTGGAGTGATAGAGATGTAAAGAAGAGCTTTGAGATTGCTTATATGATAGTGATGATGTTGCTTTGATGTGTGTTAAAACTCTCGCTCTTCAATGTTTATAATGAGGCCTATTTATAGGAAATATTTGAGTCTTCAAGCCTTGATCAACAAGTATAGCCGTTACTCACAAGTAACCAGCAAGTGGAGCCTTTGTCCAATTAATTTAATCAATAAATATGCTTATGGCAGACCGGACTGAGACTGATCTTCAAGCATATATGAACGGAGGAGCGTGTGAACCCTTTGATTGGTGAACAAGAATAGCCGTTGGAAGTATTTAGCACATGATTGAATGACTATTTGTCAGCTGTCTTCATAGAACAATTAAAATCATTCTTTATGTTATCAGTCTTAGACCAGTCTCAAGACAGAGCTGATGAAAGACAATATAAAATTATTGGAGAATGATGTTTGTACTTTGACATAGTGGTAATATACAGTTGGTTCACTGTCATGGATATATATCTCTTGTACTTGATCATTGTCCTTGCTTTATACTTTTCCATAAATTAAGGAAAAGGTGTGGGACAAGCTCCATTAAAATAAATCCATACAGGTACATGCCAACCAATAAATAAACTTTGTTTTTTTTTATTGGTCTATGTATCCAATAAGTGCAGATCAGATAAGAATTAAATAACAAGAACTTTGGAGAAACATTCTTGATCTTGTGCACATGCCTTTGTTCTTTATTTTGTCCAATAATGGAAGAATAATACTTATGACAAATATATTCCTTCCTAAAATGAACTTTGCAATAGCTGATGAGATTCTTCAATGAAAAGTGTTTATTTGTCTTGACATCATTGACTTATCAATAAAATTATTAAGCCTGATAAATGTTCCTGAAGAACCTAGATCATAGACCAGTCTTAGAATAATCCTGAAACCTTCAAGTTGTTTAAAATTATGAACGCAAATAGCTTAAATGATCCATTTCAACCTGTCTTAATAAGTACACTCAAAAGCACTTGTAAGACAATTAAATGATCAGAATTAAACTTAAAATATAATTAAATTAGTTTATTATCTTTAAAACATAAAAAAAGAATTTTGCCTCAACAAGTATAATATTCCAAAAAAGAATTTAATGCTATTTTAAAAATATGTAAAGTAAATATGGGTACTTGAAAAAAAAAATAATTAATGTTATTGAAAATTACAAATAGATAGTATATAAAGGGAAAAACATTTTGTCAAACTGATTCCTATAGTAGGATTTTAATTTAATTTTTCTTAAATACAAAATTGTCCTTGTAATATTTTTTGAAATGTAATATTAAAAATTTTAATTTAATATTTAAAATATTTTTTATTAATAAATTTTATTATATTTATTGGTTTCATACACAATTCTTATACAAGATACTCCCTCTGTTCAGTGGCGGATCTTGACCAAAATGTTAGGAGGAACGACAAGTAAATTAGACCAATAAATAATAAAAGCATGTGATTCAATTTTATTTTTTGAATTTTTCTTTTTGACAAATTTTTTGAAGTTATATATATAATTTTTTTTTTGTGTAAAAAAAGTTGTTATTATTAATATTTCTTTATCAATTGTTTGTAAAAGTAAATCATTTGATGGTTTAATCATCTTGCGTTTTGGTTTTGTGGAGTACATATATACGGTTACATATCCATTTATACTTAAGTGAAGCGGCCGGAATGGAAAGTAAACTTGTTAAAAAGTAAAGTCGCAAGAGAAGTTTTACTTTTGAAAAGGGGAACATCGATAAACTCTTTCGAGAACGAGATCAAAGTCAGCGCGACCAAATTTTCAATTCGGGAGTCGGTTATGCGATGGAAAGATATTAGCACCCCTCAAATCTGTTGTATCCAAAGGGGACCTTTTATTAGTTTAGCATTTATTTAGGTGTTAGTTTTATCTTTGTTTCCTTATTATTATGAAAAGTGTTTGCAAAGAAAGAAAAATAATTTGAAGACTAAAAAATGAGTTTTTTTTTAATTATTGTGCTTGACAAGAATTGTATCTTGTTCCTACGTATCTCCCGGTGCGATGGAGAAAATATTTGTGTGTTGATTGATATATTTATAAAATTGGTTCGGTCGCACTTGGGCGAAAAAGTTTGGTGATTGAACTTGAACTAGGGATTTATTACAGTAAAGTCGCCACATAAGTTTTATTTTTAAAAGTTTGCTTGAACATTGCGACCAATTTACCATTTTTATTATGTTTTATGTTTTACTTTTCAATTCTGTATTTTGGCTAATGAAATTATCGGTGTAAAAATAAAAGTGTTGAACTTGAGGTGTAAAAAAAAAATTATGTTGAGTTCGTAAAGAAAATATGAAATATTATTGGATTAAAATATGATAAATGTTTGGAAATTTTCTCAACCAACCCCGCAACATTCTTTTCCCCCCCAAACTACCTTATTTGCCCTTAGGGAGTATTTAAGCAAAATTCGGGACATAGATCCCGAAATTAGGTTCGGGATGTAGAACCCGAAGTTTGTGTGGAGTTTTGGGGGGTGCAGGCACCATTTAAGGATCTAGAACCTGACAGGTTCTAGATCCCGAAATGGTGCCTGCACCCCCTAAAACTCGACACAAACTTCAAGTGAGTATAGGCACCACTTCGGGATCTAGAACCCGAAATGTTGCCTGTACACCCCCTCCCCAAAACTCCGCACAAACTTCGGGTTTCAGGTTCTAGATTCCGAAATGGTGTCTGCACCCCTCAAAACTCCGCACAAACTTCAAGTGAGTATAGGCACCATTTTGGGATTTAGAACCCGAAATGGTGCATGTACCCCCCCCCCCCCCTCTCCAAAACTCCGCACAAACTTCGGGTTCTACATCTCGAACCTCATTTCGGGTTCTATGTCCCGAATTGAAGGGCGGTTTGGAGTTTTAGGGGGGTTATAAAGAAATATGGGGGGGTGGCGATTGAGAAATTTTCAAATGTTTGAGTCCTTTTTGTATATTTTACTACATATAACTGCCATAAAAAAAAATATTAATATATACACCTCAATATAAAAAAAGGTGGGTCTCTTTCAAACATGGACAATAGGTCGTCGCACACTCGACATATGGCTAGGGTCGACCCTACTTCTTTTGGATACTTTGTGTGCGTGAGTATGATGGTTTTTTTCTTTTTTTTTTTATAACGTGAGAATGATGGCTTTGCCATTGCCATATATGCTCTAAATATTTTTTTCTTCATGAAATGCATTAAATATATTAAATATTCTAAAATAAAATATGATGCTAGTATAAAATTTAATTTTATGTATTTCATGTATTTCAATCAAGATACTATATTATCAAAAGTCTTAAAAGCTAAATATTATCCGAAAGAGAGGTTTCTTATAGCAAAGTTGAGTCATAATCCAAGCTAAGTGTAGCGTAGTATCCATGCTTCTCAAACTGTAGTAAAAAAAGCAAGTTTAGCAACAAAGAGTAGACTTTCCTTACTACTGTTAGATAGTATAGTTTTATTTAATAGTAAGAGTATTTTAGGCTTTTCTATTCTCTAGTGTATATTCTTATTGTAAGACTATGCATTCAAGCTTTGCTTATAATGTTTATGAAACCCTAGCCTCCATGGGTTCTTCTCTTCTTTTTTTTCTAATGCTTATGTCAGATTATCTATGTTAACATGGTTTGAAAGAGCTTGGTTGATTCTAATAGAACTTTGAATTGATTGTCCAATTTGTTCTCTTCCTCAAAGTGCTTGGTTGTGTTCCGTAATATTTCTTTTTTTTTTTTTTGGATTGTAATTGATTGATAGATTTGTATTGTTGTTCCGTTATATTTCTATTCACTTTGTTATTTGGCAAATTCAAATTATTAGCAACTTTTGAATTTTGTGAGTGGCACTTCTTTGTATTCCTATATTTGTTAGTGGACCTTGTTACACACCTACGAGATTGCAATTTGAAATTAGTATCCTTATATTTGTTGTGCCATTTGGAATTTGTTATTGGAATTTGAATTGGAATTGGAATTCAGCATTACTTTGTCTCAATACTAACTTTGCAAATAGAACCAAATTTACTTTAACTACGATGAAAGCCAATGCAACAAGGAATTGATTCACTGTTTCAATTATAAAATTCAGTATTTGATGGTTCCTTTGGAGTAAGTTGAGATTTTTCTAACAATTTTTGGGTTTATTGGAAGTTCTGTGTGTGGGTATTGAGCTATTGTGGAGTTTTATGTATTGCAATTTTTTTATTGCTTTTGGTGTGGATTGATCCCCTTTGTTAGTTGTTTGATATGGCTAATGTTGTTGCTACCGCTCCTTTTCGCGCTGACTATAGTATTGGTCATGTATACCCACATGAGACTACATCACGAGTGATTGATCTTGCTGAGCAGTTCCATAAAAATTTCGCCGGTCAGCCACATGCCACATCTGCCTCGTCTATTAAAGGTTTGACCCCCTCTAACTTGTTAGGTATTTCATCTTCCATATGGATCCTTGATTCTGGAGCATCAAATCATATGTCATATGACCGTAAGTCGTTTTTGTCTTTAAATCCTACGTCATCGATGTCAATTTCGACTGCTGATGGCACTCCTATGCCATTAGCAGGAATTGGGTCGGTGTCCACATCTAAGTTGTCTCTTCCTAATGTTTATTATATTCTTAATCTTACTTTGAATCTTGCTTCTATTAGTCAATTGTGTGATTCTGGTTACTCAATTACGTTTTCTTCTACTCATTGTCATGTGCAGGATCCACGATCTAGGAGGCTGATTGGGACTGGCCGTAGATACGGGGGGCTTTCTGTTTTGGACGAGCTTAAAATTCCAGATATTTCAGCCTCAACTTCGAATTCCATTGTTGACTTTTATTTGTTGCATTCTCGTCTTGGTCATGTCTCTGCATCTAGATTAAAATATTTAGCCTCCACTGGAGCTTTAGGAAAAATGAAAATTTAGTAATATTTCTGATTGTTGTGGTTGTAAACTTGCTAAATTTTCTGCTTTACCCTTTAGTTAAAGTGTTTCTGTCTCTAATGCACCTTTTGATTTAGTTCATTCTGATGTGTGGGGTCCGTCTCGGTTCTTACCAAAGGTGGATCTAGATATTATGTCTCTTTCATTGATGATTATTCTCGTTACTGTTGGGTTTTTCTTATGGAAAAACGTTCTGAGTTTTTCTGTATTTATCTTATGTTTTGAGCTATGGTTAAAAACCAACATAATGTTGTTATAAAGTGTTACTGTTCTGACTTAGATGGTGAATATACTTCTAATCAATTCTTTGAGTTACTTTCTTATGATGGTACAATTCACCAGAGTTCTTGTATTGATACTCCTCAACAAAATGGCATTGTTGAAAGGAAACATCGTCATATTGTTGAAACAGCTCGTTCCCTTTTGTTGTCTGCTTCTGTTCCAAGTGAGTTTTGGGGCGAAGCAATGCTCACTTCTGTTCATGCTATTAATCGAATTCCTTCATCCATCACTTCAGGTTTGTCTCCCTTTGAAAAATTGTATGGTGTCACTCTTGATTATACTTCTTTGAAGGTCTTTGGTTCTACTTGTTTTGTTCTCTTTCCAAAGGTAGAGCGTAATAAATTGTCTCCTCATTCAACACTATGTATTTTTCTTGGTTATGGGGATGGTCAAAAGGGTTATCGTTGTTATGATCCTTTAAGTAAGAAATTGTATGTGTCTCGTCATGTTGTTTTTCTTGAGCACATACCATTTTACTCTCTTTCCTCTAATCCTCACACCTCTATTAGGTCTGAGTTAATTAATATTGATCCTTTTTGTCCTACTAATGATCTTTGCAATGATTGTAATGTTAAGAACGACAAGGATGATATTATGGCTACTCCAGACACAAATGCCCCTTTTGTCCCTGTGGCAGTCCCATAATCTCCTATGATTGTTAATCCTACTCCACCTCCTATAATCGTTGATCCTCCTCCACCACCTTTTCCTCCTCCTCGTTATCCTTCCCGTGATCGTAAGTCCACTCAATTGCCTGATTTTGTTTATTCCACTTATTCTTCTGCTTTTGCTTCTTTTCTAACTTCTATTCACAATTTGTGTGAGCCATCTTCCTATAAGGAAACTATTATTGATCCTCTTTGGCAGCAAGCTATGGCAGAGGAACTTGCTGCTTTGCACAAGACGAACACTTGGAACATAGTATATCTTCCACCAGGAAAATGTGCTATTGGGTCTCGTTGGGTATACAAGATTAAAACCAAGTCTGATGGGTCTGTTGAGCGTTACAAAGCCCTTCTTGTGGCTAAGGGGTACTCTCAACAATATGGTATGGATTATGAAGAAACCTTTTCATCAGTGGAATATTTCTTAAATGGATGTTAAAAATGCGTTCTTAAAATGTGATCTTCAAGAAGAAGTTTATATGGTACCTCTGCAAGGTGTTTCTTATAATCTAGGCGAAGTGTGTAAGTTGAAGAAAGCTTTATACGGTTTGAAACAAGCTCCACGAGCTTGGTTTGAGAAGTTTGCCACTGTGATTACATCTCTTGGGTTCCGCTGCAGTGATCATGATTTTGCGTTGTTTGTTAGAAACACTTCTCATGGTCGTATTTTACTTTCATTATATGTTGATGTTGATGATATGATTATTACAGGTGATGATGTTGATGGGATTGATGATTTAAAATTACAGTTAGCCAAGCAGTTTGAGATGAAAGACTTAGGTGCTCTTTGCTACTTCTTGGGGATTGAAGTTGCCTATTCTCCTAAAGGTTATCTTCTCTCTCAATCCAAGTACATCGCCAACATTCTTGAACAGGCTT
This sequence comes from Trifolium dubium, assembly GCA_951804385.1. Taxonomy (NCBI): domain Eukaryota; kingdom Viridiplantae; phylum Streptophyta; class Magnoliopsida; order Fabales; family Fabaceae; genus Trifolium; species Trifolium dubium. The sequence goes on along the minus strand of OX638062.1, from coordinate 23,119,056 downwards.
GTCTTTTTTATACTAACACTACAAGAAATTTGCCATATAACAACGGACACATTTAGTGACGGCATATTAAACCGTGGGTATAAATATGAAAAAACGAGGGGTATAGTGTTCGATAGATTCTACTAATTTTCCTCACATAGTTCCGTTGGTATAGGTTTTTAAAATTTTCCACTAATTTAGTCAAAAAAAATTCCCACTTTTTCTTTTCATTCTCTCTCTCTTATCTCTTAAGGAAATACTATCAAAGCCTTTCATAAAAAAAAAAAACAATTCACGATCAGCTTCCCAACTTATTTTTTCACGATTAGCTTCCTCACTGCCGTCCCAACTTCTTTTTTCCTCACTGTCGTCCCAGCTTCTAACTTTGATCTACCATCTCCGTGAGTTCCGCCGCTGTCTCCTTCTTTTTTCACCGTCGCCGTCTCTCCTTATTTTGTCACTGCCGGCGTCTCTCCTTAACTATCATCATTTCCTGTTCTCACTGCCGCCGTCTCTGTCGTTTCCTGTCTTCACCTCCTTCCTGCGTTGGATTCAACAGGTACTCTCCCACATAAAAACTCCAATTGATTTTGTGGTTCCTTACATCTGTGATTGATTTTGTTCTTTAAATTTATTATTAGCTTTAGTTTCAATTGTTCCTCAATTTAGGTTTGATCTGTGTAGCTGGAAATTAATTTTTGATAACTTTATTATATCTAACCCTTTTTCTCATTGTTAGTTCAACTCATAGTTGAAGTTTTATGTTCATAATTGATGAAAGTTAATACGGGGGGCTACTCGGTATGACTAGTTGTGGGGAGTTATCTTGTTGTGATTGATTGTTCGTCCCTGTGCTTCGTGTTGTTTTGTTGATTAGGCAATTTGGTTATATGGTGTAAAGGGATGCTACTGCCTTTTCCTTTAGCAGGCTTTTTCTTTTGTTTTGTTTATGGGTGGTATTTGTATGGTGGGGTGGTTATGGTTTGTTTTGGTGTAATTTTGCTTCTTGCTTGCGTGATGTATCTTTGGTCTGTTTGGACCCCTTTGCAACTCGTGGACATGTTGTTTGGAGTTTTGCATGATTAATAATACTTGCCGATTCAAAAAAAAAAAATACGTGCTCAGTAATTGATTTGTTTAATACGCTAATTGATTTTCTATGTTCCTTCCAATTGATTTGTTTTCTGCTAATTTAGTGATTAATTTAGGTAAATGTAGATTAGTAGTGTTCTTTTAGAGTTAATTCTCTTCGAAGATTTTGCATTACATGAAAAAAAAATTGTGATCGAATTAGAACGTTTGGTGAAGTATTGAAGATGGATGGAAGTTACTGAAACGCTATTGACTTAACGGTTTTATAATTTTTAGGATTTTGAGTGTGATTTTTAGTGTATTATCAATCTTGGTGAGGACTTAATTAGCTAGGAGCATTGAATGCAACAGTTTCTGTGATTGCAATTTCATTATTAGCATAAACACTTGAAATTTTAATGTGAATAATACATGACATATAGTTTCTTACATTTGTTTGACAGTATGGATTGTTTATCTACATTTGTTTGATAGTTACTTACAACTCAAATTTGTGTTCTCTCAAATGATTTATTTTTAATGGAAGCTTATAAACTACTCAAGTAAAATCAATTAATTGAGTTCTATGTAATTTGTGATGAAATATGTGTTCAAAGAGACGTGAGAAATATATAAATTTTACTCTTCAAGTGCCTCCATAGTAATCACTTTAAATAAGATCCGGGCCATGTTTCCTACACTGTTACACTCAGTGGCGGAGCTACGATTATTTCTTGGGGAGGGCCATGTTTCTTTTTTTACTTAAATGCTATTAATTTAAAACTGAAGTTTTGATAATACTGATATAGGAGAAATAAAGACAAATTTGCTGACAGGGGAAATCAATGGCAGTGGTTGTTGCTAAGTGTATGCATTGTTTTTCTAAACCCTTTTGTTTGGTTTTAGAAAAAAAGAAGCAATGGAGTGTCACCTAAACGTAAAGAGATTTACATTGATACCCGTACCCGTAAAGACGGTTCAATTGTCAATGAAAAAGCTGCTAGAGTGATTGTACGATTTTCTTTCTTGCCTTCTGAATTATGGAATTTTTTGTAGTTGTTTTCTGATTTTTTGGTCTGTATCTATTTGGTGTGATGATTCATTGACTTTGTGAAGGTGTTAGTTTGGAATTCTAGTCAAACCATGATTGAGATAATAAGACGTAAGAAGGCACTAACACATTATGCATGACCCTTGTTAACTAACTGATAGACTTTAGTTTATCTCAATATATTATTGAATTAAAATATAAACACTTAGTTCTCCACCACTGATTTATACACATTAATTGGTTTTCACTTTTCAGGCTCATGTAGTGTTGTTAAACAAACATGATTGGATGAAAATTGGGTTCATGTAGTGTTGTTAAACAAACATGATTGGATGAAAATTGTTTCTTTTTTAAAAATGGATGAAAATTGTTATTGCTTATTTTTGGTTCATCTATTTTTAATGTTTTAGGAAGAATTAAACAAACATGATAATGAGACTTAAACATCTCATTCGACCCAAGAGATACAGAGACAAATGCCTTGGAAGGATGATATATATTCCCAAGTAAAAGGACCTGAAAAGAGAGGACGAGTGCGCTGTATGGGCAAGATTCCTAAGCCCAAAAAATTGAAAGCTACTTTGTCTGAAAATCAAGAGTTGCGCGATAAACTGAAGCAAATGGAAAAAAAGCAAGATTGTACAAATGCGGTGTTGGCAAATGTGTTGTCATTGATTCAAAATCGATTTGCCGGAGAAGATGTGAATGACATTTTATGAGCTGCAATACAGGTATATTTAATTTTACTCTTCGAATTGATGAATGAAATATTATAAAAACATCAATTAAATTTAGTTTGTAATATTATCTCTTTTATTTACTTTATAGGTTACAGATGCTTCAAGTGGCCCCAACCGAATAGATCCTCTAAGTCAAGACACCAATGAAGATTGAAGATAGTGACTTAAGTTACAGTTTATTGTTTGGTAGGAATGTCACTGAATTTGGGTTTAAGTCATTGCAATTTATTACTTCGTAAGGTTTGATGTCATACACATTTATATAGAGTTGTCATTTTGAGATGGATTTGAAGTAAACAATGGTTGTCATTTTGCTTTCAAGTTGTACCAATTTAGTTATGGTTTAAGTTATTTGGTGCACTTGAATTTGTTTTCTAGTTTTAATATTTGAGATATTTGGAAGATTTAATTTCTTAATATAATTATAGAGGATTTGGTGTCTACAAAAGTGCATATTGAATAATTTATACTATTAATTTCGTCCAATTTTTTTTTTATCATTAATATTTTTAAAAATATGTGCAATCTGTCCAAAAAAAAATTGTACAGACTATACCAACGGACATATGCGTGGCTAAAACAATGTAAGAAAGCTTGTTAAATTCCGTGGGTATAGCACTGATATTTACCAACGAACAAATGCGTGGCTAAAACTACTTACAAAAGCTTGTTAAAACCGTGGGTATAGCGCTGATATTTTGTCCAACGGCTGAAACTGCGGTCGCTATAGCCTATTGTCACAGAAAATTCCGTTGGTACAGCATACATAAAGTCCACGGAGGCAAATTGGGGTTGGTATAGGTTTTTTGGCTTTTACCCACGGTTTTTCGACCTTTACCAACCGATTTTTTCCGTGGCTATTTGTCAAATTTGTTGTAGTGTAAAGTAGCGTATACTCCTCTTGAATTTAATGTGAAATACTCTCAGTCTGATGGTGTTCCTTTATCAGATCCCACATTGTACCGTACTTTGGTTGGTAGTCTGGTGTATCTTACGATTACTTGACCTGATATTGCATATGTTGTTCATGTTGTCAGTCAATTTGTTTTTTATTTATTTATAAAAGTCAGTCAATTTGTTGTCTCTCCCACTATAGTTCATTGGGCAGCAGTTCTTCGTATTCTTCGTTATCTTCGGGGGACTCAATTTCAGAGTCTTTTGTTTCCCTGATCGTCCTCATTGGAGTTACGTGCTTATTCAGATGTTGATTGGGCTTGTAATCCTACAGATCGTAAGTCCACTACAGGGTTTTGTGTAACACCCTTAAACTCCAACTGATTATTTTTGATATAAAATTATATTTATTTATAAAAGGGTGTCACGTCTAAATTTAACGACACGATTTATTCCTTTTAATTCAAAAATATGCAGCAAAAAATAGAACTAAATTACTACAAAACCAAATTGATACTTAAAGTGTCTGAAGAATTTAATTTGAAATTAAGTCTGCGGTAAAATAAAATACATAAAAGTAAAATTCCTCTAAATATAATTTCTTCAGAAGATTCAAGGTACTAAGAAAAAATTAAGTGATTTCCCCCCCATCATCCCGGTATCAGAGAGACTCCAAAAGTAAGAGCTGAAGCAAATGCCGAACAAATTATAAGGTTACTTCTCTCCTGAAAGTCTACGATTGTAAGTCGTAGGGTCAAACCAGAAGGGAATTAGTAATGGCATATATAAGGTATAGTCGAACGCAAATATTATTACTAATAATAATAATAATAATAATAATAATAATAATAATAATAATTACAACAACAACGTCTCAATAATAAATAATAGCATTATAATAAAATATTCAGACAAGCAAGAATGTCAAGACACAAACACAAACAATTAAATTCAAGACAATTATGAATGATATGTCAAATTCTAAGACTCTCTAGTATGCATGTGGTACCAAGGTCGGAGGTCAGAATTATTTTACTGAACACTCCTCAACGTCGCTGTGCATAAGCACTTAATCACCGTCACTGTGCATAAGCACTAATCAACTTCACTGTGCATAAGCACTAATCAACGTCACTGTGCATAAGCACTAATCAACTTCACTGTGCATAAGCACTAATCAACGTCACTGTGCATAAGCACTAACATGAATGTATGCATGAATGTATGATCAAACATAAAATACTCAAAGCAAAACAGCCACAACATAACCAAAGAATCAAAAGCAAACAACGGTCAAATCCTCATTCTTAAACACAAATATAATGACTAAAGCAAAACATTAGTATTCTTAACCTTATAACAAAATCAATTTAAGAATTAAGGTAAGGCATGAAACTTAAGAATTAATTATTTGATAGGATTTTTTTGAAAACAAATTCATTACTAGCTTGCATAAGCATTAACGCAAACCCATGGTATTAGGCACTCTGATCTGATCTCAAAACTCATTTCTAACTTCTAAGAGGAAAAGAAAGCCAATTTTTAGTGAAAAGATTGCATAAATCCATGAAACAAATATTTCACATTAGTAATATTGTTACCTCAAGTAACCTTCATTTATCACTACTTTTACAAAGACCAGCCATGACACTGTTTTTCAAATCAGAAACAGAAAAGCATTTGATGAAACACTAATCAGTTACTTTTAATTAAAATAAAAGTTCTTCTCAAATTTTAATTCCTCAAAGAATATTGATTCAAAGATTCCGATCCTAAGATGTTTTAGACTCAGAAAATTCATAAGATAAATTTCAAAACCCTTCCACCTTCAATTGACTCTAAAAACACCGATTAATTCTTCAATTGTCAAAATTCTTGATTTTTACGAAAAACACAATTTTGTTTTGATTATGAACGTTCACACTCTCTCTAAGTTTTCAGAATTTTCAAATAATATAGCAACACCGATACTAAGTACAAATTACCGATTATAATGGGTTTTAATTCAACCATTTGTTGCTAAAACCAAATAACCCAAGCTAATGTCTTGGTCATTGACCGAACCTGAAACTAATTCATAAAGTTTTCATTGATTTGCTTTATTTCATATCATATTGTCCTTTTTGTCTAAACTCATAAACAAGTGATGACAAATAAACCAATTATCATGCTCTACCTATACCACACAAATCACAAGCAAAAGCTAACTACTTATTTATTTATTATTTTGAAATAGGCTAATTTTATTCAAATATCAATACAAACTGATTAACCAACCAGTATACTTAATACATAAGGCCACACATAATAAAAGTGCATACAAACTAAGATGATATCAATTATCACCGAACCCCACAACAAAAACCTTTCACCCCACAACCACAACAAATCGGTACATCAAATAAACAAAACAAGGACCTTAAAAACAAGGCACCTAATTAAATCACTAAAAAAGAAACAACGCAGATCATACCGGAACCGCAGCGCAGCTACATAACCAACAATTAAAGCTAATCATTTGATATGATTCACACTATAGTAATACATATCAGGTATTTATTCACACTAAATTGAATTAAGAAGTCTTAACTAAATTGTTAGCTTCTCTTCATATTGCTATTTCAACACCAATATATAAACCAAAAACTAATCCCTCACCTTAATTTTGATGGATTCTTTCTTTGATCCCAAGCTGCTGCAAGAATTCTCTCCTTCCTCTCCTATTGGCGGTTACTCACTCTCTGGTCTCCAATTTTTTTTTGATTTCTTTCACGTAATTGGGTGCTAACCTAGATTTTGATAAAAATTGACTTATAATTAAACTATGTTACTAAAACCCAAGCCCACTTCTCTATTTTACTTTTTCTTATAATATTTTATTTTTCTCTACTCATTTATTTTATCTAATTATTTTACTAACTAATTCTCATACAATCCACTAACCCACTATTTTAATTTTACTTTCTATTTTTCTGCACTAATTTAAAATATACCTATATTATTATATTTTAACTTCGTCTATTACACGCCATATTTCTCAGTTGCTATCCATACTCCCAAATATTCAATCTTTCTTATTCTTCTATTTTCTAAACTCTAATTTCATTTATTTTACTTCTTTATTCCCTAACTCTCAACCAACAAATCCACATACACAAAATAAATTAACAAACACAAAAAGGAAATAATTAATAAAATAAAATAATCCAAAATATTTAATAAAACAGAATATAAAAATCGGGGCGTTACAATTCTCCCCCACTTAAATAATTTTCGTCCTCGAAAATTTACTAAAGGAAAAAACCCCAGATATGACTCCACCATTCTACTTTCGAGTTCCCACTTTGTATGTTCACCTATGGGTCTTTCCATCCCAGTTTCACGGTAACGATCTCTTTATTAATCAGGTACTTCACTACATAGTTTTCAATTCGCAATGATAAAGCCTCCACAATCATATTATCTTTTACTTATACATCTCTAACTAAACAACTTGAGTTGGATATGAAATGTACTTCCACAATCGAGGCACATGGAATATATGTTCACCTTTATGAATATCAAGTGTTTTCCTTCTGTGATCATAATAACTCTTTCTCCTACCTTCTAAAACTGTAAAAAATTAATCTTTTCGAATCATTTTAATCTTCGCAATTTCCTGTTGAAAGATTTATGGTGCTCGACTTTCGACTTCTAACATTTCAGGTAGTACTACGCATTTCCTGCCACATCTCTCTTTCTATTAATCCATAAACACATCTCTTCGATATCTTGGTACGTCATATACCTCTGGGACAATTACTCATATCGCCATTCTGAATTCCTCCTAGGATTCTTCGCTTGAGTTCCGACATACTTGGCACGTAAATTCTGTCACGGAATCCCATTCATTGTCGCCCATTCTGAAGTCAACTCTTTCACTTTGCTTGATCGACACTAACCACTCTACTGCCACAAATTTATCTTATGGTTCTTCTTGATTTCCTCAAAAACGAACCTTGTCAACGTCCCATTGTTAGCAGTTATCTTGCATGCTAACTATAATCCCTTAACTATTTAATCATTTTCATCGCTTCAACCATTACTGAGGACTCATACATGACTTTCTACTTCATTCATCTACTACTACGTTAACTTTATCAAGATGGTAGTTCAACTTAGAGTTGTAGTCTTTCAAAGCTCTAACCATCTTCTCTTGCCCGCATTCAACTCCTTTTGAAACAAATACTTCAACTCTTGTGTTTACTAGAAACTTCAGCCTTCGAACCACATAGATAGCGCCTTCGTACTTTTTGCCTGAACGCCAACCAATTAAATCATAATTCATCAACCCTTGGAATTAGGTCTTGTTTTTGAGACAACCTCATTTAGCTATCGTTTATCGAAGTATGAACTCATGCTAGCATCTGCTTAACAACACTGACTCTCTCTGCAGCAATACATCTGATCCAATGAACTTCTAATTGATCCTTTAGTTACTTCTCCAGCTTGTTCAACTCTGATGTGAACACGCTATTCTACATTAGTGACACATGTCTAGCATTGGGTACTAACTCTATGAGCAATTGTACTTCTCCTTTCAGTGGTGCGTCACTAATTTCTCAAGAACTCAGTTACAATTCATACACAACTGACAACTCCGTAACCATTCTTTCGCGACACAATTTTGATCTACGAACACAATCCATTTTGAAACTCCTCACATTAGAATACTTTGACTTCTATAGCATTATACTTGATGGTATAATCTCAAGGACTCCTCTTACCTTGTCGCATACTCAGTTATGGTCCTACTATTTGCTTTAGCTTTATAAACTTTACATCATTCTTCCTCAAATGATGGACCATTTTGAATGCTTGTCAGTTCTCCTTCAAGAACATCACTGCTTATCCAGCGGGTGCGAACTTTAATTTCATACTCATTCTTATCAAAATTGTAAAATGTCTCCCCCACTTGTTTCTTTCTCATTGTGCTCTGTTGAAACTCCTTCACTTTGCCACGAGCTTCCCTACTTTGCTTCCTCTGCGAGGAAAACGCCGTCTCCTCCACTTTGAATTACATCCATCTACAATCATAAACTCTGGCGGTATCCGCTCACCACTATTAAACTCCCTTTGAAACCCCCTAGTCTGCGGAATTCCTCAACTACTTGTCGATTCAACGATGCTAGCAAAAATGTTAATATCTTCATCACCGTCTTTACCATCTTCCCTTACGGACTATCAGTTGTAGACCGTCTTTCTTCCAATCATCTTCTACTACAAAATAAAAATTAGTTACAAACCTGGTCCAACTAGACCGACAAACTTAGTCTTACTGGACCGACTGCTCTGATACCAACTTGTAACACCCTTAAACTCCAACTGATTATTTTTGATATAAAATTATATTTATTTATAAAAGGGTGTCACGTCTAAATTTAACGACACGATTTATTCCTTTTAATTCAAAAATATGCAGCAAAAAATAGAACTAAATTACTACAAAACCAAATTGATACTTAAAGTGTCTGAAGAATTTAATTTGAAATTAAGTCTGCGGTAAAATAAAATACATAAAAGTAAAATTCCTCTAAATATAATTTCTTCAGAAGATTCAAGGTACTAAGAAAAAATTAAGTGATTTCCCCCCCATCATCCCGGTATCAGAGAGACTCCAAAAGTAAGAGCTGAAGCAAATGCCGAACAAATTATAAGGTTACTTCTCTCCTGAAAGTCTACGATTGTAAGTCGTAGGGTCAAACCAGAAGGGAATTAGTAATGGCATATATAAGGTATAGTCGAACGCAAATATTATTACTAATAATAATAATAATAATAATAATAATAATAATAATAATAATTACAACAACAACGTCTCAATAATAAATAATAGCATTATAATAAAATATTCAGACAAGCAAGAATGTCAAGACACAAACACAAACAATTAAATTCAAGACAATTATGAATGATATGTCAAATTCTAAGACTCTCTAGTATGCATGTGGTACCAAGGTCGGAGGTCAGAATTATTTTACTGAACACTCCTCAACGTCGCTGTGCATAAGCACTTAATCACCGTCACTGTGCATAAGCACTAATCAACTTCACTGTGCATAAGCACTAATCAACGTCACTGTGCATAAGCACTAATCAACTTCACTGTGCATAAGCACTAATCAACGTCACTGTGCATAAGCACTAACATGAATGTATGCATGAATGTATGATCAAACATAAAATACTCAAAGCAAAACAGCCACAACATAACCAAAGAATCAAAAGCAAACAACGGTCAAATCCTCATTCTTAAACACAAATATAATGACTAAAGCAAAACATTAGTATTCTTAACCTTATAACAAAATCAATTTAAGAATTAAGGTAAGGCATGAAACTTAAGAATTAATTATTTGATAGGATTTTTTTGAAAACAAATTCATTACTAGCTTGCATAAGCATTAACGCAAACCCATGGTATTAGGCACTCTGATCTGATCTCAAAACTCATTTCTAACTTCTAAGAGGAAAAGAAAGCCAATTTTTAGTGAAAAGATTGCATAAATCCATGAAACAAATATTTCACATTAGTAATATTGTTACCTCAAGTAACCTTCATTTATCACTACTTTTACAAAGACCAGCCATGACACTGTTTTTCAAATCAGAAACAGAAAAGCATTTGATGAAACACTAATCAGTTACTTTTAATTAAAATAAAAGTTCTTCTCAAATTTTAATTCCTCAAAGAATATTGATTCAAAGATTCCGATCCTAAGATGTTTTAGACTCAGAAAATTCATAAGATAAATTTCAAAACCCTTCCACCTTCAATTGACTCTAAAAACACCGATTAATTCTTCAATTGTCAAAATTCTTGATTTTTACGAAAAACACAATTTTGTTTTGATTATGAACGTTCACACTCTCTCTAAGTTTTCAGAATTTTCAAATAATATAGCAACACCGATACTAAGTACAAATTACCGATTATAATGGGTTTTAATTCAACCATTTGTTGCTAAAACCAAATAACCCAAGCTAATGTCTTGGTCATTGACCGAACCTGAAACTAATTCATAAAGTTTTCATTGATTTGCTTTATTTCATATCATATTGTCCTTTTTGTCTAAACTCATAAACAAGTGATGACAAATAAACCAATTATCATGCTCTACCTATACCACACAAATCACAAGCAAAAGCTAACTACTTATTTATTTATTATTTTGAAATAGGCTAATTTTATTCAAATATCAATACAAACTGATTAACCAACCAGTATACTTAATACATAAGGCCACACATAATAAAAGTGCATACAAACTAAGATGATATCAATTATCACCGAACCCCACAACAAAAACCTTTCACCCCACAACCACAACAAATCGGTACATCAAATAAACAAAACAAGGACCTTAAAAACAAGGCACCTAATTAAATCACTAAAAAAGAAACAACGCAGATCATACCGGAACCGCAGCGCAGCTACATAACCAACAATTAAAGCTAATCATTTGATATGATTCACACTATAGTAATACATATCAGGTATTTATTCACACTAAATTGAATTAAGAAGTCTTAACTAAATTGTTAGCTTCTCTTCATATTGCTATTTCAACACCAATATATAAACCAAAAACTAATCCCTCACCTTAATTTTGATGGATTCTTTCTTTGATCCCAAGCTGCTGCAAGAATTCTCTCCTTCCTCTCCTATTGGCGGTTACTCACTCTCTGGTCTCCAATTTTTTTTTGATTTCTTTCACGTAATTGGGTGCTAACCTAGATTTTGATAAAAATTGACTTATAATTAAACTATGTTACTAAAACCCAAGCCCACTTCTCTATTTTACTTTTTCTTATAATATTTTATTTTTCTCTACTCATTTATTTTATCTAATTATTTTACTAACTAATTCTCATACAATCCACTAACCCACTATTTTAATTTTACTTTCTATTTTTCTGCACTAATTTAAAATATACCTATATTATTATATTTTAACTTCGTCTATTACACGCCATATTTCTCAGTTGCTATCCATACTCCCAAATATTCAATCTTTCTTATTCTTCTATTTTCTAAACTCTAATTTCATTTATTTTACTTCTTTATTCCCTAACTCTCAACCAACAAATCCACATACACAAAATAAATTAACAAACACAAAAAGGAAATAATTAATAAAATAAAATAATCCAAAATATTTAATAAAACAGAATATAAAAATCGGGGCGTTACATTTTGCATCTTTCTTGGAGACTCTCTTATCTCTTGGAAAAGTAAGAAACAAGACATTGTCTCTCGTTCCTCTATAGAAGATGAGTATCGTGCTATGTCATCCACTACTACTGAAATTATTTGGTTACGTTGGCTTTTGTCTTATATGGGTATCTCTCTTTCTAAGCCAACTCCAATGTACTGTGATAATAAGAGTGCTATTCAAATTGGTCATAACTCAGTCTTCCACGAACGCACTAAGCACATTGAGATCGATTGTCATCTTACTCGTCATCATCTTCAGCATGGAACAATTACTCTACCATTTATCTCCTCATCTTTGCAGATTGCTGATTTGTTCACAAAGATGCACTCCATAAAGCGTTTTCGATTTTTAGTTGACAAACTCTCGATGCTCTATGCTGATGCATCATGACTTTGAGGGGAGATGTTAGATAGTATAGTTTTATTTAATAGTAAGGGTATATTAGGCTTTTCTATTCTCTAGTATATATTCTTATTGTAAGACTATGCATTCAAGCTTTGCTTATTATGTTTATGAAACTGTAGCCTCCATGGGTTCTTCTCTTTTTCTTTTTCTAATGCTTATGTCAGATTATCTATGTTAACAACTATCAATATGGGCGAGAGACAAGCAGCGATGACAGTAGAAGACCTTGTGAATCTTGAAGAAGGGTCATGGAAAACACATATGGTTCAATCTGAGAGATGAAATTGAAAATTTAAATACTTAAAATTCCACTACATTTGACACATAAAGTGGATGCACCAGTATGGAGGCTCAGCAAGGATGGTAAGTTTTTTGTAAGATCTGCATACTTTCATCAACTTATGGAGGTAATTATTGACAATAATCATCTTAAGGCTGAAGGTAACTAGAAGAGACTTTGACAAATGAACGTTCATAATAGAGTGAAATTGTTATGTGGAGGGCGCTTAGAGGGTGCTTACCGACAAGAGAAAGGATTGTCCAAAAGGGAGTGAACTGTGACAATAAATGTCCTTGTTGTGACCTACAATGTGAAAATGAATGGCATTGCTTTTTTCGTTGTCCGGAGGCTCAAGAAGTCTGGCTTGAAGAAAGGTTGTGGGAACATATGAAAATAAATTTGACATTACTACTCTTGAAATTTTTTTAGTCACCAAATTTTTGATTATTGCCTATCTTGTATCGAGAACATTATTTTAATTGAAATGTCTTAAGTTTGTTTTCATCAATAAAAAAAACTAAGTGGAAGAATTCTAAAGAAGAGGAATTGTTTATATATCTAAATGAGAAGATAATTAAATCTTTCAAAACAAAAAAGAGTAGAGAAATTAATAGAAATTATACCAAGACTATAAACGAAATAAAAAATGGTGAATTTTTATGTACCCAACATGTATATATAGTATTTTATCGGAAAAATTGATTTAAAATATGAATTATTTAAATATAAATGAATAGGAACATGTGACATGACATTAGATATTTTTTATGAATCTCTATTATATACATTACGACAGGTTCACGGAGCTTTCTCGTGCATTCTTAGGAAAATTTGCTTATGTGGCATTCAATTAGAGCTTCTCTAAGGTTTTTTTTTTTTATATTTTTTTCAGAATTTTTTCTAGCATAATTCAGTTGTTTCTCTAATATTTTTTTTAGAGATTTTTTTTAGCATAATTCAGTTGCATCTCTAATATTTTTTAATTATGAATAACAACAAAAAGAAAAAAATTTACGGATAACAACTAATTTGTTTCAACTGTACGGATAAAAACTATTTTGTTTTCACTTTATATATAGAAAATGCATTCATTGTGTAGCTTCATTCCAAATCATCTAGAAAACAAATAAAAACTATTCTTATTCCAAAATATAATTAACTTTTCTTCAAAGATGAATACACCAGATTATACTATGATCAAAGACATCACAACTAAGTGTGCTAATATTAACTATGTTGTCTGAGTTGTCCGAAAGTGGTCTTCTCAATGGAGTGTGTTCTCCTTGATTCTCAGGTATATACTCTAAATTTTATTTTTGTGCACTTTTAAAAGTAAAATTTTCACACATATATTAACTATATTTGATAAGATAATAAACAGATTCGAGTTCGATAACATGTCAGGTTCTTCATTCTTGATTTGATTTATTGTGAGTTAATTGATTTCTGAATTGTGATTGAGATTGATTGGTTGTGAGGTTTGAATTTAATTTGATTTTATCTGATTTAATTTTACAGTTTTATTTGATACATATTCTTTGTTTTGATATAGCTTTGAATTTGATATGATTTTTTTTTTGGTGAACAGAATTTGATTTGATTTAGTAGGATAAATTTACACTTTATGATTAATTTTCTGATTTTTATTGTCAATTACCAATGTAAATTTTTGGTAGTATTAAAACCAACGTGAGATAGAATTTGTAGTACTGCTTTAATTGAAATTTTAATCAGAGATCTTAACTTCAATTAGGTGTATGATCATCTGTGTTAAGATTATTTTGACGAGATCGTGTTTCATCTTGGTTTTGCCACTCAATTGGATTTTTTCTTTCCTTTTTCGACCGATAATATTAAATAATCTCTATGTATGTTTGATGCAAATGCATAATAACCATTTAATTGATATTATTTGGTAGGGTGACGAAACTCAATCAACTATGCGGTATCAGTTATTCTATTTATTTAAGGATAAACTTGAAGAGGGAAAGGTTTACGAATTGAAAGGTTTGAGTGTCACTCCAAATAGGGGTGAATATCGTGCAGCTAGACACCCATGCAAATTAGTTTGGGAAAAGGGTACAAATGTTGATAACATGTCTGATTCTGAAGTACCCATTGACGTTCTAACTTTCACAAATCCTAGAGATGTGTTTATGGATACATATGATGTTAATTATTTGTGTCGTAAGTTTATATCTATTTTTATGATCATCAATATCTATGGGTATATTCTTCATACACTATACGATTTTTAAAACTATTTTTTCTTGTGCAGATCTTATGGGTTTTTTTTAAAGTATTGGCATGGAGCGTTCATTCGGACAGGCAGGGAAAAAAGGAAAACTTTATCATGTCGAACTGGATAACAATGGGTAATAAACTTTACTACAAACAGTAACATAAATATTATGACCCATCAATGCAATTCATACTTTGTATGTTTTAAATTTTATCAGTGCAATTTATACTTTATATATTCTAAATTTTTATTAGTGCAAGTCACAAGATCTTATCACAAAACTTGATGAAACAACAGAGGAGAAGGTCAAAGATAGACTGCTTTAGTTGTCTCAGATAAAGTTGATGGTGTACCAGTTAAGAGAGCTTGTCCAGATGGAGCTGATTTACCCACAACCAAATATATGAGGACCATTATTAAATTTGAGAAAAAATAGATCATCCTTTGAAGTGTCTTCAATCTAGCGAGGGGAATAGTCACAAAAAAACAAAGAATTATTACGAAATAATTTCAAAAAAGATGAGAGAATGCTGAGAAAAAATATCTTAATTTACATTGTATTTCAAAATATGTAGTTCGATGAGATTTAGTTGAATAAATCTACAATATAAATGTTGAAAGATCATTGAATGTTAGAGTTTTTTTTATGACAATTTTTTTTAAAATTTCTTTTGTGATATTAAAAGTTATTTTTTCTTGTTTTTGTTCCGGAGATTTACATTTAAATGAATAGGAATGTGAGGTTTAGTTAAAAACAAAAAAAAAAACTTTTCTAAGATTGCATTTTTCTGTTATTAAAAACAAAAAAAAGTGTTTATAACCTTTCCTAAAATTTAGGGGGGTTATTGGATTGGGATTTCGAGGGATTTCGAGGGATTATTTTGACAAAAAAGTCTTGAAGATTTTAAAAGACTTCGTGGGATTATATTGATTTTGTGAGATTTTGAGAGACTTTTTTTAAAAGATATTTTACAATCAAGATTCTTTTTTTTTTTTGTGGCGTGGAAAAAAAAAGTCTTGATTGGATAACAACATATTTTGTGGTATTAAAAAAAAAAAGAATTTTTGATTAAAAATCTTAATTGAATAACAACGGATTTTGTGGCATTGAAAAAAAAAAAAGTCTTGATTAAAAATCTTCATTGAATAACAACGGATTTTGTGGGATTGAAAAAAAAGAAAAAAAATCTTGATTGAATAACACAAGACTTTTAAAATCCATTAAAATCCCTCAAAATCCATTAAAATCCTTCAAAATCCTAATTGAACTAGTATGTTAGCCCGTGCCGTGCACGGGATTATTTTCTTTTTTAATATTATTTTTTAATCTATTCTTAATTATTATTTGATAACGTCATTTTATTATTCGATAATAATTATGAGATATTATATCTTATTCGATAATAATTATGAGTTTTTACAGATATTTTTTGAAATCACAAAACTCTCACATTTTTTCGCCAAAAAAAAAAACTCACATTCAGCGAATTTTATTGTTTATTATAGATTTATTCAACTTAATTTCATCAAACTACATTTTTTTAAATACAATATAAAATAAAATATATTTTTTCATCATCTTTTCACCTTGTTTCGTAGTAATCCATATATAAATTAAAAAAAAATACATAGAAATAGACAACCTCACATATCACGAAACACCCACATTTTTTCATCAACTGAATCTCATCAAACTACATGTTTTTATAAATACAGTGTAAATTAAGATATATTTTCCCATCAATCCCTCACTTTGTTTCAACTTGGTTAGTAGTAATCTAGTTGTAAATTTTTAGAACAAAAAAAATTCAAATAAATAGAACAAAAAGATAGTGTCGTGTATTAATATATGGGTATAAATATTGATCATCGTGTAAATTATAAAATCAAAAGACACTCATATTAATAGGAGTGTTAATATAAGTCATATTATAAAAAATATGTTTTCCGTATTAATATGTGTATAAATATTTAAGTTCCTATTAAAAAAAGTCTTTTGTCTCGTATTAATAAATTTTGTATTAAAACATTCGTAGAAATATAATTCCGTAAAAACTAAAAATAAAACTCGTACATGAGTATAAATATAGCTCCTGTAAAAATTACAAAAAAAAATAGTTCTCTTATTAATATATGGGTAGAAATATAACTCCTCTCGTAGAAATATACATTCTCATTGAATTACAAAAAAAAAAAACCAGAGAGTGATCTCCCACATTCTCGTATTAATATATGGTTTTTATTTTTAAATTACGTACACGTTCAATTTATATTGATTTTATTTAAACATGAAAAATAATATTCTAGAGAGTGATCTCTCACTTTCCGTTCTCAACAATATGATATTTTCTCTCCCGTCATCATAGAAATTATTAAAAGGAATATAAACCTTGTATGATATATAAATATAAATATAAATCACGTGTAAATTATAAAAAATAGGCACTTGTATTATTGTATTAGTATAAATATTTATCCCGTGTAAATTACAAAAAAAATTATATTAATATAAGTGTAAATATTTTACATAAGCAATAAAATAAAATATCATAAAATTGCTTCAAAACAAAATCATAAAAATATAGTTTTAGTTGTTGGTGGAATCGAACTGTGTATCTCATTATTGATTGTTTCGTGAAATTTTGTTCATGAGAGAGACCTCCGTAAAACTAAATCATAGATGACACCCAACATTCTTTCATCTTGTTTCAATATATTTCGCAGAAATTCACATGTAAATTTGAAGAACAACAAAAAAATACAAAGAAATAGAAATTCATGCATATTACAGAACTTCCACATTTTATTGTAAAAAAAAACTTTCACATTCAATCATCTTCCTTTATTTATTGTAGATTTATTCTACCAAATCTCATCAAACTACATTTTTTTTTAAAAAATATTGTGTAAATTAAGATGTATTCTCACACTATTCTTCCATCTTGTTTCATAGTAATCCACATGTAAATTTCAAAAAAAATACAAATATACAGACAACCTTGCATATCACAAAATTCCCACATTTTTTTCTTCGGAAAATAACTCTTTCACATTCAGTGATCTTCCTACATTTATTGTAGATTTATTCAAGTTAATCCAACCAAACTGTATTTTTTAAATGCAATGTAAATTAAGATATTTTTTTCATCGTTATCTCACCTTTTTTCAACTTGTTTCGTAATAATCTACATATAAATTTCAAGAATAAAATACAAATAAATAGACAACTTTGCATATCACAAAACTCCCACATTTGTTTTCAAAAAAAATTCACATTTAGTTATCTTCCTACATTTATTATAGATTTATTCAGCTGAATATAATCAAATTACTTTTTTTGTTAAATTTAAGATATCTCTTTTCCCATCATTCTCTCACCTTGTTTCAACTTGTTTCATAGTAAACCACATATATATTTCCAAAACAAAATAATAAAATAATAAAATAGGCAACCTTGAATAGTACAAAACACTTTTTTTTGTCAAATATTTTTTTTCATATTCAGTAATGTCCTACGTTTAATATAGATTTATTTAACTGAATCTCATAAGACTACATATTTTTATTCATGGATAAGTTTGGTGTATCACTTGTATTTCAATAAACTAATTCGCCACTGTTTTTTTTTTTAGAATTAAGTGTCAAAAACCGTTCCTTGATATTGTATAACTATTTCATATAATATTTTTTTGTGATTTAGAACAATTTTCTTTAATAGGGCGTATATGTTAAAGTTTTAGAATTGAACTACCTTTATAATAAATTTTTTTAAAAAACATTTATTCTAGATTTATTCAACTGAATCTCATTAAACTATATATTTTTTTTATAAATTTTATTGTAGATTTATTCAACTAAATCTCATCAAACTATATATTTTTTTTTAAATACAGTATATATTTAAATAGATTTCTCCATCGTTCTCTCACCTTCTCAATTCAACCTTTTCGTAATAATCTACATGTAAATTTCAAATAATAAAACAAAAGTACAATTCCTTGATAACCTTGCATATCACAAAATTCTCACAATTTTTTTTGTTATAAATTAATTGTTAAAATCGTCTCTTAATATTTTAGAAATTTTTTTAATGAAAACAATTTGTGATTTAAAATAATTACCTTTTTTTACAGATTAAAAAATAAGTGATTTTGACATTAAATAATTTAAAGATTATCTTTTAGAGATTTTACAAAAATATAGAATCTATTTTGTGTTTGTTTACCTTTATAAAAATTCCTTTTTATAATAAAAAAATCTTTAACTTTTTTGAATGCAACCATATAAAAGTGATTTTGTTTGACAAAATTATCATAAAGAACATCCAAATATAATATATCATATAAAATAAACATATCCCAACAAATTTCTAAATTTTTTGTATGAAACTTTGTAACATTTATTTTCTCTTTCCTCTAAAAAATCTATACAAAAAGCTAATAATACCACCTTCAGATTTTTTAGCAATTTTTAAATTATTTTTAGAACTGATTATTTTTTATAGCTATAACAAACATATGTTATTTTATAAAAAGTTATATTTTTTTCAAAATAAGTAATAATTTTTATAAATAAAAACTATAACAAACAGTTACTATGTCTCTTAATCCTTACAAAAAAAAAATATGTCTCTTAATTGATATTTCCTCCGTTCCTGTTTATTTGTCATTTTAGAAAAAAAGATAAAAGATCAAATTAGGAAGATGTATTTTTTCACCTTATTTTCCAATTATACCCTTCTTTTTAGAATATATATATCCTAATTTTAATCCCCCAATAAATTTCTATTTTTTTTTTGCACACACACTTTCTCTTTCCTTTTTTTGGGTACATCGAAAGATACACACTTTCTCTTTCAAAATAACTAAAACCACCAAAAAAAAAAATTGTAACAAACTTTTATTTTTTGGTGCAAAATTTGTAACAAACTTTATGTAAAAAAAAACAAACAAACTTTGTTACAAAAAATTAGAAAAAAAAGGTATAATAGGTAAAATATAACCTAAATTGTCAAAACGACAAATAATTAGAAACAAATATTTTTTAGAAAACGACAAATAAAAAGGAATGGAGAGAGTATTAAAGCACATTTGAAAATAATCAAAATGTATTACCGAAAACAATATATGTCCCCAACCAAATTTATGATTAATTCTATCAATGTGAGTAATAATGCATAATAATCAATGAGTGAAAACATCCGTCTATTAAACTAAATGACAAAATTGAATAAAATTGTCAATAAAAAAAGTGCATAATAATGCATTAAAATTAAACAATGAAAATCTATTGTTTGACGATCATAAATTTGTCTAATCTTTCTTAATTTTTATATTGGTCTTCATATATTTGGTTGTGGATAAATCAGCTTCATCAGGGTAAACTCTCTTAACTGATACACCATCAAGTTGTCTACGACATCTAAAGCTTTTCTATCTTTGACATTCTCTTTTACTGTTTCATCAAACTTTGTTATAAGATCTTATGAATCGCACTGATAAAATATTATAACATATAAAGTATGAATTGCACAGATAAAAATTAGAAAAATATAAAGTATGAATTGCAATGATAAAAAATTAGAAATATAGAGTATGAAACTTATTAGTACACAAAATTATTGATAGTATCATAGTAATAAGTCAAGAAGAAAAAGTTAATCTATAGATTTAATAAGTTAAGATGAAAATTGATTTTTTAAATGAAAATTTTAGGTGCTTATCATGAAACTACTTTTGATGTATGTCTTTGACTCTGATTGCATTAGTACTCTGTGTCATGATCTTCTTATATATTATGTTTTTGACACGACTGATACCACCAAACACCATCATCAACATATTTGATTTCAACCATGATTATAAACATTGATTTATACAATTTATTCACAATGATATTTGTCAAAGTGTTTTAGTAAAATAAATAATAATAATAATAATAATAATAATAATAACAATAACAACAACAACAACAACAACAATAATAATAATAATAATAATAATAATAATAATAATAATGAAATACTCATAAATTGTAAAAGAAAATTGTCTTACTTGTTGACATTCTAGAAGCGTCTTAATATTTCTCGTGTGATTTTAAGTAGATCGTGATGGAAAACTTTGGAGATGAACTGAAACTTGTATAAGAGAATCATTCTTTTCATAAGTTCTAAAAAAAAATGAAAGGAAAAATTAATAAATAATTACATATATGCATAATTGAAAATTTCTCAAATGTAATTTATAATTGATATAATAATAGAATCATACATCAATTTTAACGTCGCAACTTCGGGAAATATGGATTAAACATGAGCCGCGAAAAGTCTAAACTGATGTTTAAATTCTTTGACCATGAATGTCATGTGTTTCTCACGATGAATGTGTTTTCTATATATAGTTAAATTATATTCGGACTTGTTATGCTAGAGTAGAAACAAATTAAGTTGTTGTTATCGATAAAATATTATTTTTTGTTGTTATCCATAATTTTTATTTTAATTATTGAAGTTAATTAAAAAAATCTTTACAAAAAAAATTAGTGAAACTCTAATTGAATAACACCTAAGTAAATTTTTCTAAGAATGCAACCAAATTATGCTAAAAAAATATATCTAAAAAAAATATAAAAAAAACTTAGAGAAGCTCTAATTGAATGCCACGTAAGCAAATTTTCCTGAGAATGCACGAGAGAGCTCCGTGAACCTATCGTAATGTATATAATAGAGATAACCCCCCTTAAGGTCGCCTTTTTTTGTTCAATGAGATTTAGTTCAATAAATTTACTATAAATGTTAGAAGATTGATTGTGAGGGTAATTTTTTGACAAAAAAATGTTGAAGTTTGTCTTTTTTTTATTTGTACAATACTCCTTCTGTTCTTTTTTCTTTGTCGTTTTAAAAAAAATATTTGTTGTTTTTTATTTGTCGTTTTCACAATTTAGTTCATATTTGACCTATCATACTCTCCTTCTTAATTTTTTGTAATAAAGTTTGTTTGTTTGTTTTTTTTATATAAAATTTGTTACAAATTTTTCTTCGTGGTTTTATTTTTTTTGGAAAGAGAATGTGTGTGCAAAAAAGTAGGAATTTCTAGGTGGATTAAAATTAGGATCTATATTTAAAAAAATAAAAAGGATATAATAGGAAGGTAAGGTGCAAAAATACACCTTCCTAATTTTGTTATTTTTTTTTATAAAATGACAAATAAAAAGGGACGGAGGGAGTATTTTTTTTTCATTATTTTTTCTTTGTCGTTTTAGAAAAAATATTTGTTCTTTTTTATTTGTCGTTTTCACAATTTAGTTTATATTTGGCCTGTCATACTATCCTTCCTAATTTTTTTGTAACAAAGTTTGTTTGTTTGTTTGTTTGTTTTTAAATAAATTTGTTACAAATTTTTCTTGGTGGTTTTATATTTTTGGAAAGAGAATGTGTGTGCAAAAAATAGGAATTTATAGGTGGATTAAAATTAGGATCTATATTTAAAAAAATAAAAAAGGTATAATAGGAAGATAAGGTGAAAAACACACCTTCCTAATTTGGTCATTTTTTTCTAAAGCGACAAATAAAAAGGAACGGAGGGAGTATTTTTTTTTCTTTCTGAAATTTACATGTGAATTTCTAGGAAAGAATATCTTAATTTACCCTGCACTTTCAAAAAATATAGTTTGTTGAGATTCAACTCAATAAATCTACGATAAACGGTTCTAAAAAAAATCCATTATAAAGGTTGTACAACCTTTAAAACCATAACGTAAGCCCTTCATTAAAAAAGGAATTGTTCTAAATCATAGATACTTTTTATATCGAAGAATTTTTAACAAATAAACATTGGCAAATCGGTCCATTGAAACATGAGTGATACACCAAATTCATCAATACTTCGAGGTAATGTTCTTTATATTCTACTTAACTATTTTAATTTTCAGTATCCATTATCACAACTAATCACTATGAGCTCTTTTTATATAAGTTATAATTTAATGTGAATTATTTTATAATTCCACATAATTGTCGAAGTTTTTTGTTTTTCAAATAATTTTTTTTTAGTAGTTTTAAAAGTTTAATTTTATCTCCCACAGTGTTAAAAGTTTAAAAGTATACCGGTGAAGAAAAGGTTTATTCAAGCTCTGATTCTGTTTGTAGGTCGGACGAGGACAGCGAGGTACAAGGAGTGTGGTTCACCATTGAGTTTCTAAATGAGATTAAATGTTCTGGAATTCCCAATCTAAAGTTGACCCTAAAGGTTGGAGTCCCTGTAATGCTTATGAGGAACATCTATCAAGCTGGTGGCTTATGTAATGGAACTAGGCTTATGATCAATGTGTTAGGCAAGAATCTCATTGGTGCAACAGTGTTAACGGGAACTAATATAGGTGACAAAGTTTGAAAGACGTCAATTTCCATTGGTCATATGTTTTGCTATGACAATAAATAAAAGTCAGGGGCAATCTCTCTCTCATGTAGGAATCTATCTTCCTAGGCCTGTATTCACTCATGGACAGTTGTATGTGGCAGTATCTCGGGTCACTTCAAGAAAGGGACTAAATTTTTTGATTTTTGATGACGAACAAAGACAACGCTCGGCAACAACAAATGTTGTTTATCAAGATGTTTTTAATAATGTTTAATTTTTTTATAATTTTTCCATTATAACGTCTTTTAATAGAATTTTTATTCATTATTTATGATTTTCTCGGAGATTTCACAGTGTTTGATTTTTATTTAATATAATGACAAAACAAAATAAGCTAGGGAACAAATATTTAATTAAACATTTTTTTTCATGTTTATTATGATAGAAGAAAGAACTATTTAGTGTATGATACTTAAGAATCATGTCATTTTGAATTAAGACTATGGAAATTTTAAAATATTAAATTAAATTATTTTTTTTGATATAAATTAAAATCTCACTTTAGTTTTCCATCGTCTAAAGTTTTATTTTAATAGATTAACTATGTTTTTAGTCCTTATTACTATTTTTAAAAATTTTAAAAATTGTTTTATTATCATTGAACTTTTAAGTTTTAAAATTATATTTTTTTTAATATAATTTTTATTTTTATTTAATTTCATTTATTCGAATCATAATATCTTTAATTCAATTTCTAATAAAACATATATCTTTACTCTAATAATATATATTTTACCAACGTATAAGATATAATATTTCAAATTCTCTATTGAATATTAAAATAAATTATTCAAATAATAATTTAAAATAAACTAATAAATAATATTAAAAAAGAAAATAATCTCGTGCTTGGCACGGGCTAACATACTAGTTATTGTACAAAACAATATATGTTGCGTACAAGATTATTCACAATAAAAAAATTAACAAAAATAAATAAAAGTGGATAAATATTAAAGAACATAATTTTAAAATAGGCAAAAATAATTTATGATATATATTTGACCAAAATATAGATGTATTAGGTAAAAACTTGAGTGACATTAAAAATAAAGTTATTAAAAAAACTATATATTAAGGATAATCAATATATATAACGAAATTTCCGATGTACCAAAAAAAAAAATATATATATAACGATGTCACCTTGAGTTTATCTCATTTGATAGAAACATTGTAGGTATGTATAGACAATGAAATTCCAACACTGATACACTTATTTACTAAAATTCTAGCATTAAACTTCTGACAAAGAAAACACAAAATACATATAATGGTAAATCTAATATTGACCTAAAATTTGGTATAAAGTTGACCTCTTACCATTTGTATTAAGGTCCTGCCATATCAAAATGTCCATAATAATCATTTTATTAAAATTTATAAAAAAGAGAATAGTAGGATTGGCCTCTACATCAGATATATATCAAATTGCTCATCTATAAATATACATGTACAAATTAAATATCAGAGTTACAACAGACCAAAATAAACTTGCAATTTTTTTTAATGGAAAATCAAATTTCAACATTTTTTTCTTTCTTTGCCATCTTGATTTTAGTTGTTGCCGGTAAGTATCTTCAAAATTCTCATAATCATTAATATCGAATTAGGTACTCTTGAGCTTACAATACACACACGTATTAGATTTCTCTATTATATTGTCAAACATTTGACACATTATATGGTCGGTATATTCATTGTCATTGAATTAAGATTAGATATTCTTTTGTCAAAAAAAAAAATTTAGATATTCTTAATTTTATTTTTATTTTTAAATAAAAAATATCAATTTAAAAGTATTAACCGTTTGATCTTAATCTATTGCAATTAAGTGCATCAATTTTTTGACCGCAAACAATCTAAATTCCTCGCATGAACTATACACCAATAAAAATAGATCCCCTCCAGTGAGATTTCCACCGGATATTTTTCAGTCTTGATCTACACCATTAAAACATTTTTTTTCTTCAAAATTTTATTTTATTTATTCATTTGTGTGCGTGTGATTTCACTGTAGTGTAATGTCACTGCTGAGAATCCATTCCCATACACCAACCACTTGCACTAGATCTAATTATTCTCAACTATAAAGGATAAATCTCACTAATATTCATACTTTTTTTTTTGAACCATAGTGCAACTAATACAAGTAGAAGGTGAGTGCACAAAAGTTGTGGGTAGATGTGATGCAGCAGATTGTGACTCTCATTGCAAATATTATGCAAACGGAGTTAATGTTAAGCAATGGAATTGTGATTTCTTCAACTTATGCACTTGTACTTATGATAAGCCACCACCAGGATTACAACAACCTGCATGTGAAATTGGAATGGCACTTTGCAATAGTGCTTGTGATGCTAATTGTTGTAACGCATCGTGTATTAGCAAATATAAAAATACGGGTGTTGGAAAATGTATTAATTCATTTAATAAGGTTTTTTGCATTTGTACCTATACTCGTTGATTGAGTTTATTCTTAATTTCAATAAATAAATATAAATATTCCTATTTCAAACATATTCCTTGCTCATTTTCATTGTTTAATTTCCTATAATTTTATTATATTAACGTACACATATGCATATTCTTTTCTTTCTTTTTGTCATATAGTTTATTGGTTATAATTTCACTTATAAAGGTGAGTAAGCGAGCGTACTAGATTTCGAACTCTGCTTTTTGTCGTATAGTCTATTGGTTATAATTTCACATATTCTATTCGCAATGAATTAGTATGATATTTCTTTTTTAACATGTTTTTAATATGACATTAATTTTAGTCAAAAAAATATAATTAATGTGTCAAAAAATAGTAATTGTTCTTTTCGGGCTCATTAAGATTAAAGCTCTATTTGGTAAAAATAGAGGATAATTGATGGCCGATGAGTGAGAGTTATAGCTGATGACTGATCGTTGATAAACTAATTAAAGTATTTGGAAAAATTAGCGGTCCAATGGATAATAAAATAAAAATGACATAAAAGGATATTTAAAATTTTAATAATAATGTTTGTGCTTAATATAGCAATTTTTATAAAAAAATCTTATTTAAATATACTGAACAACAAATCGTAAAAAAATTAAACGTACACAAAATATAAAATTGTGTCAAATATCTATAATTTATAATAAAAAAAATAGTGTCAATTGATAAATAATTTTTTTTCAACAAAAAAAAAATTACGTAAACACCATGTACTAAAAAATATATAAAAAAAAAATAAAACACTCACGTATTGAGCAGACTAGTCATAAAGGATCTAAAAGACTAAAATAATACAAATAAATAAGATAAAAAAAGAAAGAAAAGAAAAATAAAGGATTAAAGTGTTATTAATAAATAAGATAAAGAACTACTAGTTTATTTTAGTCTTACCAAAAAAACTAGTTTATTTTTGTCTAAACTCATAGTAAGTGTATAAGTCATGTAGTTAAATTAGGCAGTATTGAAACTTGAAACTTTCATGAAAAGAAAAAAAAAGTGTTGAAACATTAAATAATAATAAATTATAAGGGGGTATAAATGGAATAAAAAGTAATAAGTTATAAGTTATAAAATCAAACGCTATTTAGTGCCCGTATGGTCTCGTTTTATTTTAGCATTACTTCTTTTATAAGTCACAAGTAGAGCCAAACACGTATTTTATGAAGCTCTTTTTGAAAAATGAGATTAATATTAATGAAGAAAAATAGAAAAAGTGAAAGCCATAAGAATGAACTTTTAGTAGGCATATATGATTTTTTTTCATTTTTATTTTATTTATTTTTGTAAAGTTTGTTACAAATCATTAAATTTTTTTTGACAATACAAAATACACTATGTAAAAATAAGATAAGTACAACTTATATCAAATATAAAAGATTCAATTCAATCATTAAAAAAAATAAATTCGGGCAAATTAGTCTTCACCTTCATTACACCTTGTTTGATTCATGAAGAAAACTGAAGGGAACAACATAAAGCGAAGAGAATAATCAGAAAAGAAGAAAATTATACAATTGTATGTCTTTCTAGGCTTAGGCTTAGTTTATTCCAATTGTAATCATCTCAATACCCTCTCTAAATGTGATCCATGAAACTCTTGTGAAAGTTAAACTCTTTTTTTTAATCATGATATAGATTTAAAATTTAATTTTCACTATTGTTAGCGATGACTATAATCTACGTCAAAGAACATGATGGTCACGTTGACTGAGTTTTGGTAAGTACACTAGTTCTTGTCTAGTTATAATATCGTATTCATAAGGATTGTGCCAAGATAACTAGTTTCTTTAAGAATTTATTAATTTAGATTGCTCTCGCTTTGATTTAATTGTAGTTGATTTAGGTTCACTCAGATAGATTTATGTTGGAAGACAAGTGGTTAAATATTCTAGATTTCCTCCCCTTGTCCTATTTGCTTTACTTCCTATATAGTTTGAGAATTATCTAACAATTAACTATTTAGTAAGTCATACTGTCACTAGGAACCTACCCTTTAAATAACATTTATACTGGGATATTCACCATTATAAGTTATATAAGCTTTACTACCTTCAGTTAATCCTTAATGGCTTCTAGTCTCCTGTTTACAATCCAAGACTAGAGTTATTATTTCAGTTCGGAAAATTAGAGGTCTGTTACAATGCCCTAATCCTAAGATGATCTACTTATAACAAGGCCTTATTATAATTATATGTTAAAGCAGAAATAACACAGATAAAAACATTAAATATATATTATGACCTTTCCCAAACCAAATTACAGAACCAACCCAGACGAAGCAGCAGGGTCGGGCTGTGGGTTGGATCCAACCCATCCGGTTCACCCATTAACCCAACTAGGGGGCGTGATGAGAAGGGTCAGGGGCGCGCATAGTAAAAGAACGGAGGAATAAGGAGATGCCAAATGGCATCTCCTTCTTCCCCATAAACAGCAACCTGCAACAATCAACAATGGCCGCGCGCGATGGTTCCGGCGACGGAACTTAAGCGGACGATTCCAACAACCAAGGATGATTCTCCTGTTATTTATGTTCTTATCAGATCAAATTTACAAAGTATCATAGACCAATCAAACTACAACAACAAGCAATACTTATGGGTTGCCTTGTACTTTATCAAGTATAGTTTAAAAGATTTTCTCCCATGAGATCTTTCCTTATTTTATGGATAAGTACAATACAAGTACAAAAGAAATACATCTATGACAATGAAACACCAGCTCTATGTTCGTGTATTATCATCATTCTTCGAGGAATTATAATGTTATTTAAAAAAGCCAGTTGAGAGACTGGTATGACTGGAAATAGAGACTACTTGACAGATGTCTTGCCATATGCTACCAGCTTTGTGACCTTTGGAGATGGATCCAAAGGAGAGATTAAAGGTATAGGAACTTTGATAACTAAAGGGTTGCCTAAACTTGACAAAGTGCTTCATGTGAAAGGACTGACTGCTAATCTAATTAGCATTAGTCAACTATGTGATAAAGGTATGAAGGTCAACTTTACAAAGGATGAATGCTTAGTTACTAATAGTAAAGGTGATCTACTGATGAAGGGAGAAAGGTCAAGGGATAACTGTTATCTATGGGTCTCCCAAGAGAAAGCTGAGTTATCTACATGCCTAACAGCTAAAGAAGATGATGTGAAACTGTGGCACCAAAAGCTTGAACATCTAAATCTCAAGAGCATGAAGAAAGCTATTGCTGAAGGAGCTATTAGAGGTTTACCAAGACTTCAGATTCAAGAAGGAAGCATATGTGGAGAATGTCAGATAGGTAAACAGACAAAGATGCCTCACCAGAAGCTGCAGCATATGACCACATCCAGAGTACTTGAGTTATTGCATATGGACTTAATGGGGCCTATGCAAGTTGAAAGTTTAGGTGGAAAGAAGTATGCTTTTGTAATGGTAGATGATTATTCTAGATATACTTGGATTGACTTCATCAAAGAGAAATCTGACACTTTTGAGAAATTCAAGGATCTCTGCCTAAAACTACAAAGAGAGAAAGAGTGTGGTATAACTAGGATCAGAAGTGATCATGGCAAGGAGTTTGAAAATAGTAAGTTCTCTGAATTTTGCAGTGCAGAAGGAATATTTCATGAGTTTTCTGCACCTATTACTCCTCAACAGAATGGAATAGTAGAAAGGAAGAATAGGACATTACAAGAATCAGCTAGGGTTATGAATGCTAAGAAGTTACCTTTCTATTTCTGGGCTGAGGCTATGAATACAGCCTGCTACATCCATAACAGAGTTACACTGAGAAAGGGAACATCTGCAACTCTGTATGAGCTATGGAAAGATAGAAAACCATCTGTGAATCACTTTCATGTCTTTGGAAGTAAATGTTATATCTTAGCTGACAGAGAACCAAGGAGGAAGATGGATGCTAAAAGTGATGAGGGGATATTCTTAGGTTATTCAACTAACAGCAGAGCCTATAGAGTATTCAACTCTAGAACTAATGCCATGATGGAATCCATAAATGTTGTGATAAATGATAAAGGTACAGATGCTGCACCAGATGACAGTACATTTGACCAAGCATGTGGTCTACAAGAGGAAACATAAGATGAGATTGTCAATGAAGAAGACTTAGGAGTGATAAATTCTGAAGATTTAGCCAATAACAAAGGGCCATCTACCCGAGTTCAGAAGTATCATCCTATTGACCAAGTCATTGGTAATCCTAATCAAGGCATCACAACAAGAAGAAGAAATAATGAGATATCCAATTCCTGTTTCATTTCCAATTTTGAACCCAAGAATGTCAAGGAGGCTCTGACGGATGAGTTCTGGATAAATGCTATGCAAGAAGAGCTAACTCAGTTCAAGAGAAGTGATGTATGGGATCTAGTTCCTAGGCCAGATAATGCAAACATCATAGGAACTAAATGGGTTTACAAAAATAAGTCAGATGAGAATGGAACTATCACCAGGAACAAAGCCAGACTAGTGGCTCAAGGTTATGCTCAAATTGAAGGAGTTGATTTTGGTGAAACATTTGCTCCAGTAGCTAGACTAGAAGCTATTAGGCTACTACTTGGAATTGCATGTATACTCAAGTTTAAGCTGTGTCAAATGGACGTCAAGAGTGCATTTCTGAATGGTTACTTGAATGAAGTGGTCTATGTTGAACAGCCCAAGGGATTTGTTGATCCAGCCTTTCCAGATCATGTTTACAAGCTAAAGAAAGCATTGTATGGTTTAAAGCAAGCTCCCAGAGCTTGGTATGAGAGGCTAACTGAGTTCTTGGTGAATAATGGTTACAGAAAGGGTGGTAATGACAAGACACTCTTTGTGAAAGATGTGAATGGTAAGCTCATGATTGCGCAAATATATGTGGATGATATTGTCTTTGGAGGAATGTCTGACCAGATGGTAGAGCATTTTGTTCAGCAAATGCAATCTGAGTTTGAGATGAGTCTTGTAGGAGAGCTTAATTTCTTTTTGGGTCTTCAAGTAAAACAAATGGAAGACACTATATTTATCTCTCAGAGTAAGTATGCCAAGAATATGGTCAAGAAATTTGGCATGAGGAATGCTGCCACTAAAAAGAACTCCTGCTCCTACACATGTCAAGCTTTCAAAAGATGTCAAAGGTGAAGATGTAGATCAAAGTTTGTACAGAAGTATGATAGGTAGTCTACTTTATCTAACTGCAAGTAGACCAGATATCACATTTGCTGTTGAAGTATGTGCTAGGTACCAAGCTGAACCAAAGGTGACTCATCTGACTCAAGTAAAAAGAATCTTGAAGTATGTGAATGGTACTAGTGATTATGGGTTACTATACTCTCATAGTGAAAGTAACAAGTTGGTAGGATATTGTGATGCTGACTGGGCAGGAAGTGCAGATGATAGAAAAAGCACTTCTGGTGGATGTTTCTTCCTAGGTGATAACCTCATATCTTGGTTTAGTAAGAAACAAAATTGTGTTTCCTTATCAACTGCTGAGGCTGAGTATATAGCAGCAGGTAGTAGCTGTACACAATTGGTGTGGATGAGACAGATGCTGAGTGAGTACAATGTCAAGACAGATGCTATGACATTATATTGTGACAACTTGAGTGCTATCAATATTTCCAAAAATCCTATACAACATAGTAGGACCAAGCACATTGATATCAGACATCATTTCATCAGAGATTTGGTTGAAGAAAAGATAATTGCAATTGAGCATGTTTCAACTGAAGAGCAATTAGCAGATATATTTACAAAAGCTCTTGATATTGCTCAATTTGAAAATTTGAGAAGACGGTTAGGCATTTGCCTAATTGAGGAATTGTAGCAGTTATTGTGTGTAAGGCGTGCATCAATTACTCTCTCTCTTCCCAACCGCTATTTGCACGTCAATCAAGGAAGTGAATCAAAACTTCCCTTATACAAAACAATCACACGCAATCATCATTATTCCTTACAACACTTTTCTGAACCACTCAACCGCTCTATTGTCGCTCCCATTGCTGTTCAAAAATTCTCAAACCTCCAAAATCTCAAGAGCTTTACTACAATCATGTCTACTTCATCTCAATCACCACTCGCAAACGATCAAACTTCTCCTACTGTTCCAGAAACCACTTCACCGGTTCTGAATATACAACCTCTCGCAACAATGACTGATTCACCAGCAATCAAACAGCGTCCTAAAACGCTGGTGTCAAGAAAGAGGAAAACTAGAAAAGGATCTACTTCTTTTGCTGCGAAGAAGACTGCAAAATCAAAAAGTAAGAAATCCTCTTCTGTTCAACGTGTAGGTCTAAGCATGCACGATCTCTACTGTAAGGAAAATCCTTTTAGATCGACTGTTGTAGAACCAGATGTTGACACTTCTCTCAACAAATCTGATGAAAAGCCCTCTGAGGGAGATGAACCGGTTGCTAAAACCTTAGGCACTGCTAACCCTAGGGTAGAAGAAAAACTGAATGCTGATGACTTGGATTTGCATCTTGATGACAATGCTGATGTTACTGGAAAGACGGTTATTGGTGATGACACTATGGCTGAGCACATTGCTGTGACAGAGGAAACTGCTAAATCCTCTGATGATAAGCCAGATGCTGTGCCAGATGCTCAAGCATCTTTGGCACAAGCCAATGAGGAGTTTTTGGATGTTCCAAACACTCCTGAAATTGAAGTGGCTGAAGAGAATGATTCTCCTAAGCCTCAGGATCAGAATGCTGACAACTATGAAGATGATGATCAGGCTGAGAATGTGAACATTGACCAAACTGATGTGGTCAATGTGGATGATTTGGAGTCTGAAGACAGAACCTTGGAAGAAACTCTTGCTGCTATGGGTATTGCTCGCAGGACAAGGAGCAAATCTACTACTGTTGTTGCATCTACTGTTGGAAAAGATGCTAAGAAAGACAAGAAGAAGGCTGCTGATACTGGGAGGAAGCCTGTTGGTCCCCCTAGGTCTTGGAGTAAAGTGACTCCCAAGCCTGACTAGAAGAAGAAGAGTCTCAAAAGAAAGGATCACCCCTCTTGTGATTCTGACTTTGAGATTGCTGAGACAGATGCTGCCCCATCTGGTGGAGCATCTAGAAGAACTGTCAAGGGTATGAAAGTGCCCTTTGTTATTCCTCCAGCCCCTCTGGATAATGTCTCCTTTCATCTGGAAAGTGGAGCTACTCGCTGGAAGTTTGTTTATCATAGGAGGCTTGGACTGGAAAGGAATCTGAAGGCAGATGCATTCAAATGCAAAGAGCTTATGGATGTGCTGAAGTTTGCTGGGCTGATGAAGACAGTGCAGAATCTGGGGCACTGCTATGACAAGCTGGTAAGGGAATTTGTGGTCAACATGTCTGAAGATTGTGATGATCCTAGGAATCCAAAATACAGGCAGGTGTTTGTTCGTGATAGGTGTGTCAATTTCTCTCCCCAAATTATCAATGCTTATCTGGGAAGGTCCACTGCAGACATTCCTGAGTTGGAAGTGACTGATGATACCATCTGCAAGGAGATAACAGGTAACAAGCTTAGACACTGGCCTAGACATTTGTCTGCTGCAAAATTGTCTCCCCTATATACCCTGTTGAACAAAATTGCTGCTCATAACTGGTCCCCAACCACTCACTCCAATTCTGTTGCAACTGGTTTGGCTAAACTCATCTATGCAGTAGGTACTCAATCTGCATTTGATTTTGGCTCTTATATTTTCTATCAATTTTTAGAGCAAGCTAAATCCTTTGCTGTTAAGTTTCCAATTGCCTTTCCTACCCTGCTGGGTGATATTATTCTGCAACAACATCCTGATATCTTGGTTAGTGCTGAAGAGCCTGTTAGGAGGCCTAGTCCTCTTGCTCTAGATTGCAAATCTTTATCCCAGCCACAGGCTGATGAGTTGGCTGGCACTTCTGTCCAGACAACTGGTATTATGGATAGGCAGGCTATGATTGCTGAACTTACTGAGGTCAGTTTGGATTTGGGTGCTAAGAAGCTGAAGGTTGATAGGGTTATAGCTGCTTTGAGAGCTGAGGCTGAAGCTGAGGGTGAGCTGAATGCCCAAGGGCAAGACAAGGAAGAAGAAGGAGGAAATGGTAATGCTTTTGCTGCTGGTGACACTGAGGAAGTGTCTAATACCTCTTATGAGACTGCCTCTTTTTAATCCTTGTGTTATTTTTTTTCTTTTATTCATTCACTCTGCACCTGTGTGTGCTCTATGGTCTGTAATAACACTTATTGGGGCCTCTCTGTGCCTCTGTGACCTCTGTGACTGATGTGGTACTCTATGACTTTTCCTTATGCATGATATTATGTTTGTCAGAATTTATGGCTAAAAAGGGGGAGTAGTATTATATGTAGTAGTATATGTTAGAAATTAATTTTTCTTATGCTTGAAGATGATCTGTTGCATGCTCTTGAAGTTGCTATGCTATGTTTATGCATGAAGATGTATGTTAGAATTAAAATTCTTATGATCTGAAGATGCTCTGACACATGCTCTAGAAGTTGCCATGTCATTTATATGCATGAAGATGTTTGGACAGATGCTCTGACATTTGTCTCATTGAAGTGAGTATGTTATTTTATATGCATGCATGTTTTGAGGGGGAGCGATTATGTTATGTGATGTGAATGCATGTGTTGAGGGGGAGCACGTATCTCTGATCTCTATCTGTTGTGGAAGAATTTTTTTTAAGAGTATGTTTTCATCTCTTTATATGAACCCACTATATGTGAAATTTTTATCTGGCTATGTTCTGTGAGGCTAGGCGCATTATGATTTCTGATGATGAATGCCTCTGATATTGTTACGAGCTATCTTTGTTCAAAGAATTCTCTTGAAGGTAGTTTTGTTATATGCCATGATTATTGTGTTGCTTATGCATGATGTGAACATGAAGAAGTTCTGTGTATTTCTCCAAGAACTGGCTATAGATTGTTTTCGCCATAAATTTGCCAAAGGGGGAGATTGTTGGGTTTTTGTATGTTGGCTATATTCTTGCAAAAACAACTACTAGCCAAATGCTGAGACACATGCTGAAAGCAAGTGGCACAGCATTGTGTGACCTGACTGTTGTGCGCAAACACGCGCTATATTTATGTTGAAGATCTTCTGGAGATTCTATGGAGTTTTGTATTTAACCTAGCGTGCTGATCAAGACGCGCAGGTTTGCTGAGCTGTAATAAGGCTACAGGCCTTTGTATTTCCATAATTAATCTTTATGTATTTTTGGAAATAATATTCTTGCTCATGAAGAATTGTTAGCTGGACCTTACAATGTCAAAGCTATGTTTTGAAGCCCACAACCCGTGTTGCTGAGTACTATATATGTACGAAGACAAACCCTAGGTTTTGTGTGTGTTGAAAACCGTGTGTGTACTAAAGCGTGAGTATTAGGTTTTCTTGTTAGTGTGAGTCTTGCTTGTATCTGTTGATGCATGTCAAGTTCTCTGTGTGTTATTGAGTTGTAACTGTGTACTATTTCTAAGCTGTGATGTACGTAGTTAGTTGTGTCTTGAAAGTGTGACTTTTCAACCATTCAAAAGAACAAGTGATAACAGTGCTGTTTGTACTGTTTGGTAGGAATTGAGACGGGGTCTCATATCTAGGAGTTCCTAGGTAGAGCAGCACGGGATAGGGTCTAGGTGCATAACCAAGTAGTGAAGTTACGTTGGTGTATTTCACTAGAGCTATTATAGTGGGTTCTTTCCTGGATTGGTATCCCCCAGACTAGGGCAAGTTGCGCCGAACTGGGTTAACAAACTCATTGTGTTCTTTACTTTACAGTCACGCTTATCTTACTTTGCTACGCTAAGTTATTTTATTATTGTGTGACAAATGCTCGGACACTAGTGCTAACATTGTGCACAACATTTGTTTGTCTGGTTGCCAGAATTTCAGGTTCATAGACCATAAAAACTGAGTCGCCTCCCTCCCTATGGGTGTATAGACCATAAAAAGCGTAGTCGCCTCCCCTCAAGGTGCGTTATCTCCAAAACTGATCATTACCCTCTCTATGGGTGTATAGACCATAAAAAGCTGAGTCGCCTCCCCTCAGGGTGCGTTATCTCAAAGGTGATCATTACCCTCCCTATGGGTGTATAGACCATAAAAAAGCTGAGTCGCCTCCCCTCAAGGTGCGTTATCTCCAAAACTGATCATTACCCTCCCTATGGGTGTATAGACCATAAAAGAAAAAATGAAGTCTTCTCCCCTCAAGGTACCTGAATTCCAAAACTGATCATTACCTCTCCACCGGGTGTGTTGACCATAAAAGAAAAACAAAGTCTTCTCCCCTCAGGGTACCTGAACTCCAAAACTGATCATTACCACTTCACTGGTGTGTCGACCATAAAAGAAAAACGAAGTCTTCTCCCCTCAGGGTACCTGAACTCCAAAACTGATCGTTACCACTCCTCCGGGTGTGTCGACCATAAAATGAAATAAAATGAAGTCTTCTCCCCTCAGGGTACTTGAACTCCAAAACTGATTCTGAAAGTGCTCCGCTGACGCTTGATGTATCTTTGGGTAAAGAAAACTTGCTGGGAGTCAAAATTGAATATTCTGCCATTAACTTTGACAAAATTCACAAGACAACTGCTTGAAAACTATTTTGCTGAAGAATTTATTCCATCAATCGACTTATTGGAAACACAGTGTGTTAACTTCATTAGGGATGCGGTTCAGAAACCAACTTGCTGGGGAAACTGCTTAACAAACAATTTACTAGAATACAACATTTCAAATATCTTACTGGAGATAACCATCTCAACCAAATCACTGGAGAAAGGATCTATTTAACTCTTCTGACCGAGAAAGTTGTATGTAGACCGATCTGCTGTATATAACCATTACTGAATTATTCAATAGGGAAAAGATCATCAACCCTTTCTAGTAGGTGTAGAGTGAAGATCTGTCTGATAAGGATGAAACTCTGTTGACCAACTTGCTGAATATCAATGATCAGAACCAAATAAGTTCATTGGGGAGATTCAAGATTCACCAATCTTTCTTGTCAAGAAATTACGATTCATCAACCATTTTTCTGAAAATGCGGTGTTCCAACCGACTTACTGGGATGAACAATTATCAACTGCCTCACTGGGGAAAGAAACTGACTTTCTCATTGAGAATATGATGCACTGACTGATCTGCTTGAGGATGACACTTTGTTGACCAATTCATTGAGAAAATATTCATCAACCCTTATTGTTGAGAAATTATGATTCAATAACCGTCTTTATTGGAGAATTAGATCCGCAGACCTTTGTTACTGAACAAGAGATCCAAGTCTGCAACCTCTTAAGACAAAATTTTAAACATGTACTTCATGAATGCATGATTGTGTACCTCTAATGCCTAAATGCAAAACTAATGCAGATGAAGTATCTGATTATATGCAGGATTTTGTGTGATTCTTTTCTATGCATGAGCCTATATGCGTGAATGCATGAATTTGTATGCACGAATGCATGAATTTCTGAGTTTGTTTTGAGGAGAGTTTGAATTTCCCAGCACCGAGAATTTGAGTAACCCCATGGAGGTGAAATCCTGAGATGTTGACTGTCATTGCGGGATGAACATTCAGTCAAGCTTCCAAAAAGGATAGCAACTTTCTTCATGAGATGGAATCGAGTGATTGCTATGATTTTCTGTAATGGATTGGGACAGTTTACTGTATGCCACTGGTTTCCCTTCAGATGTTTTAAAAATCAAAAAAGTTTGTAATCTTTTCAAATGCTTTTATTTTTCACAATGTTTAAATGCTTTATTTGTTAAAAAAAAATGAATGGCACAAACATATGCAATTAGAACATAAAAGCAAGCAGACACAATATGATTGAAAATGAGAATTTTATTCATTGTGCGAAAAATGCGGAAAGTTTTTACAACTGGATGTTAATCCCTCAATGAGGTGATTGCAAATTGAAACTAAGATAATAGCAATGAAATTAAATAAATTCCACTAAATCATAACAGTACCATCCTTCTTCACGATCTCGAGTTTACAAGGCCTTCTTTGGTGAAAGGAGACTGAATCGATCCTTTCCGCCTGAAAGTTTCATTTTCATGTATTGAGAGTGGAAACTCTTCACCATCCATGATGTTAACAAACAAAGTTCTGCCATATATTCCCACATATGACTTTTCAGGAAGATATAATCCTGACAGAATATGCCCCAAGCACTTGAATCTATGACAGATATGCCCCTGACCAAATGGTATTTGCAGTGTAACCAATTCTTGAACCAATTCACTCTTGATAAGCAGGGTATTCAACTTGTTTGCCCCTGATTGGCAGAATCCATAGATAGCTTGCCCCTAGCTAGGAGCGTTTCAAATCAGCTTTGCCCATGATCAGACCACAACTCAGATCTCTTAGATGTCAAGTATTGATTTGCAGGTAAAATCATTTCTTCTGAAAAGTTTTTTTGATATAATACTCATGCAAGTTTTTTGGAATTGAATATTTTGAAGAGAAACACATGGTGTATACAAAAGAGAGGTAATTATTAATCACCCAACAAACTGGAGGAGTCAGCTTAACAATACATTTGCTGAATGCTTTCAAAGTGATCCTAACTTCAATTAGGTCTTTTGAGTATTATAGCATGCAACTAAAATTCATGTAAATCAAGCCAAAAGAAGATATAAATTGTGTTATCAAATTCCCCCATACTTGAACCTTTGCTTGTCCTTAAGCACCGAAATAATGAATCTTTTTAGTACATGTTTGAAACTAGACATGACAACTTTAATCATACGTGGTTGCCGGCTAGAGAAGAAAATCAAGTAGTAAATATCAATACCAAGGGTACTGTAATAACACAAAACAACATAATTTCAGTTAAAGACTCTTATCTTATGAAGATAAATCTGAAGCATTTTATTGTGACTCTAACTTTTGCTTAAATTTTATTCACCCTTTTCATTCAAGCGCAATCAAATTAAGCCCGTTATCTTGTACACGCTCATGGTAGAAAGATCTGTTAGTGATTATGATCATATATTGAGGGGATCTGGTGAAATCAGTTTGGTAAACCCCTCTTTCCCTTCCAAATGCAGTTGTGGGGGATCGGATAGCAACCCGCCCTACCAAGTTCAGAACCAGACTCCTCTGAACCAACTACTAAATGGGTATATTTACTATGGTTTTTCAACAAATGCTGGGTTAAACAACCGAGTGAGGGTCATCTAACTCAATAAGTGCATTCCCACTTTTGAAATTAACCAAAGTATGCAAATTCTCATTTCTGGATCATTCACTTATGTTCATCGATTTCCTACTTAATTTGTGTACAAGATGGTGCCGACTGCTAAGATAAACTACAGAGGGTTACTTGAAAACTTATGTTCAGGTCTTCGTCACAATCAGTACTCAAGTTGATCTTACGTATTTCTAAGAGTCTAAGATGTTAAGACAGTACATATTTTATTGAAACATTTCTGAACCTTCATAATGTAGCCTAAAGTGCAAAACAACCTATATACTCTTAAAGTGTCAGGTCAAGTATCAAACGAACATTGCTTATTTTCTTAAAAAAGATATATCTCAAGAAACTAGGAGAATCAGATAACAACAAAACATATGCAAGAATGGCTCGATTCAATCTCAATTTTTATGAAATAATGAAAGAAAGTGAAACAATGCCTTACATCATCAACTAGGTTTGTTCACCATTGAAAGCATATATCAGCAAAAATCAGTTATTCGTTTTCATCATCCTCGCTCCAAGTTTGCAAGTAATAAGAAAAAGAGATGAATACAGATGGATTGATTCCAAAACATGCATATGCATTACATAATCTTAAATGCAATCAAATACTTGACAAGAAATAAAATGCCTGATCAACTTTCTCTTTCATATCCTGTTATGGGGAGGCGCCCCATTTAACCTCTTTATTCTTTAATTCCCAAATCGATCACCGATGAAGTTCAATCATTTTATGCTCTTGATCCAACAATCATATTAACTCTTCAACGAAGCTCGCAACCTGAAACCATGAAGAATTACGGCACAATTATGATTCAATAGATTCACTTCTGAATGATGATTCTCTTCTTTTTTTGAATTTGATTGAATGCAAAAGTGTTTTATGAATGCAAGAAGTTATTGCCATTTTTCATTATCTTTTTAAAAATGGGAAAAAGAAAGAATAACCAAGACAGAAATTGTGCACAAAAGTACTAGTTTGCAAATAGTGTGTGTTTGAAGAACACACGTGCACCCTATCTCGACTATTTCCATTATTCTCTTCATCCTTTACGACGACAATCTGGTCATCATTGGAAACCAACACTGGAGTAACTTGTTGAAGGCCTCAACGACTGTTTACACTTCACAACTGGCTTGCCTCCCACAAAAGACAAAAACTTCTTGTTGACGAGTTCTTGCACCTTGTACTTGAAAGTTGTGCAATTATCAATGGTGTGACCTTCGGTACCAGCATGGTAGTCACAATTAGCATTAACATCGTACCAGACCGGGAATGGCGCAGTCATTGGTTTCAAAACTCTGGGAGTCACTCTTCCACCTTGAACAAGATAGGGAAAAAGTTGATTGTACTGCATAGGGATTGGATCAAAAACCTTTCTAGGCCGCTGAG
Organism: Trifolium dubium; assembly: GCA_951804385.1. NCBI lineage: Eukaryota > Viridiplantae > Streptophyta > Magnoliopsida > Fabales > Fabaceae > Trifolium > Trifolium dubium. Next base: position 23,078,669 of record OX638062.1, on the reverse strand, counting down.
CCTGTTGTGTTTTCATCTGACTCACATCAAATTTCAACGACTTCGATAGCTGATTATTTCCCACATATGGCCTACCTTCCTTGAAGAATAATAATTTCTGATCAATAAGCTCTTGCACTTTCTACTTGAAGGCTTTGCAGTCATTGGTGGAATGACCTTCAATTCAAGCATGGTAGTCACATTTAGCATTGGCATCATACCAGGCTAGCAACAGTGCATTCTTGGGTTTCATAGCCCTAGCAGTTTCCATTCCATTGTGTATCAGATAAGGAAGAAGTTGGTCATACGACATAGGAATTGGATCAAAGACTTTTCCAGATTGTTGTGGATTCTCCTGTGCTTGTTGATTTTGCATATGCACGGGATTCACCTAAACGAAGTACCTAGGAAACTGTTGACTCTGTGTTGCACCCAAATGTGAGTATGTGATCTGAACTAGCTCTACCGGTGGAGTATTGTCAACTTGAAGAGTGATGTCATTCATTCCTTCTTCTTCCTTGAAAACTAACAGTCCTTTATCAAGAAGCAACTGCACCTTGTGTTTAAAGGACTTGCAATTATCAGTGGTATGTCCCTCAGATCCGGCATGAAAATCACATTTAGCGTTGTTGTCATACCAAGCCGGGAACGGTGCGAACATAGGTCTCAAAGGTTTGGGTGTCACTTTACCACTATGAATCAGATAAGGGAGCAATTGACTGGATGGCATTGGAATCGGATCAAAGAGCCTTCCAGACCCTTGTTGAGCCTGTTGAGGCACATGATTCACAGGCACTTGAAGAGGATATCCCTGGAACTGCTGATGCTGGGTTGTAAACAAATAAGGATATGGAAGATAAGTGGGCCGAACATGCGCTATAAGCGGAACCTTGTCATCTTTGGAAGTAACAACACTAGCTTCTTCCTCATCTTTTTCTTTGAAGCTATTATCAGACTTCTCTACATTGTTATTCCACTACAAGAAAAACATAATTTCCCGACGGCCATAAGCCTTCAGGAAGTAGTCAAATCCGTCAAGAAACATTAACTTCCCGACGGCCTGTTGACGGAAATATTCCGTTGAGAAATGCTCCCTCAGGAAATTTCCCGACGGCCAAAGCATTCAGAAAATGATTAATACGAAACAGACAGATTTTCCGACGGCCAATACCCTCAGGAACGACTAAATAGGTTTGTAAACATTTTGACAGCTATAGCCGTCAAGAAATAAAGATAACATTGTCGACAGCCGTAGCCGTCAAGAAGTTCATCCGTTACATAATTTTGTGACAGCATTAACCGTCGGAAACTTCCTTTAATTTAAAAACAAAAAACGTCATTTTCTTATATATATATATATATATATATATATATATATATATATAATTTAAAACAATATTTAATTTTTTTTTTTTTATAAATATAATAAATAAACATTTAATCCATAATATATTCTCTTTATAAATAAAAAAAAACCCATAATATATTCTCATTGTCATAATATTAAAAATACAAACAAATAAAATATTGTCATACATAATATAACAAACCAAAACAAATAAATATTCTCATAATATTACAACTGCGCGCAAATAAAAAACAAGAAAAATGTCATGAACGGCCGACGCCTCCTCTTCTTCCTCCATCTGCTTTTCCTCTTCTTCCTCTTTTACCGCCTCTCCTCCTGCTACAGTTGCTCTTATGAATTCTTGGACATCTTCAATTTGTTGATGAACTTCCGCTTGGACCCTTGTTTGGATGAGAACTTCATTATCCTTTCGGAATTGTTCTTTAATCGCGTCCAAATCCACAGCTTGAGATGATGCGCCGGTGTCGGCATTGAAGCTTGAACAACTCTAATCAGATTTCATCAATCACCATAATGAATGTGTTGAAAAATACACCATTATTCACTATACTCAGTTCTTATTTAAACCACTGAATCCCTTATCCTCAGCTAGATTGTAAGTTAGTCACTGAAATATTTTAAAGTAATTAAGTATTCTTCAAATATAATGTGTTCCTAGCTAGCAAACCAATGGCCACTTATTTTGATAGTGGTAAGTAATAACTAGTGGCTATTACCACGTCAGAACAATTCTGTGGATTTGTTTTCTTGATATAAGCATGCATGCTTTACTTTGTTCATTTTTGTTTTCTACATCCTAGCTAAATTACCCACAAGTCAGAATGCAAAGTAAATATTATATGATGCAGGAATCTAAGAAACTTTTAGAAAACCATAACACTTTCATCAGAGGCATCAGAGGCTACTAATCCGTTTGGAATAGCTTATGCAAATAAATAAGTTTTTACATTAATTCATAAGTTCTCACCGAGAAAAATTGTATTTTCATAAGCTGTTTTTTCATAAACTACCTTGACAAGCTTATGAATAATACATAAAAGCTTATTTATTTGCGTAAGCTGTTTCACATAAGCTCAAAAATAAGCTAATACAAAGTCCTCTAGAGAATTGAAGCCCGCAGGTGCAATTTATAGCATAAGCATATCAGAAAGATTAAGTTGACTCAGATTTTAAATATAACAAATAACAAACACTTTATGGTTTGCCGCCAGCAAGACAGGCAATGGCTGTCTAACCATTTTCATCATTGAAACATACCATAACAAGGAGAAAAAGAACCCTGCCCCCCTCCCCCAAAGGCTGGAAAAAATAACATGCCATATCAAGTTCCAAAGCAAAGGATGGATAATTTCATTGAAAACAAATCACCATTAAAAAATTGAATGAGAAAATAAAGTTATTGAACTCATTGAACCAAGTTCTCAATTTTTTAATGTGCAAAAACAGAGTAAACAACAGTGAGTGTTAATGAAGGCAAAGCATAAAGAAATTTTACTGAATTACTAATAGCCATCTGCAAACCTTGTTAATATTAGTCTAGGCACTGTCCAAGTGCAGGTGTACTATCCAAGGTCTTAAGGCAACTACAGATATCTAAATATCTCATGTACACAAGTTATACATGAAAGCAAAAGACACTGACAATTATTGATTATAGTAGCTTTCAAAAGTATCGAATCGAAAGACAGTTATTTAACAGCCTATTGCAGGAATCAAGATTACAGATTAGCTAAATGGAGGCAACTAAAAGAAGGCTTCCCTTATTCTTGCATTTGACAGAAGTAGCATAACATTTTAAAGCAAGATTGTGATTACTGAGTAGTTATTTATTTCTTCAACTAAATTACTGTTAAGAGGAGGGATTCAAATCATGTTATCATATTTAAGGAATGGATCTAACAATTGATAAGAATCATGTTACCTATTTTGAATTGTTTACATTAAAGATTTGTCTACTGTGAGTGTGATCCAACAAAGTTAATTGGGAAAACCAAGTTGCTTTGCTATAAGGATTAAAGATTTGTCTACAATTAGCTTGTGATAAACAATTCACCAAAACAATTCATCAGATAAACATGGAACCTAAACTCATACAATCACATAAACTAAATAAAATTCTTAGAACCTAAGCTTAGACAATCATAGAGCATGAACATTAAGTAAAATTCTCAAATAACTAACTTCCTAATAGTTGACTCCACTAGATGGTTTTAAACTCAGGTTCTCTACTTCCTAATGGTTGCTTCCACTAGATGAACACTGAGTGTTTGGTACCTAAATACTCATTATAATAAAAAACACAAGAAAGTTCAGCTCCATCACCACAAGCAATAACACTGGAGTTTAACACTGTTGCTTAATTACCAGAGTAATAAGGCTGAACAAGTTCAGCTCCATCACCACAAGCAAAGAACAATTCATTATAATAAAAAATAATGAATTAACTTGTTAATTAATTACAGGACATGAAACTTGTAATTAACTGTGTACTGGCAGTATTGAAAACAGAAGATAAACCCCAAAAATAGTATTGAATCATTAAGAATCTATACAATCAAATAAACATGAAAATTAACAAAAATTTGCTCTCTTCCTTATTTGAACAAGAATTAGAAAAAAGTTGCAAAATAAAACTTGAGCAAAATTACCTTGTTCCAGCAAATTCAATCGATTTAGAGATGAACAAAACTCTGAAAAAGTTCCCGGAGAAGAGAGATCGCAAATTAGTTCCCGGAGAAGAGAGATAACACAGCCAACGGCGGAGGGAGTGAGAAGAGAGTGAAGGGCGTGGCAGATCTCTGAAACTCTAAAACGCGGAGAAGTGAGTTAAGGGCGCGGCGGAGAAGAGAGTGAGATGCGGCTGCGCGGCTGAAGGGAGGGGTTAGGGTTGGGAGTATGACGCGGCTGAAGAGAAGAATGAAACTAGCTTAGTGAGAAATTGTTTTGTTTCAATACGTGCACATCCCGACGGCTAAAGTAGACGGTAAATAAAAAATAATTTTATGATGGAAATTATATATTATTGACGATCAAGACCGTCGGATAGTATAAATATCCCGACGGTTTTGGCCTTCAGAATAGTAATTTTATTGGACGATAACTTCCCGGCGGTTTAAGCTGTCAGTTTGTATTTTTCATTTATTTTTGAATGCTTTTAAAAGTTTCTGACGGTTTTCTTCATTTTTTGACGGCTTGAGCCTTCAAAATATTTTCTGACGGCCTAAACCTTCAACCCATCTTTTAAAGTTTGGTTGAAAAATGAAGGTTTTCTTGTAGTGTTCTGTGAACTAGCAGCAAACTGAATCTTCCCACTCTTGATCCCTCTTTCAATTATTTCCCCAATTCGGACAAAACCAGAGAAGTCAGAGGAAACATTACAAACCATCTTTTGATAGTATATCCCTTGTAGAGTATTGACGAACATGTCCACAAGTTCTGTTTCTAAGTACGGTGGACGTACTTGAGAAGTCGATACTCTCCACCTCAATGCATAGTCCCTGAGAGATTCTCCTTCATTTTGAGTCATATTCTGAAGTTGAGTACGAATCGGAGTTATGTCTGCATTGTTTTGATTGGTCTCTTCTAGCTAATGGATAATAAAATCCACTTTTGACACATTAGCAGGTATCTCATGACCATGGTGAGCATTCATTGGGCCACTCAAATTCCCTTGTGACAAATTGGCTCCTTGATGAACCGGAGGTTCTTTATTCCGATTCTTGACAGTTTGGGAACCGGAGGAAACATCAAACACAAACGGCGTATATTCTGGTAGAGCAAACCTAATTGGTACACCATGAGGTGGCCAATTCACAGCTGTCACTACAGCACTCTCTTGTGGGGCCTGAACAGTAGGTGTCAGAACCTCATTCACAACCACTCTTTGGTGCAGATTCAAACTGGACAATATTTCCAGAACTCTGTCCAACTTTCCATTCATCTTAGTCACTTCACCTTTCAAGGCGTCAAACTGTTCTTGCAGATTGTCCATGATGTGATGAGAAACCTTTCTTGTCTAGATACCGGTGTCGGGAAGGGAACTGTTGGAATGAATGAACGAAAATGAGATTTTTGTGATTTGAAAAATGCATGATTTTTATGATTGAAATGCATGATATTTTTTTCAAAGACTTTTCTCATTCATTTTTTGTTGAAAATGTATGCAAAAATGAATATGCATGATTATTTTCATGGATGCATGGATGTATGAATGCAAAATGCATGGATATGATCACAATAACATAATTGTATCATCTGACGAACTTGATCTCAAAGTCACAAATCTTCCATATTCATAACAACTGAGTTCTTTTCAAAATGGAATCTCTGAGGCCGAAAGTTCAAAGTTACCTGTAACCCATCCCTCTCACATGTTGTTCTAGGTTGACACGGTTCCCAAAATCCTTGATTACTTTTCCCAAAAGCAACCTCATCTGAGCGAGATTATAATGCCAACTGGATGAGTCAACTGAAGGAAAATTGACATAGTAAAGCAGTGGAATTTCAAAAAAATTCTTTATTGATCCTTACGAATGAGCATGATATGTGTTTAGGGTTTGTTACCTCTTGTAGAGCAGAACCCTTAAATCCACGAACTAGAAAAGATCACGAGCGTTGATGAAGATCACCGACGCCTCTAGCTAGTCCACACGAACAGTCACCTTCAAAAGAGTGCTAGCCCTTTAGTATGAAGGCTTTCAAGAATATTGAGAGAAGGATTATTTTAGGGTTTTCCAACTCTAAAGTATTTATAATGCTTTTTTGGTGTGTTGAGCTTTTGCCAAAAGTTCTCTATTTATAGATATCTCTAGTCTTGTGTAACAAGATAATTCTTATCTTGGACAAAAGAAAACAAAAGCCCACAAGGAACAATCTAGGGCGTGCGCGCTCCCACATGAGTGTATATGCTCATGCGCGCGCGCTCCCACCGTACACTATGGTGTACCTTGCTTGTTTAATTACCGTGATACCCTTATCACTTTGCATACTTACCGTACCTTACGGTGTTCCTTAATTATCTCAATAATATACTGTCCTTATGTGTGTGACCCTGTAAGTTTCCATGACGTTGGCAATTATATTAAATTTCCTTTTAATATAATAAACAATGAGCGGTATCTAGCAACACATCATTGCTACCCAAGTCATGAGAAATTACATGTGATCTAAACATAACCTTAACGATGATACATGTGTGTACAATTACCCTTTTGCCCCTTATGTCTATATTGAACACAAAGCATACTTGGTGTCATCTTTGTCCAGTTCAATATTGGGCCCATGATATTTATCCTGTTATGCAGGATTGGCAAATTCCATCTAGGACACCGCTACCCCATAGCATGCTTCGTGAAGTACCCATTAACTGCCTTTATGATTATCCTGTTACGGACAACGTTAGATCAGCAACAAAGCACTTAACTCCACATCTAGGGTACAAGGGTGGTTTCAGGTCTAAGGGCGGGTTACACCATTATCATTATAAGAGTAACTTATGACACTTTGCATAACTTGGCATGTAGTACTCTTATGGCGGGTCAATCCAGTATAAATATTACTCCTAATATTTTATATACTTATGTCAAGACTTGATAACTCCTTATCCTATAATCCATGAGATGCGATCATCAGTCTATCTTCATAATAGTCTTTATGCTTTAAGGTTATCCCAATTTCACCTTAAAGCTCGACTACGGATACTTTTAAGAATAGTGTCCTTAAGTTTAATTTAGTCTCATGATTAAGTCACACTTAATATTAAACGGACTATCTATTCTAGGGATTTCATTATTTTGAACTCTTACAAACACAATGAAAGAAATGCCTTATATTATTAATAAATAAAACTTTATATCATTAATAATTAAATCGATACAAATACTAAAAGTCTTGGCCTCTAGGGCTTACACCAACAATCTCCCACTAGCACTAGAGCCAATTAGGCATTCCTCTAATGCCCATAGACCTAGTGTGCCCATCATGCTTCAACTGCGCAAGAGGCTTTGTTAGTGGATCAGCTATGTTGTCGAGTGTAGGTACTTTGCATATTTTCACGTCTCCTCTATTTAATATTTTCACGTCTCCTGAGTATGTGTTTGGATCGTTGGTGAGATCTAGGCTCCTTAGCTTGTGCGATCACTCCATTGTTATCATAGTATAGTTCAATGGGATCCACAATGCTAGGGACTATGCCAAGTTCAGCGATGAACTTTTTGATCCAAACTGCTTCTTTTGCCGCATTTGATGCAGCAAGATACTCAGCCTCAGTTGTAGAATCAGCTACTGTTTTTTGCTTTGAACTTTTCCAGCTTACAGCACCGCCATTTGGGAAAAACACATAACCAGATTGCGATTTAAAATCATCTTTATCAGTTTGGAAGCTAGCATCGGTATAACCTATCACCGTAAGCTCTTCCAAACCTCCATATATCAAGAATGAATCCTTAGTCCTTCTCAACTATTTAAGGATGTTCTTGACAGCTATCCAATGAGCTTCACCGGGATCAGATTGGTACCTGCTCGTTGTGCTTAAAGCATACGAGACATCCAGTCGAGTACATAGCATGGCATACATGATAGATCCAATGGCTGAAGCATACGGAATATTATTAATGCGCTCCCTTTCTTCTTTAGAAGAAGGGCATTGTGTCTTTGAAAGACTTAAGCCATGATGCATAGATATGAATCCTTTCTTGGAATCATGCATACTAAAGCGTCTTAACACTTTATTTATGTATGTACTCTGACTTAGGCCAAACAGTTTCTGTGATCTATCTCTATAGATCCTTATTCCTAATATATAGGCTGCTTCACCAAGATCTTTCATAGAAAAGCAATTCCCTAGCCAAGTCTTTACTTGTTGTAAGGTAGGGATATCATTTCCAATTAGTAATATGTCATCTACATATAATACTAAAAAAACGATCATGCTCCCACTAACCTTCTTGTAGACACAAGGTTCATCTTCATTTTTAATGAATCCATAACTTGTTACAGTTTCATCAAAACGAAGATTCTAGCTTCTGGAAGCTTGCTTCAATCCATAGATTGATCGTTGTAATTTGCATATTTTATGATCTTCATTTGGTATGCCAAATCCTTCAGGTTGTGTCATGTACACATCCTCAAGGAGATTTCCATTTAGGAAGGCGGTTTTGACATCCATTTGCCATATTTCATAATCATAATATGCAGCGATAGCAAGTAAAATCCGAACAGATTTAAGAATGGCAACTGGTGAAAAGGTTTCATCATAGTCAATACCATAAATTTGTTTATATCCTTTAGCAACCAGTTTTACTTTATAGGTACTTACTTTACCATCCATGTCGGTCTTCTTTTTGAAGACCCACTTGCATCCTATAGGATGAACTCCCACGGGAGGCTCTACCAAGTTCCAAACTTGATTTGTGTAATCCATTTCAGATTTCATGGCTTCTAGCCACTTCTCAGATTCAGGACCAGTTATGGCCTCTTGGTAGGTTACAGGCTCATCTTGATCCATGAGTAATACATCACCTTGATCGGTTATGATATACCCATATCTCTCTGGTTCGTGACGTATCCTGATTGACCTACGCTGGACTTGTTCTACTTGAGCAGGTTGTTCTTCCACAACTTCTTGTGGTTGCTGCTCATATTCCTCCATATATTGCTCAATATTTTGTGGTTCTTGAATTTCTTCAAGTTCTACATTCCTCCCACTAGTTCCTTTGGAAATAAGTTCTTTCTCCTAGAAGACTCCAGTTCGAGCGACAAACAGTTTGCCCTCGGAAGGATTATAGAAGTAATATCCTCTTGTTTCTTTAGGATATCCCACAAATAGGCATTTGTCAGATTTAGGTTCGAGTTTAGTTGAAATTTGTCTTTTAACATAAACCTCACAACCCCAAATCTTCATATAAGACATATGTGGTTTCTTACCACTCCATATCTCATATGGTGTCTTATCGACCTTTCTGGATGGAACGCGGTTTAGTGTATAAGCTGCTGTCATTAGGGCATGTCCCCAAAAGGAGTTTGGAAGATCCGCATGACTCATCATTGATCGCACCATGTCTAACAAGGTTCGATTTCTTCTCTCGGATACACCATTCCATTGTGGTTTTCCGGGAGGAGTTAGTTGTGATACAATACCACATTCTTTTAGATGGTCATTGAATTCTTGGCTTAAATATTCACCACCTCGATCTGATCGAAGAGTTTTAATATTCTTGCCTAGTTGGTTTTGTACTTCATTCTTGAATTCTTTGAACTTTTCAAATGATTCGGATTTATGTTTCATTAGATACACATACCCATATCTACTAAAATCATCAGTAAATGTTATGAAGTATGAAAAACCACCTCTAGCAGGTATATTTAATGGTCCACACACATCGGTATGTATGAGTGCCAAAAGATCATTAGCCCTTTCACCTTTTCTTGTGAATGGAGTCTTTGTCATTTTCTCAATTAAACAAGATCTACATGTATCATATGATTCAAAATCAAAAGAGTCCAAAAGTCCATCTTTATGGAGTTTGGAGATACGTGTCTCATTTATATGGCCTAAACGACAATGCCAAAGGTAACTTGGATTCAACTCATTTGGTTTCATCCTTTTAGTATTAATGTTATAGATTCGCGTTTCAAGATCAAGGACGTATAGTCCATTATACATTTGAGCGTTAGCATAGAATATATCATTTAAATAAATAGAGCAACAATTGTTCTTTATTATAAATGAAAAACCAAACTTGTCCAAACAAGAAACGAAAATAATATTATTGCTAATTGCAGGTACATAATAGCAATTCTCTAAATGAATTATTAAACCACTAGGTAAAGCTAAACTATAAGTTCCTACAGCTAAAGCAGCAACTCTTGCTCCATTGCCAACTCGTAGGTCAACTTCACCTTTTGCCAATTCTCTACTCTCCTTGAGATCCTGCACATTGGTACAAATGTGAGAACCACATCCAATATCTAATACCCATGATGTAGAAGTAGATAAATTAATTTCTATAAAAAAAATACCTGAAGTAGTAGGAGCTACTCCTTTCTTTTTATCTTCTAGGTACTTTGGGCAATTCCTCTTCCAATGTCCGGTCTTACCGCAATGGAAACAGTTGCCTTCCTTTGATATGCCTCCATGAGGTTTCAAAGCAGGAGCAGTTGGTTTTGGATTGGCAACTCCCTTGCCTTTCCACTTGCCTCCTTTCTTTGCAGGCTTCTTGTGATGCTTCTTCTCATTACTGACCATCAAAATTGATTTCCCTTTATCCTTCATGTTTTGCTCGGCAGTTCTCAACATGCTTAGCAATTCAGGAAGAGTTTTATCCATATCATTCATATTGAAATTTAGGATAAACTGACTGAATCTATCTGGCAACGATTGCAAGATAATATCAGTTACAAGTTCCTTATTAAGTGGGAATCCCAACCTCTCTAGGTTTCCCGCATACCCAATCATCTTGAGTACATGAGGACCTACCGGAGATCCCTTGGATAACTTGCATTGAAAAAGGGATTTTGAAACTTCGAACCTTTCATGGCGGGCTTGCTCCACATAAAGAGTTTTCAAGTGTTCGATCATTTCAACAGCACTCATGTTTTCATGTTGCTTTTGCAACTCCGAATTCATGGTTGCCAACATGAGGCAAGCAGCCTCATTAGCATCATCAACATGCTTCTTATAAGCATCTCTTTCAGCCTTAGGAGCTTTATTAGCAGGCTCCACCTCAGGAACAACTTCCTCTATGGCATACAACTTATTATCATGCTTGAGGACAATCCTCAGATTACGGTGACAATTAAGAAAATTTGAACCATTCAATTTCTCTTTGTCAAGGATTGATCGCAAAATGTTGTTTGATGTATTTGATGACATGGTTATCTACATAAAGAATTGAAAATATAAGTATTGTATTAATATATTTAATTAGGCCTTTAACTAAATATGCTCCCAGTATTTTACTCAAAACAAATGACCCTCATCATTTGATTCGGAAAATCCCGTTGGAAGATTTTCTAGTGGGTCGAGATCCATATTTCACCTTGCCTTAAGTCCGCGTAGGCGGATTACACAAGACTCAGCTATTTAGGTAGGAACACCTTCCAATTACATCTTATGCAATTCTCGAATGTCTCCGTTGGGTGAATAACTCCTTATTCTAATTCATCATTGTTGCACCCCAATTTTGGACCTAAAACCAATTGTTCTCTTTTTTCGTTATAAAATGTCAAAAAATATTCATCGCATAATGATATGTCATCACGTCCATCCTTTTTTCGACGTTTTGTTTATGTTCGTTTTTTATCACTTTTTTGTGGTCGTACTTTTATTTCTAATCATTTATCATCATTATTCTCTACATTACTATTCTTATCATTTATATCATTATTATTATTATTTATCAAAAATCCTTTTTCAAAAAAAGAGAGCTTTGCATTAGTTGTTTATTTATCCATTTCTTTAATTTCTATCATAAATCTAAATTTATTTATAAAAAATATTTATAATCCAAAAAAATCAAAAAAAGATGATTTTATTTTACCTTCTCCTCTTTTTGTTTTTTGTCATATTTTATCTTTTGTTATTATTATTAATTACTACTATTATTATTTTTTCAAAAAATCCAAAAAATACATAGTTTTTTTTTCTCACTTTCTTTTATTCGGTTTTTGTTGTTTTTCTTTGCTTCTGTCTCAACTAAAATTAAAATACAGAACAGAAAGAACCATAAAAAAAAATTGAAAAAAGGATCCAATGTAATCTCTGCAAATCAGTACCAATAACAATGACATCTCTTCTGTCTTTTTTCCCATTCTAATACCTTTTTTCTAACCACAAGCTGATACCACAAAAGAACTTGGTTCCCTTTCCTTCTCTGATCATCAAACCCTAATTCCACAGTCTATTTAACAGAACAAAATTCACAAACAGAGGGGGGCGGATTAAAAAAAAAACCAAAAGCAATCAGAGAACAAAAAAACAGTAGAACAAAAAACACAAACCTCATTTCCTCCCAAAATCCCAGTACACTAAATCCAATCCCAAATCATACAAAATATAACACAAATACAGTAAAAAAAATTCAAACAATCATCCTACTATTTCTTCATTTTCAGACTGAAACATTAACCCAACCAAAACCTTCACAAATCATCTTCAAAACAGAAACAAAAATACTTCTTTTTCTCAGAAATCACTAAAGCAAGAAAATCAAAAATTCTAACCCTAAACCTTCATCAAGGTTCCAACCGCCATTCCTTCTATACATCAGAACCTTGCACAAACAGAGGAAGGAAGGGTTAACGAAGGAGCAAAAAAAAAACAAGAACAAAAGGAGAGTAGATCGGAGGCAGAAAACAGTGAAAAAATGTTGCTTACCTTCACGAATCACTGCAAGGCTGGTATGTTTCGTTATTTTTCTTTCCGGTTTTCATCATCGTTGCATCAATCACATGTTTCTTCTGTGTTTCTTTTTTTGAAAAATTTCGCCCACAAATCTGTCTTGGAGTGATTGAATCTCTGTTTGAATGTTGCTATTGCATGTTTGTGGTTTAAATTTCGTATGATTTTATGATTTGAAAGTTAGGGTTTTTGATTTTGGGATTTAGGATTTCGGGTTCCCTCCGATCCGGACGATTGGTTAGGTTTTAGGAAATTTTGGTTTCGGAATCGTGTTTAGAAGGTGTTTTTAGGGGGGGTTAGTGTAGAAAAGTTGTGGTTTTGAGGCGTTTTCCGGCGGCGGCGCCGCCACCTTGTTGGCCGGCCGCCGCGCTGGAAATTAAACCCTAGCAGAGCAAAAAAAAGAGCGGAGAGAAGAAAGAGAGAGAAAGAAATGAAAAAATGAACAAAAAGGGAAAGGAAAAATCACTTATACTCCCTCCTGATCCCATGCGTGCACGCGCATCATAAGCTTTGTACACCCCTCCTCCATGGTCGCTGATATATGATCAAGCGACTCATGCTCCCTCTATTCCAGTGCGCGCGCACGCGCGAGGCTTACCGTGGTCCCTCGCTCTTATCAGCCTCTGATTCACCATCAGATGGCCTAGATTAACCCTTTGAGTCTATGCTTTTGATGTATGCACTCCCTATCTTGCTATTTGCACCATCTTTTTTTTATTTAGTTTTTTTACTATTATGAAGAATAAAAAAAATATTTGTTTATTTGGTGTGACTTTATTTTTATTATTTACTTAGAAAAATGCAAAAAATATAAAATTATAAAAAAAAGAGAACAAAAATGTTAATTTGTTGCCATGATCTCTTTTTTAGTTATTTAGTATGCAAAAATATAAAAAATAACAAAAATATTAGAGAAATTTAAATATGCTATGTTTGAATTCTTTTTTTGTGATGATTGATTCTTTGTTAATTTCATTTTATGGAATATATAACATGTTTTTTTATTAAAATTTTCATGCATACATGCATTTAAAAATCTTACATTTTTGCACTACGTCGCATTATGCATTTTTTAGTTACATAACCTTTTACAAAAATTTTACATCACATTACATTTTATATCACATGTTCACTACACATTTTTACATGCATACATGCATTTACAACATTACATTTTTTTACTACGTCACATTATACATTTTTGCATATCACATAACATTTTTTACAAGTTTTTGCATCCCACTACAATTTCACACTACAACTTCACATTACAATTTTACTTTACATTTTTCCACATGCATACATGCATTGCATTTAGGTTAGGACATTGCATCATTAAAAAATGTATGTTGGAGACAATATTTTACTTTATAAAATTATTGAGCTCTAGCATTAGCATTCATAGTTAAGGGCCTTTTGGGCTAAATTCATTCTCTTCATAAAAATAAAAAAAACTTTTCTTTTGATAAATAAAATTGCATGTTGCTTGTGTGCCTAGGTTAGAATTATTTGTTGTTGTGAGTGGCCTCCCAAAATGTATTATCATGTCTTTGCCTCCGACACATTTCTTTCACACATTCCACTTTTAATTAGGATGTTATTTTGCGATGTTTCCTTTTCCTCTCGTATGTGCATTTCATTAGCATATTTATTTCTCCGCACTTGCATTTTACTTTTATGCATTGCTATTTATTTATTTATTGCTTATCATTATTTATTCATTCCATTCGATATGGTTGTAAATACTAATTATTCAATTGGGTTGTAATAGCATAGGACTTTATTTATCGCTTTTATTGCTTTCCTAGCTCACACATCACACACAACGCCAAAAAAAAATTCATTTACAAAGGAGAGGACTCGTAGTTAAATTTCAAATTAATTACGAGACTTTTTTGAAACGAAAAACTCTTTCTTTAAAAACAAACATGCGATCCTTTTACAAAACAGCGCAAGTTCACCTTAAAATCAACGTCACTACAATCATTTTAACATGCTTTTATCACAACTTTTTTTTTTTACATCTTTTCTTACATATTTTTTGGCAACAAGAACTTCTTTTCTTTACAACACACTTTTTCAACACCAAAAAAACGAATACACTTTCGTTTTCAAACAACAACTTTTTTCTTTACAACATTTTTTCTTACAACCTCTTTCTCTCAACAATTACACCTCTCTCAAAAATCTTTTTTTACAAACAAAAAATATTTACACTTCTTTTCTTTTATTTACTTTATGAAATAAAATTTTCTTAATCTTTATCCACTTTCTTTCTTCTTCAATACAACTTCTCCCCCCATTCTTAAAGCATGTACAAAAAAGCACTAAAAAACATATAAGAGGTTACCATGGAGTACCATGGGCGCTTGGGGTGCTAACACCTTCCTCAAGTGCAACTAACCCCCGTACCTTAGAATCTCTTCTTTTAAAAGGTTTTCAATTTTTCCCCTCCTTTGGAAATGAAAAATATAACTGTAGCGGGGTATGCCTCAAAAATCCCGCAACAATCATATGAATTATTCCCAACGTTTGCTTCTAAACTTTGTATAATCTCATTATAACTTGTTTAGTTAAGTTTGACCCATGTTTTAGAAGTTCGATATTACAATTATCCCATCGCACCTTACTAATGTAAAACAAGCACCTTCGCGTGGGCGAAACCTACATTGTTTGATACTAATCTTGATGAGTTCTAAAACTTGGAAAGCATTAACTTAATATTCACATATTTTACTTAATAAAGAAAATGCACCTCGCGTGGGCGAAACCTACATCTTCTTTATTAGCCTCTTATGTGTCTCTTGAGGGATTTTGATTTAGTTTGATCTCACCGGCTTGTTTAACATACAAGACGCTCTCACATGTATCAACAAATAAAAGACAAGATGATGTAGTTATGGCCTCCTAACATATGTGTTCTCTCAAGCCAATGAGAGAATTTTTCATAAAACGATTTAGAGAAAAGTACGATACGTAGATCGTATTTAAATAAAAAAATAAAACTGAAGCCATAACTAATCATCATAATAATAACAAACATACTTTATTATTATTATCATTGGTTAAAGTTGTGTTAATTAAAATTAAATTTTGTAACTGATCTTTCCTAAATCGCATCACGATTTCATAAAACGTGTCAAAATTCAGCAAAAACAGAACCTGCCTAATACAGAGCCATCGTGCCACGATGACCCTCATCGTGCCACGATGGGGCAATTTTTGCCATCTTTTGTCCAGGCAATTCAGCAAAAACATAACCTGCCTAATACAGAGCCATCGTGCCACGATGACTCTCATCGTGCCACGATGGTGCTGTTTTTGGGACATTCCGTCCAGTCCCATTGTGCCACGATTACTCTCATCGTGCCACGATTTTCGTGAATTCTGGAGCAGTTTTTCATCACAAAACAACCCTTGTGTTGTGTTGAACCCTAATGCAACAATTTCATACCATCAAGAATGACCATTAACGATTATTGGTTTATGAATTCAATGGATGAAAGTTAGTATACTAAATATACTCTATTTGCATCATGTTCCCTTATATCACATATAAGTCTCTCTCTTGATCAATTAAAATTTAATTCCACAATTTCATCTTGTTAGATATATTTTAATCGAATTAAAACATAAAGAACAAGATATAACAAACATCATAACCATGGTTTCGTAAGTCGCTCTGATACCACTGAAGGAAAATTGACATAGTAAAGCAGCGGGATGTCAAAATTTTCCTTTATTGATCCTTACGAATGAGCATGATATGTGTTTAGGGTTTGTTACCTCTTGTAGAGCAGAACCCTTAAAACCACGAACTAGAAAAGATCACGAGCGTTGATGAAGATCACCGACGCCTCTAGCTAGTCCACACAAACAGTCACCTTCAAAAGAGTGCTAGCCCTTTAGTATGAAGGCTTTCAAGAATATTGAGAGAAGGATTATTTTAGTGTTTTTCAACTCTAAAATATTTCTAATGCTTTTTTGGTGTGTTGAGCTTTTGCCAAAAGTTCTCTATTTATAGATATCTCTTGTCATGTGTAACAAGATAATTCTTATCTTGGACAAAAGAAAACAAAAGCCCACAAGGAACAATCTAGGGCGTGCGCGCTCCCACATGAGTGTATACGCTCATGCGCGCGAGCTCCCACCGTACACTATGGTGTACCTTGCTTGTTTAAGTAGCGTGATACCCTTATCACTTTGCATAATTACCGTACCTTACGGTGTTCCTTAATTATCTCAATATTAAACTGTCCTTATGTATGTGACCCTGTAGGTTTCCATGATGTTGGCAATTATATTAAATTTCCTTTTAATATAATAAACAATGAGCGGTATCTAGCAACACATCATTGCTACCCAAGTCATGAGAAATTACATGTGATCTAAACATAACCTGAACGATGATACATGTGTGTACAATTACTCTTTTGCCCCTTATGTCTATATTGAACACAAAGCATACTTGGTGTCATCTTTGTCCAGTTCAATATTGGGCCCATGACATTTATCCTGTTATGCAGGATTGGCAAATTCCATCTAGGACACCGCTGCCCCATAGCATGCTTCGTGAAGTACCCATTAACTTCCTTTATGATTATCCTGTTACGGACAACGTTAGATCAACAACAAAGCACTTAACTCCACATCTAGGGTACAAGGGTGGTTTCAGGTCTAAGGGCGGTTTACACCATTATCATTATAAGAGTAACTTATGACACTTTGCATAACTTGGCATGTAGTACTCTTATGGCGGGTCAATCCAGTATAAATATTCTCCTAATATTTTATATACTTATGTCAAGACTTGATAACTCCTTATCCTATGATCCATGAGATGCGATCATCAGTCTATCTTCATAATAGACTTTATGCTTTAAGGTTATCCCAATTTCACCTTAAAGCTCGACTACAGATACTTTTAAGAATAGTGTTCTTAAGTTTAATTTAGTCTCATGATTAAGTCACACTTAGTCTCATGATTAAGTCACACTTAATATTGAACTCTTACAAACACAATGAAAGAAATGCCTTATATTATTAATAAATAAAACTTTATATCATTAATAATTAAATCGATACAAATACTAAAAGTCTTGGCCTCTAGGGCTTACACCAACATCAACATCATAACCTCGACACATATTCTAAACGGTGGTCCCTAGACAAAGTTTCGGACACCTAATCCTGAGTCCCGGACCCAACAAGGAAACATGAAGCCCGCAAGACGTAAGCCAAGGAGTCCAATTATTCCAAGTGAATCTATTCTGGTCGAGACCGTCATATCCAAGCCAAGAGACGTACGTCAGGGAGCCCGATATAAGAATCCCTCATCTAATCCTGAGTATCGCTCTAGCTCGGGTAGAGAGCACAATCACATTGTAACCAAGAACCAAGCCATAAAGGCAAAAAGAAAAAAAAAAGGAGTAGAAGAGAAGACAAAGCCAGCAAATCTAGACAGTTCAATATTTTGCGGTAAAATAAAAGATGGGATAGATATGGCTAACCTGGAATAAGCAAACCAAAAAGCCCCAAATTAGGCTTAACTCTCTATAGATCTTTTCCCCAGTGAAGTCGCCAGCTGTAGTACCCGGCGCAAAAAATATACAGATATGCTATGATGAAATGCAATGCACAACTGTAAACAATGAAGCTGCCACCATATTTTATTTATCCCATGAGGGGAAAGGAAAATAATGATAAAATCTTAAAAAGATCGGGTTCGGGAGTTGGTTACATGAGGGGAAGGCGTTAACACCCCCTCATATCCGTTGTACTCAACGGGAACCATTTGAGGAATTTTGGTTTGCATAAACAGAGATAACCGTATAAAAAGAATTACATGACCACACATTGAACAAAAAAGGAAAAAAAAGAGTTTTTTATTATTTGGCTTGACGAGAGAGGCTCTCGCTCCTACGTATCCCCCAAGTACAATGAGGAAGTCAAAGCTCACATAGTTCTTCCTTAAAAGAAAGATTGTGTGTTGGTTGTTTTTAGTGAACGATGCTTAATTCGCATTCCACTGAGACAACAGTATTGCTTGTATACTCAACTGAGGTTTAAGCGTTTGTCAGAATCAGGAGAATGGATAAAGCGCCATCCGTTTAGGAAAAAGAAGTTGAATAAGATTTGACTGCACAAGGGAAGGAAAAATAGTTGATTGGGTTGAGTGTCTTTTAGGTTTTAGGAAATTGTTTGGAGAATGAGAATGATCCTAAATCACGAGTCGTTAGTCAGGGACCGGATCATCCGAGCAGAAACGAGTCGTACGACAGGCTCCCTCCTTTTCATTCAGTTTATTAAATTGATTATTTTTTAATTAAAGTGAAACGAGCCGAAGGCGAGTTGTAAGTCAGGCTCCTTCCCATTTCATTTAATTAAAAACGGTTCCATTTTAAATGGCATACGAATAATTCGAAGCCACAAGTCGTACGATAGGGACTGATTTATTTGTATTCCATATCCAAAGATAAGTTCACAACAGATTTCAGATCAGAAAAGAAAAGAAAAGGGTAGAAGCTGAGAGATGCAAATGCATGATGTATGGTAATGACAGTGTAATAATGCGACAATTAAATAATATTCAAAATAAATATGCGGGCACATAAATAAATGAGTAATCAGATAATAAAACATAAAATGAAATTGGCAAACAGAGAGGAATTATCGAACAATTTAACAAACAAGCGTAAGATAAACTCAAGACGAGTCGTACGTCAGGCTCTCGCTTATCTCACGTTTCAGAACTTCAAAATTCAAATCACATTTTGAATGAAATAAGAAATAAATTCAAAGCGCGATTCGTAAGACAGGGCCCAATTTATCTTTATTTCACTCAAAAATCAAATCTAACAAACAGCCGAGATGTTATTTAATTATGACGTTATAAGTTGAACATTGAAGAAGTAATTAATATTTTTAAGATATTTTAGTGATCAATCGACGTAACGGAGAAAATGTCATTTAAACGATATTAATTAAAATAAAGCAAACAGAGACAAGTCGTAAGTCAAGCCTTTTTTACTCTACGTTAATTAAATCGTTTTAAAATATTCGAGATAAAAAAATAAA
This sequence comes from Trifolium dubium, assembly GCA_951804385.1. Lineage (NCBI taxonomy): Eukaryota > Viridiplantae > Streptophyta > Magnoliopsida > Fabales > Fabaceae > Trifolium > Trifolium dubium. The sequence continues at coordinate 23,058,846 of OX638062.1, read as the reverse complement.
TCAAAGACGCGAGACGTACGTCAGAGTCCGATTTATTTTTTATTTCGAGTAGATTTTTCGAACATAAAGTTGAATAGCATTTTTTATATATCAACGTCGTAATCAAATATAATCTCAGCTGGGATGCTAAAGCAGTCAAGGGGTGCAAGCAGCAAAAATCACAAAGCAAGCAGAAATAAGGAAATGGGCTTAAGGCCCAATCTAGAGATTCAAAAGGGAGGTGCGAAAAGCGTAACTGGGGTCAAAGAGTAATTCGCAGCTGGGCTTAGGCCTAGTTTACCTCACAACTCAGGAGGTGCAGAAATGAATCAAAGGAGGTGCAAATAACAAACATAAAAAACCAGATCTACAAGATAAACCCAACCGGACCAGTTCAGAAAAGGAACGAACCGGACCGGTTCAGCAGAAAGAGACAAAACATGAACGAACCAATCGCTGGCCGCCACATAATCATCTCCTTCCTCCGGCCGAGTCGCAGACTCAGTGAGTCGCGCGCGTCAGCCATTGAAGCACTCGAGTCAGTGACTCGGTTCCACTGTAACTCGCTCAAAACAGCATCAAATCAATTGAAATAAAAGTGGAATCTCATCGTTTTTTCATGTACAATCCAGATCAAGCAACGAAATCAACAAATAACGCGTGGTTAAACGAAAACGAATGGATCAAAAACTTAAGATCTAAAACGAAATCGTTATTATTAACATTTTTAACGAAATTTAAAGACGACAAAGCGTTCTAAACGTTCTCAGAGAAGGAAAGCAACACAAAATCAAACGAAAACACACTCAAAACGATCGGGATTCAACCTTTTCAACTTTGGAAAATTTCTGTTTTGGATTGACGGATTTGGAAGCCGTTTCGAAGCTTTTGCGCGCGATTCAAGTGTCAGTGTGTAGAGGGGAACGTTGTGAACCTTTTATCTTTTGGTGGTTTTGGGTTTTGATGAAGATTTGAGGATGATTTTGAGTATAGAAGTTTGTTGGGTTTGAGAGTGTGAAGAAGCTGCGCGGCGGAGAGAAAGAAAGTGAGAGAAACTTGTGAAAATCTGATTGTGTACAGTGTTTCTCTATTAGGGTTTGTAGTAAAGCTAGGTATTTATACTATCACTAAAGAAATGGGTATTTTTTTTGTAATAATTGGATTTTTGAAGGTAAAAATTGTGAAAGGGAAAATGGGGTGAATTTCTGATTTGTAATAGATAAAAAAAAAGTGTAGGAGATGAGGTGGCAAGTGGTGATTGGTTAAAAAAGAATTGAAACTCTAAATGGATAAAAAAAGGCAAAAATATTAAGGAAAAATGAATAAAAAAAGTAAATAAAATATAGAAGAATGTAAAAATGAAATATATACTTAAATAAAGAAATAAAAACTATTTTTGATTATTTTTACTATTTTTTACATAAAAAGATAAATTGCTATATTTTAAAGAAAATAAAAGAAAAAGGATAAATTGTAAAACAAATTCATTTAAAATCTATTTTTTTTGTATTTCTTGTTAAAATAAGAAATAATTTTCAAATAAAATATTTATTTTAAAAAGTGGAAAATTAGGGTATTACACATGTGTTTACATGTGATTTAATCATTATTTAAGTTGTGATTTCAATATTTGTTGGAATGACTATTGATCGCATGCTATGCACTTTAATGTTAAAATGCAAACTTGATAAGTTTGATATGTATGTAAATTTCTCAATTGCGTGTTTTTATGTCCTACTCTTATTTCTGACAATTGCACTTCATATTTTATATCACCCTTACACTTTTTGATAGATGACAAAAGGGGGAGAGATATATGATGAGAGAAAAATCTAAGATGGAATTAATTAATGAAGAATGTTATGAATTAACCTCTTGCATGTGTTTAGGGGGAGTTTAATTAGAATCATAAGAATTAAACTCTTGCATGGATTTAGGGGGAGCTTAATTGCATATCTTGAACGTTCTTGCATTTTTTATTATATCCATCCATAAAACATAAGATTTAATCAAAAGGTTTGTCATCATCAGAAAGGGGGAGATTGTTGAGGAAAAATCTCTTCGATTGGTTCTTGTTTTAATGACAACAAACCTTATAGAATACATGTTAAGTTTTATGAATGGTGAACTACTGATGTTTGCACTTGAGTTTTTGTTGAAAGCTAGATAATGATAAAAGTGGACAAGCTAGACGCCACTGCATCAACAAGTGCATTTTATATACTCAACGATGAAATATTTCGAGTTGCATCAGATAATGAGAACAGTATCATCACAAGCTTCAAGAAGATATTTAAAGAATGTTGTTTCCATCATTAGAAAAATTTATTGAAGAATTAAGCAACAAAATAGGCTTTATGGTCAATGGTTTTCTTCATCATGTATTGATTATTCAAGGAAGAATATGAAGTTAATAGTTGAAGAATAAGAACGGAAAAACCTGCATCACAAGTTACATAAAGATTATATTTGATGTTGTGTGACAAAACTCACATTGGGTTTTATGTTACATTCTTCATGGTTTTACTACCACAAAAAGAATGGTGGATACACGGAATCTTAAATGTTTACTCAAATTATCATCCCACCAAGACTTCTTAAGATGGGAATATTTGAGAATGATTTCACGAGTTTTCATAAGAGCTTATGCAAAAGGCATAAACGTTTTAAATCATTCTCCAAATTAAAAAATTATAACTCTCATGTTGAGTACACCCTCGCCACCACTAAAGTATCTCAAGATACTCAATGAACAAGTAACAATGTGAGCAAAACATCAAGAGGATGTATGAAAAGTTTTGCAGCAACATGAAGATTACGCTTTGAGAAAATCTTGAAATATTGTTTCAAGAATGGCGTGAGATTGATCTTTGGACTGCATTTTGTTTTTGCTCGAGAACATTTATCAAGATTAAAACATTTATTGATAAGTCAATGATGTCAAGACAAATAACACTTTTCATTGAAGAATCTCATCAGCTATTGCAAAGTCCATTTTAGGAAGGAATATGTTTGTCATAAATATTATTCTTCCATTGTTGGACAATTTGAAGAACAAAGCATGTGCATAAAGATCAAGGATGATTCTCCTGTTATTTATGTTCTTATCAGATCATATTTACAAAGTATCATAGACCAATCAAACTACAACAGCAAGCAATACTTATGGGTTTCCATGTACTTTATCAAGTATAGTTTAAAGGATTTTCTCCCATGAGCTCTTTCCTTATTTTATGGATAAGTACAATACAAGTACAAAAGAAATACATCTATGACAATGAAACACCAGCTCTATGTTCATGTATTATCATCACTCTCCGAGGAATTATAATGTTATTTAAAAAAAACTAGTTGAGAGATTGGTCTGAGAATGATGTTTCAAAAGGTGTTTTTATTTGTACTTTGTTGACAGCTCATACACAGTTATTTACCATGTGCTAAATAAAGTTCTAACGGCTAATCTTGATGAGCAAGCAAAGTACTTTCAGTTCCAGCTCATTACAGGTCTTCCATAGGCTCCTTTGATTTAAATATGCCTAAGATCAGTCTCAGACTGGTCTGCCAGACGCTCATTCTTGGAATTTAATTGATTAATTTATTTGGAGGAGGCTCCACTTGCTGGTTACTTTATGTAACGGCTATACTTGTTGATCAAGGCATGAAGAAATAAATATTTCCTATAAATAGGCCTTCATTTCAACATGGAAGATCAAGAGTTCAAGCTACAAATCATCAAACACTTGTTTTTCTCTACAAGACATAAAACTCTTCTTTCATCACTCAAACTCAAGATCTCCAATGTCATCACTACTTCAGAGTTTATAGAGTGATTTTATTTGCTTCTCAAATTAACCTTTGAGTTTCCATAAGCACATATTTCAAGAGACTACATTTCAACATAACTCACTTTTAAGTGTTAGTATCTTTGTCTCAATTTTACCACTCACACTCCAACTCTCTATCAACCTCTTGGATCAAAATATTATTGAGTGTATTGAGTGTATTTTGTATAAGCTTCTCAACTTGGTTGAGTTTATTGTAAAGCTTATATCCGAAACAAACTCTTTGTAAAAAGAAGATTTCTCAAGTCAATACGTAACTATTGATTGAGTGCTACCTTAGGACTAAGGCAGAAGTAAGCTCGTAAGGCTTGAAGAAACTTTGATCTTGGTCTAGATCAAAGAGAAAATTGTAATTTAAGATCGGTAGTATCTCGGGATTATAGTGGAAATCTCACAGGCGTGGGGACTGGACAAGCCCTAGATTCAGGTGAACCAGTATAACTTTTGTGTGTGTAGACCCACTTGGGTTGGCCTGGTGGTATTGACTTGGGTCCTGGGAGTATGCTCCTCCTCGAGGTCTCAGGTTCAATTCTCTCCAATGACAATTTAGGTGGGTTAGTTTAGCTTCTTCAAAACAAACTTTTGTGTGTGTATTTCTCTTACCTTTAACTTTTTATTTACTGTCAACACACATCACACAAACCACTTCATTTACAATTAATTTGGATTTCAACATAGTAGAGAATGATCTAAGAACAATCTAAGAACATTCTCAGAACAATCTCTTTTATTGTTTTACAACTAACCAAACATTTTGAGAATGTTCTCACGTTTAATATTGAAGTTTTGTCGAATATATAACCTTGTTATTTTATCCAAGTATACACTTGAGATCCTTTTATAGATTGCAGGATTAAATTTTAAACGGGTCACAACTTAAACCCCCCCTTTCTTGTGACTATTTCTTCCACTTCAAATACAATATGGTAGAGAATATCGTAGAGATAAAGAAGATGAAGGTTTAGAATGGTTTTTGGAGTGGTTTATGGATGATGGTGTGTGGCAAACCATTATTTTCTTTTTTTTACTTTCAGACTTCCATTGTGTCATAAGAGTTATTCCTCCAATGCCAAATTTTTCAAAAAGTTTTTTAATATCATCACGACACAAAAGAAAAACTTGTGTCAAGATGGGCTTTGGAGTAGTCTTTATCATTCCTCTTGGATCAAAAATTGTTGCATTATTTTTGATAAAAACATAATTATATTTAGGGATTTGATATTTTTTGAAAGAGGCTTATAATTAAGACGGAGGGAGTATTTGATTTTTCAATTTTACAAACCTCAAATACAAATTTACCTAATTCAATTAGCTCAACAGACATAAAATGTCGAAATTGTTATGGTGGCTCTACCATCTCACTAATATACCAATTTTTTTAAGTCGATCCGATGTGATTTGATCGATTTTGAAATTCTGGCAACCAGACAGACAAATGCTGTGCACAATGTTACAGCTAGTGTCCGAGCATTTGTCACACAGTAATAATAAATGCAGCGTTTCAGATAAAATAAACGTGACTGAAAGATAAATAACACAGTAGGTTTGTTAACCCAGTTCGGCGCAATTTGCCCTAGTCTGGGGGATACCAATCCAGGAATGAACTCCACTATAATAGTTCTAGTGAAAAGCACAACGTAGACTCACTACTTGTCTTTGCACCACGACCCTACCAATGGCTGCTCTACCTAGGAACTCCTAAGTATGAGATCCCGTCTCAATTCCCAACTAACAGTACAGACAGCACTGTTAATACACACACTTGTTTGTTTGTTTGAATAAGAGTCACACTCTAAAGAACACAACTAACTCCGTACCTAAAGGCTTAGGAGAAGTACACAGTTACAACTCAATAACACAGAGAACTTGTCATGCATCAACAGATACAAGCAAGACTCACAACTAACAAGAAAACCTAAAACCTTAAGACACACGCTTTAGTACACACACGGTTTTCCACACACAACTAGTGTTTGTGTCTTCACATATATATATCACTAAGCAGTCATTGGTTTGGGCTTCAAAACATAGCTTGGACGTTGTCAGGTCCAGCTAACAATTCTTCATGAGCAATAATATTATTTCCAAAAATATATCAATATTAATTATGGAAATACACCAAGGCAAGACATCCTTTCACAGCCCATCAAACCTGCGCGTCTTGATCAGCCCGCTAGGTTAAACATAAAACTCCATAGAATCTTCAAAGATCTTGCTCATAAATATAATGCGTGTTGGCGCGCACAATCAGATGACACAATGCTGTTCCACTTGCTATAGCATTTGTCGCAGCATTGGCTAATAGTTGTTTTTGCAAAATGTAGCCAACATACAAAAACCCAACAATCTCCCCCTTTGGCAAAATTTTGGCTAAAACAATCTATAGCCAGTTCTTGGAGAGATACACATAGCTTCTTCAAAGCACATCATGTATAAACATACATACGACAACCAAAATCTATCATGGCATAAAACGCTACTACTTCCAAGGGAACTCTTCAAATAAGATAACTTGTAAATAGCAACAGAGGCATTCATCATTAATCATAATACACCTAGCCTCACAGAAATAGCCAGATAACCAGAACATATATAGTGGGTTCAGATAAAGAGATGGAGACATACTCTTAGAAAAAAATAGTTCCACAACATAGAGGAGATAATCAGATAGAAGCACTCCCCCTCAACATATGCATATCATAGCTACATATCATAATGCTCCCCCTCAAAGCATGCATGCATATAAAACATATAAGAACTTACTTCAAGAGACATATGTAGGAGCATCTGTCAGAGCAGTCTTCAAAAAAAATATAATCTACTGTATCATCATATTCTACTCCCCCTTTTTAGCCATAAATTCTGACAAACATAATAATTGCATATAAAGAAATCCAGAGAGTAGCACATCAGTTCAGAAAGGTCACAGAGTCAGAGAGGCACAAGAGAGGCCACAAATGCAGTTATTACAGACCATAAAGCACACTCAGGTGCATGAATAAAAAAGAAAAAAAATTACAATCAGAAAGAGGCAGTTCCAACAGAGTCATCAGACACCTCCTCAGTGTCACCGGCAGTAGAAGCATTTCCATCACCTCCTTCTTCTTCCCTTGCATGGTCTTGAGCAGGAGCCTCACCCTCAGCTGCAACCTCAGCTTTCAGAGCAGCTATAACCCTGTCAACCTTCACCTTCTTTATACCCAAATCCACACTCACAGCAGTAAGCTCAGCAATCATTTCCAGCTTACTCATACCACCAGATGACTGGACAGAAGTGCCAGCCAACTCATCAGCTTGTGGCTGGGAAATTAACCTGCAATCCACACTCAGAGGACTAGGCCTTCTAATAGGCTCATCAGTGCTCACAAGAATATCAGGATGTTGTTGCAGAACAATACCACACACCAGTGTTGGAAAGGGAATAGGAAATTTAACAGCAAATGATTTGGCTTGCTCCAAAAATTGATGATAAATATAGTAGCCAAAATCAAATTGAGATTTAGTTCCAACAGCATAGATCAGCTTACCCAACACAGTGGCCACAGAATTGGAATGAGTAGTAGGGGACCAGTTATTTGCAGCAATTTTGTTCAGGGCAGCATACATGGGGGTCAGCTTTGCAGAGGACAGAAGTCCAGGCCACTGTCTCAGCTTGTTACCTGTGATGGTCTTGTAGATGGTGTCATCTGTAACTTCCAGCTCAGGGGTGTCTTCAAGAGATCTACCCAGATAAGCATTGATCACTTGAGGAGAAAAATTTACACATCTACCTCTCACATACACCTTCCTGTACTCAGCATACCTTGGATCATCACACTCCTCAGGAATGTTCACCACAAATTCTCTGACCAGCTTGTCATAGCAATTCCCAAGGTCCTTCACAGTCTTCATCATCCCAGCAAATTCCAGTACATCAACCAGTTCCTTGCATTTGAACACATCAGCCTTCAAATTTCTTTCCAGTCCAAGCCTCCTGTGATACACAAATTTCCAGCGAGTTGCTCCACTTTCCAGATGAAAGGAAACATTATCCAGAGGAGCTGGAGAAATATCCAAAGGGACTTTCATACCCTTCACAGTCTTTCTAGATGCTCCACCAGATGGGGCAGCATCTGTCTCAGCTATCTCCAAGTCAGAATCACTAGAGGGGTGACCCTTTCTTTTTAAGCTCTTCTTTTGAACAGGCTTAGGAGTTACTTTACTCCAAGACTTTGGGGGGCCAGTCATTGGCTTCTTCCCTGCAGCAACATCTTTCCTTTTAGTGCTCTTAGCACTCTCAACAGCAACACCAGAAGCATCCTTCACAGCTTTGCTTCTAGTTCTACGAGCAACACCAACAACAGAAGTCGTTTCAACAGACTCTACATCATCAACATTGACCACATCAGTTTGGTCAATGTGCACAGTCTCATCTTGATCCTGAATCTCATCATCTTGATCCAGGGGTTTGGGAGAACCATTTTCATCAGCACTTAAAGGTTCAGGAGAGTTTGGAATGACCAAAGACTCCACAGGAGCTTGTGCCAAAGATGCTGGAGCATCTGGCACAGCTTTCTGAACATTAACAGAGGGCTCAACATTCTGCTCTGTCACAGCAATGTTCTCAGCAACTTTATCAGCAAGAGTCTTGTCACTAATACCAGCATTATCAGTACTTTCAACATGCAAATTTGATTCATCAGCAGCCAATTTGTCATCTACCTTAGGATTAACAACATTTTCAACATCTTTAGCAGAACCTAGGGTTTCAGTAAGCGCTACAGTACGTTCATCAGATCTGTTGACAGAAGTGTCAACATTTGGTTATACTACAGTCGATACAAAAGGATTTTCTTTGCAATAGAGATCATGCATGGAGAGACCTCTACGTTGAACAATCGGAGAGGATTTTTTACCTTTTGATTTTGCGGTTGTTTTCTTCGCTGATGAAGTTGACCCTTTTCTAACACTCTTCTTTCGCGACACAAGCGCTTTAGGACGCTGTTTGATCGGAGTAGAATCAGTGACGGTTGCGAGTGGTTGAACTTCCATTACCACTGGAGAAGTGGTTCCAGGAACAATGGGGGAAGTTTGATCAGTAGCGATGGGAGATGAAGTGTTCGTTGATGCAGACATGATGATTAAGGAAATTTTGAGGGTTTGAAAGATTGTGAGTTTGTGAGAGATGATTTGATAAGCAAAGAGAACGGCAAGAGAGCAGTTGAGGGAATAAGAATAGGTTTGTAAGAAATAATAAGGATTGTGTGTGATTGTTTTGTTTAAGGAAAGTTGAGATGCTTTTCCTTGATTCGCGTGCAAATAGCAGTTGAGGAGGGAGAAAATAACTGCTGCACGCCTCCCATTAATTAACTGCTACAATTCCTCAATTAGGCAAATGCCTAACCGCCTTCTTAATTTTTCAAATTGTGCAACATCTAGAGCCTTTGTGAATATATCTGCTAATTGCTCCTCAGTAGAAACATGCTCAATAGAAATAATTTTTTCTTCAACCAATTCTCTAATAAAATGATGTCTGATATCTATGTGCTTGGTCCTGCTATGTTGTACAGGATTCTTAGAAATATTGATTGCACTTAGATTGTCACAATACAATGTCATAGCATCTGTCTTTACATTGTACTCACTCAGCATCTGTCTCATCCACACCAATTGTGTGCAACTACTCCCTGCAGCTATGTACTCAGCTTCAGCAGTTGATAAGGAAACACAATTTTGTTTCTTACTGAACCAAGATATGAGATTATTGCCTAGGAAGAAACATCCACCAGAGGTGCTTTTTCTATCATCTGCACTTCCAGCCCAATCTGCATCACAATATCCTACCAACATAGTACTCTTTCCATGAGAATACAATAAGCCATAATCACTAGTATTGTTCACATATTTCAAAATTCTCTTCACTTGAGTGAGATGGCTAATCTTTGGCTCAGCTTGGTACCTAGCACATACTCCAACAGCAAATGTGATATCAGGTCTACTAGCAGTAAGATAGAGAAGACTTCCTATCATACTCCTGTATAAACTTTGATCTACATCTTCACCCTTGTCATCTTTAGTCAATTTGATATGTGTGGGAGCAGGAGTTCTTTTGGTGGCAGCATTTTCCATACCAAATTTCTTGACCATATTCTTAGCATACTTACTTTGAGATATAAATATGGTGTCTTCCATTTGTTTCACTTGAAGACCCAAAAAGAAATTCAACTCACCAACAAGACTCATTTCAAACTCAGATTGCATTTGCTGAACAAAATGCTGTACCATCTGGTCAGACATTCCACCAAATACTATGTCATCAACATATATTTGTGCAATAATAAGCTTTCCTCTCTCATCTTTCACAAATAGTGTTTTGTCATTACCTCCCTTCCTGTAGCCATTATTCACCAAGAATTCAGTCAATCTCTCATACCAAGCTCTCGGAGCTTGTTTCAAGCCATATAATGCCTTTTTCAACTTGTACACATGATTTGGGAAGGCTGAATCAACAAACCCCTTGGCTTGTTCCACATAGACCACTTCATTCAAGTACCCATTCAGAAAGGCACTCTTGACATCCATTTGATACAGCTTGAATTTAAGGACACAAGCAATTCCAAGTAGTATCCTAATAGCTTCTAGTCTAGCTACTGGAGCAAATGTTTCACCAAAATCAACTCCTTCAATTTGAGCATAACCTTGAGCCACTAGTCTGGCTTTGTTCCTGGTGATAGTTCCATTCTCATCTGACTTATTTTTGTAAACCCATTTAGTTCCTATGATGTTTGCATTATCTGGTCTAGGAACTAGATCCCATACATCACTTCTCTTGAACTGAGTTAACTCTTCTTGCATAGCAATTATCCAGAACTCATCAGTCAGAGCCTCCTTGACATTCTTGGGTTCAAAATTGGAAATAAAACAGGAATTGGATATTTCATTGTTTCTTCTTCTTGTTGTGATGCCTTGATTAGGATTACCAATGACTTGATCAATAGGATGATACTTCTGAATTCTAGTAGATGGCCCTTTGTCATTAGCCAAATCTTCAGGACTTCTCACATCACTGCTTTCCTCATTGACACTTTCTTCTACTGTTTCTCCTTGTAAGTCAGATGCTGTGCCAAATGTACTATCGTCTGGTGCAGCATTCTTTCCCTTATCATCAATTACAACATTTATGGATTCCATCATGACTTTAGTCCTGGAGTTGAAGACTCTATAAGCTCTGCTATTTGTTGAATAACCCAGGAATATACCTTCATCGCTTTTTACATCCATTTTCCTTCTTGGCTCTCTATCAGCTAAGATATAACATTTGCTTCCAAACACATGAAAGTATTTCACAGTTGGCTTCCTCTCTTTCCATAGCTCATACAGAGTTGTAGTTGTCCCTTTTCTCAAAGTTACTCTGTTATGTATATAGCAGGCTGTGTTCATAGCCTCAGCCCAAAAATGGAGAGGTAACTTCTTAGCATGTAACATTACTCTGGCAGACTCTTGTAAGGTTCTATTTTTTCTCTCTACTATTCCATTTTGTTGAGGAGTAATAGGAGCAGAAAACTCATGAAATATTCCTTCAGTCGTGCAAAACTCAGAGAATTTACTATTTTCAAACTCCTTACCATGATCACTTCTGATTCTAGTAATGCCACATTCCTTTTCTCTTTGAAGTTTTAAACAGAGATCCTTGAATTTTTCAAAAGTGTCAGATTTCTCCCTGATAAAATCAATCCAAGTATATCTAGAAAAATCATCTACAATGACAAACGCATACTTCTTCCCACCTAAGCTCTCAACCTGCATGGGTCCCATTAAATCCATGTGCAACAGTTCAAGCACTCTGGATGTGGTCAGATGCTGCAGCTTCTGGTGTGGCGTTTTTGTCTGTTTACCTATTTGACACTCTCCACATATATTTCCTTCTTGAATCTGAAGTCTGGGTAAGTCTCTAATAGCTCCTTCAGCAATGGGTTTCTTCATACTTTTAAGATTTAAGTGTCCAAGCTTTTGGTGCCACAGCTTCACATCATCTTCTTTAATAACTAGACATGTAGATAACTCAGCTTTGTCTTGAGACACCTGTTGCGGGATTTTCGAGACATACCCCACTACAGTTTTATTTTTCATTTCCAAAGGAGGGGAAAAATTGAAAACCTTTAAAAGAAAGAGATTCTAAGGTACGGGGGTTAGTTGCGCTTAAGGAAGGTGTTAGCACCTCAAGCGCCCATGGTACTCCATGGTAACCTCTTATATGTTTTTGTGCTTTTTTATATACATGCTTTAAGAATGGAGGGAGAAATTGTATAGAAGGAAAAAAAGAAAGTGGATAAAAATTAAGGAAATTTTATATCTTAAAGTAAATAAAAGAACAGAAGTGTAAATATTTTTTTTTGTTTGTAAAAAGATTTTTTTTTTTTTGAGAGAAATTTTTTGAGAGAATGTTTAAAAGAAAAGAAATAGTAAGAAAGTGTAAATTTTGTTATAAAAGTTATGTGTAAATAAAAGGTAAAAAAGGGTTAAAAGAAATTTCCGTAAGGTGAATAAAAGGAAAGAAATGTAAATATATTTTTTGTTTGTAAAAAAGTTTTCTTGAGAGTAATAATTGTTGTATTGTAAAGAAAATATTGTTAAGAGAAACAAAAAGTTGTAAGAAAGTATAAGTATTGTTATGTAAAAAAGAAAAAAAGTTAAATGTTTGAAAATGAAACTGTATTCGTTTCTTTTGTGTGTTTGAAAAAAAAAAATTATCGTAAAGAAAAAAACAAATTGTAAGTAAAATCATATTAAAGATGATTGTAAGGTGAGCTTGCGTTTGTTTTGTAAAAGGATCGCATGTTTGTTTTGAAAAAGGTTTTTTCGTTTCAGAAAGTCTCGTAATTAATTTGAAATTTAACTACGAGTCCTCTCCTTTGGAAATGAATTCTTGGCGTTTGTGTGTGATGTGTAAACTAGGAAAGCAGTAAAGAGCGATAAATAAAGTCCTACGCTATTACAACCCAATTGAATAATTAATATTTACAACCATATCGAATTGAATGAATAAATAATAATAAGAGGCAATAAATAAATAAATAAATAGCAATGCATAAAAGTAAAATGCAAGTGCGAAAAATAAATATGATAATGAATATGCACACAAACAATTAAGAAGAGAAATCATAGCAAGATATTATATTCTAACTTAAAGGTGAAGTGTGTGAAAAAAGGGGTGCGGGAGGCAAGTACATGATAATAGAAATTTTGAAAGTCATTCATAGTAACAAACAACTCCAACTAAAACACAAGCAAAAAGAAATTTTATTTAGCAAAAGAATTTTTTATGTTTTTTTTATTTTTATGAAGAGTATGAATTTAGGCCAAAAGGCCCTTAACTATTAATGCTAATGTTAGAGCTCAATGATTTTATTAATTAAAATATTGTCTCTAACATGCATTTTTTAAAATGATGCATTGTCCTAATCTAAATGCAATGCATGTATGCATGAAAAAAAATGTGAAGTAAAATTGTAATGTGAAATTGTAGTGTGAAATTGTAGTGTAGTGCAAAAATTTGTGTAAATGTCATGTAAAAAAGCAAAAAAAAAAAAAAAAAAGTAGATTATGACGTAGTGAAAATGTAATGTTGCAGATGCATGTATGCATGTAATTAAAAGTATAGCGAACATGTGATATAAAAATGTAATGTGATGTAGAGATTTTTTTTGTGAAAAAAAAAAAAAAAAAAAAAATGTTATGTGACAAAAGAATGCATAATGTGATGTAGTGCGAAAAGGTGAGATTTTAAATGCATGTATGCATGAAATTTTTTTAAGTAAGCATGTTATATGTTTTTTTTTATAAAGTGAAATTAAATAAAGACACAATCATGTTATCAATCATCACAAAAAAAACAAGAATAAATCATAGCATATTTAAATTTCTAGCATTTTTGTTGTTTTTATATTTTTGCATGCTACATAACTAAAGAAAAAGAAAACAAGACAAACAAACTAACATTTTGTTTTTTTTTTTACATCATAATAGTTAGAAAAGATTTTTTTGGTTTTTTCTATTTTTTGCAATAACACTTTAACTTAGTGATTTTTATAAAGAAAAGCAAACAATAAAACTCACACATATTTTTTGATTTAAAATCTTTGACTATTAGTATTGTAATTTGAACTCAACAATTTTATATAGAAAATCATTGTCTCAAACATACACCTAATTATTAAAATGAGATAAATATATAAAGAAGAAATTAAGATCAAATTAATAAATAGAACAAAAAAACAGAAAAAAAACGAACTGGGCTTATGGGTGAAGCCCAAAGAAACATTCTTAGAGAACCGGGTCAAACCAAACCCGGTCCATGACCCGGTTCAGCAACCGGTTGGGGGGCGCGCGCAGCAGCCCTGGGGGGCGCGCTGAGTAAAACGATTGGGGGGGGAGAGGTTATTAGGTTTTCTTTTCTTCAATTGCTATCATTTTTCTTTTCTCTTCTTCCTCTCTGTTCTTTCCTTTCTGTTTCTGTTTCTTCCATTTCACCATTTTCCCTTCAACCAAGCTCATGAACCCTAACCCTTTTTCTTGCTCAATCAAAAAACACACAACATAAACCCTACCCCAAATCGATCCCTAAACATGAATCCACAAGCAGAAATCGAAAACAAACATCAAGACGAATGGATCGAACCGAAACCGAAAAGGAGAAATCACAACACCCTAACTCCTAAATCGAAACCCTAGCCCCCAAAATCGTCGGATTCATGTGATTAACCATACGTACACGCGGAGAAAGGCTCTAAATCTATCATACAAGGTGCAAAACGTGTAGATCTATTTCTCAGAGAAACTGAAAGAAGATGCAAGTGAAAGGAGAAGAGAAAAAACGATTCTGGTTACCTTCTCCGCAGTGAAACTTCTCGTAAGTGCTTCCTCCTTCCCTTTTTCGATTTCGTCCGTCTCCTTTCCTCCTCTGTTTCGATCTCTCCTTTAAACCTTTCTCTCTTCTTGTTGTTTGCAAGGTACAACCCGAAATGGATGGTCAGTGAACGAAATCGGTTCTTCACAGTGTGTGAAGAATCAATTAGGGTTTGTTGATGATTTTTGTTTTGATTTTTTTGGTTTATTGATTCTGTTAAGGTTTTGGGTTTGTACTGTGTTTATGTTTTTTTGTAGAGTTTAGGGTTTTTGACGGTTTGGAGGTTTTAGGTCTGTGATTGTGTTTTCTTTTGCTGCTTCTGTTCTTGAGGTTCTTAGATCGGCCGTTTCTCCTCCCTTTTAGTTGTGAATTCTGTTCTGTTAAGTAGCGGGCATTAGGGTTTGATGTGGTTAAAAGAAGAAAATGCAGAAATTGCCTTTGCTGGTTCAGATTGTTGTTGAAAAATTGTGATGAAAAAGAAGGAAAAGGACAAGGAAGCAGTCACTGTTATGTGCTGGAAATGCAGAAGAGGCATTGGATTTTTTTCAATTTTTTTGTTACATGTTCTGTATTTTTTTCTATTTTTTTGTGTTGAAAGAAACAAACAAAAACAGTAGAAGAAAACCGATTTTTTTGGTCCCTTTGGAATGATAATTGTGATAATAATAATCATAAATAATCATAATAATAATAATAATGATAATAATAATGGTAGTAATAGTAATAAAAATATGACCGAAAAAATAAAAAGAGGAGAAGATAAAACATATTTTTTTGATTTTTTTGATTATATATATTTTTATGAATAAATGAGTAAAAAAGAAATTTTGAACAAATGATAATAACCAATAAAAAGTAAAGGAAAATAAATAAAGTAAAAGAAACTCTTTTGAAAAGGATTATTGTAATAATAATAATAATGATATAAATGATAAGAATAGTAATGTAGAGGATAATGATGATAAATGGTTAGAAATAAAAGTACGACCACAAAAAAGTGATAAAAAAAATGAACATAAACAAAACGACGAAAAAAAAGGACAGACGTGATAACATATCATTATGCGATGAATATTTTTTGACATTTTATAACGAAAAAAAGAGAACAATGGATTTTAAGTCCAAAATTGGGGTACAACAGCTGCCCCTATTTAAGTTTCTTCATCCGGAGAGATGAAGATCGAAATCTTTGTCTAGACGGGATTGAAGATACTTAAATATAAAACGTGCACCATTTTTGGACCTAAAATCCTCAAACAATGCTTATGATGCAAATATGAATGCATGAAATGCAGATGATGAATTTTTTTTCAGTTTTATATGAATGCTATAAAAGATAGACAAAGGAAGGAAACATATTTAGGACTTCATAGGGGAAGAACGTAACATGGTTTGACTGGGAAAATAACAAGATGTGCCCCAAGTCCACTGGAAGAACGAACTCCACTGGGGAACAGAGTAAAACACTGGGGAGAATATTGCCCATTATCATATAGATGTAAGTATTGTGAGAAGAACATTGTCCACCGCCCTATAAAGAGACGGATTGCAGATAAAAGACAACGTTTATTGAGAGTAAGAGAATTGTCCACCGCCTGACAAGGACGGATTGCAGATAAAAGACAATTTCTACAAGAAAAACAGGAACATTGTCCACCGCCTTGCAAAGTGACGGCTTGCAGATAAAAGACAACGTTTACTGAGAACAAGAGAATCGTCCACTGCCTTAAGAAGAGACAGCTTGCAGATAAAAGACGACCTCTATAAAGAACAAGAACATTGTTCACCGCCTTAAAAAAGACGGATTGCATAAAGAAGACAACGATCAGATATTACCGACTACATACAAATAGTAGCTTAAAGGGCAACATGAGAATAGATGACATTATCTACTATCGAACAAAGATAGCTTAAAGGATAGTGAAAAGATGATACATTATCTACTACCATTAAAATGACAGCTTAAAGGACAATGATCAAATATTACCGACTACCACACAAATGATAGCTTAAAGGGCAACATAAGAATAGATGATATTATCTACTATCGAACACCGACAGCTTAAAGGATAATGTGAAAAGATGATACATTATCTACTACCATGAAAATGACAGCTTAAAGGACAACGATCAAATATTACCGACTACCACACAAATGATAGCTTAAAGGGCAACATAAGAATAGATGATATTATCTACTATCGAACACCGACAGCTTAAAGGATAATGTGAAAAGATGATACATTATCTACTACCATGAAAATGACAGCTTAAAGGACAACGATCAAATATTACCGACCACCACACAAATGATAGCTTAAAGGGCAACATAAGAATAGATGATATTATCTACTATCGAACACCGACAGCTTAAAGGATAATGTGAAAAGATGATACATTATCTACTACCATGAAAATGACAGCTTAAAGGACAACGATCAAATATTACCGACCACCACACAAATGATAGCTTAAAGGGCAACATAAGAATAGATGATATTATCTACTATCGAACACCGACAGCTTAAAGGATAATGTGAAAAGATGATACATTATCTACTACCATGAAAATGACAGCTTAAAGGACAACGATCAAATATTACCGACTACCACACAAATGATAGCTTAAAGGGAAACATAAGAATAGATGATATTATCTACTATCGAACACCGACAGCTTAAAGGATAATGTGAAAAGATGATACATTATCTACTACCATGAAAATGACAGCTTAAAGGACAACGATCAAATATTACCGACCACCACACAAATGATAGCTTAAAGGGCAACATAAGAATAGATGATATTATCTACTATCGAACACCGACAGCTTAAAGGATAATGTGAAAAGATGATACATTATCTACTACCACACACAAAAATGGTAACTTAAAGGATAATGATCAGATATTACCGACTATCGCCTGACCAACAGCTTAAAAGGCAATATGAAAATGTATGACATTATCTACTATCGAACATCGACAGCTTAAAGGATAATGTGAAAAGACGTGACATCATCTACTATCAAACAAAGATAGCTTAAAGGATAATGTGCAAAGGGGATGCATTATCTACTATCATAAAAATGACAGCTTAAATGACAATGATCAAATATTACCGACTATCATACAAATGATAGCTTAATGGAAGGTAATATTTTTCTATTAAAGGAAATAACTCTACTGGGCTTCAAAGGAGACACAAGTAAGTTAAACTGTGAAAGTGTATGCATTTGTAGAGAGAAAAGATTTGTATGACCTTTTGTGTAATGTATATTGATAGGATTCACTGGGGATAAAGCCACCCGAGGGATTGCAAAGGGTATCTGGTAAAATACAAGCTTCTCGAATGACGAGACTGCCACTTGTAAAATGAGTACAAGCTTCTCAGATGATGAGATTGCCACTTGTTGTTTTAAATTGATGTCCAATCCGAGAACAAATCGGAGGGAAACTGTAAACAAGACTTTGTGTCCAATTGAAGAATAAATTCAATTGGGAATTTTCCTTTTGTTGTAGGAAAAACTGAAACAACCATCTTCCACAAGAGAGGAGTCTAGTGGGGAAATTTTGAAACAAGAGAGGTGTATACTTATCTGCCTAAGCTGACACTCTAATTGGAAGGAACAACATGCCCATCCCGACTCTATTTTGGTAAACAAAGACAAGACAAAAGAGATAGAAATCTGCATAATGATGTAATAAGATATGAAAGATGTAAATGTTCATGGCACATGTAAATGCTATGTATGAATGTTACGTATGAATGTATGTATGTATGTATGTATGTATGTATGTATGTATGTATGTATGTATGTATGTATGTATGTATGTACGTATGTATGTATGTATGTGAAACATCTTTTGACGGACAGACAAAGTGACCAAACCGGAAACACAAGCCAACGTCGCATCACTGCTCAGGATATCTCGACAAAGTGTAGATGTTATTGTAGTTGAAGCAAGAGAACTCTTCTTGGGAAGGAACAAATTCTCTGGGGAAACGACCGTTTTAACCGAACGATCTGTACATAAACTTGATTGTACTCAAAACAACTTTGTCAACTTTCATTGGGGATGTACCCTTTTCTAGGAAGAAGATTGTTTACATTCTCTTAGAGAAAACATGTTTACTGTTGATGGACATCTGAGAGAACGGAGACGACTTGCCCCTTGCTCTGGATCCTTACTTCAGTCTAAAGATCCTTGAATGAATCGCTCGAAGAGCATGACTGGCTGACCTTTTACATCTAGTGTACTTTTTCAGGAATATATGATCCTGACACAGTATGCCCCAAGTCTTTGAATCCTTGAAGGGTATGCCCCTGATTAACTGATGTTTGTAGAGTAACCAAATTCTGAACCATTTTCAACCTTGATAAGAAGAATATTCAGCTTGTTTGCCCCCGATTGGCAGAATCCATATGTAACTTGCCCCTAGCTAGGAGCGTCTCAAGTCAGCTTTGCCTTTGATCAGACCATAGCTCAAATTTCTTTGATGTCAAGTATTAATTTGCAAGTAAAATTATTTATTTTGAAAAGTATTTTTGATAAAATGTACATGTAAGTTTTTTGAAATTGAATGTATTTTTTTTTGTATTTTTGAATGAAAACACATATGTTGTGTATAAACAGATAATTTGTGATTATTCAACAAACAGGATGAGTCAGCTTAACAATAAATGTGTCGAATATGCTTTCACGGTGAACCTAGTTTCAATAAGGTCTTTTGCATGTTGTAATGTGGTTGGGCTCACGGTTTTTTTAAAAAAAAGATTGTTAGGCTCAAAAAATTTATTTGGTCCCACCCATTCTTCTTGATGTCCTTCTTTCCTAAGTTCAATTAATTCAACTGATGCACTTAGTCGACAAGAGAATCTTTTTGGCAATGATGTTTGAGGTTAACACTTTGGTCGAAGCTTCATCGATATCATTTTTGTTGAATAGACTTTGATGAGATTTTTGAAATGACAGTCACTTTTTGTTTAGGAAGTTGTTCCTATTTTTGAATCACTCTTTATTTGTATGGACTAGTTCTTTTCGAACTTTGGATTTGTGGTCCATCACGATGCCCCTCTTTTGTGTGGGCTTTTTTGTATTCATTCTTTTTTTTGTACTCTCTTTTTGTAATCACTCTGTTTTTTTTTGTATAACCTTTGTAAGATGAAGATTGTGACTGTCGTATGAATTGTTGTGAGTCTCATCTCTTGACAGCTTCCTTTATCTGAGGAAAGCATTGTGACTAAACCTCTAATTTGGTATGACCAGACAAATTGATTCTCTTGCATCAGGATGCATCATCAAATTAATTGAAATACTACCCTGCCCCAGGTTATGATTAAGGGTTCAGAAAAAGTTGAAAGAAACACCGACTTCAGGCTCAAAGGGGCTGATTACGGATTATCTCCTTATATCTCCACTGTTTGGGAAATTAAACAATGCCTTACATCGTCAACTAGGTTTTTCACCACTGAAAGCATACATCAGCAAAAATCAGTTATTTGTTTTCATCATCCTCGCTCCAAGTTTGTAAGTAATAAAACAAGAAATGAGTGAATACGAATGAATTTATTCCAAAAACATGCATGTTTATTATATTAAAAGTACTTGACAAAATACATGATTTTAAAAGCAAACAAAATGCTTGACAAGAAAGAAATAAAAGCCTAGCGACCATATGGATGAACTTTCTAGTATCACTGACTTCAACTGGACGATTGCAACAAAAGTAACATCATCAGCAATCCAGATTGCAACAAATCACCTATTGTATCACAAAAACTGGGTCTGTACCCCTGAAATAAAGTTCGTTATCTTCAATTAGCTTCCGGACTTCAGCTTTCAAAGGAAAACAATGTTCAGTATCGTGGCCGGGTGCTCCTTGATGGAAAGCACAGAAACGGTCAGACTTATACCACCTTGGTAATATTGCAGGTATCTTAGGAGGTGTTTTAGTCTGAACATAATTCTTCTCAAGCAAAATAGGAAGCAAATCTGCATACAACATAGGGATTGGTTCAAACAGAGGTCCTCTTTTTGAAACAGTATCAGTAGCAGGAATTATTGTAGCAACATGTTGTTTGTTCTTCTTTGACTTCCCATGAGCCACCATACTCAACTCTTGTTCTTTCTTCATGTTAGAGCTAGACCCAAATTCTCTTGCATTTCTGGAAGAAGCAGTCTCTCTTGTCAAACGTCCTTCTCGGAGAGCTTCCTCAATGCGCACGCCTATGTCTACCATGTCGGCAAAATCACGAAGCGCACTGGAAACCATTTTGTCATAGTAGAATGCATCAAGAGTTTTCAAGAAAATTTTAGCCATCTCCTTTTCCTCAAGAGGCGGGCTAATCTGAGCGGCAACCCCTCTCCATCTATGGGCATATTCCTTGAAAGATTCCTTGTTTTTCTGAGTCATGGCTCGAAGCTGATCTCTATCCGGTGCCAAATCAGCATTGTACTTGTACTGCTGCACAAACGCTTGACATAAATCAAAAAAGGACTTGATCTTTGAACCACCTAAGCTCATGTACCACTTGAGAGCTGCACCAGTCAAACTGTCTTGGAAGCAGTGGATAAGCAATTCATCATCTTTTGTCAGAGCATACATCTTCCTAGTATACATCACAAGATGCATCTGAGGGCAAGAAATCCCCTTATACTTTTCAAACTCGGGCACTTTGAACTTCGGCGGAAACTTGACATTCGGCACTAGACAGAGCTCATGTGCACTCTTTCCAAACAAGTCTTTTCCACGGAGAGTACGAATTTCACGTTGAATCTCATCAAATTGATTTTGAATTTCCTCATTGTGACCAAAAGATACCACGCTTTCAGCTGGATTAGCATGGTAAACAGGTTCTGTCTCAAACTGCCTTACATTCATAGTGAGAGGTGCAACAGTCATCTCTGGAGACGGAATAGACACTACCATTTGAGGAACAGAAGTCATCCCAGGAGGTGGAACAGATGCCATCATCTGCGGAGCAGTAGTGACATAGAACTGAGCGCCGAAATCATTAAGCTGAGAATTCTCGCCAAAATCGGCGGGCATACCCCATGGGTACCGTGTAGTTGCAGTGAGTGTTGGCGTGCTAACATAGGACAACGGAGCTGAGATTGAGATGATTTCTGGGACAGAGACATTCAAACTTTGTGTTGGAGGAGGCGGAGGAGGGGGAGCCCTCACCGCAGTCAAAGATTCAAACAAAGCCGTCAATTGGGCAACATTAGCTTGAAGAGAAGTGACTTGTTCTTGTAGCTGCTGGTTCTCTTGCTCAAGACCTTCCATTCTTTTCTTTTGTTGGCGCAAGTGTTGTAGATGCAAGTTGACTTTAGACGAGAGCGTCAGACCACTGAGAGGAAGACACGAAGCTTAGACTCTTTGTAGAAGAAAACCATGAATGCACAATGATGCATGAGAAAGAAAGTTTTATTTTGTTTTTGATTTTCAAAGGACTTTAGGATACAAATCATAAAGGACCTCCTTTTTGGTTAATGATCAAAAGAATTTTTTTCAAAGCAATCTTTTTTGAAGGTCCATGGTGATTGTGAAGTTTATAAAGAAAATCCTCAAAGTCCTTTGAAAACTAATGCAAAAGGTTTTTTTTATGAATGAATGGATGAATGAAATGTGATGATGCAACAAGCACAAACATAAGCAAACATGGTTGGTTGAGATGTCACAATGTTGGAGCCAAAGGTAAGAACCACCCACAAGGTATGAACTATTGGTTTATCTTCTTTTTGTAACACGGGTTCTACAAAGTTCCCAACGTCATTAACTTTCCTATTGAATACCACGCGCACATAATTGACTCATGGCTCAATGAAATATCCAAAGGAGAAGTCTCGTTTGAGCGTAGCATCGCGTGACAACTAAAACCAAAATTGACTCGTGATTTTAGCCACCGCGCTACATTCTAAGGGCCAAGATGGGTTAAGGTAACTATAAGGTCCCCAAGCTTCTCGGGATCTACAAAAATGGTATCGCCAACACAATTGACTCGTGCCGACTACCCCACCTTCATAAACCCTCCACTTGAGCGTGGCCATATCACATGCGTTTATGCAAAGACCTAACATCAAGCACAACACTATGACTTCACCACAATTCCTATCTTATTTGGTCACTCAAGCAGGTGTATTGTGCTTGTCTCACCACTCAAAGAATCCCACAAGGTATATATTAAGCATGTAAACAAGTAAAGCACATAAAAGCATATAAGTTAGGTTCAACCCTCTTAAGGAGAGAATCCCCAGTGAAGTCGCCATTTTTCTGTTGCGGGATTTTCGAGACATACCCCACTACAGTTTTATTTTTCATTTCCAAAGGAGGGGAAAAATTGAAAACCTTTAAAAGAAAGAGATTCTAAGGTACGGGGGTTAGTTGCGCTTAAGGAAGGTGTTAGCACCTCAAGCGCCCATGGTACTCCATGGTAACCTCTTATATGTTTTTGTGCTTTTTTATATACATGCTTTAAGAATGGAGGGAGAAATTGTATAGAAGGAAAAAAAGAAAGTGGATAAAAATTAAGGAAATTTTATATCTTAAAGTAAATAAAAGAACAGAAGTGTAAATATTTTTTTTTGTTTGTAAAAAGATTTTTTTTTTTTTGAGAGAAATTTTTTGAGAGAATGTTTAAAAGAAAAGAAATAGTAAGAAAGTGTAAATTTTGTTATAAAAGTTATGTGTAAATAAAAGGTAAAAAAGGGTTAAAAGAAATTTCCGTAAGGTGAATAAAAGGAAAGAAATGTAAATATATTTTTTGTTTGTAAAAAAGTTTTCTTGAGAGTAATAATTGTTGTATTGTAAAGAAAATATTGTTAAGAGAAACAAAAAGTTGTAAGAAAGTATAAGTATTGTTATGTAAAAAAGAAAAAAAGTTAAATGTTTGAAAATGAAACTGTATTCGTTTCTTTTGTGTGTTTGAAAAAAAAAAATTATCGTAAAGAAAAAAACAAATTGTAAGTAAAATCATATTAAAGATGATTGTAAGGTGAGCTTGCGTTTGTTTTGTAAAAGGATCGCATGTTTGTTTTGAAAAAGGTTTTTTCGTTTCAGAAAGTCTCGTAATTAATTTGAAATTTAACTACGAGTCCTCTCCTTTGGAAATGAATTCTTGGCGTTTGTGTGTGATGTGTAAACTAGGAAAGCAGTAAAGAGCGATAAATAAAGTCCTACGCTATTACAACCCAATTGAATAATTAATATTTACAACCATATCGAATTGAATGAATAAATAATAATAAGAGGCAATAAATAAATAAATAAATAGCAATGCATAAAAGTAAAATGCAAGTGCGAAAAATAAATATGATAATGAATATGCACACAAACAATTAAGAAGAGAAATCATAGCAAGATATTATATTCTAACTTAAAGGTGAAGTGTGTGAAAAAAGGGGTGCGGGAGGCAAGTACATGATAATAGAAATTTTGAAAGTCATTCATAGTAACAAACAACTCCAACTAAAACACAAGCAAAAAGAAATTTTATTTAGCAAAAGAATTTTTTATGTTTTTTTTATTTTTATGAAGAGTATGAATTTAGGCCAAAAGGCCCTTAACTATTAATGCTAATGTTAGAGCTCAATGATTTTATTAATTAAAATATTGTCTCTAACATGCATTTTTTAAAATGATGCATTGTCCTAATCTAAATGCAATGCATGTATGCATGAAAAAAAATGTGAAGTAAAATTGTAATGTGAAATTGTAGTGTGAAATTGTAGTGTAGTGCAAAAATTTGTGTAAATGTCATGTAAAAAAGCAAAAAAAAAAAAAAAAAAGTAGATTATGACGTAGTGAAAATGTAATGTTGCAGATGCATGTATGCATGTAATTAAAAGTATAGCGAACATGTGATATAAAAATGTAATGTGATGTAGAGATTTTTTTTGTGAAAAAAAAAAAAAAAAAAAAAATGTTATGTGACAAAAGAATGCATAATGTGATGTAGTGCGAAAAGGTGAGATTTTAAATGCATGTATGCATGAAATTTTTTTAAGTAAGCATGTTATATGTTTTTTTTTATAAAGTGAAATTAAATAAAGACACAATCATGTTATCAATCATCACAAAAAAAACAAGAATAAATCATAGCATATTTAAATTTCTAGCATTTTTGTTGTTTTTATATTTTTGCATGCTACATAACTAAAGAAAAAGAAAACAAGACAAACAAACTAACATTTTGTTTTTTTTTTTACATCATAATAGTTAGAAAAGATTTTTTTGGTTTTTTCTATTTTTTGCAATAACACTTTAACTTAGTGATTTTTATAAAGAAAAGCAAACAATAAAACTCACACATATTTTTTGATTTAAAATCTTTGACTATTAGTATTGTAATTTGAACTCAACAATTTTATATAGAAAATCATTGTCTCAAACATACACCTAATTATTAAAATGAGATAAATATATAAAGAAGAAATTAAGATCAAATTAATAAATAGAACAAAAAAACAGAAAAAAAACGAACTGGGCTTATGGGTGAAGCCCAAAGAAACATTCTTAGAGAACCGGGTCAAACCAAACCCGGTCCATGACCCGGTTCAGCAACCGGTTGGGGGGCGCGCGCAGCAGCCCTGGGGGGCGCGCTGAGTAAAACGATTGGGGGGGGAGAGGTTATTAGGTTTTCTTTTCTTCAATTGCTATCATTTTTCTTTTCTCTTCTTCCTCTCTGTTCTTTCCTTTCTGTTTCTGTTTCTTCCATTTCACCATTTTCCCTTCAACCAAGCTCATGAACCCTAACCCTTTTTCTTGCTCAATCAAAAAACACACAACATAAACCCTACCCCAAATCGATCCCTAAACATGAATCCACAAGCAGAAATCGAAAACAAACATCAAGACGAATGGATCGAACCGAAACCGAAAAGGAGAAATCACAACACCCTAACTCCTAAATCGAAACCCTAGCCCCCAAAATCGTCGGATTCATGTGATTAACCATACGTACACGCGGAGAAAGGCTCTAAATCTATCATACAAGGTGCAAAACGTGTAGATCTATTTCTCAGAGAAACTGAAAGAAGATGCAAGTGAAAGGAGAAGAGAAAAAACGATTCTGGTTACCTTCTCCGCAGTGAAACTTCTCGTAAGTGCTTCCTCCTTCCCTTTTTCGATTTCGTCCGTCTCCTTTCCTCCTCTGTTTCGATCTCTCCTTTAAACCTTTCTCTCTTCTTGTTGTTTGCAAGGTACAACCCGAAATGGATGGTCAGTGAACGAAATCGGTTCTTCACAGTGTGTGAAGAATCAATTAGGGTTTGTTGATGATTTTTGTTTTGATTTTTTTGGTTTATTGATTCTGTTAAGGTTTTGGGTTTGTACTGTGTTTATGTTTTTTTGTAGAGTTTAGGGTTTTTGACGGTTTGGAGGTTTTAGGTCTGTGATTGTGTTTTCTTTTGCTGCTTCTGTTCTTGAGGTTCTTAGATCGGCCGTTTCTCCTCCCTTTTAGTTGTGAATTCTGTTCTGTTAAGTAGCGGGCATTAGGGTTTGATGTGGTTAAAAGAAGAAAATGCAGAAATTGCCTTTGCTGGTTCAGATTGTTGTTGAAAAATTGTGATGAAAAAGAAGGAAAAGGACAAGGAAGCAGTCACTGTTATGTGCTGGAAATGCAGAAGAGGCATTGGATTTTTTTCAATTTTTTTGTTACATGTTCTGTATTTTTTTCTATTTTTTTGTGTTGAAAGAAACAAACAAAAACAGTAGAAGAAAACCGATTTTTTTGGTCCCTTTGGAATGATAATTGTGATAATAATAATCATAAATAATCATAATAATAATAATAATGATAATAATAATGGTAGTAATAGTAATAAAAATATGACCGAAAAAATAAAAAGAGGAGAAGATAAAACATATTTTTTTGATTTTTTTGATTATATATATTTTTATGAATAAATGAGTAAAAAAGAAATTTTGAACAAATGATAATAACCAATAAAAAGTAAAGGAAAATAAATAAAGTAAAAGAAACTCTTTTGAAAAGGATTATTGTAATAATAATAATAATGATATAAATGATAAGAATAGTAATGTAGAGGATAATGATGATAAATGGTTAGAAATAAAAGTACGACCACAAAAAAGTGATAAAAAAAATGAACATAAACAAAACGACGAAAAAAAAGGACAGACGTGATAACATATCATTATGCGATGAATATTTTTTGACATTTTATAACGAAAAAAAGAGAACAATGGATTTTAAGTCCAAAATTGGGGTACAACAACACCCATAGGTAATAGTTATCCTTTGATCTTTCTCCCTTCATTAGTAGATCACCTTTGCTATCAGTAACTAGGCACTCACTCTTTGAGAAGTTGACTTTCAGACCTTTGTCACATAGTTGACTAATGCTTATTAAATTTGCTTTCAACCCTTTCACATGAAGAACCTTGTCAAGTGTAGGTAGTCCTTCATTAATCAGTGTTCCTATGCCTTTGATTTCCCCCTTGGCTCCATCACCAAACGTTACAAAGCTTGTAGCATATGGCAAGACATCTGTTAAGTAATCTCTGTTTCCGGTCATATGTCTTGAACATCCATTATCAAAATACCAGTCGCTTCCAGAAGATGCTCGCAGAGATGTATGAGCAATTTGAGCAACTTCCACACCTTCAGGTTCTGTTAGAATAGGATCCATATTATTGGTCTTCTGTTTCCATTCCGGCTTGACACTCTTCTTTTTACTTTTGGATGAATACATATTGTCAGGGTATCCATACAATTTGAAGCAATAAGGTCTAATGTGTCCCTTTCTTCCACAGTGATAGCATACCCAGCCAGAATACCTTCTCTTTGGCTTGGTCCTGTATCTGCTTGTCTGTTGTCTCACCTGATGCTGGGACATCTGTCTTGACATAGTTGGATCATAGGTAGTAGTAGCTGGAACAAACTTCATCACAGATGCAGGTTTCTGATGACGTAGTGAATGATAGTTAAAACCAATACCTTTGGAATCTTTTGAACTCTGTCCTATTTCTAGGATTTCATCTAACTTCTCAGTTCCTGTATTCAACATTCTCACCTGTTTATTCATGTTATCCATCTTGGATTTGTATAGCTCCACTTCATCAGCTAGTCTTGAATTTTCTTCCTGAAGTTTGTTCTTCTCTGCTTGCAACATAGCAATGGTCTTCTTTTGCTTTAACATGGTGTCCCCAACTTCTAAGCTTTTAATCCACAATTCCTTATAGCACTCAACTAGTTCATCATAAGGCATCTCACCTTCATGTGATTCAGTATCAGATGTACATGTCCCAGTTAAAGCAATTACATGGTTAGCAGACTCAGATTCTTCCTCAGATTCATCCTCATCTGACCAAGACACAGTCAGTCCTTTCTTCTGCTTCTTAAGATAAGTTGCACATTCAGTCCTGATATGCCCATATCCTTCACATTCATGGCATTGAACTCCTTTGCCTTGGCTTGTCTTGTCATCTACTTTTGATTTCCTCAGATTGTTGGCATTCCTATTTATGCTGTGACTGTTGTCTGGAGCATTTGTCTTGGCTTGTCTATCAAACCTCTTGAAAGCTTTATTGAATTTTCTCCCTAGCATCACCATAGTTTCAGATAGACTGTCGTCACTCTCCATATTCCTCTCCTCAGATTTGGAGGCAAATGCAATACTCTTTGTCTTCTTTTCAGATCTCTCATTTGCAATCACTTCAAAAGTTTGTAGAGATCCTACTAATTCACCCATTTTTATTTCCGAGATGTCCTTGGCTTCCTCTATAGCAGTCACCTTCATATCAAACTTCTTTGGTAGAGACCTTAGCATTTTCTTTACCATGTTTTCTTCAGAGAGGTTTTCTCCCAAAGCATCAAACTGATTATCAAACTCAAGCAGTCTCATGTGGAAGTCTTGAATGCTTTCATCATCCTTCATCTTCAAGTTCTCAAACTTACTGGTTAATAATTGCAGTCTTGAGCTTTTTACCTTTGAGTTGACCTCATGAACAGTTTGGAGTTTCATCCATGCCTCCTTTGCAACAGTGCATTTTTTTATTAGCTTGAAAATGTGTGCATCAACTCCATTAGTTAGGGCATTTAGAGCTCTTGAATTTGCATTTGCTAATGCTTCTTCATCCTTGCTCCATTCATCCTCAGGTTTCAGCTTAGTAACAGTCTCCCCTTCCTTACCAGTAGTAACAACAGGTGGTTCCCATCCTACAACAACAGCTCTCCATGTTTTGTGATCCATGGACTTCAAAAACGTTGTCATTTTAGACTTCCACTCATCATAGTTAGAATCACCAACCAACAAAGGTGGTCGATTCATTAGTCCTCCTTCTTTGTCCATCTTAGCCAGAAATATCTTCCCTGGAGCTCACCCAATCAGGCAGGGTGCCTGCTCTGATGCCAATTGAAATTCTGGCAACCAGACAGACAAATGCTATGCACAATGTTACAGCTAGTGTCCGAGCATTTGTCACACAGTAATAATAAATGCAGCGTTTCAGATAAAATAAACGTGACTGAAAGATAAATAACACAGTAGGTTTGTTAACCCAGTTCGGCCCAATTTGCCCTAGTCTGGGGGATACCAATCCAGGAATGAACTCCAGTATAATAGTTCTAGTGAAAAGCACAACGTAGACTCACTACTTGTCTTTGCACCACGACCCTACCAATGACTGCTCTACCTAGGAACTCCTAAGTATGAGACCCCGTCTCAATTCCCAACTAACAGTACAGACAGCACTGTTAATACACACACTTGTTTGTTTGTTTGAATAAGAGTCACACTCTAAAGAACACAACTAACTCCGTACCTAAAGGCTTAGGAGAAGTACACAGTTACAACTCAATAACACAGAGAACTTGTCATGCATCAACAGATACAAGCAAGACTCACAACTAACAAGAAAACCTAAAACCTTAAGACACACGCTTTAGTACACACACGGTTTTCCACACACAACTAGGGTTTGTGTCTTCACATATATATATCACTAAGCAGTCATTGGTTTGGGCTTCAAAACATAGCTTGGACGTTGTCAGGTCCAGCTAACAATTCTTCATGAGCAATAATATTATTTCCAAAAATATATCAATATTAATTATGGAAATACACCAAGGCAAGACAGCCTTCACAGCCCATCAAACCTGCGCGTCTTGATCAGCCCGCTAGGTTAAACATAAAACTCCATAGAATCTTCAAAGATCTTGCTCATAAATATAATGCGTGTTGGCGCGCACAATCAGATGACACAATGCTGTTCCACTTGCTATAGCATTTGTCGCAGCATTGGCTAATAGTTGTTTTTGCAAAATGTAGCCAACATACAAAAACCCAACAGATTTTTATGCTTTTATCGAACACATATATAACCTGCTCATAAAGATTTAAAAAGGGTAAATGAACTGCTTGCTTTCTGATTGAGGTCTCATCCGCTCCAAATTTTTTGTTCAGTAAGAAATCAAACAAAACTACCCACATCTTTACCTTATATTTCCTATTCATGCATCTCACTCACCATTACTATTTTGACTTTCTCAAAAACTCAACCTCATCTTTTCCTTCCACGCTAATTTTTTTTTGAAACATCAGAAATATAAATTGCTCCAGTCTAGGATCGAACCCTGGACTTCCCCCTTACCCAACCCATATGTCCACAGCTCTTACCACTTGAGCTATCCTACGGGACTCCTTCCACATTAATTAAATCACGAAACGTTACACATTGCACATACTTATAAATACATGTATCATTGATATCATTATTCATTCCAAAGCCATGCACCATAAGCCAAATTAACTAATCAATCTTATTTAAGAGGTTTCGTTACCAACATTTTAGAGTACAAAGTCAAACTTTCAAAGGTGCATGAAATTAAGAAGAAAAAAAATTAAACATATAATTATTGCCAGGGTATGGAAGGTACAAATTAAATTTTTTAAGGACAGAAGAGAAGTAGAGAAGATCGGGAGATGCAGTATCGAGCAACCTATTAAGAGAAAGGGACCAAGATACATGTTACAGCAACCACCGTGAGAATTTCCCTCCTAAAAACGATTTTATTCTGTTCAGAATAATTTTTATGGATTGAATCTCATTATATGACATAAGCCATTCATGCATACATTAACGGCATTTTTCATACGTCCAGATAATTTAGGACAATCAATTATAGATAAACAATTCTTAGATGTTGCGTATAAAGTGTGCTTACTGACAACCTCTTTTGTAGTAAGAAATAGGAAAAGAAATAAAATTATAGCAGGAACTACCTTGAGAGTTTTAGCCATGTTCACTCTCCTCGTATGTAACAAATAGAATACAATATGATAAATTTCTAGTGTATAAAGGTTATGAAATTTAAAAAAAAATCAATGTTTTTAGCTTTTAATTAAGGTGGTCAATGTATTGCATTTGGCTATTTAGAACGCTTTATTATTAAATATATCTTCGCGGTAGAACAATGTTTTAAGTTTATCCCTTAAATACACTTAATAAAGGGGTAACATAAAAGTATATAATCATTAATATTCATATATGGTTCAATAACTTTTTGTTCCTTTAAATATTTCAAATTTTGTACTTAGTATGTATAAAATATGTCAACAACTTTTTGGATCCACAAACCACAAATTTTTTGGTAAATAAATTTAACTCTACACATGTGTATTATTCAAAAATTTATATATCAAAGCAAGTTATTGGGACTAAAAACTCGCTTTCATAATCAAAAAATTTACATGTCATAAATGTTGCTATGATATTTTGCTTACAATTAATCTCCTTTACAATAATTAAGAAATAAGAAAAATAATGTAAATTAGGATCTTGTTAACGAGTGCCTTGAGGCACCCCTTAAACTTAAACATTTCATTTAAAAAACTTTTTTTAAAAAAATTAAACACTTCAATTTTAATTGTGTTGACTTTACATATTTCAATAAATTTTTTAAAAATACTTAATATTTAAAAAGTAAGAGTGCCCTGAAGATAGTTGTTACCATTTTTCTTATTATTAAAATTATAGTGGATATAAACTTAATTCAGAGTTTAAACCATATATTCCCAACGTTTCAAAATGAGTGCCGCTTTAGCGCAAATATTTTGTTTCAAAATCAGTGTCGCTTTTCAATTCTCTATGCAACATTTTCCAATTCTACCATCTAATTACTATTTCCAAGGAAAAAAAAGGAAAAAGTAAAGTTAATTTAGTAAAAGTGATATTACTTTTAACATAATGATTGCATTCCTTAATATGTGTGAAAATACAAAAAGCGACACTCATTTTGAAATGGAGGGTGTTGCGGGAATTTTGGGATTTCCACCACTACATTGACCTTTCATTTCAAAAGAGGGGAAAGTGTCGAAAACCGTTTAAAAAGAGAGATTCTAAGCTCGGGGGTTAGTTACGCCTAGGGAAGGTATTAACATCCTAAACGCCCATGGTACTCCATGGTAACCTCTAATTTATTACCTTTTTTATTGCTTTTAATGTGCTTAAGAAATGAGGGAGTAGTTGTAAGAAATGGAGGGAGAAGATGTATAG
Source organism: Trifolium dubium (assembly GCA_951804385.1). Classification (NCBI taxonomy): domain Eukaryota; kingdom Viridiplantae; phylum Streptophyta; class Magnoliopsida; order Fabales; family Fabaceae; genus Trifolium; species Trifolium dubium. The sequence goes on along the minus strand of OX638062.1, from coordinate 23,026,616 downwards.
AGAGAATTTGTGTGTGCTTGTGGAGATTGGATTGAGAAGAGAAAGTTATTGCAAAAAAAGTAAATTTAGTTTAAACCTAAACTAATCGTGCGACTAATTGGGTTATGGGCTAAATAATTTTTATTAGAGAGAGAAGAAGTTGTTTATTTGTTTTCTATTTTTTTTCTAATGAATATTACTAAATGCGCCTCTTCGCAAATGAAAGTTCATTTTTTTTATTGGTTTTTTAGCGTTGTGTGTGATGTGTCAAAAGCAATAAAGAAAGCGATAAAGTCCTACGCTATTACAACCAAATCGAATAATTATTACAACCATATCGAATCAAATGAATAAATGATAAAAGTCAATAAAATGCATGCGGAGAAATAAACATGAATGTGAAATGCACTTACAAAAAAAAAGAAAAAAAGAAAGAAAGAAAAGAAAAAAATGTCAAATATTGATGTGAAGTGTGTGTGGGAAAATGCAATGTGAAATATAATTTGAGTATGGCAAAAAGTGTAAAAACATACAAAGAGCACAAAGTCGCATAAGACATCATCGCATATGAGCATACACTTTTAAAACTAGCGTGGAAAACGGATCAATTAACAAGCGTGACAAAATGAATTTAGGCCAAAAATGGTCCTTAACTATTAATGCTAATGCTAGAGCTCAATGATTTTATAAAGCAAAATATTGTCTCTAACATGCATTTTTAGAATGATTAATTGTCCTAACCTAAATGCAAATGCATGTATGCATGTAAAAAAAATGTAAAGTGAAGTTGTTGTGTCAAATTGTAGTGTGATGTAAAAATTAGTGTCAATGTCATGTAAAATGCAAAATATAGACTGTGATGTAATGTAGAAATGTAGAAAAATGTGTAGTGTAAATGTGATGTAAGTTGTGGTATAAAGTGTAGGGTAAAGTATGATGCAAAAATGTGAACATGAAACACATATCATGAGAAGAGGAAAGAAATGATAATCAAACATATGCAAAATAAATCAATTAGAACTTGGAAATTAAAAATTAAACCCTAAAAGAGGTCTCGAAATATTAGTGTAAGAGTTTAAGCTCAATAAGCTTAAAATAAGCTATTGTCCCAAACAAACACTTATTGAGTAAGCTAGTACTAACAAATAATCAAAATAAACAACTAAAAGAGAAGTTAAAAATTAAATCTCAAAAGAAGTTCCTAAAACATTAGTGTCAAAATTTGGACTCAATAAGCTTAAATAAGTTATTGTCCCAAAATCACTTATTCAAATAAGCTAAAAAAAACATGATGATAATAAATGCATGCAAATGAATGAAGAGAGTAAAGGGGGTGCAAACCTGAAAATGGGTGCAACACACAAGCAAACAGATCAAAAAAAAAGAAGGTTCAAAGCCCAATCAGCAAGTCCAGAGGGGGGTGCAGATAGCAGCGCCCGCGTGGCAAACAGCAGGAAGGCCCAACCCAAATTCAATCAGCCCAGGGGTGTGCGAAACTAGAAACAGGAGGCGTAAAAAGTAACCTGATCCAAACAATCAAAGCCCAGTCCAAGATCATCTTCACATAAAATGAACCGGGTCGGGTCAGACGATCCAACCCACAAACCCATGACCTAAGAACCTGATAGGGGCGCGCCGCGTAAAAGTTGGCGGGCGCGCCGAGTAAACAGGTGCATCCAATCAGAACGCGCCATGTGGCGCTGGTACCTTCTTCTTCATCACAACAAAACTTATGATCCAAACACGAATCTCACTCGAAATCATTCTCTGAGTTTGAATCCGATATCATTTTTCATCATAGAGCTTGGAAAAATGCAAAACGATGCCAAAAACCGACAGAAGGAGAAACTTGAAAACACGTTTTTAGCGCGAAATCTGAAGAAATTGGCCAAAGGAAATGATTCCGTGATGTTCCAGAAGTGATAATCAACACGAATTAACTTCGTTTCATGTTCATATCGAGCAAAACCGAACGTGAATTTTTCAAAAAAAGGGATCTCCGATCTACTTTTTCTGGACTGTTTTTTGAGAAAATTGGTGACGGATTTGTGTTTAGGAGGTTGTTTAGAAGCTTATCGATGTACTTCGTTTTGAGTTTGGTTGAGATTTGTGATTTTGAATTTTCCGGCGAAGGGTGGCTCGGATTGGGTTGTTTCCGGCGTGTTTGACGGCGTTTTTGGTGAAATTAATGATGGATTTGTATCAAGGAAGTGATGTGGAAGCTGATAGTGTAATTAGTTTTTGATTTGGAGGAGTTTTGAAAAATGGGTGTGGTGGTTGTGGTTTTCCGGCGACCGAAGGTCAATTTCCGGCGTCGGAATTTATTTTCTGATTGTTTGTGATTATTCTCTCTGAATTTTTTCTTGGAAATTGTGAGATTGATTGTTTATATTGAGTGATGTGATGGGGTATTTATAGTAGAGTAATTAGGGTAAATGACATTTGTGTAATATTGTTAAAATGGTAAATAAAATAAATGGTAAATGAAAATGAAATAAAAATGGTGAGGTGGAAGGATATGATTTTTACTATTTTCGGTAAACTTTGAAATAAAAAAGTGAAGATGAAATAAGTTGAAATGAAATGTGATAAAATGTAAACTTTTTTGATATTTTGAAATATATGCTAATTAAATATAAAATGCGCGTAAAATAAGAAGAAAAAAAAACTATTTTTTTGATATTTTTGGACTTTTACGCTAAAACGCGAACTATTTAAAATAAAGTGAAATAAAATGAAATATTTAGAAATAACAAGAAATTTAAGAAAAATGGTTAAAATATGAAATATGAACGAAAGATGCATGAAAAAGGAATAAAACATTTTTTGTATATTTTTATGCAAGAAATGCAAAATTGGATTTGTAGGTTCAAAATTGGGGTACTACAGCTGCCCCTTCTTAAGTTTCTTCAATTGGAGAAATGAAGATTAAAATCTTTGTTTAGATGGGATTGAAGAGACTTAAATATAAAACGTGTGCCATTTTTGAACTTAAAATCCTTTAACTATGCTCGTGATGCAAATGTGAATGCCAAAATGCTGATTTTTTTTTTGTTGAATTTTGAATTTTTGATCTTACAAAGAGACTGATTGTAGAAAAAAGACAATGTCTACATGTCACCCACTGGTAATATGATCCTCTGAAAGGGAAGTAACTCTAACAAGCACTTGGTAAGTGATTCAATTTGATTAACTGTATAAGTGTATGTATTTGTAAAGAGGAAAGATGTTATCAACTATCGACTGACCGACAGCAAGAACGTTGTACACTAACATACAACATTGAAAAGATCATCAACTATCAACTGACCGACAGCTGGAACATTGTACATTGACATACAATGTTTAAGAATCAACTACTATCGACTGACCGACAGCAGGAACGTTGTACACTTTCACACAACGTTTTAAAGAAAATACCGACCATCGACTGACCGACAAAAGGGATGTTGTACCCTGACATACAACATTTAAGATCATCAACTATCGACTGACCGACAGTTGGAACATTGTACACTGACATACAATGTGTAAGAATCCACTACTATCGACTGACCGACAGCAGGAACGTTGTACATTGACATACAACATTGAAAAGATCATCAATTATCGACTGACCGATAGCTGGAACATTGTACACTGACATAAAATGTTTAAGAATCAACTACTATCGACTAACCGACAGCAGGAATGTTGTACACTAACATACAACATTGAAAAGAAAACACCAACTATCGACTGACCGAAAAAGGGATGTTGTACACTAACATACAACATTTAAGATCATCAACTATCGACTGACCGACAGCTGGAACATTCTACACTGACATACAATGTTTAAGAATCAACTAATATCGACTGAACGACACCAAGAACGTTGTACACTGATACACAACGTTTGAAAGAAAATACCGACCATCGACTGACCGACAGAAGGGATGTTGTACATTGACAGACAACATTTAAGATCATCAACTATCGACCGACCGACAGAAGGGATGTTGTACACTGACACACATTATTTATGTATCACTAATTATCGTCTGACCAACAAGAAAGTGAGAAAAGGTAACACAAACCTTTTGGGGAGTAAACAACGCTACGAAGTACTTAAGAAAGTAACATAGGTAGGCTGAATTGTATGAGACTTGTATAGTCTTTTGTGAAGAGAAAGGATTTGTATGATCTTTTATGTTATGTCTGTAAAGCTCACTGGGGATTTGTAGAATGTATTGGTAAAATATTAGCTTCTTGTATCGATAACTTGTCACTTGCCGTTTTGAAACGATGTCCAATCCGAGAACAAACCGGAGGGAAACTGTGAAACAAGACTTTGTGTCCAATTGAAGAATAAATTCAACTAGGACTTATCCTTTTACTGTAGGAAAAACTGAAACAACCATCTTCCACAAGAGAGGAGTCTAGTGGGGAATTTTTGAAACAAGAGAGATGTAAACTTATCTGCCTAAGGTGACACTCTAATTGGAGAGAACAACATGCCCATCCCGACTCTATATTGTAGACACAGACAAGACAAAAGAGACAGAAATATGTATATGATGTAACAATGTATGAATGATATAAATGTTTGTGGCACATGTATGAATGTATGTTGTGAGTATTTGCTGACAAAACAGACAGGACGAACGAGACTGAAGAGAAGCCAACGTCGCGGTACAACTCAGAGTATCTTAACCAGGTGTATATATGTTGTTGTAGATGAAGCAAGATAACCTCTTCTTGAAGAAGGAACAATTTCTCTGGAAAATGATCGTTTTAACCGAACAATCTGTATTCAAACTTGATTGTATTCAAAACAACCTTGATCAACTGTCATCGGGGATGTACCCTGTTCTTGAGCTGAAAACCCCATATCAGTCAATAACATGAATCAAAACTCTATTGAAGGTAGAATAAATGTATGGACCTCACTGAGGATGTGTCCATTTCTAGGGAAAAACCCATATCAATCAAAATTGAATCCAAATTCTGCTGGAGATACCAGACCTAAGTCCTCACTGGTGTATAGGAAACTTCCTTGAGATAACTGTTGATACCTTTTCAGAGAAAACATGTTTGTTGTTGACGAAAAACATGAGAGAATGGAGACCACTTGTCCCTTGCTTTGGATTCATCTTTGTATCTATTGATTGTAACAACGTGCACTGAGAGTGGACACTCTTCATTATCCATGGTATTTGACAACCAAGATTCTGCCATATATCATAACACGTAACCTTTCAGGAAGATATGATCTTGACATAATATGCCCCAAGTGTTTGAAACCTTGAAGGGTATGCCCCTGACCAACTGATGTTTGTAACATAATAAAACCTTGAACATTGTCAACCTTGATAATCAGAATATTCAACTTGATTGCCCCTGATTGGAAGAATCCACAGATAACTTGCCCCAAGTTAGGAGCATCTCAAATCAGCATTGCCTTTGATCAAACCATAGCTCAAACTTCATTGATGTCAAGAATTAATTTGCAAGTGAAATTATTTATTTTGAAAAGTATTTTTGATAAAATGCATATGTTGGTTTTTGAAATTCGATATTTTTGTATAAACTTGTTGAGCATGCCTTCATAGTTAACCTAGCTTCAATTAGGTCTTTTGAGTATTATAGTATACGAAAATTCATGTAAATCAAGCCAAAAAGTGATATAGATTTGTGTTATCAAATTCCCCCATACTTGAACATTGCTTGTCCTTAAGCATGAAAAGTAACTTTTTTTATCACAAGTTTGAAACAGGACAACGACAACTCTAATCATATGTGGTTGCCGGCTAGATAGGAAAATCAAGTAATTGATATCAAAACTGTAAGTGCACCAGTTCATTCCCTTGCTTTAATAATTGTCAAAACACATGAAAATAGAGTGGAACATATTTTGGCAACATTAGAAATGTCTTGACAGCGAAAAACTACTTTTAATCTTTGAAAAATTGATTTTAAGGTTCTTTGTATCGATACATAATTACTTGTATCGATACAAATGTCCTAAACTACTTCAGACTGATTTTGAGCATTTTGTATCGATACATACTGTGTTTGTATCGATACATAATCTGGTGTTCAGGGGCAGAGAGTCACTTGTGTATCGAATCATGCTTGCATGTATCGATACACACCTAAAAAACACCAGAAAAAGCATTGTGTATCGAATCATGCTTGCATGCTTCGATACATATCAGTCAGGTTTTCAAGAAACTGATATATGTATCGATACATACTCGTGTTTGTATCGATACATAGGTCAAATATTTCAAATTTGAACGCTGGTCAAGGTGTTTGTATCGATACATACCATCATATGTATCGATACATGTCTGTTCTGTTTTGCCTAAATTTGCTCAATTCTATTTTCTCTATAAATAGCAATATGAGTTTTTGTTGTAGGTGTGAGAAAAGAAAGAGAAAAGTGGGAAAAAGGAGAAACAAGAGGACAAAGAAAAAGAGAAGGAAAAGAAGTCCAATACTCTAAAGACTTCAAGTTCCAAGACTAAAGGTAAAGAGCAATAGGAAAGAAGCTTAAGTGATGAAGAGTGGGAAGACCATGAAATGAAATTATTTGTTCGAAGATTTTACAAGTATGCAAAGGCACATGGTATAAAGTTTTCGAAGGAAAATGGTCCCAAGTCACGAAAGCAATCAAGGGATGATATAGAGAATGAGAAGAGCAAGCCTAGTAGAAAGTGTTATGAATGTGGCAAATCCGATCATTTAAAACCGGAATGTCCATTCTATAACAAAATAAAGGGAAAGTCCTCCGAGAAAAATCACAAGGGTAAAAGAGCTTATGTTGCTTGGGATAGTTCAAGTGAAGAAGGATCTAGGTCCAATAGCTTAAGTGAAGAGGAGGAAGAACGCGCTCATGTCGTACTCATGAATGGTTCACCTTGTAAAGGCAAGAAACATCACAAACGTCAAATAAGTGATTCTAGCTCTATCTCTAATGATAATCCCTCATATGATGAACTTCAAAACGCTTTTGAAAAACTATATGGTGAAGCCACTAATGCATTTAAGAAATTGGCTAAAAGGAAGAAAGTGATTTCTCTCTTAGAGTCACAAATTACAACATTACAAGATGAATTAGAGGCATTAAAACTTACCATGGTTAATTCAAAAGATGATTTTGATAATTCATCAAAGCATGAATGTGATTCTTGTTATATTTGGCAAGGAGAAGTGAAAAACCTTCAAGCTAAATTAGATAAGACTCATATGTCATCTAGGAATGATTGTGATGCTTGTTGTATTTGGCAAGGAGAGGTGAAAATCCTTCAAGCTAAATTAGACGAAGCCCTTGAACCAAAAGTTACTTTTGTGGATGTGCCAAGGAGTTTTAACAAGCCTAAGATTAGGCCTTCTAAAAATGACAAATTTGTTAAAAAGAAATTGAATCCCAAAAGTAAAATTTTGAGTCACAAGGATCATTCCAATGTTATATGTTATTATTGTTGTACTAAGGGACACACTATTGCAAAGTGTCAAACAAGAAAAGTTTTGATACCAAAAGGCATAATGCAATGGATAACTAAGTACAACAAAGCTTGCACTAACCACATAGGACCCAATGTAGATTGGGGGCCTTTTTCAAGTGTTTAAAGTTTTAAGAAAACGTCTTGAACCATTGACGAGAGACACCAAAAACAATGGCGTTCAAGACATAAAAGGTGTAAAGGGATGAGAAATGATTTAAGAGAAGATTCTTATCTCAACTTTATTCCTTATTCCTTACTTTGCATTTATGTTGTTCTTTTGTATGGTTCTTTGCTCATATACATAGATTCTAGATTTAATATGAAATTTGGTATGATAGTTGTCTAATCCTCCATTTCCAAAAATTTTGCTCAATGATATTGATAAGTGGTTGAGACTCATATGTAAAAATGGGGATTTGACAAAAATCATAACAAATGACATATTAAGCTCATATCATTGTTTGTATATGTTTGTTTATAAGTGATGACACGAAATCATATCGTATTTTTAGCTTAGTTTATGTGAATTTTAGTTGCATTTTCATATGTTTTTATTTCTTTTATCTGTTTTTATGTTGGTATTTGCTTTGTTTTCAGTTTTGTCGAATAAAATAGGCCGAAGTATAGAATTGAGCAAAAAAGGGCAAAAAACGCAGCAAAAAGGGGGGTGCAAAGCACAAATTCGCGCAGCCCACCAAAGGAGCTCAGCAGAAAGTGGCAAATGCCCCCAGCAACCTTGTGGCGGGAGCCACAAAAGTGGTGGCGGGCGCCACCAAGCCCAAGCCCAGCAAAACTGCATTTTGCGCTACGTGGGGAGCAAGCACGCGTCTGATCAATTGCTGTTCCTGATCGTACGGCCAAAGGGATGAGATCAAGTGAAGTCTATCCTTTCCTACTTTTGTGGATCTATGAGGCAAAAATCCCCTATAATTAGAAAGCTCAAATTCAGAATTTTCTACGCCTTTTCTTTTATTCCTTTCAGTCAGTTTTACTTTCCAGTTCAATAAACTGTGACGGTATTTCCACACCGGGAATCCGTTAAAAGTTCTGTTTTCATATTCCTGTCAAGAATATTATTCCGATTAATTCCAACAGCTTTAATTCAAGTTTTCAGCAATTTCTATTTTCAGGTTTTTTATGCGTTATTTTAATTATTTATTTATCATGTCTAATTTAATTTACAGTTTTTATTTATTTGTTTCTTGCTTCATGTCTAGCTAAATTCCTAAATATCGGTATGTAATCTAATTCTCCGAAGGGGATTTAATAATGAATTAGCGCGCGCACATAAACTATTTTTCTGATTCAAATTCCTAATTTAATTCAAAGCTTTTGAACGAGAGTAAAATAAAGCAACTAAGGTTAAAATCAATAGAGCGAGAGTTTGAGGTTTTAACTAGATAGTAGGAATTTGATATTAATTTTTGAACGAGCGAGAGCCACGTTAGAATTAATTAGGACTTATTGATTTTCAAAATATACTTTCGAAACTTAGGTGGTAGAAAAGTGACAGTAAAACTCCTAGTCTAGAAAGTATGGTTTTTATCAACAAAACGAGAGTGTGAGGTTTAAACCTTTAAATTGAGAAAGTCCTTCTGAAATATAAACCCTTTTTCGCGCGCTACTAATTTATTAAATTCTCGATGGTTAATTAAGTTACATACCGATGTCCGTCTTTAATTAATTAATTTAATTTCTTCTAAAATTCTAAACAATTCTAAACATCTATTAGCCTTAGATTTACACCGTAACGATAGAAATACGGTAGGTCGATTATTGGTCCCTGTGGATTCGATATCTTTTAAAACTACACGACGAGACTGTGCACTTGCGGTCATAAAATATTTTTGATACACAAATCGTCGATCAATAAGTATAATATATTGTTGTGCATAAAATGTAAATGCTTTGTCTTGGTACCTTGAATAATTAATGTGAATTTTTGCTTTGATAAGTTTTGGTCACATTCATAATACTTGTACCTTGGTGAATAGATTTGTTTCATACATACATATTTGTATTAGGTCATATAGATTTTTTTACATCTTTTTTTGTTTGTTGTAAATCTATGACTTTAATACCTATCTTAATTGTATGACATTATGGATACTTTTCACGTATGAATAGTTTATGCATGATGGTTTATGTATGTATATGTTTATTTGTCCTCTTATATGTGACTTTGTGTGCATACATACATATATATCTACATATAATTAATCTTGGTACTTTGATACATCTATGTGAATGTTTTATCTTGTATCTATGGTTTAACATGTGTTCTCATGTTATGATATGCTTTGATATGATTTTGCTTACATGCATAGGTATATACCTTGTGATTATATGCTTTTCATACATACATGTTATTTGGAAGTCATAAAAATTATTTTTTTTCAAATTTATAAGTTCATGTGTTTTGAGAAAATTTGAAAATAAGGCATTTTGGATCGATACAAATGAAATTTGTATTGATGCATGTTAGTTATTCTGCAGAATTTCAAAATGAATTGATATGTATCAATACATAGCTCTTTAGTCTGAGACAAACACTGTCTCATGTATCGATACATATGCGAGTTTGTATCGATACATACTGCAGAACGCTTACTTGTATCGATACATACATCAGTTTGTATCGATACATACGCGTGATAACAGTTACTTGTATCAGTTTTCATTCATTCATTCATCAAACATCATATTCTTCCTTTCCAGAACCGAACCATACTCAAAACCCTCATTCACAATTCTCAAATCTCCCTCAAAACTCAACCAAAATTCACAAAACTTGACCCTAAACCACTTCAAATTCATTACCCATTAACATTCACTAGTGCAGAAAAGACTTTTAACATCGGGTAAAATAGACATTTTACATCGGTTGGCCAACCGATGTGTGCAAAGGCGTAATGGTAAGTCAGACACCTTTCACATCGGATGATCACCGGATGTGAAAAGGTATATTTCACATCGGGTTTCAGAATGGACCGAAGGGAAAAGGCTAGGATTGAAATACATCGCGCTAGTTTTCACATCAGTTACAATTATATCCCCGATGTAAAAAGTGTAGTTTTCACATCGGTTGTATTTTTCACCAATGTGAAATATTTATATTCCCCCTTTTTTTTCCTGCTATTTCTTATCCAAATTCTTGCTGTTTCATATCCAAATTCAACATAATATATATTTATATTTATAATTGTAGCAATATTAATCCATACTCTTAAGAAATGAGATCTTCCCGATTGGCTTTGGCGGGGCTGTTGCTGGCTGTTTAGAGGGCCACGTGGCTCACTCTCAGCATTGGAAAGCTTGGAATGCGACACTGTAGCACATCATAGAATTGGTTTGGAGTGCCACGTGGTAGGAAATTTCATTCGCGGAAGACGCTCCAATATTTCATTTACTGTACCATTTTGGATTTATCACTTTACATTAATTGTTGATGAGATGGGTTTTTTGTCTTTTAGCTATTGGTGGTCTCGATGAATTACTTTTGCACAGTCTGGAAAGTACTTTTTCGTTGTGATGGAACACAACACATTAAATATTTTTGGCTTATGTGCTGCTGTTGTAAATTTCCTCTTCTATAAATGGTGGTTTCTCCACACACTTTCTTCACCACACCAATTTTGCTGTCAATTTGTTTACTACACATGGAATTTGATTATTCTTTCTTCTTCTTCATCCTCCTGCATCTTTCTTTACGTATTATTTTTTAAGCTTTTATTTATCAACAATCATTCCATTGTTATTTGATTTAAATTTAAATATGACTTGATTTTCATACTTCATCTTTGATTCATGCAGGTAATGATCCAACAAGTAAGTTTAACCATTATTCATCTTCTTCAATCTTTCTATTTTTATCTTGCTGGTTTTTTCTAAAAGATTATCATAACCCATTTTCCATTTTTGTAGGTGAAGAGGAATGGAAAAGAAACAAATTCAAGAATGATGAAGTTGTGAAAATATAAACAAGCAATGAAAAATACACGGCATCATAATTTTGCTCAATACATTGAATATGTTTAAATGAAGTACTCACAAAATTGTGATCATATTTGTTCAATTATTTTTTATTCTCACCTAGCATCATTCAAATGCAACACAATAACAAAAGACTAAATTGCAATGAGCTGCTATTCACATGGAGTTTGGCAGACTACATGCGATAAAGGGACAAATGACAAATGACTAAATTACACAGGTATTCGCATCAAACCACACAACAAATCCTTAACAAAATGATTATCCAATCTAATATATTACATCTTCCAAAGCCAAATGACTCATGATCCAGCAAACAACATACACAATACTAACAAATTGTAAAACATTTGAAGATTTTTATTTTATTGGAAAATAAGAAAATAAATTTTCTTATTTAGGGATTGACATCATACTTCAACAAGTTATTATATGAGTAAAATTGTCATGGTGATAAATTTGCCACAACCAAATGCAACATAAAAATGTTACCTTAGAAAAGTGAATATCATCAATAAAAGAATCAAGAAAAAGTTAAAAACTATACCGCAAAGTTCATATTCCGGATTCCATTTTCTCTATTCAACAATTTTTTCTTTTTTCTTTTATTGTTTTCATAACTTCACCATTCATTGTTTGAGGTTGAAAACAAAAAACATTGTTAGCACATTCTGTTTTTGATAACTACTTTTGAGAAGGAAAAAAAATTATTTATCAAACAAAAGTTACTATAATGTTAAAAGGATAATAAAATTGTACCAATAGATAAGAAGTTGTGTTCATCACAAGCAAAAAAGATCAAGTATATAAAAAAAGATTTTTACGGTACTAATTAAAATTTCTAAACTTTCCTTTACTTTTAATGGCTTCCAATTTCTAAAATAATTCTTAGTCGTATTAACTACTACAAGTATATAAAATTCTTACTTTTAATGTCAAACTAAAAAAGTAAGCATTTTTTGTTTATTTTTTTACTTCTAATAGATTCAGAAAATTCTTTCATTTGTTAGATTCATTTTTTTTAAATTATACACGCAGTATTCTTACAATTAGTTCACATATCCAGAAAGTGTTAGATTGAAATTAACAAATTAAAAAACACATTGTTAACAAAAAAAACAGAAAACTTACAAATAGTTTATGAAAAAATATATATATCGGAAAATATTAGATCTAACTTTAAATTTTTTGTTGTTGTTGCATGTGTCACGGAAGTGGAGAAGAAGAAAAAGGCGGAGTGGCTGGTTCACAGGATCATAAAATAAACAGGTTCAACAAAGAACTTACATGAAGAATATTACAGATCTGGTGTTAAACTCCATTGATGAACCAAAAATAGTGTTTTTCTTCCGGCAGAGGTCAGATATAAAATGTAATGTTCGGAAAACTAAATTGATGGAGAGCAAGCAAAACGATGAGGGGAAGAGATAAGTGGTAGTTGTATGGTCATTAGAGGCGGATGGTGGTGGGGCACGGCCAAAATTAATGGTCGGCTAGGGTTCGAAATCGTAAGAATTGAAATAAGAGAAAAATGAGAAAAAACAATATCAGCAAGAAAAATAGTTGTGCGGCACAAACAAGAAACAGCACATTCATGGTTAAATAAATTAGGGTTTTGTTTTAGAAAGGTATTGGGCCTAACTTTGTTATTACAGGGATTGGGCCTAACTTCTCTTATTTTCTATTCTCTTGGTTTAAAGAAATAGAAAATATTTTAATTTTATAATGATGTCTATATTTTTCAACACATACTGTACTTTTTTTCGTTAAAAATATACATGTTGTTTATTTTATATATTTTATTTACAAAAATTCATTAAAAAGAATGTATATTTATTATCTGATTCAATAGGTTAAATAACAATTGAACTGATCCAACCAACTGAACTATAAATCAAAGGTCACATATATTTAACGTTATGTTTAATTTTTAAAATATTGTATAAAACACTAAAACATATTTCGTTTATTGACTTGAATCCAAATTTTAATTTAGTTTATTTTTTTGGTACTAAACCCCATGGATGAATTAGAAGTTGACCAAAAATAGTGTTTTCTGCAGCAGATCTGATGAAAACTTCACGATGTTTAAAAGTTAAGAAAAGAGAGGAATGGATTAGTAGTGGTAGTGCCACCATTTAAGGCCAAAAGGTGTGGCACGACACAAATGGTGGGTGCCTAGGGTTTATTTCAAAGAAAAGAGAAATGGGAGAAAAGAATACGCGAACTCCAAATATTATTAAATAAATTATATAGATTACAAATTAAACTTTAATTTAATTAATTTTTAAATTAATTATTTTACCACAAACATGAGAATTTTATCCAGAAAAAAAATTCATAATTAATATGATTTTATATTTTTTTTGTGGTTAAAAATTCATAATTAATTAATGTTTTGTTAAAAAATTCCAATTCTTTCGTAATGAGATTTTCATAATATTTTACAAATTTCTGCATAATTTTATTAAAAAAGTACAAATGCTAAACATGAGTTGAATTAAAAATTGGGACTAAAAGTGGTGATTGAAAATTTTACAGAGACTAATAGTCGAAGAAAAATTTTAAAGGGACTAAAAACAAAATTTGATATATTTATAGGGACCAAAAACATATTTAACCCAATAACCTTTTTTTTTTGTCTCTTGACTAATTTTTTGATTTCATTTTGGTCCTTTAAATAATAAAAGTTATATTTGAATTTTTTTACTAAAAATTTCTTTTGTTTTATTCTTCGTGTTTTTATCTAATTTTTTCAAAAAAATACCGAGTTTCAGTTGATTAACAAAAAAAATAATAGAAAAAAGTAGATGAATAAAATAACTTTTTAAATGAATCACAACTTATTTTTACTTTTCCATTTTTCCTCATCTTTCATTCTTCTTCATCTTATTCCATCTTTTTTTTTTTTATTTATAAAATTTAGAAGGAAAAAAAATCCAAATTTATAAAATTTCTATTTATTTCAAAATTTGAAATCTTCAACGGTATCATTATCAGTAACATTAGCGGTCATTTAATAAAATTTACTCTATAATACTTTATCTTTATTCATAATTTAATTTTTATTATATATTGAATTAGTATTCGTTTGAGAACTTTATTACTCTTACACAATTATCAATTAGTAATTATATTTTGGAAAAAAAAATATTTTTTAATTTTAATTTAAATAAAAGAAATGTACAATTTTAGTATCCTCATAATACACTAAGAAATATCTTAAGAACGCATATTAACTTTATGAATATGATAAGACCCTATTCTATTGTAAATATGTGATATAGAGTTCTATTTGTAATTCGTATTGAAAAAATCCGGTTAGAGTGAAAAAACCAGAAAATGATATGTTTAAAATATCCTCCTTATATAGGTATAGATGTATAGATAATATTAAAAAATCATAGAAGTTAAAATTTCAAAAAATAGCCGTTAAGAGTATTTTAGGTATTGTAAAAAAGGCTATAGCAAAACACAATGTTTTCCCTTTATTATATGTATGTATAGATATCAATTGTTTTCTTTTAAGCTTAAATATTTGTTTTTTCGGGAACAACTTAAATATTTTTTTGGTTCACATAAAATGAGACTCATGAGCTTTTTTTATCCGAGAGATTTATAAGCTTACCCCTTTTTTAATTTTAATAGTACTTTTAATCATCAAATGAATTTTTTTAATTCAATTTTATTTTTAGTCCCTGTTAAAATAAAATTTGTTTAATAAACCTTAAATTAAATTTGTGAATAAATTTTATGCAAATATGTTATCCCTTTATTTAGTCAAAAAAAAAATGTTATCCCTTTATAAAATGTCTATAGAGACATATATTTTTATGATACATATATGAAATGACAAAATCGTTATAAAATCACACACACAAAGTTGAGAGACCGAAGATCAAACCCTATAGAGACGTATTTCTACTTAAATAGTAATAAAATGTCTATTTATTTGTAATTTCTACGAATACATATACCTATGTGTGTGAATACCTTTTTTTTATTTACGAATAACTTCTATATTAACTCTTATTTTTATTGTAGGAAATTTTTTACTACTTCCGCGTTTAAATTTATCACACAAATTTGAGTTATCAAAGTAATCACTTTTAATGATAATTATTACTAGATTGTTTTTTTATTTATTAGACCGACTAATTTGATTTGTGGTGTGTTCTAAAATCAAGTGATTTTAGTCTCCTCCCAAAAGTAGTTGCAGAGATCAAACTGTAATCATCTCTATCATTTGATCACCAGTTGACCAACTAATGATTCAATACAATTTTACAATTCAAGTAAATTAATATTAATGGTCATATACATGTCATTAAAGTTAATATTTATAATTTCAACACCTGCTCTAAAACCTTTAAAAATAAAAATAACTCTGAAACATAAATTGAAGATATGTCTTAAGATATAAAAGTGTCACTTCTACGCAAAGTTTCCCAACTTACCACCTCAATATGATATACAAAGAAAAGATCTTCAGTTATGAGGTGAAAAATTTTAATTACGGGAAGAAAATTTTTATGATGTAACTTTTCTCTCTATGTAATATAATTTTATTGCTTAATATAATGTTTCAAAATGTCATTTATATGTGTAGTGAAAATCAATAAAACCATTTTCATTGATTTATAGTTAATTTTATCCTATAACAGACACGTTTATTGTCCAAACAACAAATACTTTTTAAAAAATGTACATCTCTGCAACTGGGGGTGTGAAGTGTGGGAACGGTAGAAAAATGCTTGATTCGCAATATAAAGTGCAAACATTTATTTGCTGTCTAGGTAGAGAACATGGTTTTTATGTCATTCCCGTGGGTGGGCATGAAGTGTGGGGACGGTGGAAAAATTCTTGATTCACAATAAAAGTTGCGAACATTGATTCGCTGTCATGGTTGCGAACATAATTCTATGTCATTCCCGAGGGGGTGAGAAACGATGGGGCTTGCTCGAATATAATTTTCATAAATAATAGTGTGAATTTGATTAAAACATCCAACATTAATCGGTCAATCCATTGAGTTTTAGATCATTGACCTAAACAACAATCTTATTAATTCATTTAACTGTATGGATGGCAAAAACACCCAAACTCGCGGGCCCCGCCCGAAACCGAACCCGAGTCAACGGGTAAAACCCGAGTTGACTGGGTTTGGGTTCGGGTGACACCCGATATTTCGGGTTCGGGTTTGGATAGTGTCAAACTCACACCCGAAACCCGATACCACACCCGTTATATATTAAATTATATAATTATCTCTTTTAAATTAGCATATTATAGACTATTTTAACATTGTAGACTATTTTTCATCCTTATTTTAATGTGAAAATAATTTAACCATATTGTAGACCGTAATTTTGTTGAATTTTCCATACTTTTTTTTACTTTTGTTAATATAATTTCGGGTTCGGGCTCGGGTGGGAAAAACCCGAACCCAACGGGTTTGGGTACTATTTTGTCACCCGAAACTCTCTTTGGGTTCGGGTTCGGGTTTACCCGATATTTCGGGTTCGGGTTTGGGTAGTGTCAAACCCGCGCCCGATCCTACCCGTTGCCATCCCTATTTAACTGGTTTAATTTTCAACTACAACTTAACCGAACCGTGCGTTACGCACGGGCTGGAGATGATGAAAATGAATGTTCTTTTGGTCAAATGAGGTATAGGTCTCCGGTTGGTTTGGAGAAGAAATCGGCGGCGTATAAGAGAGAGGGAGAGGAAGAGCGTAGAAGCAAATAGAAGTTAGGGTTAAAGAAAGAGTAGCATCATTTGTGGGTTAATAAAAACTATTGGGCTCGGCTCAACATTGGTGAATACAAGATGGTGTATATTTAAAACCGTGGTGTGAAAAAAAAAATCCTTAATAATAATTATAATAAAAATTCAAACCTACAATTTATGTCACTTAATTTTCAAACTATCTACACCAAAAATATATCTCCAAAATTTATTAAAAATAATAAAATTATTTCAATATTAATAATTATTGTTGAACTTAAATTGGTTTTTAAATCTTAAATTCATCTTATTCACGTTGACGTTCGATTAGGTTTTAATTATCTTTGTATTTACAATTAAATATTTTTGATCCATTATCTTTTTTTAATGTGATTTTCAAGCTTTAAATCTATAGTTTTATGATCTTATAACATAACTTGGAAAGGAAATAATAAATTTGAAGTTTGAAATTTATAAATTCTATCATTTGATTAATGGTTGGATATGTTCATGTAAAAATATATTGAATAAAAAAATTATGTGTAAAATTCAATTCTATAATCAGAAGCTAGAAGGTAGAAATTCTAGCTTCAAATTGAATCAATTTTAAAGACAAAATCTATTATACTTTTGAGAAGTAAAACAAATCAAAATCACAATTCTATAATTAAAACCAAACATCTACTTAATGAATTTGTTGAATTTAATTATCCTAGGAAAAATTGAATATATAAAATAGTAGAGAAATATGTGCAACTAAATAGATATAATTTTTTTTGTATATATATTTTTATGAGATTCGAACTCCAACCTGACTCAACATTTAAATTATGATGTTCCTACAAACTCAGCAAAATCCACTGGTCTAACATAATTTTTTCTAATGTACACATTTTTTTTTAACAAAACCATGATTTAAATTTTGGTGGGAGCCTTTATCTTTTCTAAGTTTGATTTTTTTTTTGGTAATCCTTTATAAGTTTAGTCGTTACTTAATTTTAATGAAAAAAAAATTTCCTTGCAATTTGTTTTTTTTAATTTTAGTTTTGTTAAAATTAAATTTGTTTAACTAATTTTAAACTCTTAAATTTTTGTATACATGTTTGTCACTTTATAAAATATTCATTTATCAAAATTTATAATTTTTAATATAAAATTTCTATCATAATACACTAACAAATATCATTTACGGGGAGAAGATCTTAAATTACACAGAGAAAATTTTCAGAACAAGGGAAAAATATTTTAATGATTCTATGTAATCATGTTCAACAATTTTAATAGATTAATAAATTTATTGGTAAATTTATGAGTAAGAAGGAGATGTTGAAAAGATGAAGTATTAAATTTTTTTGTATAAAATATATACTTGATGAGCTGATATTTTGATTTTTACTTGATGGTTTTGTTTGGTCTAGGTGTAATGTTATCTTATTATCTTATTTCTATCCTTTAAGTAGTCTTTGTTCAAAAAAAAACCTATAAGTATATATTGTGTAACATTGTACCTTTCATATATTACAAAAGGTTTTATTTTAGGAGTATGTTTTTAAATATAACTCTCTTATATTGTATTATAAATGAAAATTGTTATAAATTTATCTTAGTAGAAAACAACATTAAACCATCCAACTTTAGTTGGTCAACTTGCGATTGATGTTTACAATTGATAGATAAAGATCTGTTATTGTCTTTGTGACTGAATTCCGAACAAGTTTGAACCGTACAACGTACGAGCACCAACACTATATGTTATCGTCTTTGTAACTTAATTTCGAACAAAATAAAATTATTGAACCGTGCAAAATTATTGCAAAAAAATAATTGTATTATTGTGGGGAGGAAATTGAAAGCCACGTGCATACGCACGGGCAACACACTAGTGAAGTTACAAATCATCATTGTCATAATACTAATCCAACATACGATCCATAATAAGCACGAACATACAACAAAGTCGGCCAAAATATCAATTAGCTAAAGTTGCAATGTTACAAAAAAAAGTATCCAACAACTAAATAAGTTAAAATAAGCAAAAGTAACATATAGCCAAAGTAGCAATATCTAAAACCATATATAGTAGCTTTGTAGCAAACGCCATAATACCAATCTAAAATCTAATGCCAGCGTCCAAACAAAACATGCAACCTCACAAAAGTTTGTCCTGCAACATATTAATTAATGTCAATTACATGTCCATTCCATCGATAAAACATAAACATTCTAGTTTAGACAACAATTTTTATAATAATTCCAACAACACAAAAATACTACGAAACTACAAGGGAAAGCATTACTTAGTATTTCCTGCATGCCAACTCCTTTATAACATCCCCAAGAGTCTTTTCATTTTGAACATTCTGAACCCAGTTTGCATTTAAAGTTTTTGCAATGGATGGCATATGTTAACCAACTCATGTGTGACACATCACTATGATATCGTTAATGATGATGCCGCATCATAAAAAATGTGAGGGGATCATAACAATCCCAAAGTTCTAAAATATAGACTCTAAAAAATACGGTTTTAGAATTAAGTAGACTAAACAAATGCACACTTTTCTCTCAACAATTTTAAATTCAATAACCTTAGATAAAACTTTTTAAGTCTTACACCATGATGATGTTTAGAGAAAGAAAAAACATAAAAAAAAACAAACTAAATAATATTGCTGAAAAAGATTGCTTACGTTGCCAAGCAATCAAATTAAAATGAACTAAACATAAGAAACAAAGTCATCTAGGTTTTATACTTCCAAGAAAATAAACTGCAAAAAACAAACGTGGCCTCCTAAAAAGGACAATTCACTTGAGAGGAATGAACCTGGAGGAGTGAGTAGCACCAATACCAGGTCTACCATGCTTAACAGGCTTGTATGAAATTGAGGACTCCGCAAGGTAATGACCAATCATCTCTGGTTTAATTTCAACCTGGTTAAATGTCTGCCCATTGTACACTCTAATAACGCTCCCAATCATCTCAGGAACAATAATCATGTTACGAAGATGGGTCCTAACAGGTTCTGGCTTCTCACCAAATGGTGCCTCCATTTTCTATAATCAACACAATTAAAAAATAAACCACCAGAATTTATTTACACACATCAAACAGAACATGTCTAAACCATCTATCAGGATTAAAAAGAAATTGTATCTTAGAGTATTTGCTACATCAAGATAAATATAAAATCTTTGAAATAACGGTGTCATACCTATGAAGCGCCGACACTAAACAGAACATGTGTGTTCCGACACAACACCGACACTTACATTTACATTGAAATGTATCATTTTCTCAAAAAACATTATTCGTGTCGAGAGTAAATATAGTCACTTTGAAGCCAGGAAATATAGTCACTTTTAAGTATGAAACCTTACTGCACTTTAACACTAGCAAGCTAATTTGTCACACCAAATAACACTACTTATGAACATCATAATAAAACTATAATTGCACCACAATTACCTTGTTTTATGGACATTCGAGATAATTTTGGCATTGTCTCACAGAGAACGAAGAGATAGAACTGCACCATTAACCTGGAGTAAAACCATGACGTAAGAAAACTAATTTGTACAAGGACCCAACATGTAATGTGTTTGAACTACAAAGGTTTAAGCTGAAAAATAAAATTAATAGATATAAATAAATGTTAGACAAAGTAAATAACAAGTTAGGCTTTCAACATGTGACACCCATTGCAATATTTCACATTGGCAACAAGACAATGTCAACTTCAAAGTTTACATTGAGTGTACAAAACTAAATTTACTGGAAATCACATTCATTGTACAAAGGTCATGTTTCCCACAAAAGTTTACACAAAATCACTATGTGCATTCAGGTCATGTTAGACTATATTGCGATCAGTTAGAGGGGGGTGAATAAGTGACTCTTTCTATACAACGAGGTTTTAAAAAATATTTCGAGTACGCGGAAGGCTACCGGATCGATAGTCTACTTTGCGCCATTCGATTAAAGGAAATGTAGTATAAGCCTTAAAACAATTAGCGACAAATTGAATTTAAGTTTATGTTTTGTAATCAAATTTCTAACACAAACAAAATCAACAAGTTTCAACTATCACGTTACACAATCACAAATTCAAGTTTCAAATCAATTGAATTACGATGAACACTTACGATCACGAATTCAATTGATCCAATTAATCAACAATACGAAAAGTAAAAGTGTAGGGATAGAAAGACACAACCAGATGATTAGGGAGTTCCCTTGGCTTTCACGTCCTCCTCGCTTCGGGCCAGGTACGTCTCCCCCCAAATCGTCAAAAGGACGATTTGAGCAATTTATTGAAAAACGCTTTGATAGTGCACAATTTACAAAGACTCGAATAACCCTATTCAATCTAATGCAAATTGAGCCAAGTAATCTCAACAACTCTAGAAGCTTCAACCTCTGATTCCAACGTCCCAATCTTGCGCCGTCTTCCTACCAAAAACCTTCGCACCGAACGTCCAGCTGATTCCTTCGCTTCCTCGATGTTGAACCTTCAAGATATCGCACAATCTTGAAACCCTTGATGAAAATCCAAACCTCCAACACAACTCAACTCGATCGCAATTCTGATTCACCGCGAATTGCACCGAACGTTATCCACCGAATCAACTACGAACCTTCGATTGATGCCATACTCAATCTCAAATTTGAAGTGATTTGATAAAAGATGAAGAACTTGTAATGAATAAGTCTTTGATCCAAAATTTCTCTTAAACCTTGATCAAATGTGTTTTTCAGATGGATTCTCACACTTAGAACAAACACTTACATTGCTATTTATAGTAAAAATAGAATTGAGCAAATTTAGGGAAAACAGAACAGACATGTATCGATACATATGATGGTATGTATCGATACAAACACCTTGACCAGCGTTCAAATTTGAAATATTTGACCTATGTATCGATACAAACACGAGTATGTATCGATACATATATCAGTTTCTTGAAAACCTGACTGATATGTATCGAAGCATGCAAGCATGATTCGATACACAATGCTTTCTCTGGTGTTTTGAGAGAGTTAGGTGTGTACCGATACATGCAAGCATGATTCGATACACAAGTGATTCTCTGCCCCTGAACATCAGTTTTTGTATCGATACAAATGAAGTGTGTATCGATACAAAATGCTCAAAATCAGTCTGAAGTAGTTTTCAGGACATTTGTATCGATACAAGCATATATGTATCGATACAAAGAACCTTAAAATCAATTTTTCAAAGATTAAAAATAGTTTTTCGCTGTCAAGTTGTTTCTAATGTTGCCAAAATATGTTTTACACTATTTTCATGGGTTTTGACAATTATTAAAACATGGGAGTGAACTTTCTATGGTACAAAAGGTAGGTTTGAAATTTATTTTATGGTACAAAAGGTAGGTTTGAAATTTATTTTAAACCCTTTGTCACATAGTTTGGCGACACTTAACAAGTTGTGTTTAAGGTTATCCACAAGTACAACATTGGATATGGTTATAGTAGATGGGTTACCGATTGTACCTACACCAAGTATAGTACCCTTGTTGTTGTCTCCATAGGTGACGTAGCCTTTCTCCTTTGCTTTAAACTCAATGAATAGCGAGGCATCACCCGTCGTTTGCCTTGAACATCCGCTATCTAGAAACCATCTCCTTTCTAGATTTCCAAGGCACATTTCCTACAACAATTAAACATAAGAGGGAGGTACCCAATTCTCATTGGGTCCTAAATGGTGAGGTAAACAGGTTATGTTGAGTTTTGGCATCCATTGCAATATGCCTTTTGGTACCAACATTTTTCTAGCTTTACATTTTGCAATGGTATGACCTTCACTACAACAATAGTGACAAATGATATGTGAGTTACCCTTCTTTTGATCCTTTTTAGTATGTTTAGAAACTTTGTTTTTGACTTTCAAAGAGTTATCAAAATGTTTTGGATCAACTTCATGGTATACTCTTGGTTTTGGTGGATTTTCCACTTTGTCTTTGAGAATTTTGATATTTTTTGACAAAGTGATGCATCCATCACAACCAACTATATCATTATCCTCATGATTTGCACTTGATCTTTCTAATAGTGATGTTTTGAAAGCTTTCAACTCTGCTTCGGTTTCGGAAACTTTCTTTTAAAAAACTTTGTTAACTTTTATGATTTCTTTTAATCGTTTGAAAGCTTTCCTAGTTTCACTACATAGATCTTCAAATGCACTTTGCAAATCATGGTATTCTAATAAAGTATATGAGCTAGAGGGATTTTGGTTTACCTTTTTAGGAGCTTTTTCTTTCTTTTTGTGATGTCGAGTAGTGAAGCATACATTGGCCATCTCGTTTTCATCACTTGAGCTAGAGTTAGATGAAGAGTGAGATGAAGAGCTACCACTCTCCCATGCAACATAGGCTTTCTTTCCTTTGCCTTTGCTCTTTCCCTTGAATGATGGAGACTCCTTTTCTTTCCTCTTGAGCTTGGGACAATCCGGCTTGAAGTGACCAACTTGGCCGCACTCATAGCATATTCCCTTTTTGGAGTTCCTAGTACCTTCATTCTTCCGGTAACCACTATCTTTCCGATACTTCTTCAAGTTGTCATCGGAATGCCTTATCCCTTTCTTTCTCACATAACGGTTATAGCGTTGAACGAAGAGCCCCATTTCCTCATCATCGGAATCCTCTTCGCTTGAGCTACTTTCCACTTGCTCTTTACCTTTGGACTTGGAACTTGAAGTCTTTAGAGCAATGGACTTCTTCTCCTTCTCTTTTTCTTTATCACCATGTTTATCCTTTTTCCCGCTTTTCTCTTTCTTTTCTAGAACACTTAGCACGTGCTTATGTTCCTTAAGCTTGCCAAATAAAACGGTGAGGCTTAGTTGACTAAGATCATTCGCTTCTTGTATCGCGGTGACCTTTGGTTGCCAAGACCTAGTTAAACACCTCAAAATTTTATTAGTAGCATCTTGATTTGTGATTGGTCTACCGAGACCTTGTAACTTGTTGATAATTTTCACAAATCGTTGTTGCATACTTTCAATGGTTTCACCATCAATCATATGAAACAATTCAAACTCTTGGTTTAATGTGTTTATCTTAGAAATTTTGACTTCATTGGTACCCTCAAAGTGGGTGACCAATGTGTCCCACATATCCTTAGCTTTAGTACAATGCGAAACATGATAGAATTGCTCAATCCCTAAGGATGAGATTAAAATGTTTTGAGCTTTCGCATCGTAATTGACCTTCTTTTTGTCGTCAACCGTCCATTGTGCCATAGGCGTATTAGTGACGACACCATTGTTATCGGTCGTGGTTGGAACAAACCGACCGTTTTCAATGGCATCCCACACATCACCATCAAAAGAATTGATGTGAATGCACATACTACTTTTCCAATAATCGAAATGGTCTTTATTGAATATAGGAGCCCTATTGTACGCCCCTTTGGGTGCAAACGCCATGTCTTCTAATAATAGGCACAAATTACTCGATTTAATCGTTTAAAATCAAACCAGGCTCTGATACCACTTGTTAGACTATATAAGCTTCAACCTCTGATTCCAACGTCCCAATCTTGCGCCGTCTTCGTACCAAAAACCTTCGCATCAAACGTCCAGCTGATTCCTTCGCTTCCTCGATGTTGAACCTTCAAGATATCGCACAATCTTGAAACCCTTGATGAAAATCCAAACCTCCAACACAACTCAACTCGATCGCAATTCTGATTCACCGCGAATTGCACCAAACGTTATCCACTGAAATCTGATCCCATACTCAATCTCAAATTTGAAGTGATTTGGTAGAAGATGAAGAACTTGTGTTGAATAAGTCTTTGATCCAAAATTTCTCTTAAACCTTGATCAAATGTGTTTTTCAGATGGATTCTCACACTTACAACAAACACTCACATTGCTATTTATAGTGAAAATGGAATTGAGCCAATTTAGGCAAAACAGAACAAACATGTATCAATACATATGATGGTATGTATCGATACAAACACCTTGACCAGTGTTCAAATTTGAAATATTTGACCTATGTATCGATACAAACACGAGTATGTATCGATACATATATAAGTTTCTTGAAAACCTGACTGATATGTATCGAAGCATGCAAGCATGATTTGATACACAATGCTTTCTCTGGTGTTTTGAGAGAGTTAGGTGTGTATCGATACATGCAAGCATGATTCGATACACAAGTGATTCTCTGCCCCTGAACACCAGTTTTTGTATCGATACAAATGAAGTGTGTATCGATACAAAATGCTCAAAATCAGTCTGAAGTAGTTTCAGGACATTTGTATCGATACAAGCATATATGTATCGATACAAAGAACCTTAAAATCAATTTTTCAAAGATTAAAAATAGTTTTTTGCTGTCAAGTTGTTTCTAATGTTGCCAAAATATGTTTTACACTATTTTCATGGGTTTTGACAATTATTAAAACATGGGAGTGAACTTTCTATGGTACAAAAGGTAGGTTTGAAATTTATTTTATGGTACAAAAGGTAGGTTTGAAATTTATTTTAAACCCTTTGTCACATAGTTTGGCGACACTTAACAAGTTGTGTTTAAGGTTATCCACAAGTACAACATTGGATATGGTTATAGTAGATGGGTTACCGATTGTACCTACACCAAGTATAGTACCCTTGTTGTTGTCTCCATAGGTGACGTAGCCTTTCTCCTTTGCTTTAAACTCAATGAATAGCGAGGCATCACCCGTCGTTTGCCTTGAACATCCGCTATCTAGAAACCATCTCCTTTCTAGATTTCCAAGGCACATTTCCTACAACAATTAAACATAAGAGGGAGGTACCCAATTCTCATTGGGTCCTAAATGGTGAGGTAAACATGTTATGTTGAGTTTTGGCATCCATTGCAATATGCCTTTTGGTACCAACATTTTTCTAGCTTTACATTTTGCAATGGTATGACCTTCACTACAACAATAGTGACAAATGATATGTGAGTTACCCTTCTTTTGATCCTTTTTAGTATGTTTAGAAACTTTGTTTTTGACTTTCAAAGAGTTATCAAAATGTTTTGGATCAACTTCATGGTATACTCTTGGTTTTGGTGGATTTTCCACTTTGTCTTTGAGAATTTTGATATTTTTTGACAAAGTGATGCATCCATCACAACCAACTATATCATTATCCTCATGATTTGCACTTGATCTTTCTAATAGTGATGTTTTGAAAGCTTTCAACTCTGCTTCGGTTTCGGAAACTTTCTTTTAAAAAACTTTGTTAACTTTTATGATTTCTTTTAATCGTTTGAAAGCTTTCCTAGTTTCACTACATAGATCTTCAAATGCACTTTGCAAATCATGGTATTCTAATAAAGTATATGAGCTAGAGGGATTTTGGTTTACCTTTTTAGGAGCTTTTTCTTTCTTTTTGTGATGTCGAGTAGTGAAGCATACATTGGCCATCTCGTTTTCATCACTTGAGCTAGAGCTAGATGAAGAGTGAGATGAAGAGCTACCACTCTCCCATGCAACATAGGCTTTCTTTCCTTTGCCTTTGCTCTTTCCCTTGAATGATGGAGACTCCTTTTCTTTCCTCTTGAGCTTGGGACAATCCGGCTTGAAGTGACCAACTTGGCCGCACTCATAGCATATTCCCTTTTTGGAGTTCCTAGTACCTTCATTCTTCCGGTAACCACTATCTTTCCGATACTTGTTCAAGTTGTCATCGGAATGCCTTATCCCATTCTTTCTCACATAACGTTTATGGCGTCGAACGAAGAGCCCCATTTCCTTATCATCGGAATCCTCTTCGCTTGAGCTACTTTCCACTTGCTCTTTACCTTTGGACTTGGAACTTGAAGTCTTTAGAGCAATGGACTTCTTCTCCTTCTCTCTTTCTTTATCACCATGTTTATCCTTTTTCCCGCTTTTCTCTTTCTTTTCTAGAACACTTAGCACGTGCTCATGTTCCTTAAGCTTGCCAAATAAAACGGTGAGGCTTAGTTGAGTAAGATCATTCGCTTCTTGTATCGCGGTGACCTTTGGTTGCCAAGACCTAGTTAAACACCTCAAAATTTTATTAGTAGCATCTTGATTTGTGATTGGTCTACCGAGACCTTGTAACTTGTTGATAATTTTCACAAATTGTTGTTGCATACTTTCAATGGTTTCACCATCAATCATATGAAACAATTCAAACTCTTGGTTTAATGTGTTTATCTTAGAAATTTTGACTTCATTGGTACCCTCAAAGTGGGTGACCAATGTGTCCCACATATCCTTAGCTTTAGTACAATGCGAAACATGATAGAATTGCTCAATCCCTAAGGATGAGATTAAAATGTTTTGAGCTTTCGCATCGTAATTGACCTTCTTTTTGTCGTCAACCATCCATTGTGCCATAGGCGTATTAGTGACGACACCATTGTTATCGGTCGTGGTTGGAACAAAGCGACCGTTTTCAATGGCATCCCACACATCACCATCAAAAGAATTGATGTGAATGCACATACTACTTTTCCAATAATCGAAATGGTCTTTATTGAATATAGGAGCCCTATTGTACGCCCCTTTGGGTGCAAACGCCATGTCTTCTAATAATAGGCACAAATTACTCGATTTAATCGTTTAAAATCAAACCAGGCTCTGATACCACTTGTTAGACTATAGAAGCTTCAACCTCTGATTTCAACGTCCCAATCTTGCGCCGTCTTCGTACC
Organism: Trifolium dubium; assembly: GCA_951804385.1. Lineage (NCBI taxonomy): Eukaryota > Viridiplantae > Streptophyta > Magnoliopsida > Fabales > Fabaceae > Trifolium > Trifolium dubium. The sequence goes on along the minus strand of OX638062.1, from coordinate 22,998,737 downwards.
AAAAACCTTCGCATCGAACGTCCAGCTGATTCCTTCGCTTCCTCGATGTTGAACCTTCAAGATATCGCACAATCTTGAAACCCTTGATGAAAATCCAAACCTCCAACACAACTCAACTCGATCGCAATTCTGATTCACCGCGAATTGCAGCAAACGTTATCCACTGAATTCTGATCCCATTCTCAATCTCAAATTTGAAGTGATTTGGTAGAAGATGAAGAACTTGTGTTGAATAAGTCTTTGATCCAAAATTTCTCTTAAACCTTGATCAAATGTGTTTTTCAGATGGATTCTCACACTTACAACAAACACTCACATTGCTATTTATAGTGAAAATAGAATTGAGCCAATTTAGGTAAAACAGAACAAACATGTATCGATACATATGATGGTATGTATCGATACAAACACCTTGACCAGTGTTCAAATTTGAAATATTTGACCTATGTATCGATACAAACACGAGTATGTATCGATACATATATAAGTTTCTTGAAAACCTGACTAATATGTATCGAAGCATGCAAGCATGATTTGATACACAATGCTTTCTCTGGTGTTTTGAGAGAGTTAGGTGTGTATCGATACATGCAAGCATGATTCGATACACAAGTGATTCTCTGCCCCTGAACACCAGTTTTTGTATCGATACAAATGAAGTGTGTATCGATACAAAATGCTCAAAATCAGTCTGAAGTTGTTTCAGGACATTTGTATCGATACAAGCATATATGTATCGATACAAAGAACCTTAAAATCAATTTTTCAAAGATTAAAAATAGTTTTTCGCTGTGAAGTTGTTTCTAATGTTGCCAAAATATGTTCTACACTATTTTCGTGGGTTTTGAAAATTATTAAAACATGGGAGTGAACTGGTGCACTTACAAGGTCATGTTTTCCATAACAATGTATGAGAAAGCCATGAGAATGACAATTTGATTTACAAAAATCAGCTTGAAACTAACCAGACTCCCAACCAATTTCAATCTAGAAAATAATTACTTTAAACCATACAATACTAGCCTTCCAAAAAGCATAAATACATACATGACAGATCAACTAATAGAAGATGGATTTAGAACATATTACTCTACTACATATGATATTAGTGTAGCTGTTCTTGAATCTTTTAGAAACTGAATTTTATATAGAAACCTAACAAAAGGAAGAATAAATACCTAGTTAGCACAGATTTTTTGTTTTGACTTTGCAGAACATCATTGACAATGTCAAAGATGCCTCCATTCATCAGACTTTGTAAATTAAGATCATTTTCCTTTGCCATTTGACTTTGTCATATCTTTGTAACAATGACACTCATCTATGTTCATATAAGTCCCAAATAGCACACAATTACATTTCTCACAAAAGATTCCAATATACTTCAAACATATGTCCTAAATCCAAGCTTTAGAGCACCTTTCTGCAAACCCTGTATAACAAAACACTAAATCACTCTAACACACTATCTTTTTCTCTTGTTACAACTACACTACCCCGAAACTCGACATTTTGCGCCCACAATAAACAAATTCTTTCTTTTAAAATACTTAAAAAGTATTAGAAACACATTTCAAACAATAATCTCAATTCCTAATGATTTTTATTTTGCATGTGTATATCCTTAATTCTTAAAATCCATCACATTCAACAAGAAAAAAGAAAGAAGCAATATCATTACAAACTACTATTATTATAAAATAAATCAGTACCTGTCAAAACTACCATTGAACACGAACATAACATGAAGATACGAAAAAATTGCAATTGATGACAAATACGAACAGAACATGAACACGAGTAATGAGTTGAAGTGAGATACAAAACATAACACGAACAGAAAAGGAACACGAGAGAGATTCAGCGAGTTAACATTTTAGTGAGATTTGAAATAGAACACGATTTGGTAGTTGCGGCGGCCCAGATTCAGTGAGAGAGATTTGAGCGTTGCGACGACGACAGAGATTAAGTGAGAGATTTCAGTGTTATGATACGGCGGAGATTAAGTGATACAGATTTCAGAGTTCCGGTGGCGGAAATTTGAGTGAACGAGAGAGATAGAGTTAGGGTTTGAGAGATTTCAGTTGTGCGTGTGTTTTGAGGGATATGCGTTTTGAGGGTTTGAGTTTTCCCATCAGTGGAATTAATGCCCTGATAGGAAATTGTTTATAACAAATTTCATTTTAATTACAGGTTTGCCACCGCATTTTCTTTTCCTTTCGGATATATTTTGCACTGAAGTGAAATGTACTAAATATACATTTTTCCTATCTGGTACATAAAACCTGATGTGGAAGATACTAATGTTCCTCTTTCCCATCAGGTAATGGTCAACTGATGTAAAATGCAATTAGCAAATGTCATATTTCTACTAGTGATTCCTTCATCAATTTGATGGTTCAAGTATCAAATTCTTCTCATTCAAAACAAGGGTTTCGAATTGGGGTTTGTGAATTCTTCAACTTCTTCAACAAAATTCAAGGTAATTCGTTCTTCTACTGATTCTACTAGAAATGGCTCCTAGGACTAAGGCTAGAAAAGGAAAAGAAGTAGAAAGTAGTAGCAATATTGGTTCAAACCTAGGAATTAAGGAAGATGATTATGTTCACAAGGATTGTCTTGTTGCTTATATGGAATATTGTAGAACACTACTAGAAAAATCGCGTTTAGAGACCGATTTAGAGACCGATTTTAATGCAAATCGGTCACTAAATCAATTAGTGACCGATATAGAGACCAACTAAAATCAATTGTAAAAATCTTGGTGGCTGATCTGTTGTGATCAATTTAGTGACCAATTTGTTGTGACCGAATTAGTGACTGAATTTAGTGACCGATTTAGTGACTGAATTTAGTGACCGATTTAGTGACTGAATTTAGAGACCGATTTAGAGACTTAATTTAGAGACCGATTTAGAGACTTAATTTAGAGACCGATTTAGTGACTGAATTTAGAGACCGATTTAGTGACTGAATTTAGAGACCGATTTAGTGACTTAATTTAGAGACCGATTTAGTGACTGAATTTAGAGACCGATTTAGAGACTAAATTTAGAGACCAATTTAGAGACTGAATTTAGAGACCGATTTAGAGACTGAATTTAGAAACCGATTTAGAGACTGGATTTAGTGACTGAATTTAGAGACGGATTTAGTGACTAAATTTAGAGACCGATTTAGTGACTGAATTTAGAGACCGATTTAGAGACTGAATTTAGATACCGATTTAGTGACTGAAATTAGAGACCGATTTAGTGACTGAATTTAGAGACTGATTTAGTGACTGAATTTAGAGACCGGTTTAGTGACTGAATTTAGAGACCGATTTAGAGACTGATTATAGAGACCGATTTAGGGACTGAATTTAGAGACCGATTTAGAGACTGATTTAGTGACTAAATTTAGAGACTGTTATTGTGACCAATTTAAAAGTAATTTATATGTTTTTGTGACCGATTCAGAGACCGAATTGAAAGCATTGTATGTTAAATTCGGTCTCAACTTCCGTCTCTAATGAGTTTTTTTTTTCATTTATAATTTTTTTACAAATATTATTATTTATAATTGAAAATCCCTAAAAGCAATTTTTTAGATATACTTTAATATCTCTAAAAATATTTCATAGACATTAAACAATTAACCATGCACACAACAATATTAAATATAGATTTAAGCATTACCAAACACTTATAAAAAAAAGAGGAATTTTGTTCACCAAAAAAAAAAAAGAAAAAAAAAAGAGGCATTTTAAAGTATGTCACTAGCTACTACTATTGTCATTCTCTATTGATCTATATCCTCACCACCATCATCATTATCATCAGAAAAATCATCATCATCATCAGAGACATCATCATCATCATCATCATCATCATCATCATCATCATTAGCCACATTATCATTAGCCACCTTATCTTGATAAACTTGATCTACAGTATATGGCTTCGTCTGAAAGTTTAAGTTGTCCATCAATTGTCTTAACATATCACGAAGTTCTTTCGTTTCCTTTCTCATTTCATCTCTTTCAATTCTCATCTCTTCAAATTCATCTCTTTGCACCCACTCAGTTGACGAGGAAGAACCACGATAATTTCGCCTGCCTACAAATAAAGAAGATTCACTCCCAAGACCATATACATGTCCTTTCCTTATTCCTGCTACCTCAAACCACACATCTGTTTCCTTTAGTGGCGGAGTTCCTTGCGAAGATGCTTGTTCAGTCAATTCTTTCCATCTACTTTTATACATTTCCTATTGACATAAATATAAGACAAATTAATATTTTAAAATCAAGTAAAATAAAATCAACATGAAAAATAAAAAACAATACAATTTAAAGTTTATAACTCATTACATAGACATGTTCTGATCTTCGATCAACCCAAGTGCTATTCTTGCGATGTTGGTGTGTATGAACAAACAAATCTGAAGGAGTTGGAGGAGCCCCATTCAATTCCGTCTAACAAACAAAAAAATATGAATTAAAAATAATTTAACATCTTAAAAAAATTCAATTCCATATTTTGCTATGTTTTTTAGCCATTCACCATAAAGAGACACACTAATAAGCGTTGTTTACAGTTCCTATCATAAACTCAACAAACAAAAGATGCATGTGTAATAGATATCTATTATTTTAAACTATATTCATAAAGACCTATCTTAGACTTAAATAATTGCAACTCATAAAAAGAGGTAAAACATATGCAACATAAACACCATATTTATACAAACAAAATAAACTTTACCAAATTAGCTCTATGTTGGGAGGATGTGATAGAGCCACAAATATGAAGGGACATTCCATGACCTTCACGGTCAACCGCTCGATTTGTTTTTGCTTGTATACACTTTTTTTTATATTCTGAAGTTCTCCAATGCTCACATAATGTATTCCACAGATCCGAGGTAATCCAACTTGGTCTTTTCCATGTGGCACGAACCTTGTTTAAGTTATTTTTCATTACAGTTGCACCTCGTCTTTCAAAGTTCTTTCTAGCCCATGCATCGTCCGGTGGACAAAAATTAAACTTTTTCTAGATAATATATAACAAAACATAGGGTTAGGCAAATATTTTCCTTAAAGTAAATGTAGATTAGCATCAATTATATTAACAAAAAATAAGGCTGCAATAACAACTCAAACAATGAAAAAAACGAGAGAAATTAAATATTGAAGAAAAGCTACAATAACAACCACAAAAAGAAGGAAAAAATTGATAGCCATCTACATTAATTCCATGGGTCGTCCCAGCCCTTAGGTCCCTCTCTTTTTAAGAAATCAATAATAGTATTGACAGTTTCTTCAACTCTGTTAGAAAGGGATTAGTTTCCATATTGGATTTCTACTTTCTCCGCACCTCCCATGGCTCTGCAGTATTCAAAATGCTAATCTTCGATTCAAATTAGAAACATACCTTCAACTCTTTAAACCACAAGTCTCTCATATCAATGTGTATCTTTTTCCATGAGCTCCATGGCTCATTATAACTACTCCTCATGATATCTCCAATCCCTTTAGCTGCAGCATGCGAAGGCAAAAATCTACAAAAATACATATTAATAGTTATGAAATCTATATAGTATATGACAAGGACTAAAAATATATACATGTAAATATATTTCTATACCCATGTCCATCAAGGTATAAAGTTTGCTTTCCGTCATTGCTTTGTGTCTCGGATGGAACAACAATTTCATTTGATCTTGCGGTTTGTTCTCCATTAGAATCATAAGGTTGTGAATTAGATAGTGATGCTACCCCTCTTATTGAAGATGGAGATGCAACATTAGATGTCTTAGCAGCAGATGCCTTATGAGAAGGATGCATATTAGATGTCTTAGCAGCATATGCATTATGAGAAGGATGCACATTAGATGTACTGTGAAGAGATTTCAATACCCTATTAGTAGGTGAAACCATAAAAGGAGATGCATCATCAGATGTCATATGAGGAGATGCATCATGAGATGCCATATGTGAAGTTGAACGTTTCAGATGTTTTGATTTAGGTGAAACAAGAGTAGATGCATCGTGAGATGTCATATGTGCAGTTGAACGTTTGAGATGTTGTGATTTACGAGTCTTGGAAGCCTTTTCTTTAGGTTTATTTAAATCAGTCATCTGCAATTTGAATTATAGTTTAATTAACTTAAACTACTATAATAGGCTAAAATTGCAATCAAATAGAAAAACACTCACATTTACATCAATACAAACAAGTTCTAAAAGATTAGAAGAGTGAGGACATACCTTATGAGCAAACTTCTCCAAATTCTCTCTCTTGACTTTCTGCAATATTAAAAATAAGTGAGCATCACCTAACAAAAGTCTATGAAAGCTAGATCGAATTTCATTCTTTATTACTAACTTCAACAAATTGGACATTACAAAGTACTTGAATGAAGTGCAAAAATTAGTTCAATAAAAATCTTAATGTATTTTGGTTTCAGTTAATACTCAAGAACATTTTGATTTTAATATATTATAGTAATTTTTTACCATAATATTACCATAGTTTTCAAGTCTAGTAATTCTATTCACATTAATATTACTGGTTATGAAGACTAAAAAACAATTGTGACTTATGATGAAAGGTCACTTGCAAATTCAAAGCTTGATATGAAAATATAGACATATCTAGACATATCTAAACACATTCAATCAATACTATATCTTATCTTCCTCCGTGTCTTTATTTGTACTACATTATTGGTGTTGATATTAATTAAGCCAAAAAACTATAGCTGGTTATTGAGAGCCAAATTAAGTCAAATATTCCAAACCAATACAAACTAAAATTTTTAAGGTTTTTTGTGTTAGCGCTCTCCTATAAATCTTCAAATCATGCATTCATGTTCTCTCTTTCTAAAATAAAATTGATCAATTATCTCATAGATAGCCTCAATCAAATCCACAAACAAATAAAATAGACATATTAATATAATTGCCCAAAAAATAATATTTATCGGAGAGACGCCGCAACAACAACTCACTACTAATTATGAGAATGGAGAAGTACATATCGACACAACAAAAGAAAAATAATCAAATACAAATAGAAGTAGTACGTAGAACTTAAATACAGATGAAATTTGATTTCAAGAGAACTTAAATTCACAACATATATCCAATTCAAATCAACAAGAAAATTAAAAGTTAGGTTTTATAAATTACATACATATGGATGAGTAGTGCCTTCGAGAAAGATTCGAGGGTTTCAAAGTAAAACGTGACTGAAGAATTTGAAGATTTCTGTGAAAGATTTGAACGGATTTGCAGTATTTCTAAGTTTGTAGCTAGCGTGAAGAAGGCTTGTTATTATATTGGTTCTCGGCACTTTTTTCCTTTCTTTCACTAAACTTGTTCCAGATAGCTACTTATAAAAAAATTAATAAAAGGTAGTTAGATATCTTTTAGGATGTAGTACGATTTATTTAAAAATAACTTGGTTCTACACTTTTTTTTTTTGCTACATGGTTCTATATATTTTAATTTAAAAAAAAAATAATTTGTTAAGTTATTTAAATAAACTTGGTTCGTATACCAAAAAAAAAAAATAAACTTGGTTCTATATATTTTTTTTGACCATAGTTAAATAAATTAACTTTTAAGTTTTTTAATAGGCAGGTGAATTCTCTCTTAGGATATATTACACTCTCCGTTCTTTATTACTTGTCGTTTTTGAATAAAAATATTTATTCTTTTTTATTTATCGTTTTAGCGATTTAGATTATATTTTGTCTATATCCTCTTTCTAATTTTTATGTAACAAAGTTTGTTTGTTTTTTTTATTTTAAATAAAGTTTGTTACAAGTTTTTTTTGGAAAGAGAAAATGTGCGTGTAAAAAGTAGGTATTTTGGTAGATTAAAATTAAGATATATATTTTAAAAAAAGTGGGTATAATAGGAATATAAGGTGCAAAAATATACCTTTTTAATTTGTTCTTTTTTTATTCTTTTCTAAAATGACAAGTAAAAAGGAACGGACGGAGTACAATTTAGTTCAATATAATTTTTTTTGTAATAATTTTTTTTGGTGAATTTGTTAAATCATTAATAAAACCTTCAAATGTATTTCTTCTTCTTTAAGTAATTAATCAAAGTCCTAAAAGTCTGTAACTAAATAAATAAAACACACATTTATGATTAAGTTGAGATGGTGCGCACAAAATGAATACCAACCAAGGGAATAACAATAACAAACAATATTGCTTCAAAAAAAACAATAACAAACAATATTGATGAAGTATAGTAATAAAGTACATTAGCTTCCACAAAATAAAAAAATATTACAATTTAATAATAACTGCTTTCATCATCATCAGGATCATTGTCAGTGCCATCATCATAATACTCCGAGAAATCTAAATCATCTTCTGAATCAAATTCGTCCTGGTTGTGCTTGTCATTCTCATCATTAATTACTTTTTCTAGTTCCTCAATATTCATTTCTATTTCCTCGTATTCCCCTCCATCTCTTAAATGACCAAGTAGCTCATCATTTGCTACAAAATCTACATTTGTTGTAGTTCTTGTTGAATCTTGATATGCAACCTCCAATGTATATCGATCATCAACTCTGCCTCTAGGTTTGGTTTTAATGACAACCCACCAATCAATCTTTTCTTTTAATTTTCCTGGATATGGTAAATAATAAACTTGAATAGCATTTGTTGCAAATATGAAAGGATCATAATTTGCATATCTTCTACGATGATGAACCTCCACAATTCCATATTGGTGTTGAACCTTCATTCCACGTTTGGCAACAACGTCAAACCATTCACAATTAAATAAAACCAATTGCTTAATTGGTTCTCCTAAGTATTCAACTTGAATAATCTCTTTAACATTCCCATAATAATAATTTTCCTCAACTCCTTCATCATCACCCTTGACACAAACTCCACAATTAATAATTGTCTTACCAACACTCCATTCTTCCGTATGAAACTTAAAACCATTGACAAAATAAATAGGCCAAATATGAACCTTCTTTTTAGGACCATATGCTAAATGGTGCAAATTTAAATTTTGCACCATGTTAGTTTTGTCCAGTACCTACCAATATACAAACATAAACTCGATTATATTTCACAAAAACAAGATAAGTCAAGTATTATAGTTGAAATCGCTTTTGAAATTGTATGACACTTACATGTGCTTGAAACCAATTTGGAAATTCAGATGCAATCCTACGGTCCACGGCAGTTCGACTTATATTTGGATGACTTTCTTCCAAATATTGCACAAAGCATCTAACATATATAATAATTATTATTATTTTATTATCATAACTATACCATATATACCATATTTAATTTACCTTTAAAAAAAACATATTTAATTTAATTACCCAATAAATGGATGGACTTCTTCACAGTTTAGAAGGATATGCAAATGTGCAGCAGCTAACTCTCTATCATCCAAATATCGACTCTTACGGGTTCCAGCTAAGCGACCATGATGATTAAAAATTGAGAAAGTTTGTTCAACTACATCAACTTGACCCCCATCATCATTTCGACCTACTTTATTTCTCAAAGATTGCACATGAGGTTCAAAATAATATGAACAAAAATGAGAAGTCTCTTGACATAAATATGCCTCACAAATTGACCCCTCTACACGCGATCTGTTTTTAACCATTTGTTTCAACCTATTCAAGTACCTAAATAATAAGATATATAATATTGTTAACTACTAATTACAAAAAAAACATATAGATGTATATTTATAAATTGACAAATTGAATGATTACCTCTCAAATGGATACATCCAACGATATTGCACAGGACCCCCAACCCTTGCTTCGTAAGGCAGATGAATAGGAATATGCTCCATGGAGTTAAAGAACCCCGGTGGAAATATTTTTTCCAATTTACAAGTTGTAATCACTATATTTTGTTCCATCAACAACAAATCGTCCACTCGCAAAATTGTTGAGCACAAATCCTTGAAAAATTTACTCAATTCGGCTATAGGACTCCACACTTGATGTGGAAGTGCACTAAAAGCAATTGGTAATAATCGCTCCATAAATACATGGCAGTCGTGACTTTTCATTCCAATAAGTTTCTTTTCTCCTCTAGGAACACATCTACGCAAATTTGAAGCATGACCATCAGGCATTTTTAACTCAGAAACCCATTTATACACAACCTTTTGTTGGTCACTGGACAAAACATATTTTGCTTTTGGCTTTAAAACTTTTTCATTAGATTGCTTTTGTAACTCTAACTCCTTTCTTCGACAATGAAGCTTCAAATCCATTCTTGCCTTAACATTGTCTTTGGTCTTATCTTTGATGTCCATCACAGTATTGAAGACATTATCAAATACATTCTTCTCAATATGCATCACATCAAGATTATGCCTTATTAAGTTGGTTTTCCAGTAAGGTAACTCCCAAAAGATACTTTGTTTTATCCAATTATGGGAAACACCAAATCCATCACATATGCAAGGATCAACCTCAGTTATTTTAGGGAGAACAGAAACTTTTTTCCACACATCATCACCGGTCAACCGTTTTGGAGGTTGCGACGTTTCTATTCGATTCTTGATAAATGCATCCTTATTTCTTCGAAATGCGTGATCTATAGGCAAAAATTTACGATGAGTATCAAACCAAGAACACTTGCCACCATTGTGTAAGTAAAAAGCTTTGGACTTATTCATGCAATATGGGCATGCTAATTTTCCCGCTGTACTCCAACCAGACAACATTCCATATGCAGGAAAATCATTAATAGTCCACATTAATGCAGCTTTCATTGTAAAATTCCTTTTTCTAGAAATATCATATGTAGACACGCCGTCTTTCCACAAATATTTGAGCTCATCTATCAATGGTTGTAAATACACATCTATCTTGTTCTTTGGATTATGAGGTCCGGGAATAATCAAAGTGAGAAACATGTACGGAGTTGTCATGCATAGTTCTGGAGGAAGATTGTAAGGGGTGACAATTACCGGCCAACATGAATAAGGTGAGGCAGTATGATTAAATGGTGTAAAACCATCAGTGCACAAACCTAATCTTACATTCCCCTCTTCGGCAGCAAAGGCGGGATAAGTTTCATCAAAATGTTTCCAAGCCTCTCCATCCGATGGATGACACATCACTCCTGGTTCTCGTTTATTTTCATAGTGCCATCTCATATGTGGAGCTGAGCTCATTGAAGCATATAATCTCTTAAGTCTCGGAATTAGAGGTAAATAATGCATTCTCTTAATAGGCACTTCTTTGAATTTGTCTCTACCAATCTTTCTTTTCTTATAACGAGGTGCATTACAAAACTTGCATTCTTTTAATTGTTTACATTCATCAGTGTAATATAACATACAACCATTAACACAACAATCTATTTTTTCTGCGGTGAGACCAAGTTTTGAAACTATTTTCTTCGCCCTATAATAATCTGTAGGAACAAGATTGTTTGGAGGATGTGTCTCTTTCATAAGTGCCGCCGTTTGATTAAAAGACCGTTGAGAAATGTTCCCCTCTGACTTAATCGTCAACAATCTAACAGCAGTAGACAATTCTGTGTGATCCTTGCATCCCGGCCACAATGGCTTTTGTGCTGCAAGTAGTAAATCATAAAACTTCTGATCGTCGATATTTGGACACTCTTCAATTTCTTCCTCGCATTGCATTTGTTGTTGTGGTCCAACAGCGTCATACACCATTGTCTCAAATCTACTGTAGTGGCTACTATGACCATCTTGTGCAGATTTTTCCCTATTAATTTCTCTAAGCAACTCAAGATCAGTTTCTCCATGACGTGTCCAATACCAATAATCAGGTTTGAACCCTCTCTGATAAATATGAACTTTAACTTCTTCGAAATGTTTGAAAGGGACGTTTTTGCAATTAAAACAAGGACATCTAATTTCATCATTAGTTATGTTCTGTTGTTGGAGTGCAAATGACACAAATTCATCTAACCCTTTTCGAAACTCATCTGTGTACCCCTTTCGGCCAGGATTTAGCCTATTATACATCCAATTACGCTGTAGTCGGATGTCCATATTAATATATTCTGTAATATAAATAAACAAAACATATAAGTCACGTATGGTATTTCAGTTAGACATAAAAAATGCACAAATAATTTATAATTTTAGATCAGCTCATGTACATGGTATTTAATTTAAGGCCTACAATATATATGAGACTAATATTGGATTCAAGAGAATACTACAGAATCTTACCTTCTACAAATATTTTTCTAAATATTCCCTTGTGACCTTGTACAAAAGGTAGAGCACTCTTATTCCAAATATCTACAATGTCAATAGAAAAAAAAAAGGTAAGAAATATAACAATAACCTTATGAGTAGCTTCAAATTCTTTGATTTGTAGATAAAGAGAAGAAAATTAAACATGTGCTTAGTTCAGTACTTCGGTCAAACATGTCAAAATAGTTAGACTTTTTAATTGTAGTAATAAGAGAAATCAAATGAGATGTATGAAACATGAGGTGATCACAATAAGACATGGAAGTTACATCATGCTGATTGCAACTTTTTTAACCTATACAAGGATTATATTTTTTTTAAAAGGCTAATATATTATTAGGCAAGATCCCATACAAGATGTACAAGAAATGCACAAGAAATAACCAATACAAGGCAACCAACACAGTTACAAAAAACAAACACCAAAACTCAGCCTACGAAATTCAAACAAAAATAAAGGCATACTTCGAAACAGAAACAAACCAAGGCACAAGCTAACACAAAACGCACAATCACCCACACTTATCTTAAAAGACAATCTCCGGAGTTTCAACTCCACTCATAAAACAAACACGGCGGCAACTTCAATCTAGCAAGACTCCATTTCCAACTCCACACTTTAATATCATCCACTATAGTACTAGCCTCCATCTCACCATTCGCAAAATTGTGCCCATTACGCGCTTTCTAAATACCCCAAAATGTAGTATGCCAAATCAACAACACACCTAGCCTCATCCTCTTATTCCTCACTGCTTCCTTTACCACTTCAAAAAGAAGTAAATGAGAAGACATATTTCACAAATGAGATTATATTGGGACATAGGTGATATTGGTTTTCTTTTTTCACAAATGAGATTATATTAAAAACATGTTAAAATAGTTAGACTTTCGGCCTATTATCATAAATGAGACATATTCGGCCTATTATCAACAACACACCTATACAAGGATTATATTGAAAAAAGAAAAACAGTACAACATGATGATTAGGAGGATGGTTCTTAATAATAGGCCGGGAAGATAAATGAGAAGCCATATTTTACAAATGAGATTAATTTCAATGCCAAACCTCGACAGCTTTATAATTAGGTATACACTTAAACGATATCATGACGAGGCTAATACCTTTTACTTGGGTGAACTGCTGGTATTGACTAACTTAATCACCAAAAATGCAATGGTATAGAGGAAACCAATCAGCTAGAAAGACTCATAAATTGAGCAGCTACTTTAAAGGTATAGAAATAAAAGTTTGATAGGATTCAATGTAGTAACTAAGCTAAGAACAAGTAATGTAATAGTCAACGAAATTCAGATGAAATAGGAATTATATTGATGTATATTCTCTAAAATAAAAGAAAAACAACCAAAAGAAAAACAATCAAATACAAATAGAAGTAGTACATAAAATATGATAAATAGATAAAATTTGATTTCAAGAGAACTTAAATTCACATCATATATCCAATTCAAATCAACAACAATTTTTTTTTGAACTGCCAATATATTTATAATGGGCATAGGATAGCACAAGATGTACATAACCAGCCATAAGAAAAATGGGGAGATCCCCTGTTACATAGCAGATAACAAATAAAGCCACTCAGCCCTTATGAGAACAAGCAAGAGGCCGAGGGAGCTAATAACCAAAACAACAACCATGACAGTAGCAGCATACAAAACATGCGCTAAACACAAGCTTAAAAACATTACAAGACCTAGTATATCACCCACATGACCAACCAAAGCTAATCTGGGCAGAATTAAAAGCAAAATTAAAAGTTAGTTTTTACAAATTACATACCTATGAATGAGTAGTGCCTTCCAGAAGATTTGAGGGGTTTCAAAGTGAAACTTGACCGAGGATTTGAAGATTTTTGTGAAAGATTGCAGGGATAAAACAGGATTTGGAGTGATTCGAACAGTTTGGTTGCTAAAGTTGCAGCGAGAGAATGGATTATCGTGAGAGAGAAGAGAAGGAGATGTTTGGGTTTGCAATGATAGAGCGGTTTGAAGCGATTGAATGAGATTTATGGGTACTGGGTTTGTACGTGCGAGAAAGAAGAGGAGCGTTTCTGAGTTTGCAGATTTTGATTTTGTCGTGAAGAGGTACTGGGTTCCTATTTTAAAGAGTTATTTATTTTATTTTTAAAATAATTTTTAAAGGTTCGTCAAAAAAAAGAAGAAGATGTTTTTAAGGTAGTTTGATTATCTCCTACAATGTGTTATAGGTGAATATTGTTTTTTTTTTGGGTGTATTTTTAAAATCTTTTTTTTTTTTTTGACAAAGTATTTTTAAAATCTTAACTATCACAAATTAATTACTCCATCAGTTTCTTTTTACTTATCGTTTTAGAAAAAAAAAATACCAAAATAGAAGAGTGTATTTTTAAAAGGAACGGAGGTAGTACCATCCACTGAAAACTTCGTTCAATTTTTAATTTTAGTCAAATAAAATTTTTTCATTTAACTTTTTTCTTCTAAATTTTATGTTTTCAAGTTTATCTAATTTTTTTTTCGTTGAACTTTGATTTAACTTTTTATAGCTCAAGTAGTAAGAGTTAAGGGACATGAGTTAGGTAGGGAAGGTCCAAGATTCAAATTCTAGGGGGAACAATTTATCAGTCCAATATACCAAAAAAAATATACTAAATAAATTATTTTTATGACATGTCATTAATAAAATATTAAAATGTCATTAGTTTAACATAAATTGGATCTTTAACTTTTGCGTTGAAAACAATGATATATAATTCATGTAAATTAACGAATTTTAGACACAATTGTTTTTTGAAGAAGCTTTGGACACAATTGTTAATTCAAATTTGTAATCTTTAATTTAAAGTTGTTTTCTACAATAAATTTAAAATAAAAAATAACAAATTTTTCAAAAAAATTTAGGACAATAGATATGCAACATCTCTATAACCACTTGTGAAATTTCAATATGTTGGGAAGTTTCTTCTCCTTCTTCATTGTCATCTTGCTCTTGTTCTTCTATCTCGTCAAATGAATCTTCAACTCTTACTTTCTTTTGAACATTAATCGATACTTTTGATAAAACTTCTCCTTTTTTTTTGGTACATCGAAAAATTGATGAAACTTCTCCTTCAGTGTCATATTTTTCTTGTAATTTGTCAAACGAATCTTCAACTATTTCTCCCTCTTCACCTCCCATCGACGGTTCCAATGAGTCTTCCACCCTTTCTTCCTTTTGAACCTTCATGGGTCTTTTGTTTATTTTTTTTCTCTCTCAGATTTGTTATTTTACTCTACACTTAAAATTTTTAACAATTTCTACTCATCTTATTTATAGAATTTTATTCCTTCATAAAACCATTGTTTTGTTTATTTAGATAAAGACTAAAAAAACTACTAGTATTATTATTTGTAACAAACTTTATTTAGATACCTAAATAAAACAAACTTTGTTTTAAAAATAAATTTTAGTTTTTCAAACATTTTGACAAACTTTAGTTTTTCAAAAAAATATATATATATATATATATATATATATATATATATATTAAACCGTACCAATATATATATTAAACAATTTTAGATTTTCAAAGAAACTTCATTAGTTAAAAAAAAAACTTAGTTAGTCAATTATCTTTTATTTTTGTTTTAACTGAGTATTAAGTTTTTAGTTAAATATATAAATTTTTCCATTTTTTTTTTTTTTGTTGAAAGTTGAAAAAATATATTTCTTTTGAGAGGCTTTCCGGATAAAAAAATATGGTAAAATTTTTGTCTCTAAATTAGTCACTAATTATTAGTTTTTAAATTGATTACTAATATTCAGTCTCTAAATTGGTCACTGATTATCCGTCTCTAAATCGGTCACTATATTAGTGACTGATTTAACGACCAAAATCTTTTTTATTATGTGACTGATTAATCAGTCTCTAAATCGGTCACTAATATAAATATCGTAATGATTGGTCTCTAAATCAGTCACTAATTATTAGTCTCTAAATCGGTCACTAATATAAATATAGTAATTATTAGTCTCTAAATCGGTCGCTAGTTATTAGTCTCTAAATCGGTCACTAATATAAATATAGTAATTATTGGTCTCTAAATCAGTCATTAGTTATTAGTCTCTAAATTGGTCACTAAATATAGTAGTTATTAGTCTCTAAATCGGTCACTAGTTATTAGTCTCTAAATCGGTCACTAATAAAAATATAGTAATTATTGGTCTCTAAATCGGTCACTAATTATCTGTCTCTAAATCAGTCACTAATATAAATATAGTAATTATTGGTCTCTAAATCGGTCTCTAATTATCTGTCTCTAAATCGGTCACTATTATAATATTAGTGACCGATTTAGAGACCAAAATATTGATTATTATGTGACCGATTATTCGGTCTCTATATCGGTCGCTATATTATATTAGTGACCGATTTAACCACCAAATATTTTTGTACTTTGAACTCAAAATTTTTGTCTCTAATTCGGTCTCTAAAGTAACCAAAATATTTTGGTCGCTAAATCGGTCTCTAAACGCAATATTTCTAGTAGTGGAAGTAGAAGTATTATCCATCAGAAGGCTGTGAGTGCTGATACTCTTGAGAAAATGAATTTGAATGATGTTGCTGAAATTATAAATAGCGAAAATCTTGACATTTTCTGTAATCTGAAAACTAAGTATAATGAAACCTTGGTAAGAATATTTTATTCTGGATTACAAGAGAGGAATGGTGCTTAATTTGAATTTCGTTGGGGGCGTAAGGTTTATAAATTTAGTGCAAATATGTGGTTTGACTTATTTGAGATGAGGACTGGTACTAGGATAACAGGTGAAGAATTGGTGACTTATACTGATCTAACTGAAATCGACTATGATTCTGATGTATTTACATGTTCAATCACTAGAAATGCAAATGCTTCGGAAACTATGAGAACCAGTAAACTGACTGTGAATACTAGAGTCACATATTGGATTTTGAGTCACATTCTACGTCCTAAAAGTGCTGCTTCTAAGATGGATAAAAATGACATAGATTTGACATTTATGCTACTTGAGGATGGTAAGGTGGATTGGCCACATTATATTGTGAGTAGGATGTTTGACTTGAGGAATTCTAGCCGGGATCAAGGTTTTGGGTATTGTAGCCTAATTGGAAGTATCTTGGAACACTTTCAGCTTGCACAAAACCTTCCCACTGAATACACCAATCCTGGAAAACTTTAAATCTTCAGTAATACACAAATGACAAAGATGCATTGGTACTTAAACAATGACAATGGTTATGATTACCGAGGTCCTACATCCGACAATGAGGAAGAAGGCGAAGGTGCTGCTCCAAGGGCTAGGAGACCAAGGAGAAATGTTAGGCAACAAGGTGATGGTGAAGGTCAAGCTGAGCAAGGTGGTAATTGTAATGAATTGATGGACATGCTAAGGAATATGAGCATGCAACAAACCACTTTCTACAATGAGTACACTCAGAATTACCAAGCCCAAAATGCGAGGATTGAAGAGTTGTACACCTCCACCAATGAGCTCCGAACCTATGTGACTACTCGCTTTGATGATATGCAAGCTCAAATGCAAGCCTACTACCAACCTAACCCTCCTCCTAACCCGGACAATACGGATGAATGAGCATGATACATAATTGTTGTCTTTGTAGCATTTTATTTTCTTTTACCGCATGAACAATATATCCTTTGTTATTTCTTATGACTTTATTTCAATTTGGTTGTACGGATAATTTTAATGTTGTCATGGTTTTGGACAATATTACATTTTGGTTTGTATGACTTTATATTTCGGATAATTTGTTTATGTATGGATGATTGGTTATGTTTATGCATTGGTTGCATGTTTTGTTTATTTCGTCCCGTATTTTGATATGTTAATTCTTTATAATGACGATGTTGTTACAATATTCATGCTTTGGTCTTGGTTTGTTGTTCTACATTCCATATTTGTCATGATATTTGGTTTTTCGCCATTGGATTATACTTGCATATCTTGTACGTATTTATATTGATTAGGACATCATAAAGTGCATTTCGATAAATGTAAGTGCACGATATGACCATGTTAAAAACGTTTTAATACTTGATACTTCTAACGAGTTCTCTTATTCTTTTAGATATTGTCAAAGGGGGAGAGATTTGGATTGCACAAGCTAAGGAAAGAACTCTTGATTATCAACATATCAAACGCATTATGGCATCAACTCAGGGGGAGCGTGCTTATGGTTAGCTTTGATGTTTGCGTCTGTATACATATTGCTATTTTATTGCATATTAGGTATAGGCTTAGTTTAGCTTATGCAAAGTTTTGACAATTATCAAAAAGGGGGAGAATGTAAGTACACCAGTTCATTCCTTTGTTTTAATAATTGTCAAAACACATGAAAATAGAGTGGAACATATTTTGGCAACAATAGAAATGTCTTGACAGCGAAAAACTACTTTTAATCTTTGAAAAATTGATTTTAAGGTTCTTTGTATCGATACATAATTACTTGTATCGATACAAATGTCCTGAAACTACTTTAGACTGATTTTGAGCATTTTGTATCGATACATATTGCGTTTGTATCGATACATAATCTGGTGTTCAGGGGCAGAGAGTCACTTGTGTATCGAATCATGCTTGCATGTATCGATACACACCTAATTCTCTCAAAACACCAGAGAAAGCATTGTGTATCGAATCATGCTTGCATGGTTCGATACATTTCAGTCAGGTTTTCAAGAAACTGATATATGTATCAATACATACTCGTGTTTGTATCGATACATAGGTCAAATATTTCAAATTTGAACGCTGGTCAAGGTGTTTGTATCGATACATACCATCATATGTATCGATACATAGCAATAAATTTGCTCAATTCTATTTTCTCTATAAATAGCAATATGAGTTTTTGTTGTAGGTGTGAGAATCCATCTGAAAAACACATTTGATCAAAGTTTAAGAGAAATTTTGGATCAAAGACTTATTCAACACAAGTTCTTCATCTTCTATCAAATCACTTCAAATTTGAGATTGAGTATGGGATCAATTAAGGGTTCGTAGTTTATTCGGTGGATAACGTTCGGTGCAATTCGTGGTGAATCAGAATTGCGATCGAGTTGAATTGTGTTGGAGGTTTGGATTTTCATCAAGGGATTCAAGATTGTGCGATATCTTGAAGGTTCAACATCGAGGAAGCGAGGGAATCAGCTGGACGTTTGGTGCGAAGGTTTTCGGTTCGAAGACGGCGCAAGATTGGGACGTTGGAATTAGAGGTTGAAGCTTCGCGAGGTGTTGAGATTACATAGATCAATTTGCATTAGATTCAATAGGGTTATTCGAGTCTTTGTAAATTGTGCACTATCAAAGCGTTTTTAATAAATTGCTCAAATCGTCTGTTTGACGATTTGGGGGGAGACGTACCCGGCCGACCGCGAGGACGACACGAAAGCTGCGGGAACTCCCTAATCATCTGTTTGCATTTTTCTATCCTTACACTCTTTACTTTTCGTATTATTGATTAATTGGATCAATTGAATTAGGTGATCGTAAGTGTTCATCGTAATTCAATTGAATTGAAACTTGAATTGTGATTGTGTAACGTGATAATTGAAACTTGTTGATTTTATTTGTGTTAGAAATTTGATTGCAAAACATAACCTAAATTCAGTTTATCGTTAATTGCTCCAAAGCTTATACTACCTTTCCTTCCGCGTACTCGAAATATTTTTGAAAAACTCGTTGTATAAAAAGAGTCACTTATTCACCCCCCTCTAAGTGATCGCCATATAGTCTAACAAAAACCAAGGGTACTGTAGTAACACAAAACCACACATTGCAGTCAAAGACTTCCATCACATGAAGATAAATCTGAAGTATTTTATTTTGACTCTGACTTTTGCTTAAATTTTATTCACCCTTTTCATTCAAGTGCAATTACATTAAGCCCGTTATCTTGTACACGCTCATGGTGAGAACATCTGTTAGTGATTATGACCATATACCGAGGGGTGCTTATAACACAAGTTTAGTGAACCCCTTTTTCTCTTTCCCAAATGCAACTGTGGGGGATCGGATTGTAACCCGCCCTACCAAGTTCAGAACCAGACACCTTTGAACCAACTATTAATGGGTTTATTTACTATGGTTTTTCTTTGTATGTTCAACAACAGTTGGATTAAACAACCGGGTGAGGATCGTATAACTTAATAAGTGCATTCCCACTTTTAAAAATCAACCAAAGTATGTAAACTTTCATTTTTGGATCATTTACTTATGTTCATCGACTTCCCACTTAGTTTGTGCTCAAGATGGTGCCGACTGCTGAGATAAGCTACTAAGAGTTACTTTAAAACTTAAATTCAAGACTTTGCAAACTTAGTACTCAAATTAATCTTGCATACTTCTGAGAGTCTAAGGTGTTAAAACAGTACTAATTTTATTGAATCATTACCAAACCTTCATAATATAGCCTAAAAGTGCAAAAACAACCTATATACTCTTAAAGTGTCATGTCAAGTGTCAAACCAAAATTGTTGGTTTTTCTTAAAAGATGTATTTCAAGAAACTGGGAGAATCAAATAACAACAAGAACATATGCAAGAGTGGCTCAATTTAGCATGATTTTAATTTATTTATTTTTTTGAGCATGAAGTAGTGAAAGAAAGTGAAACAATGCCTTAGATCATTAACTAAGTTTTTCACCATTAAAAGCATATATCAGCAAAAATCAGTCATTTATTTTCATCATCCTTGCTCAAACTTTGTAAATAATAAAACAAGAAAAGAGTGAATACAAGTGGATGGATTTTAAAAAAACATACATGTTTATTATATTGAAAGTACTTGACAAAAGACAGAATTTTAAAAGCAAACAAATACTTGACAAGAAAGAAATAAAAGCCTAGCGATCATAGGGATGAACTTCCTTGTATCACTGATTTCAACTGGATAAAAGAGTAGCAGAGGTAACATCAACAACAACCCAATGGTTAAATCATATCCATGCATAATAGAGCTAGGTCTATATCCTCAAAAAAAATTGTTAGCCTCAATCAACTTTTGAACTTTAGGCTTCAAAGCAAAACACACTGTTTTATATCATGGTCGGGTGCCTCTTGATGGAAAGCACAAGACAGCTCAGGTTTTTACCAATATGGCAATTTTGTAGGTATCTGAGGCGATGCTTTAGTCCGAATCAAATTCCTCTCAATGAAAAACTAGAAACAAAACTGCATACAACATAGAAATCATGCCATACTGAGGTGCCCTCTTTGGATTAGGATCTTGTTTGTTTGACCTTTGTGGAGCCAGTTGTTGAATCTGATGTGGAACCTATTGTAGAGCCTATCGGAGAGGCTGTTGTTTAATCTGATGCCTTTGTTGAGATTGGAGAGGCAAAAACAATTGCTCGAGGAGGAGATGGTGCTTATTTTGTGCCACCATTAATGAAGTGATCAGACATTTTTCTTTTCCAATTCTGCCCAAAGTGCAATGATTTCTTCACGAAGCTGAGTGTTCTCTTGCATAATTACTTTCATTCTTTTCTTTTGTTGACACAAGTGTTGTACTTGTGAGTTGATTTTAGACAAGAGCGTCGGACCACTTTCAAACAAGACAACTTGATTTCTGAAAGAACAAGGTGTGAGACTCAAACCATGAATGTAAAACGATGCATGTAAAGAAAGTTTTGTTTTGATTTTCAAAGGACTTTAGGATACGAATCATAAAGGACCTCTTTTTTTATTTGTAAATGATCAAAGTTATATTTTTTCAAAGCAATCTTTTTTTTTTCAAGGACCATGATGATTGTGAGGTCTATAAAGAAATTCCTCTAAGTCCTTTGAAAACCAATGGAAACAGATTTTCATGGATGCAACAACCACAAACATAAGCAAACATGGTCGGTTGAGATATCACAAAGTTGCAGTCAAAAGGTAAACCACCCACAAAGTTACCAACGTCATCAACTTTCCTTCTTGAATATCAATGTCCACGACAAAACTCACGGCCAAGTGAAATATCCAAGGGAAAGTCTCGATTGAGCGTGGTATCGCGGAGTCAACTATTCCAAGATCTCACTCTCGGCTTTAGCTATCGCACCACACCCTAAATAGGCCAAGATGGGTTAAAGGTGACTAAAGGGTCCACAACATCCTTGGATACATGTCATAGCAAAAATCGACGCGAATCATCACGTCTAAAAGAATACTACAAACATGACCCTCAATTGTGCGTGGTTTTATCACTTGTGGATATGCGCAGAGTGTTAACTTCCGCCCACTCACTATGATCCTACCACAACTATCTCAAGGTACGCTCAAGCTCGGGTCAAGGTTATCTCACTCAAAAACCCCTTCATAATATATAAAGCATGTAAACAGTTAAGCACATAGGAAAGAAATAAACTAGATAGGTTCAACCCTCTTAAAGAGAGCATCCCCAGTAAAGTCGCCATTAAGAGGCGCGTGTGGTGTGGGCCCGACTGTGTTTTTGCGTGCTATTGTGTCTTTTCGATCCCATTTTCTTCGTTTTGCTCAATGTGTACTTTTTAGCTGCTTCTGGGACAAATGACTGAAAAACATAAAAATACCAATGTGATACGACTAAAATGTAGAAATCAATAGTAAAAACATATATAAAAATGACTAAATAAATAGTACTTTTTCCGGTGTATCAAACTCCCCTAAACTTGAACCATTGCTTGTCCTCAAGCAAAGAAATATATCTTTTAGTGGCAGAGAAAACAAAACAACAATGTCATCCTTATGGTCATATATTCAATCTCAGCTAAACCATACAAGTTCAGAAATAGGCTTACTAGATATACCATGGATGCACAAATCAGTCTTATGACCCTAAAAATCTTACTTATATAGACCGTTCCGAATCATGTTGCTATGCCTAAACTTACTTTTCATTTCCTTCTACTTCACCCTCTTTGGTCTACTTGGCGATCACATTAAGCCCGTTATCCATTCACACACACATGGCAGGGAGTCTGTAAACGATTATGATCCGATTCTTTTCAATTTTTTAGCACATA
This sequence comes from Trifolium dubium, assembly GCA_951804385.1. Lineage (NCBI taxonomy): Eukaryota > Viridiplantae > Streptophyta > Magnoliopsida > Fabales > Fabaceae > Trifolium > Trifolium dubium. The sequence goes on along the minus strand of OX638062.1, from coordinate 22,975,457 downwards.
TCTTTCGATATAATACTACTTAGCACAGGAATTTTTATATCTTGAAGGTGTTTATGGCAGTTTGGGCTAAATGACCGGGTGAGGGTCACCTAACTTAGTATGCGGACTCCTTTTCAGATTTTATTTTTCCTTTTTCTAGCTTTTTGTTTGAGATCATTCACTTATATTCGTCGACTGCCCCACTTAGATAGTGATCCTAGATGGTGCCGACCGCCTTATGGATTACTGAAGGATTTGGTATAGAGTCCTGAAATTTAAGCTGAGATGAAGCAAGTATCCAAATTGATCTACATATTAAAAAAATTTAAAATGTAAAGAATGAAAGGTGTAAGCATGGTAAATCTAGTACGAAAATTTTCCAAATTTGCATATTTAGTTTCAATTTCGTACATAACTTTAGAATTTCAAAATTGCAGAGTTTTTCAATTTTTTTTTGTTATGGCTCAATTTTTGAGGAAATTTAAAATACTGGAAAAATTTATTTGCATAAAGGGAAAATTTAACTAAACTGAAATTTAAATAAAAGCGGTAAAGCTCCTCCCCTAAACTTAAATCCAAAAGTGTCCTCACTATTTGAGACTCAAGAGTAGAGTTGGAGTGTAGAACCTGGAAAGGTGTGGAAATCATGGGGGAGGCTGTTGATAATTTTGAAAATTGTTGAAGCCTTAGACCGCCTAGCTCTTGTATGATATGATCAAGCTGTTACTGTTGGCGCTCTTCTGAACTTTCCCATCTATCATGATAGCCCTGCATCTGATATTCTTTTTTTAAAATTCGATTTTGCTGGGCTTGCATGTGTTGCATTTGTTCCAACATCTCCGCTTGTTGTTGGTGCATTGCATAGAACAAACCATCACGTTCATCATATTCAGTACGTTGTGCGCGTATTTCATCGAGCACATCATCAATGGTGTTTTGTCTTGACGAGGAGGAACTACCTGCAAAAGTATTATAAAAATGTGCATTGTATGCAGGTGGAACAAAATGGGCGCCACTACCAGCAGCAACATTTTGTGGAATATGCGTGGGAGCTATGTTAGTCATGTGGTCAACAGTATATATGAAATTGCTTGAGTCTCGCACTTCAGTTCTCCTTGGGTTATGCAGAATTAAATTTATGAAAACCTTATTATTAATCATTCAATCATAACAGTCATCATTTCTTAGTCTTACTAGATTCATACTCCTAACCATTTCTTCATCAATTAAGCGAGCTGGCAAGTACTCTAAATTTTCTAGTCTTTGTGGTAGTCCTATGCCTTTGGCTATAGTCGTGATTAGTCCCCCAAAAACAATTGGTCCGCGTCTTTGATTTGTAGTTGAGTGCATGTGTGAAAATAAAAATGGAACGGAATTTACTTTTAAAGGTTTAACTGCGGCGAACAAATAAAATATATCTTTAGAGTTTACCTTGTTCGAATTAGCCCGGCCTAGAATGGTGAAAGCTAGAAGCTTGTGAAGGTAGCATAAGGCGGAATTCTGAATGGAAGAGGCGGTAATACCTTCATCGGACTCAGTTTCTTTTGCAGTGATTGCTTTCCTTCACAGACTACTCCATCTCCGTGAGGGAAATGCAAGAATTCAGCCATTTGATCAAAGCTACATCTATACTCAACATTAAACATACGAAAATGCAGAGTGGCATTGGAACTTCTTTGTTCTAGATCAGTTATGATAAGAGAGAGCTACGAAATTCACGGGTTAGTTGAACATAGACTGGATTATGTTGAGATAGGAAATAATTTAAATTCAAGTTATTAAGCATGAAAACTACACTATCCAACAATCCTAGTTCTGCCAAAGTGAAATTCCTGGCACTCAGTAGTAAGATGCTTTAGCCATTGCTACAGCGTCTACTCGCAACACAGATAATAGTAAAAGCGATAAATAGCGGAAACGTAAATAACACAATTGTTTGTTGACCCAGTTCGGCGCAACTTGCGCTAATCTGGGGGATACCAATCCAGGAGGAATCCACTACTATAGTCCTAAATCCAAGACACCAGTAAATAGCCAGCTTACTGTTCCTAACCTAGCAACCACCTTGTGCAACTCAACCTAGGAACTCCTAGGTCAAAGGCGGCCCCGCCTTACTCATTAGTAACAACACGAACACATTGTTGTTCACTATTAAACACAACGCTTATGATGGTGAGAACACACTCAAACATAAACAACAACCTATGCCTTTAGCAAGTATCAACGTGATACAAGAAAAGGCTCACAAAGTTCACTAAGTAAAATAAGGATTACACACGCTTTAGTGAACACAATAAAATTCCCACAAAACCTAAACTAGGTTTTACACAAGTATATATAGAGTCTTCTGCGCAGCTTGACTTGTCCCTTAAGAAAAGGAGTCTTCAAAAATATATCCAATAAAAATAAACAAAATCCTAAAATATGGGAATTATATTTTAGAATTAAATCTTCACGTTGGAGATAACTTCTGACCCAAGGCGCGTTCTGTTATGCCAGCTATGCATGATAAAATATATTTTTAAAACAAATCTTCTCAAGATATATTTCAAAAATAAAAACGCGCGCGTCCAAACACCTTCAGGACTCAGCATACTCATATGCTATAGCATTTTCTAGAGCATGTGACAAAATGGGTTTTTGCAAAAATTATAGCCAACATACAAAAGCGCCAACAATCTCCCCCCTTTGGCAAATTTTGGCTAAAAGACTTTTGGCAAGCATGCATAAAAATAATTCTTCAAATCAATCTTCAATTTTTAACTAGGAAGAACAAAACATAACTTGAATGCATAGGCTAACCATGTATCAGAGGCATGCACAGCGGATAAGAGATGAATAGCCTCATAAAAATAATCAGAGAGACTTAAACTCTCATAGTGGATTCCAGGGTAATAGTAATAGCTTCAAAAAGCAACAACAGACTCTAAGGTCAAGGAAAAATAAATTCCTCCCCCTCAAGTCAACAGCACTTCCTCTTCAGATATACTCCCCTTCAATGGTAGGTAGATGGGAGTAATTAGATAAGGAAAAAAAATATACTTCACTCCCCCTGTCTTCATGGCAGATAGCTATAGCAGCACTTATAGCAATCACAGAAATGCATGCAAACATGCAATAAGCTTCAGAAGCCAACTATTGCTAATTACTCATGTGGTATTAGAGCAGATAAGAGAACATGTCAGAGAAGTAACTTCTTCAAAACTTCAGTACTAATACTCCCCCTTTTTAGCCAAATAATTTGACAAAAGGAAAAGAACATCATATTGTCAGAAGCAACTAAGCACATAAAAGAGTTAGTACTTATTATCGACCAACAGCACACATAGGTGCATAATATTTAGGGCTTAACCCACAAGAAGAACATAACATCAGAATTACAAAAGAAAAAAATTGAGCATTAAAACTCAGCACTTCCTTCAGAATCCTCCACAACCAATGCTTCATCATGAGCAACCATCTCTTCAGCTTCCAAGGTTTGAATCACACGATCCACCAAAAACTTCTTCTCATCTAGTGCCTTGCTCACAGCCTTCAAATCAGCAATCATTTGCTGTCTGCTGAGCATAGCAGATTTGCCTTTGGCAGATGCTAGAGCAATATCTGCAGCATGTGATTTTTCCACAAACCTGGGATCTAAAGTAATCTCTGAATCTCTTTTAACAGCCTCATCAGTAGATAAACAGAGCTCAGCATATTGTTGCAAGATAATATCACAAATCAGGGTTGGAAAAGCAATGGGAATCTTAGTAGCATTGGTTTTTCTATGTGCTATAGTTTGGTAAAAAATAAATTCACCATAATTGAAAGCAGATTTTGTACTTATAGCATAGATAAACTTACTCAGCACCTTGGAGACATCATTAGAATGGGTAGTAGGCACCCAATTTGCAGCTGCAATCTTGTTCAGTATAGCATACTTCGTAGAGAGCTTGGCAGCAGACAAATTATTCTTCATTGGCCACTCCTTGACCAGATCACCAGTAAAGGTCTTGCAAATTTGATTCTGAGTTACTTCCAACTCAGCCACATCTTCAGTGCTCCCGCCTAGGTATTGATTAATTACAGCAGGTGAAAAGTTAACACATTTGCCACGTACAAAGACCTGTCTATATTCAGCACTCATAGGAACATCACAGTCAGTTCCTATGTTCACAATGAACTCCCTAACCAGCTTGCTGTAGCATTTCCCCAATCATTTGACAGTCTTCACCAAACCAGCTGCCTCAATGACCTCCATAAGCTCTTGCAGATTCAACAGGTCATGATGTAGATTCCTTTCAACAGCGATTCTCCTTTCACAAATGAATTTCCATCTAGAGGCATCTTCCTCATGATGAAAGGATACATTATCTAAGGGCACAGATGGGATACTTTTAGCCCTTTTTCTTCCTGACTCTGCTGGCTTGTCAGATGTGCCAGCATTTTCCACAGCATCTTCATCAGCTACAAAATCCCTATCATCAGATTGCAAGTGTTTTCTCTTCAGGGTCTTCTTCTTAGTTTTAGTAGTCACAGTAACCTTAGTCTTTGTCCTACCAGGACCATACTTCACAGGTTTCAAGCCATCAGAATTCTTGGCTTTCTTTGTTGACTTTGGTGGTGGTGTCACATCTCTTCTAGCTCTACTCCTTAACCTCCCAGCAATGCTAGGTCTAGGAGCCTTCTCCACCATTTTGTCCAGAGTTGACAAAATCTCAACATCAGGTTCCTTGTCTTGTGAACCTGTTTGTAAATCAGAGAGGGTATGATCCTCTATTTCCTGTTCAGTAGTCTTCATGCTCTCATCATTCTGAGAGACTTTAACAGTATCACCAGACACATTCTCATCTGCATTGTTTGCAGTGTCTGGAACATCAGATGCTCTAGCATCGTGTATAGCATTAGATACAGGCAGATTCGTCTCTTCATGATGCTCATTAGAAACAATAGTTGAGTCAATTTTCAGAGTTGACTCAGGAACATCATCAGTGGTTTTTATGGTAGCACCACCATCAACAGCAATATTATCAGACTCACCTAAACCTAGGGTTTCAGATTCTTGAACTTCTTTAGTAGAGGATTCAATATTTTCTTCACCTAAATCATCAACATACAGTTCTTGCATGGTATGTAACTTTTTGGATCTAGATTTAGACTTCGATTTCCTCTTCCTCTCTTTCGATTTCACAGATGCAGAGAGAGGATCACTTACCGAATTTTTCTTCTTCTTTGACTTGCTTTTCTTTGATTTTGCGGCTGTGTCGGGAACGACAACAGATATAGGACTTGCGATCGCAATCATCGTTTCAGGTTCAACCGGTGGTGGCGATTTTGGAGAAGAATCTCTGATCGGTGATGAAACTGTAGTAGACATGATCGATTTGATGAGGTAGAGACGGTGGAATATGAGGGGTTTGAGAGATGAATGATTCTTGTGCGATCGAGAGTGATACAGCAAAAGAGATGGAGCGATTTTAAGTGTTTGATAGGAATAACAATGATTACGGCAAAAAAAATTAGTAAAAAAGAAACCGTTCCTTGAAATTAGCATGCACCCTAATAGGATAGGGGGGAGAGTCAGTTGCACGCCTTTTGGAAAATAACTGCTATTGGCTTTCAAATAGGCAAATTCCCAATTTTCCCCTCAACCTCTCAAATTGTATTGCATCTAGTGTCTTTTTAAAGATGTCAGCCAGTTGATCATTTGTAGCTATATGTTCTAGTGTGACAATCTTTTCTTCAACTAGATCTCTAGTAAAATGGTGCCTAATATCAATATGTTTAGTCCTACTATGTTGAATAGGATTCTTGGAGATGTTAATGGCACTCATGTTGTCACAGTATAATGCCATAGCATTTTGTACCACATTGTACTCCTTCAGCATTTGCTTCATCCATACTAGTTGAGCACAACTACTACCAGCTGCAATATATTCTGCTTCTGTAGTTGATAAAGACACACAATTTTGTTTCTTACTAAACCATGATATGAGATTATTCCCTAGGAAGAAACATGCTCCTAAAGTGCTTTTCATATCATCTGCACTTCCTGCCCAATCAGCATCACAATAGCCTACTAACATAGAGTTATCACTATGACAATACAAGATTCCATAGTCACATGTCCCATTCACATATTTTAAGATTCTTTTGACTTCTGTGAGGTGACTCATCTTAGGTTCAGCTTGATATCTAGCACATACTCCTACAGCAAAAGTAATATCAGGTCTGCTTGCTGTGAGATACACTTCCAATCATACTTCTATAGAGACTTTGATCAACACTGATCCCTTTTTCATCCTTGGTAAGCTTCAGATGTGTTGCTGCTGGTGTTCTTTTGATGCTAGCTCTCTCCATACTAAACTTTTTCACAATATTTCTTGCATACTTACTTTGAGACACAAATATAGTATCCTCCATTTGTTTGACTTGGAGGCCAAGAAAGAAGGTTAGTTCACCAACTAGACTCATCTCAAATTCTGACTGCATATGCTACACGAATTGCTGGACCATCTAATCAGACATTCCACCAAAGACTATATCATCCACATAAACTTGTGCTATCATCACTTTGTCTTTCTCTTCTCTTACAAACAGAGTTTTGTCATTGCCACCCTTTCTGTACCCATGATTAACCAGAAATTCAGTCAACCTCTCATACCAAGCTCTAGGAGCTTGCTTTAGACCATACAAGGCCTTTTTCAGTTTGTAGACATGATATGGAAGATTAGGATCAACAAAACCCTTAGGTTGTTCAACATAGACTTCTTCATTCAAGTACCCATTAAGGAAGGCACTTTTCACATCCATTTGAAATAGCTTGAACTTCAATATACATGCAACCCCTAAGAGAAGTCTTATGGATTCAAGTCGTGCTACAAGAGCAAATGTCTCATCAAAGTCTATCCCTTCAATTTGAGCATAGCCTTGAGCTACCAGTCTAGCTTTGTTTCTAGTAATGTTCCCACTCTCATCAGATTTGTTCTTGAAGACCCATTTTGTACCAATTACATTCACACCTTTAGGTCTAGGCACAAGATCCCATACCTCATTCCTCTTGAATTGTTCAAGTTCTTCCTGCATGGCATTAATCCAGAATTCATCAGTAAGAGCTTCCTTGTTATTCTTGGGTTCAATCTTTGAGACAAAGCATGAATTAGATACTGCATCTCTTGCTCTTCTTGTACCAATGCCTTGGTTAAGATCTCCAATGATAAGCTCTTTTGGATGATTCTTCTGAACTCTTGTAGATGGACCTTTGTTGGGTTCAGTACTACTTGATCCAGAGTCAACATCTTCCTTTTCAGTTTCAACTACCTCTTCCTGTTGATCAGATGCTATTGGTATTGCTGGAGCATCAGACCTCTTATATTCACTTGAGTCATCTACAACTACATTGAAGGATTCCATCATGACTTTAGTGCTGGAGTTGAACACTCTATATGCTCTGCTGTTGGTAGAGTATCCTAAGAATATGCCTTCATCATTCTTGGAGTCCAATTTCCTTCGTTGTTCCCTATCAGCTAGGATATAGCATTTACTTCCAAAGACATGGAAGTACTTGACAATTGGTTTCTTATTCTTCCATAGCTCATATAGAGTAACATTTGTTCCAGTTCTCAGAGTGACTCTATTGTGTATATAACAAGCACTATTCAATGCTTCTGCCCAAAAATGATATGGAAGATTTTTGGCATGTAGCATTACTCTAGCTGACTCTTGCAAGGTTCTATTCTTTCTCTCAACCACTCCATTTTGTTGTGGTGTGATTGGTGAAGAGAATTCATGTGATATCCCTTCAGCTGTACAGAACTCAGAGAACTTGTAATTCTCAAACTCCTTTCCATGATCACTTCTTATCTTCAAGACCGTACTATCTTTTTCTCTTTGTATTTGAACACATAACTCCTTGAAGACTTCAAAAGTATCAGATTTCTCTCTAATGAATTTGACCCAGGTGTACCTTGAGAAGTCATCAACCATTACAAAAGCATATCTTTTACCACCTAAGCTTTCCACTTGTATAGGTCCCATCAAATCCATGTGTAATAGCTCAAGTATTCTGGAAGTTGTCAGATGCTGTACCTGATGGTGAGATTTTTTCGTTTGTTTTCCAATCTGACACTCACCACATACGTTCCCTTCTTCAATTTTGAGTTTTGGTAGACCTCTGATTGCTTCCTCAGCTATGGCATTCTTTATACTCCTTAGGTTCAGATGACCTAGCTTTTGGTGCCATAAAGTTACTTCATCTTCCTTAGTAAGCAAGCAAGTTGACAAGCCAACTTCCTCTTGTGGTTCCCATAAGTAACAATTATCCTTTGACCTTACACCTTTCATTATGACTTCTCCTTCTTGATTAGTGACTAGACATTCAGCTTTTGTTAAGTTAACTAACAATCCTTGATCACATAGCTGACTGATACTAATTAGATTGGCCGTCAACCCTTATACAAACAGAACTTTTGTAAGTTTAGGTAGACCATTTCTTTCCAAGTTTCCTATCCCCTTGATTTCACCTTTAGAGCCATCACCAAAAGTGACAAAGCTTGTTGCATAAGACTTAACATCAACTAGAAAATTCTCAATTCCAGTCATGTGCTTGGAGCAGCCACTGTCAAAATACTAATCTTCCCTAGATGTTGCTTTTAGAGATGTGTGAGCAATGAGTGAAACAAGTTTCTTTCTAGGTTTCCAGTCTTTCTTGACAGTCTTTGTGGACTTTGATTGCTGTATCTTACTGGGGTGTCCATGAAGCACAAAACAATAAGGTTTTATATGACCTTTTCTCCCACAGTAGTGACATATCCATGGTTGAGGTTTTTCTTTTACTCACAGATGTTGTACCGGTTGCTGCAGCAACTGACTTGGCCTTGAAAATGTTACATTGAGAGGTGGATACATAGTATTCTGAATATACTTCTTCTTTTTGTTAAACTTCTCATAGTCAAATCCAACTCCTTTAGGCTTACCTGAGATTTGTTGAGTCAGAATATCATCTAATTTCTCAGTACCATTAGTCATCATAGAAACAAACTTCCTTTGATCTTGGATTTTTTAGTTCAGCACGGTCACTTCTTCTTGGAGCTCAGAGATAGTTGATAAATGTTTTTCATTTTCACCCAGCAGCTGGGATTTGGTCTCCTTTTGTTGCTCATTAACTCTGGTCCCTTCAGCATTTTTGGTACATAATTTCTTATAAGCAGCTGCTAATTCATCATAGGTTAAAAATCCATCACCTTATTCTCCATCAGATAAACATATTCCTGTTAGTGCAGTGATGTTCTTTGTAGACTCAGTCTCAGCTTCTTCCTCAGAGGTGTCTTCATCTGACCAAGTTGCAGTCATACCTTTCTTCTGCTTTTTCAGATATGTTGCACATTCAGTTCTAATGTGACCATACCCTTCACATTCGTGGCACTGAACACCTTTGACTTGAGCAAGTTTATCATCAGTTCTTGGACCTTTTTGAGAGGTAGAGTTTCTGTTGAATTCATATGATTTTCCCTGCGTAGATGTTCTAGCATTTCCTCCAGCAAATCTCAATCTGGGTCTTCTGTCCATAGATTTCAGCACCTTGCTAAACTGTTTTCCAAGCATTACTACAACATTTGATAAACCTTCATCAGTATCTATGGAACTCCCCACATCATCTTCATCAATGTTCGAGGCAAGAGCTATACTTTTATTTTTCTTTTCTACCCTCTCGTTGATTTTCAACTCAAACGTTTGAAGAGAACCAATTAGCTCATCAACTTTCATATCACTAATATCTTGAGCTTCTTCTATTGCACATACCTTCATATCAAATCTTTTGGGTAAAGACCTTAGAATCTTGCCTACTAGTTTCTCATCAGATATCTTTTCTCCCAAGGATTCAAATGAATTTGCATACTCTAGCACATTCATATGAAAGTCACGCACACTTTCTTCTTCCTTCATCTTAAGGTTCTCAAACTGAGTTGTTAGAATTTGGAGGTTTGACTTTTTCACCCTCTGAGTACCTTCATGAGCAGTCTTCAAGATATTCCAAGCATCCTTGGCCACAATACATTGATTGATCAGTCTAAACATGTTTGGATCCACTCCATTAAATAGAGCATTTAGAGCTTTGGAGTTTCCAACTGCTGCAGCATCTTCAGCCGGGGTCCAATCTTCTTTAGGTTTGAGTTCATCAGTATCAACATTATCAGCGTCTTTCACTTTGGGATGGTCCCATCCTCTGAGTACAGCCTTCCAAGCCCTGGTATCAAGTGATTTTAAGAAAGCCGTCATGCGAGACTTCCAAATATCGTAGTTAGAATCACTCAACAGGGGTGGCCTGTTCACCATTCCTCCTTCTTTATCCATTATACCAGAAATAGTTCCCTGGAGCTCACCCAAACGAGCAGGGTGCCTGCTCTGATGCCAATTGAAATTCCTGGCACTCAGTATAAGATGCTTTAGCAATTGCTACAGCGTCTACTCGCAACACAAATAATAGTAAAAGCGATAAATAGCGGAAACATAAATAACACAATTGTTTGTTGACCCAGTTCGGCGCAACTTGCCCTAATCTGGGGGATACCAATCCAGGAGGAATCCACTACTATAGTCCTAGTTCCAAGACACCAGTAAACAGCCAGCTTACTGTTCCTAACCTAGCAACCACCTTGTGCAACTCAACCTAGGAACTCCTAGGTCAAAGGCGGCCCCGCCTTACTCCTTACTAACAACACGAACACATTGTTGTTCACTATTAAACACAACGCTTATGATGGTGAGAACACACTCAAACATAAACAACAACCTATGCCTTTAGCAAGTATCAACGTGATACAAGAAAAGGCTCACAAAGTTCACTAAGTAAAATAAGGATTACACACGCTTTAGTGAACACAATAAAATTCCCACAAAACCTAAACTAGGTTTTACACAAGTATATATAGAGTCTTCTGCGCAGCTTGACTTGTCCCTTAAAGGAGTCTTCAAAAATTTATCCAATAAAAATAAACCAAATCCTAAAATATGGGAATTATATTTTAGAATTAAATCTTCACGTTGGAGATAACTTCTGACCCAATGCGCGTTCTGTTATGCCAGCTATGCATGATAAAATATAATTTTAAAACAAATCTTCTCAAGATATATTTCAAAAATAAAAACGCGCGCGTCCAAACACCTTCAGGACTCAGCATACTCAGATGCTACAGCATTTTCTAGAGCATGTGACAAAATGGTTTTTTGCAAAAATTATAGCCAACATATAAAAGCGCCAACGCAAAGTTGATTCATTACCATACCTTTTGGAAGAATTTCTCTATGACTCAATTCTTGATAGAGTTGACTTTGCCTTTCACCGTGTTCCCTTTGTCTAAAAACTATTTCATAAGCCATTTGTGATATAAAGAGAGTAAGTGAACTTATGAATATTGAAAAGTAGAGAAAATGCAAAGGGATGAATTGAGTCTTGTATCATGAATGCATGGTTTTTAAAGGCATAAAATGGTGAAGCTTACAAGACATGTTGTTCTAACAAATTCATTTTAATTGGTTGCATGTAGAGGTGGTCATTATGGGGGGCGCATGCATATGATGTATGAAAACTTGTGTTTTTGTTTATATGTGTCTTGTGAACTTTGTAAGCTTTAATGCATAAGACTAGTCATAGTGTAAGCTTTAATGCATAAGTGTAAGACTACTTTAGTTAATTGCATGCATATAAATATACTTCGACCAAAGAAATATTTATCAGTAATAGTTTATGATAGTAGCGGTAAAAGTAGATACTGATAAAAATAAAAGATTACGTAATAGTAGTTGATATCGATATGAAATAAAATATTACGTAAGAGATGCGAAAATTAATAATAAATAATAAGTAGGATATTTTTTGATACAATAGCTCTTCAGAATCCATACCAGAGAACTCTATTATCTTTGCAATCATAGCTATGGTAAGGGATAATTTGATTGATAGGATATTTATTTGGTCGCTCATCTTAACAATGGCGTCTTCCTGATCATTTGGAGGTGACTGGTTGGCCTCGAAGTCGATAGGTGATGAAAGTATGGGGTTAGGAGTCTCAGCATTAGGGGCAGTTTCATCTAGGTCATACAGCCAATTGTTCCTATCATGGATTCTTGTGCTCTCTATATTTGGTAGGGTAAAACTGCGGACAGGTACATGATTGATGATAAACTAGAATGGTGCATGTCCTGGGTTTCTTAGGAAGGCTTGGTTGAAACATAAGTTAATGTCCATGTACCTTATCCCGATTTCCATGGGCAAACCTATTAGTACTACTAGCTTATTTAAAGTATTTTGTAGGCCTATACCCTTGGCTAACATGGTGACAAGCCCACCAATGCATATTGGATGATATGGGTTGCCTGTGATCTTCTAAATGTTAGATAAGATGAACGTTGCAATGTTCACATGTCGGCTTAGGAAAACACAGAACATGATGAATAGTTCCTCCTTGCTAACAACTAGGTTATTGCTTGGCTTTCTGAATATGGTATAGGCAAGGATCATGTGGAAGTATCTAATAGCTGGGTTGTGAATTTGGGGGTTGAATCGATCCTTTGGTTCAGGGTTGGGTTTTCCAGAAATGCTACCCCAGAAGTTTTGAAGCTTATCCTTGAATCCATTTTCTTGTGTTTCGTTCATGGCATCTTGGTCATAGGGTACTTTCATGATTTCAGCTACTTGTCTATGGCTATAGCGATAAGGCATGCCAAAGAGCCTAAACGTAGCAAGGCCCTTATGGATAGAATACCCATAGGCTGGATCATATTTGAAAGAACTAAGAATTTCGAGGGTCAAATTTCGATGGTCAAGATTCATGTGGTCCCACCCCATCTGGTAGATCATGAACTTAACACTCTCAGAAATTCCAAGTGTTGTCATCGTCTGGTTGTCAAGATAGAGTTGGGAGCACATCTCCCTCTCGAAAAGTTCTGCATAACGAATTCTTTGGAAAGTTTTTCCGCGGTTACCGATCCGAGTATCACGATATGCCATATCTTTTATAAATATAGTAAAAATCTGATTAGTTCAAAGATAAACAGGCATACAGATTAGTAGTCATAGATTTTAGAGATATAAAATAAAGAAAACAAAGAAAATGCGGTTAAAAATTAAAATCTATGGGTTGCCTCCCATGCAGCAATTTGTTTAACGTCATTAGCTCGACTAATTCTAGTTTACCTTTTTAAGTTTTATCTTGCAGGCTTTTTAAAGTAAACCTAGAATAAAAATCTATGTCGCTAGAACTAAAATAGTGCTTAAGACGCTGTCCATTCACAGTGAAAATTTCGTTGTTTTTATTCTGGATCTCGACAGCGCCGTTTTTAAAAACTCGTATTACGTTAAAGGGGCCGTACCACCTAGATCGGAGTTTTCCTGGAAAAGTCTTAATCTGGAATTAAGGAGTAGAACTAGTTCTCCTATTTTGAATTCTCTTTTAAGTATGCGTTTATTGTGCCATTTCTTAGTTCTATCGTTATAAATCTTGGCATTTTCATAGGCGCTCATTCGTAATTCTTCTAATTCAGGAAGACCGAGAATTCTTTTCTCTTCTGCCGCCTTATAATGTAGATTAAGTGCTCTAATAGCCCAAGAGGCTTTATACTCAAGTTCTTTTGGGAGATGACATGATTTTCCATAGACTAAGTTAAATGGCGTAGTCCTTATAGGTGTTTTGTATGCCGTCCTATAGGCCCAAGGAGCTTCAGGTAGTCTATATGCCCAATCTTTCTTAGTGGCGACCGTCTTTTCTAAGATTCTCTTGATTTCTCTATTTGATACTTCTACCTAACCACTTGTGTGTGGGTTGTAAGGGGTCATTATTCGGTGTTTTATTCCATATTTAGTTAGCAATTTTTAATATATTTTCGATATGAAATGGGAACCACCGTCACTAATAACAAGACGGGGTGTACCGAATCTAAGGAAGATTATGTTTTTCAACATTTTAATTACAACTTGTGCGTCACTTGTAGGTGAGGCTACGGCCTCGATCCATTTGAAAACATAATCGACAGCTACAAGTATGTATTTATTTCCGCCAGAGGATGGAAAAGGTCCCATAAAATCTATTCCCCACACATCAAAGATTTCTACTTCGAAGATGCCTTTTTGAGGCATCTCATCTCGCCTTGATAGGCTGCCGGATCTTTGGCATCGGTCACAATTCTTAATGGTATTATGAACATCTTTCCATAGGGTGGGCCAAAAGAATCCGGCTTGTAAAATTTTTGCACAGGTCTTTGAAGTACTCGCATGCCCCCCGTAAGGTGCAGAGTGGCTTTGGGAAATGATATCTTCCATTTATTCTTCAGGGACACAACGACGGAATATCCCGTCAGGGCCTCTCTTAAAGATTAGAGGGTCATCCCGGTAATAGCTTTTGAGGTCATGGAAAAATTTCTTCTTTTGTTGATAACTTAAATCCGGCGGAAGAACTCCGGCTGCTAAATAGTTAACGAAATCCGCATACCACAGTAAAGCTTTCTTTAATGAGAGGATTTCTTTCTTTTGATCCGGGGTAATGGACTCGTTCGAAAATAGCTTAGCTCTATTGATTTCCAATTCTTCTAAGGGACGATTTAAGTTTGGTTTTGTTCTCTCATCCCTAACATTTGTGACATTGTTATCAATTTGATGAGCTAAAGGGGTAGTTTTTAGAATTTCAGAATATTTTAACTCATCATTTTTCAGTTTATCTTTGGTGACATTCATCATGCAGTAGCTATCATCTATGCCAGGTGTTTTTAGAAATTGTGTTAAGATAAATTCGACTTTTTATTCACATACTTCAAAACTAAGTTTGCCTCGTTTCACATCTATGGTGGCACCGGCCGTTGCTAAAAATTTCCTTCCTAAAATGATAGGAGTATTTGAATCCTCCCTTATGTCCATTACTATGAAATCAGTTGGGATATAGAATTTACCTACACGTACTGGTACGTCTTCTAGCATACCTAAGGGGTATTTGACAGAACGGTTGGCAAACTGTATTGACATATTAGTTGGGATTAACTCTCCTATGTTTAGCTTCATGTATATGGCCACGGGCATTAAGCTAATACTAGCTCCTAAATCTCATAGGGCCCTATCTATGACATATTTCCCAATTACGCAAGGTATTGAGAAACTTCCTGGATCTTCTAATTTAGGAGGCATTTTGTTTTGAAGAGTAGCACTACACTCGGCAGTAAGTGTAATTGTTTCATTATCCTCTATTTTTCTTTTATTGTTTAAAATATCTTTTAGGAATTTAGCATATGAGGGTACTTGGGTAATAGCTTCGGTGAAGGGTATTGAGACATTTAAATGTTTAAGAATCTCCACGAATCTATTAAATTGCCCTTGATTTTTAGATCTTTCTAACCTTTGAGGATAAGGGATAGGTGGTTTTTAAGGTGGCGGAGGCACGTAGGGTTTCTTTTTCTCAACGGCCTCTTCGTTTTTATCTTCTTGTTTTACTTTGATTAATTCACTCTCTTTTTCAGTTGGTTCAGTTGATTCATTAAGATTTTTAGGTTCATAATCATTAGTCCTAGGTTCAACTGGTTCTTTATAATTTGTTCCACTTTGCAGTGTTATGGCATTCACTTGTGCCTTTGGATTGGGCTGGGGTTGACCAGGAAATATTCCGGCTGGGGCACTAGTGGAAGATATTTGTTGTGATAATTGCGCAACTTGAGTTTCGATCATTTTATTATGTGTAGCATAATTATCAAGTTTACTATTCCTAATCTTAATTTGCTCATTAATATGAATATTTTGATTTATGAATTCTTTATTGGTTTGCTGCTGAGCAGCTATGAAATTTTCTAGCATGATTTCGGTGTTGTTTTTCCTATTAGAAGCATTAGGAGCAGCAGGGGCTCCTTTTTGAAATCCTGGTGGAGCCGGTGGTGCTAAACTAGGGGCATATAAAGCATTGTTGTTTTTATACGAAAGGTAGGGGTGAATCTTCCAACCTGGATTGTAGGAATCAGAGTGTATTTCACTTTGTCGGTAGGGAAACCGGTTAGAAGGTGAGATTCGTTAACTGATGACCTGGTACTCCACAAATTTCGCAATTTGGAGTCACGGTGGCTGCGGATGTAGCGGCTATGGTTTCGTATTTTAGAGTCATAGCCTCAATTTGGGCTTTAATAAATGGTCTAGCTCGCTTACCTCATGCATACCCCCTTTCGCTTGAGGTTTCCCAACAGTAGCTCTCTCACTCTCCCATTGATAATGGTTTTGAGCCATACTTTCTATCAGCTGGTAGGCTTGGGTATAAGGTTTATCCATTAATGCGCCACCCGCAGCAGTGTCTATTGTCATTCTTGTCTGATACAAGAGACCATTATAAAATGTATGGATGACAAGCCATTCCTCTAGACCATTGTAGTACCCGGCGCAAAAAATATACAAATATGCAATGATGAAATGCAATGCACAAATGTAAACAATGAAGCCGCCACCATATTTTATTTATCCCGTGAGGGGAAAGGAAAATAATGATAAAACCTTAAAAAGAACGGGTTTGGGAGTTGGTTACATGAGGGAAAGACGTTAGCACCCCCTCATATCCGTTGTACTCAACGGGAACCATTTTAGGAATTTTGGTTTGCATACACAGAACTAGCCGCATAAAAGAAAGATTACCGCATATTAAACAGAAAGGGAAAAAAGAGTTTTTTATTATTTGGCTTGACGAGAGAAGCTCTCGCTCCTACGTATCCCCCAAGTACAATGAGGAAGTCAAAGCTCACGTAGTTCTTCCTAAAAAAGGTTTTGTTTGTTGGTTGTTTTTAGTGAACGATGCTTAGGTCGCATTCCACTGAGACAACAGTATTGCTTGTATACTCAACTGAGGTTTAAGCGTTTGTTTGTATCAGGGGAATGGATAAAGCACCATCCATTTAAGAAAACAGATAAAAAGAAATTTGAAAGTTGAAAAAAAAGTTAACTGCACAAGACCATGAAAAGCAGTTGTGTGGTTTGAATGTCTTTTAGGTCTTAGGATATTGTTTAGTGAATGTGGATAACCTCATTGCCACAAGTCATCCGTCAAGGACGAGGTTATCCTAGCAAAGGCAAGTCATCCGTCAAGCTCCGCCGTTTCATTCAGTTTATTATCGAATTAACTAAAAAGAGAGAATAGCCGAAAGCGAGTCATCCGTCAGGCTCCTTCTATCTCATTTTTAATTAATAAGTATTTTAGGTTTTTAGAACGAGAATAAACTCAAAGCCGCAAGTCATCCGTCAAGGACTGGTTTATTCTTATTCTATTTTTTAGCAAAAGAGATTATGACAGATTCCAGTTCAGATAAACAAAAGAAAAAGAAAGAGGTTGAAGATGATAGAGATGCAAATGCATGCACATGAATGACAGATAATGATGATGTTGAACAGTTATAATGGTACGAAATTAAATCATCGAAACAAATATTAATTCATCAAGTATCAGTCAAACAATTAATTGAACTCGGTTAGTTAAAATAAAATAAGACGAAAGCGAGTCATCCGTCAAGCTCCTTCTTATTCTTTTTTAACTAACGTGTTTAATCTTCACTTTTTAAAAGTCCGGAATAATGATAAATTAAACCGCAAGTCATCCGCAAGGGCTTATTTTATCATTATTCATTTTATTTGTGAAAACTTTCAAGTTTAAACTACCATAAAATTAATCAAAATTCACAGCAGGGGTGTATCAGCAAAAAAGGTACAGCAAATAGCAATTAAAAAAAAATACAGATCAGAACAAAAAAAAACTGGGCCAAAATGGCTAAGGCTCAATCCCATCTACCAGACCAGGTCGGGTCAAAACCGGGTCGAACAGACCCATCCGCCCAACTGGGGGGCGCGAGGAGTAATTGGGGGGCGCGCGTGAGTAAGCCTTTGGCCACTCACGCAGCGCCACGTCATCACCTTCTTCCCTCACAAAACCTGAAAACAGAACAGGCAAGGATGTCCGCCGCGGCCACCACCGGCGCGGTCGCGAAATCAACTCTGATGCTTAAAACTTGCGATTCAAAACACCAATACGATCGGAATTTAACATAGATCACAGATTCACAATTAATTTTAACAAATAACGCATGAAACATTCAAAACGAACTGAAAAAAGATAGCGGATTCGAAGAGGAAAAAAGACGTTTTACGAACGGAATTTGACGAAATCAAAACTTGGAAATGATTCTAAAGAGCTCCAGGACCACGAATCTGTCATTATATACCTTCGTTTGAGCTTGAGATGGCCGGAAACGAAGTTGGTTCGTCGGAGCAACTTCAAAGCTACGAACGGAGCACTTCCGATCACTTTTTGGAAAAATAACAACGGATTTGGACTCAGGAGGGTCGAAAGCTTATAGATCGAGTGCTTGATCTTTGTTTTTTGAAGTTTTTTGATGTGGTGGTTGGTGGTGGTTGAAGTCGTGGTTTTGGAATTCCGGCGGCAGCGCCGGAAAAGTGTTGGTGGAGGAAGGAGGAGAATGTTTTCTGATTTTTTATCTTGAAATGTGTGAAAAATGATTGTTAATGATTGAGTGATGTGGGGTTTGTATTTATTGAGGAATATTAGGTTAGATGATATTTTTGTAAATATGGATAAATTTGGGGTTAAGGAAAAAATTAATAAAAAAAAGGTAGTGAAAATGATTATGAGGTGTAAAAAAAAGGTAGTGAAATTAATAATGTGATTGGTTCTAAAAGGATTAAAACTCACAAAATGGTTCAAAAGCAAATAAAAGAGTAGAAAAATATTAATAAAAATTGAAATAGGGGAAATCAACTAAAATCAACTAAAAATAATATAGAAACTATTTTTAATATTTTTGCTAGTGAAAAAGAATAATTGCATCAACTAAAAAAGAAGAGAAAATAAATAAAAAAGCAAGCATACTAAATTTCTAAATCTTTTTGATATTTCTTAAAACAATAAGAAATCATTTTCATAATAAAATATTTATTTACGAAAAGCCGAAAATTAGGGTATTACAGCTGCCCCTATTTAATTATCTTATACTCGAGCGCATAAATGACTTGCGCTTCTATGCACTTGAAGTAAAAGGTAATTAAATACAAATACCCTAATTTTGTGGTGTGAATGTGATGTAATGATAATGAATGCAGATGGGAGATGAGAGTGGAAACATACCTGGAAAAATTAGGAACAGGATACCTGAGAATGAAATGATCGTCTCCCCTCAAGGTGCGTTGATCTTCGACTGTCAGTGAAGACTGAACTTTTCTTGACTTGCAGCGAAGACTGGATTTTTTTTTTCTGAATTTCAGTGAAGACTGAACTTCTAAGACAGATAGTGAAGATTAAACGTCCCTTGACTTTCAGTGAACACTGAACTAAGATTACAGTGAAGACTTTACCCTTCATGACTTTCAGTGAAGACCGAACTTAGATAACAGTGAAGACCGTACCCTCCATGACTTTCATGAAGACCGAACTGAGATAACAGTAAAGACCGTACTCTCCATGACTTTCAGTGAAGACCAAACTGAGATAATAGTGAAGACCATAATCTCCATAACCATCAGTGAAGACCGAACTAAGATAACAATGAAGACTGTAACCTCCATAACCATCAGTTAAGACTGAACTAAGATAACAGTGAAGATTGTAACCTCCATGACCATCAGTGAAGACTGAACTAAGATAACAGTGATGTAAGTGCACCAGTTCACTCCCATGTTTTAATAATTGTCAAAACCCATGAAAATAGTGTAGAACATATTTTGGCAACATTAGAAACAACTTGACAGCGAAAAACTATTTTTAATCTTTGAAAAATTGATTTTAAGGTTCATTGTATCGATACATAAATACTTGTATCGATACAAATGTCCTGAAACTACTTCAGACTGATTTTGAGCATTTTGTATCGATACACACTTCAATTGTATCGATACAAAAACTGGTGTTCAGGGGCAGAGAATCACTTGTGTATCGAATCATGCTTGCATGTATCGATACACACCTAACTCTCTCAAAACACCAGAGAAAGCATTGTGTATCGAATCATGCTTGCATGCTTCGATACATATCAGGTAGGTTTTCAAGAAACTGATATATGTATCGATACATACTCGTGTTTGTATCGATACATAGGTCAAATATTTCAAATTTGAACACTGGTCAAGGTGTTTGTATCGATACATACCATCATATGTATCGATACATGTCTGTTCTGTTTTGCCTAAATTTGCTCAATTCTATTTTCACTATAAATAGCAATGTGAGTGTTTGTTGTAAGTGTGAGAATCCATCTGAAAAACACATTTGATCATGGTTTAAGAGAAATTTTGGATCAAAGACTTATTCAACACAAGTTCTTCATCTTCTATCAAATCACTTCAAATTTGAGATTGAGTATGGGATCAATCGAAGGTTCGTAGTTGATTCGGTGGATAACGTTCGGTGCAATTCGCGGTGAGTCAGAATTGCGATCGAGTTGAGTTGTGTTGGAGGTTTGGATTTTCATCAAGGGTTTCAAGATTGTGCGATATCTTGAAGGTTCAACATCGAGGAAGCGAAGGAATCAGCTGGACGTTCGGTGCGAAGGTTTTCGGTACGAACGTTGGAATCAGAGGTTGAAGCTTCTAGGGTTGTTGCGATTACTTGGCTCAATTTGCATTAGATTGAATAGGGTTATTCGAGTCTTTGTAAATTGTGCACTATCAAAGCGTTTTTTAATAAATTGCTCAAATCGTCCTTTTGACGATTTGGGGGGAGACGTACCTGGCCCGAAGCGAGGACGACATGAAAGCCAAGGGAACTCCCTAATCATCTGGTTGTGTCTTTCTATCCCTACACTTTTACTTTTCGTATTGTTGATTAATTGGATCAATTGAATTCGTGATCGTAAGTGTTCATCGTAATTCAATTGATTTGAAACTTGAATTTGTGATTGTGTTTCGTGATAGTTGAAACTTGTTGATTTTGTTTGTGTTAGAAATTTGATTACCAAAACATAAATCTAAATTCAATTTGTTGCTAATTGTTCTAAGGCTTATACTACATTTCCTTTGATCGAAGGGTGCAAAGTAGACTATCAATTCGGTAGCCTTCCGCCTACTCGAAATATTTTTAAAACCTCGTTGTATAGAAAGAGTCACTTATTCACCCCCCTCTAAATGATCGCCATATAGTCTAACAAGTGGTATCAGAGCCAGGTTCGATCCTGGGACCTGTGGGCTTGAGGAATCGGTTCATGAAAATTTTGATGAGACTTTTCCGGAGGAACATGGGAAAGCTAGTGTTATTGGTGCAGGTATTGATACTACGGATATTCTAAAGGAGAAAGAAGTTGAAGGAATTGATCAACCTTTGACGGACACTCCGGGAGATAAAGACGATGAGTCAACACCTTCCCGTGACGATAAAGATGATGGAAGTTCTTCCTCAAAGAATCATCACAAACATAGAGGAGCCGGGCTTACAAAAGAATGGCGGACTCTAATGAACCATCCCATTGATAAAATCTTGGGTGATATCTCCAAGGGCGTTTCGACACGCTCTCAGATAAGTAATTTTTGTTGTCACTTCGCTTTTGTTTCACAAGTTGAACCGAAAAACTCAAAAACCGCACTACTTGATGAACATTGGATTCTTGCTATGCAAGAAGAATTAAATCAATTTAAAAGAAACGATGTTTGGGATCTAGTCCCACCTTCACCAAATCATCAAGTAATAGGTACACGTTGGGTTTTTCGGAACAAACTCGATGAAAACGGAGTTATCATTAGGAACAAAGCACGGTTAGTAGCCCAAGGCTATAACCAAGAGGAGGACATAGATTATGAGGAGACTTATGCTCCGATTGCCTGCCTTGAGGCCATTAGACTTTTGTTAGCTTATGCATGCAATATGAATTTCAAGTTATATCAAATGGACGTTAAGAGTGCTTTCTTGAACAGATACATTAATGAGGAGGTATATGTCAAACAACCTCCCGGTTTTGAAAATGATGAACATCCGGATTATGTTTTCAAACTTAAAAGGGTTTTATATGTTCTTAAACAAGCCCCTATGGCTTGGTATGATAGACTTAGTAAGTTCTTAATTAAAAACGGATATTCAAGGGGAAAGGTTGACACTACTCTCTTCATTAAACGTAAAGGAAAGGACGTCTTATTAGTTCAAATATATGTTGATGATATCATTTTTGGTTCCACTAATCCATCTCTTGTCAAGAGCTTTTCTAGTTTAATGCAAGGTGAATTTGAGATGAGCATGATGGGTGAGCTAACCTACTTATTGGGATTACAAATCAAGCAACTAGAGGAAGGAACATTTATATATCAAACCAAGTATTGTCTTGAGTTGCTTAAGAAGTTTGGCATGGTGGACTCAAAAGGTGTGGAAACTCCTATGGCATCAACATGTGCTCTAAGCAAGGATGAAGAAGGTAAAGATGTAGAAATCACAAAGTATAGAGGAATGATCGGATCCCTTTTATATTTAACCGCATCAAGACCGGATATTATGTTTAGTGTTTGCATGTGTGCACGTTACCAATCGTCCCCTAAAGAATCACACCTAAAAGCCGTGAAAAGGATTTTGAAATACTTAAAAGAAACTTCTAATTTTGGCTTATGGTATTCCAAAGGGAACAATTGTTCTTTGATAGGATATTCCGATTCCGACTTTGCCGATTGCAAGTTAGATCGGAAAACAACTAGTGGCACTTGTCATCTTTTCTGTAATAGTCTCGTAAGTTGGCATAGCAAGAAACAAGTATCAGTTGCCTTGTCAACCGCCGAGGCGGAGTACGTTGCGGCCGGAAGTTGTTGCTCCCAAATACTTTGGCTTAAGCAACAACTTCTAGACTATGATTTAAAATTGCAACGGATTCCTATCTTTTGCGACAATACAAGTGCCATAAACCTCTCAAAGAACCCCGTGTTGCATTCAAGGACTAAACATATCGAGATTAGGCATCATTTTCTACGTGACCATGTAGAAAAAGGTGATGTAATCTTTGAACATGTGGAATCCAAAAATCAACTTGCGGATATTTTCACTAAACCTCTGCTACAGATCCTTTTGTTTATATTCGAGGAGAATTAGGTATCCTCGATATATCTAAACGAATTAGGTATCCTTGATATATCTAACCTTGAATAAATGAATTCTATATATGCACTTTATATACTGTTTATGCCTTGTGGAAACTCGAAGCATCATTCAAGGAGAGTGCATAAAAGGTTACGGTGAATGGTTAAATTGTATCATCTCTATTGCTTATCTCTCTTCATCTTTACATTTGCTTAGCTATAATCAACTTGACATGATCATTATGCTTTATTACATTCATACTTTGCTCATTTCCAAAAACTTCGCTTTAAGATAGTAATAATTCTTGAAGTCCATATGTGTAAAATGGCTGTGTGAATTGATAACTACATGATATGTCTATTACTTGAATATATTGCCTATCTATCCGTGTCTTTCATTTCTCTATGATCTCGGTATGTATATGGTATGGTTACATGAAATTGTCATGCATAATAATAGGTTGCATGTTTTGTTTATTTCGTCCCGTATTGTGATATGTTAATTCTTTATAATGACGATGTTGTTACAATATTCATGCTTTGGTTTTGGTTTGTTGTTCTACATTCCATATTTGTCATGATATTTGGTTTTCGCCATTGGATTATACTTGCATATCTTGTACGTATTTATATTGATTAGGATATTCGTCATAAAGTGCATTTCGACAAATGTAAGTGCACGATATGACCATGTTAAAAACGTTTTAATACTTGATACTTCTAACAAGTTCTCTTCTTCTTTTTGATATTGTCAAAGGGGGAGAGATTTGGATTGCACAAGCTAAGGAAAGAACTCTTGATTATCAACATATCAAACGCATTATGGCATCAACTCATGGGGAGCGTGCTTATGGTTAGCCTTGATGTTTGCGTCTGTATACATATTGCTATTTTATTGCATATTAGGTATAGGCTTAGTTTAGCTTATGCAAAGTTTTGACAATTATCAAAAAGGGGGAGAATGTAAGTGCACCAGTTCACTCCCATGTTTTAATAATTGTCAAAACCCATAAAAATAGTGTAGAACATATTTTGGCAACATTAGAAACAACTTGACAGCGAAAAACTATTTTTAATCTTTGAAAAATTGATTTTAAGGTTCATTGTATCGATACATAAATACTTGTATCGATACAAATGTCCTGAAACTACTTCAGACTGATTTTGAGCATTTTGTATCGATACACACTTCATTTGTATCGATACAAAAACTGGTGTTCAGGGGCAGAGAATCACTTGTGTATCGAATCATGCTTGCATGTATCGATACAAACCTAACTCTCTTAAAACACCAGAGAAAGCATTGTGTATCGGATCATGCTTTCATGCTTCGATACATATCAATCAGGTTTTCAAGAAACTGATATATGTATCGATACATACTCGTGTTTGTATCGATACATAGGTCAAATATTTCAAATTTGAACGCTGGTCAAGGTGTTTGTATTGATACATACCATCATATATATCGATACATGTCTGTTCTGTTTTGCCTAAATTTGCTCAATTCTATTTTCACTATAAATAGCAATGTGAGTGTTTGTTGTAAGTGTGAGAATCCATCTGAAAAACACATTTGATCAAGGTTTAAGAGAAATTTTGGATCAAAGACTTATTCAACACAAGTTCTTCATCTTCTATCAAATCACTTCAAATTTGAGATTGAGTATGGGATCAATCGAAGGTTCGTAGTTGATTCGGTGGATAACGTTCGGTGCAATTCGCGGTGAATCAGAATTGCGATCGAGTTGAGTTGTGTTGGAGGTTTGTGCGATATCTTGAAGGTTCAACATCGAGGAAGCGAAGGAATCAGCTGGACGTTCGGTGCGAAGGTTTTCGGTACGAACGTTGGAATCAGAGGTTGAAGCTTCTAGGGTTGTTGAGATTACTTGGCTCAATTTGCATTAGATTGAATAGGGTTATTCGAGTCTTTGTAAATTGTGCACTATCAAAGCGTTTTTTAATAAATTGCTCAAATCACCTTTTGAGGATTTCGGGGGAGACGTACCTGGCCCGAAGCGAGGACGACGTGAAAGCCAAGGGAACTCCCTAATCATCTGGTTGTGTCTTTCTAAAGAGGTTTTACGAACGGAATTTGACGAAATCAAAGCTTGGAAATGATTCTAAAGAGCTCCAGGACCACGAATCTGTCATATTATACCTTCGTTTGAGCTTGAGATGGCCGGAAACGAAGTTGGTTCGTCGGAGCAACTTCAACGCTTCGAACGGAGCACTTCCGATCACTTTTTGGAAAAAATAACAACGGATTTGGACTCAGGAGGGTCGAAAGATTATAGATCGAGTGCTTGATCTTTGTTTTTCGAAGTTTTTTGATGTGGTGGTTGGTGGTGGTTGAAGTCGTGGTTTTGGAATTCCGGCGTCGGCGCCGGAAAAGTGTTGGTGGAGGAAGGAAGAGAATGTTTTCTGATTTTTTATCTTGAAATGTGTGAAAAATGATTGTTAATGATTGAGTGATGTGAGGTTTGTATTTATAAAGGAATATTAGGTTAGATGGTATTTTTGTAAATATGGGTAAATTTGGGGTTAAGGAAAAAATTAATAAAAAAAAAAGGTAATGAAAATGACTATGAGGTGTAGATAATGATGTGGCATAATGTGATTGGTTCTAAAAGGATTAAAACTCACAAAATGGTTCAAAAGCAAATAAAAAAAATAATACAAAAGTAGAAAAATATTAATAAAAATTGAAATAGGGGAAATCAACTAAAATCAACTAAAATTAATGTAGAAACTATATTTAATATTTTTGCTTGTGAAAAAGAATAATTGCATCAACTAAAAAGGAAGAGAAAATAAATAAAAAAGCAAGCATACTAAATTTCTAAATCTTTTTGATATTTCATATAACAATAAGAAATAATTTTCATAATAAAATATTTATTTACGAAAAGCCGAAAATTAGGGTATTACAACCATGATGTGGGCAGAGCCTTATCAGGTCTTTGTATCTTTCCCATGCTTCGAATAGAGACTCGTCTACTTTTTGTTTAAATCTATTAATGCGGTCTCTAAGCATAGCAGTTTTGCTAGGTGGGAAATATCTTTCTAAAAAGACTTTCTTCAACTCATCTCATGTGGTGATTGTGTTGGATGGTAGAGATTGGAGCCAAGTTACATGAATCAAATAGTACTAGAAGAGCTCATCTATTATACCTAACCTTAGGAACTTAGCTAATAATAATTTGAAGGAAAATGGACATAGTAAAGCAGCGGAATTTCAAAATTTTCCTTAAGAGATCCTTACGAAGGGGGATGATAATGTGTTTAGGGTTTTACCTCTTGAAGCGTAGAACCCTTGAATTACGGACGAGGTGATCACGAACGTTGAAGGTAGAACCGCAACGTCTCTAACTAGTCCACACGAACAACTTTTCTCCAATCCAAGTGCTAGCTTGTGAGTGAAGAACTATATGAGAGAGATAGAATCTAGAGAAAATATTAGGATTAACGTAACCCTAATATTCTTATAAAAATCTCTTGTATGATTTTCTCAAGTGTGTGAAACTCCTTTCACTAGGTTTATATTTATAGATCTTTCTTATCTTGGTCTCCAAGACAAAGATTTAAAACAAAAAGCCCACCATATCTTTTATTAGGGCGCGCGCCCTCATGAGTCATCATACTCATGTGCGCGTGCGCCCACCATTCCTTATGGTGTGCTGCCTTTCATTAATTTTGTTATATTTTATCACAAAACATATCTATCTCAAATGTACCGTACCTTACGGTGTTCTCTATCTCTCAATATACTGTCCTTATGTGTGTGACCCTGTAGGTTTCCATAACGTTGGCAACTATATTAAATCTCCTCTTTAATATAATAAACAATGAGCAGTATCTAGCAACACATCATTGATACCCAAGTTATGAGAAATTATCATGTGATCAAAACATAACCTAAGTGATAATATGCGTGTATAATTACCCCTTTGCCCTTTGGGAGTTCCTTGCTCTCCCTTGAAGCTTCTCTTGATCCTAAGAGTTTCTTTGCTTTCTGCTTTCTGTGGTATGTGAAATAGTGAGGAGGAAAACTCTATTTATAAGCTTTTTAATGGGTTTTTCAGTGCGCCATCACTGCACGATGTATCTCATCGTGGCACGATGCCCATCTGCTCTATCTCGTGGATCTTGTTCATCTGGTGGGTATCGTGACACGATGAAAACTCATCGTGGAACGATGAAGACCATTTTTTAAGATTTTTGTTTCAACATGAAAGTTGTAGGTATTTTTATTAGCTTTCTAATGGATTTTTGCAAGTCTCGATCGAACACTCGTAGCTCTAGATATGTCCGAAATACTCCTCTTGGGTCATGAGCAAATATCAATGTTCATTTTTTTCTCATTTTCTTGCCCGTTTTTGTTAGACTACTAGGCTATCACTTAGAAGGGGGGAGTTGAATAATTGATCCGATAATCAATTAACGATTTTAAAAATTTAAGCACGCGGAGTCCACCGATCGGTAGTCTACTTTGCACCTAGTTTGATCAAAGGAAAAGTTGTATACACCTTTAAATGTATGATGATAAAAACGATACCAAGCAATGTTTCGAGATCAACCTATACTAGATAATAAGATTTGAAAACTTAAACACAACAATTATTTGGTCCAAATCTAGAGTATCACAAACAAAGCAATTAATTGGAATTTGATCGAGCACTTGGCGTGCGTCGAAATTGTCAAATTCCAATTGACAAAATAAATTGAACAATTAACAAAATTAAAGAGTTAAGGGAAGAGAAAGAACAAACGATATGATATCGGAGTTCCCTAGCTTTCGTCGTCCTCGCAGTGGCTGGTACGTCTCCCCCCAATTTTGTCAAAATCAGAATTGAGATTTTTATTGAAAATCCTTTGAATTACAAATGCATAAGTTTACAGAATTCAGTACACGAGGTATCTAAAAGAAACAATATTTTCTAACTCGTTATAGCTTCAGTAATATTTTCACGAACCCCAACACGCTCCTCGACTCGAACCTTAGAATATGATAATTCAATCTGCACCCGTTCTTTAACCAAGAACCCTTGCTATCAATTATCTGGCTGATCCTCCGCCGACGTGTTGAACCTTCAAGAAATCGATACGATCAACCTTCTTGAATACCAATGAGAAATCCCTTGCGATCAATTCCACCCGAAAGATCGAATAACTACGATCCACCAAAGACGTTATCACCCAATCAAACGAAAACCACTTCGTTGAACGCACTTAAAGAGTAAGCAACTTTGAGATTATTTAGAATTGGGTTAAGATGAAAAACTTGATTGCAATGAACACTTTGATCCAAAATTCTCTCTTAATAAAAGCTTTTTTCCACTTGTTTCTCACACATTACAAAGAGACCCCATGATGTTATTTGTAGAAAAAATAGAATGGAGTAGATTTAGGCAAAATTAAACTGATATTTATCGATACGTACTAACTTTGTATCGATACATAGTTAATTGACAGCTTAAATTATTTAAATTTGACTGATATGTGTATCGATACAAGTTAGTGTATCGATACATATGAGGTTCTCTAGTTAATGAGGACCTGATATGTATCAATACATACACACATGTATCGATACACCTTGAGCTCTCTGTTTTGAAATGAACTAATATGTGTATCGATACATATAACTATGTACGATACATATAACTATGTATCGATACACATAAGCTTCTCTGCTCAAGTGTGATCTTCTATGTATCGATACATATATGACTTGTATCGATACATATACAACTTATCGGTCTGAATTTTTTTCTGAGCATATGTATCGATCCACATAACATGTGTATCGATCCGAATGACTTGTAATTTAATTTTTCAAATTTTAAAAGGCTTTTACACTTTCAAGTCATATATAATGATGCCAAAACGTATTCTACTCTATTTTCATGTGTTTTTACAATTGTTAAAAATGGAGGGGAACTCGTGCATTTACAGTTTTGGCCCTTTATGTGTAGTTTCATGTTTTCTTGTTTCTTCGAGATGTAAATTTATTTCTTAAGCCTTTTTCATGATTTGGCTATCAAAAGTAAATTAATAATACTAAAGAGTATACTAAAATGTAAGTAAAATACTATATAAATTCCCGTCATCACAACCCCAGACTTAAAATGAACTGCTTGCTTTCTGATTGGGGTCTCATTCGCTCCAATTGATTGTTCAGTAAGAAATCAAACAAAACTACCCACATGTTTTCCTTATATTTACTATGCATGCATGCTCACTCTCACTCACCATTACTATTTTGACTTTCTCAAAAACTCAACCTAATCTTTTCTTTCCACATTAATTAAATCACGAAATGTTACACATTGCATATACTTATAAATACATATATCATTGATATCAATTATTCCTTCAAAAGCCATGCATCATAAGCCAAATTAACCAATCAATCTCACTTAAGAGGTTTCATTACCAACATTTTAGAGTACAAAGTCAAAGTTTCAAAGGTGCATGACATTAAGAAACAAAAAAGTTAAAGATATAATTATTGTCAAGGTACAGAAGGTAAAAATTTTATAGGGAAAGAAGTTGAGAATATCGTGAAATGCAGTATCGAGCATCCTATTAAGAGAAATGGATTGAGCTATGTTACATCAACCACCGAGAGAACCTCCCTCCTAAGAAACGATTTTATTCTATTCAGAATACTTTCTATGAATTAAATCTAATTATATGGCATAAGCCATTCTGACATACATTAGCAGCATTTTTCAAACGTCCAGATAATTTAGGACAATCAATAATCGATAAACATTTTTTAGTTGTTGCGTACATAGTGTGCTGACTGACAACCTCTTTTGTAGTAAGAAATAGGAAAAGAAATAAAATTATAGCAGAAACTACCTTGAGATTTTTAGCCATGTTCAATCTCTTGGTATATATATAACAAATAGATTACATTATGATCAATTTATAGTGTATAAATGTTATGTAGTTGAAAATAAAAATCAATGTTTTTAATATTTAAGGTGATCAATGGATTGCATTTGACCATTGAAAACGCTTAAATAGTAAATATCTCTTCGTGGTAGAACAATGTTTTAAGTTTAACCCTTGAACACACATAGTGAAGGGGTAACATAAAAATATATAATCATTAGAATTCATATACGGTTCAATAATTTTTTGTTTCTTTAAATATTTCAAATTTTATACTTGTATAAAAAATGTCAACAACTTTTTGGATCCACAAACCACAAATGATTTGATAAATAATTTTAACTCTACAGTCTACACATGTGTATCATTCAAAAATTTATCAAAGCAAGTTATTGGGACTAAAAACTCGCTTTGATAATCAAAAAATTTATATTTCATAAATGTTACTATGATATTTTGCTTACTATTAATCTCCTTTGCAATAATTAAGAAATAAGACAAATAATTTAAAATAGAATCTTGTTAACGAGTGCCCTGAGGGACTCTTTGAACATTCCATTTAAAAAAACATTTTATTTTAAAAGTTAGACACTACAATTTTAAATGTGTTGCATTTACATATTTCAATGAAAATTCTAGAAATACTTACTATTTAAAATGCTTAAGGGCATGTTTGGTTCAACCGAGGAGGAGGGAGGGATTTTTAAGGAGGTGAAGTGAGATAAAACATAATTTATTATATTGATAAAATTACCCTCACTTTCTTATTAAAAAATTTTACATATTAAAAATTTAGGTTTTTATATTTTTGACAACAAAAAAAATTTAGGTTTTCTACTCATTAGATTTTTTTTAGGTTATATATCCTTTAGATTTTTTTTTTACGTAATATATGCATTATAATTTAATCCTTATTTTGAGTTTATAAGGTTAAGGGTAAAAAAAGTAAATTAATTATTCCCTCCCCTCCCCTTCCCTCCAAAACTCGAAACCAAACAGGGCCTAAGAGTGTCCCAGGGGCAGTTGTTACAATTTTCCTTAAAGTTATAATGGATATATATAAACTTTATTGAGAGTTTTAACCGTATAGTTTTTTCTCTTCATTCCTATATAACAAATAGTATACGATTTGATCAATTTATAATTTATAAAACTCATCAAATGTTGAATACAATTAAATATTTTTAACACTTAAGTTGATTATTGTCTTGTATTAGCCCCTTTAGAACACCCAGTAAATGTCTCTTGCATCGAATGGAGTTCATCTAGATCTATATCCATTGATGGAAAATGGAACAAACAAGAGAGATCTATTTGCATAGAAGAGAGGTTGGAGGACAAAGAGGAAAAAGGTAAATTTGGTACAAACAGAATATGGTTTTACAATTAACTAAAATAATATAGTATGATGATACATAATTCTTTGATGTTTTGTTATATTTCTCATTGGTGTTTTACATTTAAAAACTAAATAAATTTAAAAAGTAGTGTCGGAGTATATTTTTCAAAAAGGGTTAGCATCTGATAGAGTCGGCTAGTCCGTCGGGTAGGCCGACGATAAAATAGAAAAAGAAAAAAAAAGAATAAAATCTAACGTTTGTGCAAGTTTTTTAGAATAATATAATGATTACAGAATTTAATGAAAATATCAAATTCTGCAATCATTTTTCTAAACAACTTTCCAACGAGTCTCAAATTTAGAATGGTGTGGCCTAACACTACCCCTTGATGATTTGTGGGTAGTTACTTTCATGCAACGTTTAACTAATTAAATTAAGCTATATGGAGTCAACTATTTCTGAGAAATATATAAAATTATAAATTAATTAATTTTTTATCCCAATTATTTTAACTATTATATAGTTGAGGTGATGTAATCCAAAAAATATTATAATTTAGGTGTTCTATAATTTGGACAATTTCTCCGCCGCTCAATGACCACTTTGTATTCTTACTCCTTGAAAATGTAAGCCATTAACAACTTATTTATCGTAATGAACAAAACCAGCGGGAGTTAATTCATGGTTGTGAGTGAGCTTGAAAATATAATCGAAACTCTCTAGTTTTTATAAACAAATTTATAGACAAGTTTCGCATTTGGGCGGCGTTGAAACGGAGCTTTGGCGGAGATGAAATCGGACGCCGATGAGAGATAGAATGTAATCGATCGGAACAAAAGAAGACGAAAACAAATAAAGAAAGAAAAAGGCTCTTGAAATAAAAGATTTGAAATTATGACTTAGAATATAAATTGATAAAATAGAATACCTAAAATATAATTAGTTAAAAATAGTTAAAAATTATTATACTTTAGGATGGACAAATTATTAAAAATATATAACTCTTATGTCAAAAAAAATATATAACTCTATGCGTAATCATAAAGTTGATGCACAACATATAATAATGATATATCTTTTTTTTTTGGTGAACACTAATGATATATCTTAACTTAAACATAAATAAAAGACAAAAAATAAAAAATAGAAACAGCTAATACAAATAATGAACCGTGAATTTGTAGGGAGCCATACGCAACAAGAACTGATGATGTTCTAACCAACCACATTGAAAAGAAATACTCCCTCCGTTTCTAAATAAGATTATTTGGGAGACATGTGCATTATTTATATAATTTATTTTGACCATATATTTCGATCAATATATAATAGCAAATTATTATCATATAAGATGTTATTCAATTTGTCTAAATAAATATTTTTCAAATTTATATGTTTTATATTATTTTATAGTACATAACTAAAAATATTAGTCGTCAAAAATATACATTACCGTGAGTGCATTAAGGTGGCAAAACAGGTGGCATGTCCCGTTTAGGCCCGACCCGCTTAAGCCCGTCCATAAACGGGGCGGGGCAAGCATACTTAGGGGTCCGAGCTCAAAACTCAAGCCCGCCCCGTAAATCGGCTGGTTAGCAGGCCGGCCCGCAAATTTTTTTTTGTTTTTACAATTTTATTTATTAACAAATTATTAATTATTAGTCATTAGCTGATGCAGACAAATAATATTTTTTAAAGTACATAAGCAAATAAAAATGTCATAAAAAAATGTAAATGTCATAGTCTTCAACATAAACAAAACAACTTAACAACAACAACAAAGACACTAAAACATCAAATATCTCACTTAATTCAAGTGTTCAACATTTCTATGAAGGAAACGCAAATTTTATTCGGACAAAGTAAGATATATATATATATATATATATATGAAATGAAATTGTTCAATTTTTTTATAAATAAAAGAAAAAATAGTCCTTGCACAATCCAATTTTCATGCAAAATAAAAAAAGATTACGACACAACATTTTTTCTGCCCATTTTGAAGGCGGGCTAAACGAAACCGGTCAACTTAAGGTTGTGGCCTGAAAACTTTTGCCCAATCCGCCAAAAATAGCAGGTTAAATGGACAGGCCCGGTGGGCTACACCTGTTTTGCGACCCCTATATATGCAGTGGTCTATTGTGACACTTATTCAAGAACAGATGGAGTAAAAGAAAACCTAAGTAACTGTTGGTGTAAGCCCTAGAGGCCAAGACTTTTAGTATTTGTATTGAATTAATTATTAATGATACGAAGTTCTATTTATTAATAATATATATAAGGCGTTTCTTTCATTGTGTTTGTAAGAGTTCAAAGTAATGAAATCCCTAGAATAGACAGTCCGTTTAATATTAAGTGTGACTTAATCATGAGACTGAATTAAACATAAGGACGCTATTCTTAAAGTATCAGTAGTCAAGCTTTAAGGTGAAATTGGGATAACCTTAAAGCATAAAGACTATTATGAAGATAGACTGATGATCGCATCTCATGGATCATAGGATAAAGAGTTATCAAGTCTTGACATAAGTATAAAATATTAGGAGTAATATTTATACTGGATTGACCCGCCATAAGAGTACTACATTCTGAGTTATGCAAAGTGTCATAAGTCACTCTTATAATGATAATGGTGTAAACCGCCCTTAGACCTGAAACCACCCTTGTACCCTAGATGTGGAGTTGAGTACTTTGTTGCTGATCTAACGTTGTCCGTAACAGGATAATCATAAAGGCAGTTAATGGGTACTCCACGAAACATGCTATGGGGCAGCGTTGTCCTAGATGGAATTTGCCAATCCTGCATAACGGGATAAATGTCATGGGCCCAATATTGAACTGGACAAAGATGACATCAAGTATGCTTTGTGTTCAATATAGACATAAGGGGCAAAGGGGTAATTGTACACACATATCATAGTTAAGGTTATGTTTAGATCACATGTAATTTCTCATGACTTGGGTAGCAATGATGTGTTGCTAGATACCGCTCATTGTTTATTATATTAAAGGAAATTTAATATAATTGCCAACATCATGGAAACCTACAGGGTCACACACATAAGGAAAGTCTAATATTGAGATAATTAAGGAACACCATAAGGTATGGTAAGTATGCAAAGTGATAAGGGTATCACGGTAATTAAACAAACAAGATACACCGTAGTGTACGGTGGGCGCGCGTGCACATGAGCATGTACACTCATGTGGGGCGCGCGCGCCCTAGGATATCTTTTAGGAGATTTTTTTTGTTTGTTTTATTTTTGTCCAAGATAAAGGATTGTCTTGTTACACAAGACAAATATATCTATATATAGAGAACTCTTGGCAAAAAGAAAAACATTGAAAAGCATAAGAAATATTTTAGAGTTGGAAACCCTAAAATAATCCCTCTCTCAATATTCTTGAAAGCCTTCATACTTAAGGGCTAACACTCTTTTGAAGGTGACTGTTCGTGTGGACTAGCTAGAGGCGTCGGTGATCTTCATCAAGGCTCGTGATCTTTTCTAGTTCGTGGCTTTGAAGGGTTCTGTTCTACAAGAGGTAACAAACCTTAAACACATACCATGCTCATTCGTAAGGATCAATAAAGGAAAATTTTTGAAATTCCGCTGCTATACTATGCCAATATTCCTTCAGTGGTATCAAAGCCACTTACGAAACCATGGTTATGATGTTTGTTATATCTTGTTATAAATAATTTAATTTGATTAAAATACCTAACAAGATAAGAATGAAGAATTAGATTCTAATTGATCAAGAGATTTGTATGTGATACAAATTAAGAGTGTTGCAAATAAAAGTATATTTGATATACTAGGGTTTATGAATAAAGGTATATTTGATACACTAGGGTTCATGACAAAAGGTATGTTTGATATACTAGGGTTCATGACGAACACAAGAGTTGTGTTATACTGAAAAACGTTTTCAGAATTCGCCGAAATCGTGGCATGATTTACGAAATCGCGCTACGATGTGCGCGAGAACCTGACGAGGTCGCACAGCGAGCGCTGGCGAGCAAGCTGGCGAGCGAACCAGAAGCTGCTCGGCGGCTGGCGAGCTCTGGCGAGCCTGATGGCGACCAAAACAGTAGCTGCTCGCCGGCTGGCGAGCACCGGCGAGCCCTGGCGAGCTATGCAACCAAAAACTTGACAAAAATCACGATTTATGAAATTGTGATTCGATTATGTCCGTTATGAACGATATGATCAAGATCTAAAGTTTGATTTAAACAACACGACTTTAACTAACGATAAAGTATGTTTGTTGAAGATGATTAGTTATGGCTTCTTTTGAACTAAAACCTTTTAAGATAAACTCTCTCATTGGCTTGAAAGAACCAATGTCATAACCTATGAAGCCCCGATACTCTAAAATTGATCAAGTATCGTGTCAGATACTGTATCTGATACCGATACGCGTCAGATACTTCCCGATACTTCTTTTTACGTATCGGGGAAGTATCCAATAATTAAATTTAATTTTTTAAATAAAAAAGAGTCGACACTTCTGTGATACTTGTCAGATACTTCCCGATACGTATCAGAGAAGTATTCGGTGTTTATATTTTATCAATTCTTTGAAAAGAAATAAAATACATCCAAAAGGGCTAATGATTTGGTTAATATGCATACAAATTTTCAACTTTTGTCAAAGAAAGATGAAGAATATATGAAAGGAGCGACAAAATTATAGAACATTAGTGGAGATGTGCATGACTCGTTTTTTGGACAGTATTAAGTTATATAATTTACTTGTTTTGATAATTTTAATAATGCGAATGTTTCTTTATTATCAATTTTAGTTATGTTTATATATTTTTTATTTATACATTTTATTTTTTATTGAAGTATCCTAACCGTATCGTATCTTAAATTTTAAAATTTTATCGTATCGCCGTATTTGTATCGTATCGTATCCGTGTCGTATCAAGTATCTGGGCTTCATAGGCCATAACTAATAATCTTGTATATTATTGTTGCATAGAAGAGCGTCTTATATGTTTAACAAGACGGTGAGATCAAAACTAAATAAACCCCTCAAGAGACACATAAGAAACTAATAAAGAAGATGTAGGCTTCGCCCACGCAAGGTGCATTTTCTTTGTTGAGTAAAATATGTGAATATTAAGTTAATGTTTTCCAAGTTTTAGAACTCATCAAGACTAGTATCAAACAAATGTAGGTTCCGCCCACGCGGAGGTGCATTGTTTTACATTAGTAAGGTGCGATGGGATAATTGTAATATCCAACTTCTAAAATTAGGGTCAAACTTAACTAAAACAAGTTATAATAAGATTATACAAAGTTTAGAAGCAAGCGTTGGGTATAATTCATATGATGAACTAGAATAAGATGTTATTCACCCAACGGAGATATTCGAGAATTGCATAAGATGTAATTGGAAGGAGTTCCTACCTAAATAGCTAAGTCTTGTGTAATCCGCCTACGCGGACTTAAGGCAAAGTAAAATATGGATCTCGACCCGCTAGAAAATCTTCAACGGGATTTTCCGAATCAAATGATGAGGGTCATTTGTTTTGAGTAAAATAGTGGGAACATATTTAGCTAAAGACCTAATTAAATATGATAATACAATACTTATATTTTCACTTTTTTATGTAGATAACCATGTCATCAAATACATCAAACAACATTTTGCGATCAATCCTTGACAAAGAGAAATTGAATGGTTCAAATTTTCTTGATTGGCACCGTAATCTGATGATTGTCCTCAAACATGATAATAAGCTGTATGCCATTGAGGAAGTTGTTCCTGAGGTGGAGCCTGCTAATAATGCTCCTAAGGCTGAAAGAGATGCTTATAAGAAGCATGTTGATGATGCTAATGAGGTTGCTTGCCTCATGTTGGCAACCATGAATTCGGAGTTACAAAAGCAACATGAAAACATGAGTGCTGTTGAAATGATCGAACACTTGAAAACTCTTTATGCGGAGCAAGCCCGCCATGAAAGGTTCGAAGTTTCAAAATCCCTTTTTCAATGCAAGTTATCCGAGGGATCTCCGGTAGGTCCTCATGTACTCAAGATGATTGGGTATGGGGGAAACCTAGAGAGGTTGGGATTCCCACTTAATAAGGAACTTGTAACTGATATTATCTTGCAATCGTTGCCAGATAGATTCAGTCAGTTTATCCTAAATTTCAATATGAATGATATGGATAAAACTCTTCCTGAATTGCTAAGCATGTTGAGAACTACCGAGCAAAACATGAAGGGTAAAGGGAAATCAATTCTGATGGTCAGTAATGAGAAAAAGCATCACAGGAAGCCTAAAAGGAAAGGAGGCAGGTGGAAAGGGAAAGAAGTTGCAAATCCAAAACCAACTGCTCCTGCTTTGAAACCTCAAGGAGGCGTATCAAAGGAAGGCAATTGTTTCCATTGCGGTAAGACCGGACATTGGAAAAGAAACTGCCCAAAGTACCTGGAAGATAAAAAGAAAGGAGTAGCTCCTACTACTTCAGTTATTTTTGTTATAGAAATTAATTTATCTACTTCTACGTCATGGGTATTAGATACCGGATGTGGTTCTCACATTTGTACCAATGTGCAGGATCTCAAGGAGAGTAGAGAATTGGCAAAAGGTGAAGTTGACCTACGAGTTGGCAATGGAGCAAGAGTTGTTGCTTTAGCTGTAGGAACTTATAGTTTAGCTTTACCTAGTGGTTTAATAATTCAATTAGAGAATTGCTATTATGTACCTGCCATTAGCAGGAATATTATTTCCGTTTCTTGTTTGGACAAGTTTGGTTTTTCATTTATAATAAAGAATAATTGTTGCTCTATTTATTTAAATGATATATTCTATGCTAGCGCTCAAATGTATAATGGACTATATGTCCTTGATCTTGAAACACGAATCTATAACATTAATACTAAAAGGATAAAACCTAATGAGTTGAATCCTAGTTACCTTTGGCATTGTCGTTTAGGCCACATAAATGAGAGACGCATCTCCAAACTCCATAAAGATGGACTTTTGGATTCTTTTGATTTTGAATCATATGATACATGTAGATCTTGTTTAATTGGAAAAATGACAAAGACCCCATTCACAAGAAAAGGTGAAAGGGCTAATGATCTTTTGGCACTCATACATACCGATGTGTGTGGACCATTAAATATACCTGCTAGAGGTGGTTTTTCATACTTTATAACATTTACTGATGATTTTAGTAGATATGGATATGTGTATCTAATGAAACATAAATCCGAATCATTTGAAAAGTTCAAAGAATTCAAGAATGAAGTACACAACCAACTAGGCAAGAATATTAAAACTCTTCGATCAGATCGAGGTGGTGAATATTTAAGCCAAGAATTCAATGACCATCTAAAAGAATGTGGTATCGTATCACAACTAACTCCTCCCGGAACACCACAATGGAATGGTGTATCCGAGAGAAGAAATCGAACTTTGTTAGACATGGTGCGATCAATGATGAGTCATGCGGATCTTCCAAACTCCTTTTGGGGACATGCCCTAATGACAGAAGCTTATACACTAAACCGCGTTCCATCCAAAAGGTCGATAAGACACCATATGAGATATGGAGTGGTAAGAAACCACATATGTCTTATATAAAGATTTGGGGTTGTGAGGTTTATGTTAAAAGACAAATTTCAACCAAACTCGAACCTAAATCTTACAAATGCCTATTTGTGGGATATCCTAAAGAAACAAGGGGATATTACTTCTATAATCCTTCCGAGGGCAAAGTGTTTGTCGCTCGAACTGGGGTCTTCTTGGAGAAAGAATTTATTTCCAAAGGAACTAGTGGGAGGAATGTAGAACTTGAAGAAATTCAAGAAGAAATTCAAGAACCACAAAACATTGAGCATTATATGGAGGAATATGAGCAGCAACCACAAGAAGTTGTGGAAGAACAACCTGCTCAAGTAGAACAAGTCCAGCGTAGGTCAGTCAGGATACGTCACGAGCTGGAGAGATATGGGTATCTTATAACCGATCAAGGTGACGTATTGCTCATGGATCAAGATGAGCCTGTAACCTACCAAGAGGCCATAACTGGTCCTGAATCTGAGAAGTGGCTAAAAGCCATGAAATCTGAAATGGATTACACAAATCAAGTTTGGAACTTGGTAGAGCCTCCCGTGGGAGTTCATCCTATAGGATGCAAGTGGGTCTTCAAAAAGAAGACCGACATGGATGGTAAAGTAAGTACCTATAAAGCAAGATTGGATGCTAAAGGATATAAACAAATTCATGGTATTGACTATGATGAAACCTTTTCACCAGTTGCAATGCTTAAATCTGTTCGGATTTTACTTGTTATCGCTGCATATTATGATTATGAAATTTGGCAAATGGATGTCAAAACTGCTTTTCTAAATGGAAACCTCCTTGAGGATGTGTACATGACACAGCCTGAAGGATTTGGCATACCAAATGAAGATCATAAAATATGCAAATTACAACGATCAATCTATGGATTGAAGCAAGCTTCTAGGAGTTGGAATCTTCGTTTTGATGAAACTGTAACAAGTTATGGATTCATTAAAAATGAAGATGAACCTTGTGTCTACAAGAAGGTTAGTGGGAGCATGATCGTTTTCTTAGTATTATATGTAGATGACATATTACTAATTGGAAATGATATCCCTACCTTACAACAAGTAAAGACTTGGTTAGGGAATTGCTTTTCTATGAAGGATCTTGGTGAAGCAGCCTATATATTAGGAATAAGGATCTATAGAGATAGATCACAGAAACTGCTTGGCCTAAGTCAGAGTACATACATAGATAAAGTGTTAAGACGCTTTAGTATGCATGATTCCAAGAAAGGATTCATACCTATGCATCATGGTTTAAGTCTTTCGAAGACACAATGCCCTTCTTCTAAAGAAGAGAGGGAGCGCGTGAATAAAATTCCATATGCTTCAGCCATTGGATCTATCATGTATGCCATGCTATGTACTCGACCAGATGTCTCGTATGCTTTAAGCACAACGAGTAGGTACCAATCTGATCCTGGTGAAGCTCATTGGATAGCCGTCAAGAACATCCTTAAGTACTTGAGAAAGACTAAGGATTCATTCTTAATATATGGAGGATTGGAAGAGCTTACGGTAATAGGTTATACCGATGCTAGCTTCCAAACTGATAAAGATGACTTTAAATCGCAATCTGGTTATGTGTTTTGCCTAAATGGCGGTGCTGTTAGCTGGAAGAGTTCAATGCAAGAAACAGTAGCTGATTCTACAACTGAGGCTGAGTATCTTGCTGCATCAAATGCGGCAAAGAAAGCGGTTTGGATCAAAAAGTTCATAACTGAACTTGGCATAGTCCCTAGCATTGTTGATCCCATTGAACTATATTGTGATAACAATGGAGCGATCGCACAAGCTAAAGAGCCTAGATCTCACCAACGATCCAAACACATACTCAGGCGTTTTCATCTCATTCGAGATATAATAAATAGAGGGGACGTGAAAATATGCAAAGTACCTACACTTGACAACATAGCTGATCCACTAACAAAGCCTCTTGCGCAGTTGAAGCATGATGGGCATACTAGGTCTATGGGCATTAGAAGAATGCCTAATTGGCTCTAGTGCTAGTGGGAGGTTGTTGGAGTAAGCCCTAGAGGCCAAGACTTTTAGTATTTGTATTGAATTAATTATTAATGATACGAAGTTCTATTTATTAATAATATATATAAGGCGTTTCTTTCATTGTGTTTGTAAGAGTACAAAGTAATGAAATCCCTAGAATAGACAGTCCGTTTAATATTAAGTGTGACTTAATCATGAGACTGAATTAAAAGTAAGGACGCTATTCTTAAAGTATCCGTAGTCAAGCTTTAAGGTGAAATTGGGATAACCTTAAAGCATAAAGACTATTATGAAGATAGACTGATGATCGCATCTCATGGATCATAGGACAAGGAGTTATCAAGTCTTGACATAAGTATAAAATATTAGGAGTAATATTTATACTGGATTGACCCTCCATAAGAGTACTACATGCCGAGTTATGCAAAGTGTCATAAGTCACTCTTATAATGATAATGGTGTAAACCGCCCTTAGACCTGAAACCACCCTTGTACCCTAGATGTGGAGTTGAGTACTTTGTTGCTGATCTAACGTTGTCCGTAACAGGATAATCATAAAGGCAGTTAATGGGTACTCCACGAAACATGCTATGGGGCAGCGGTGTCCTAGATGGAATTTGCCAATCCTGCATAACGGGATAAATGTCATGGGCCCAATATTGAACTGGACAAAGATGACATCAAGTATGCTTTGTGTTCAATATAGACATAAGGGGTAAAGGGGTAATTGTACACACATATCATAGTTAAGGTTATGTTTAGATCACATGTAATTTCTCATGACTTGGGTAGCAATGATGTGTTGCTAGATACCGCTCATTGTTTATTATTTTAAAGGAAATGTAATATAATTGCCAACGTCATGAAAACCTACAGGGTCACACACATAAGGACAGTCTAATATTGAGATAATTAAGGAACACCATAAGGTATGATAAGTATGCAAAGTGATAAGGGTATCACGGTAATTAAACAAACAAGATACACCGTAGTGTACGGTGGGCGCGCGTGCACATGAGCATGTACACTCATGTGGGGCGTGCACGCCCTAGGATATCTTTTAGGAGATTTTTTTTGTTTGTTTTATTTTTGTCCAAGATAAAATATTTGTCTTGTTACACAAGACAAATATATCTATATATAGAGAACTCTTGGCAAAAATAAAAACATTGAAAAGCATAAGAAATATTTTAGAGTTGGAAACCCTAAAATAATCCCTCTCTCAATATTCTTGAAAGCCTTCATACTTAAGGGCTAGCACTCTTTTGAAGGTGACTGTTCGTGTGGACTAGCTAGAGGCGTCGATGATCTTCATCAACGCTCGTGATCTTTTCTAGTTTGTGGCTTTGAAGGGTTCTGTTCTACAAGAGGTAACAAACCCTAAACACATACCATGTTCATTCGTAAGGATCAATAAAGGAAATTTTTTGAAATTCCGCTGCTTTACTATGCCAATTTTCCTTCAGTAACAAGTTGAGGTTGACAGGGTAATGGCCCGTGCCGGTCTTGATTTTTTGGGGTTCCAAGACAAAAAAAAAATGGACCCCTAATAAAAAAATAGGGTTAATAGGTCAATACCTTCTGTAAAATACGCTAGTTTTACAATACACCCCTGTAAGAAAAAAAAATTAGAATCCCCCCTGTATGTAATGTTTGATTTTTTGGAAAAACTCACTAGACTCAGTCAACCATAATATAACCTCCGCAAAATAGAACTGCATCAAAATATAATTGTAATGGGGGTTTTAAACCGCCACAAAAAATAATTTTAGTGAGGGTTTTAAACTGCGGAAAAATATATGGTTGGCTGAGTCTAGGGGGTATTCCAAAAAATCAAACATTACAAGGGGGATTCGCAAAATTATTTTTACATGGAGTATTGTAAAACTCGCGTATTTTACAGGGGGTACACCCACTTATTCACTTTTAAAGAATGAATTTCTATCCACTAGGCTATCTGACCAAAAAATTAAAAAAGATACGTTATATATTTACCGTCAAGAATGAAAAAAATCATATATTTAAACATAGTAAGTAACACAAATAACATTAAAAATAATTGTCTAATGATTATTATTTAATGCTAATTTAATTTATTGATGTAATTTTGATGTTGTCTATTTATATTTTTTTAACAAAACTTGCCACACGCGAGATTCGAACTCGCGTCCCCCATCTCACCTCACGCAATCGCTACGGCTACACTAATGAATGTCCGTGAATAAACTTCCGTGAAACAAATACATAAGCTAGTAATGTAATATGGGTATAAAGAAAAGAGGAAAAAAAAGAGAC
This sequence comes from Trifolium dubium, assembly GCA_951804385.1. Taxonomy (NCBI): domain Eukaryota; kingdom Viridiplantae; phylum Streptophyta; class Magnoliopsida; order Fabales; family Fabaceae; genus Trifolium; species Trifolium dubium. The sequence goes on along the minus strand of OX638062.1, from coordinate 22,932,298 downwards.
CTTCAATAATTTGAAGCCCAAAGCTGTGGCCAGTGCCGGTCTCGACATTTTAGAGGTCCAAGGCAAATAATTAAAATGGGCCTCTAATAAAAAAAATTATTAGAAAAAATATATATAATTTTTTTTAAAAAATATCATCTATTTAAATTATTAAAAGTATCGACAACTTCAAAATTAGTTACTACCTCCGGTTCTTAACATAAGAAAAAAGTTTACTTTTTAGATTCATTGAATTTTCAATGTATCTGAGCTATAATATGGATTAGATACATTGAAAACTCAATGAATCTAAAAAACAAATTTTTTTTCTTATATTAAGAACTGTAGGGAGTATTTACATGTGTAAGCAATAAAAATAAAATATTACTATACCCAAAGATCTTGTGCTGGTTGGAGATTCAATATTTATATACCCAAAAGAATACCCCATTATTATCATAACTACAAATGAAATGTGGGCTATTATTCGCAACCAGTTAACGCACTTCTTAAAAAAACTTTGTGAAGTCTCATGATCATGTGCACCATGAAAATTCAATTAAATATCAATTTTTTTTATTATCATAATATAGATATAAAAATTCCACTTTCATTAATAGTAATTAACTAGTATAAGTTATATGTGTAAAGCTTGCACGGGTTAATTTTACATATAAAAATATAAATTGTTTATCATTATGATATAAATTATTTTTAAAATTATTTTAATAATAATTAAATTTAAACGTAATATGTTTTTATAATAAATTTGAATGTATTAATTTAAATTGATGTGGAACTTACAAAGCAAAGCTGACAAGCTTTGGGTGATATAGATTGATGCATATTATCTCAAAGGACAAGACATTATGATATGTCAAGCCCCTCAAAGTTGTTCATGGATATTTAAGAGAATTTTGCATTGTAGGGAAATTGTGGAGCAAACTCAATATTGGGGTGAAGTAATACAAAAAGGTAAATACAAAACCTCCACTATGTACAAAGATTTGCGAGTAGAAAAGGAACATGTGGATTGGAAAAAAATATTTTTCAACAATTATGCAATACCACGTGCTACATCTATTCTTTGGTTAACACTTATGGGCCGTCTTTCCACTAAGGATAGATTAGCTCGTTTCGGTGTAATAACAGATGGTTTGTGTAGCTTTTGTAATCATGGAGAATCTTTAGAGCATATTTTCTTTGAGTGCAACACTACACAACTTATTTGGAGGGAGGTCTTATCGTGGGTCGGTATTATTCGATCTCCTACAAGTTGGAGTGGAGAAAAGACCTGGTTGATTCAAGAAACAAAAAAAGAAAGGATGGAGAAGGCAAATTATGAAGATAGTTGCGGCTGAAACTATATATGCCATATGGAGGGCAAGGAACGAGATGGTTTTTTCTCAAAAGTGCATAGATCCTTGTTTGAAAGTGGGAGATTGTTGGAGTAAGCCCTAAGAGCCAATCTATTTTCATATTATTTGCTTTTAGGAGTTTGAATATAAATATGGCATTCCTTTATTATGTTTGTAAAAGTACAAAATAATGAAATCCCTAGAATAGACAGTCCGTTTAATATTAAGTATGACTTAATCATGAGACTAAATTAAACATAAGGACACTAAAGACTATTATGAAGATAGACCGATTATGAAGATAACCTTAAAGCATAAAGACTATCATAGGATAAGGAGTTATCAAGTCTTGACATAAGTATATAAAATATAAGGAGTAATATTTATACTAGATTAAACCGCCATAAGAGTACTACATGCCGAGTTATGCAAAGTGTCATAAGTTACTCTTATAATGATAATGGTGTAAACAACCATTAGACCTAAAACCACCCTTGTACCCTAGATGTGGAGTTAAGTGCTTTGTTGTTGATCTAACGTTGTCCGTAACAGGATAATCATAAAGACAGTTAATGGGTACTTCACAAAGCATGCTATGGGGCAGCGGTGTCCTAGATGGAATTTGCCAATCTTGCATAACAGGATAAATGTCATGGGCCCAATATTGAATTGGACAAAGATGACACCAAGTATGCTTTGTGTTCAATATAGACATAAGGGGCAAAGGGGTAATTGTACACACATGTATCATCGTTAAGGTTATGTTTAGATCACATGTAATTTCTCATGACTTTGGTAGCAATGATGTGTTGCTAGATACCGCTCATTGTTTATTATATTAAAAGGAAATTTAATATAATTGCCAACGTCATGGAAACCTACAGGGTCACAAACATAAGGACAGACTAATATTGAGATAATTAAGGAACACCGTAAGGTACGGTAAGTATGCAAAGTGATAAGGGTATCACGGTAATTAAACAAGCAAGGTACACCGTAGTGTACGGTGGGCGCGCGTGCACATGAGCATGTACACTCATGTGGGGCGCGCGCGCCCTAGGATATCTTTTAGGAGATTTTTTTTTGTTTGTTTTATTTTTGTCCAAGATAAAATATTTGTCTTGTTACACAAGACAAATATATCTATATATAGAGAACTCTTGGCAAAAATAAACCCTAAACACATATCAACGCTCGTGATCTTTTCTAGTTCTTGGTTTTAAGGGTTCTGCTCTACAAGAGGTAACAAACCCTAAACACATATCATGCTCATTCGTGAGGATCAATAAAGAAAATTTTTGAAATTCCGCTGTTTTACTATGTCAATTTTCCTTCACATATTGACATGTACCAATATGTCCCTGATTACTACAGGAAACAATGTTATGAGGCATGCTATAGATCAATCATTTATCCTGTGAATGGCCAAACTTTCTGGCAAAAGACTCAGTTCACAGACTTACAACCCCCACCTATAAAGAGACAACTAGGAAGACCTAAGAAAAAGAGAACTAGAGGACCTGAGGAATTGCAAAGAGATGAATCAAGCTTGAGGAGAGGAACTTATGGGATTAAGTGTGGAAACTGTAAACAAGTTGGACATAACAAATCAACTTGTAAATTGCCACCACCACCACCACCATCATCTGATCAACCATCATCATCTAATCAGCCATCATTTTCTCAAGCTGCTACCACTACTCAACCATCATCATCCCATCCTGCTACTACAACTCAACCTACTCAACCATCTACTACTCAGTCATCTACAAGAACTGCTACTTCTACTCAACCATCTGCTAGTCAGTCATATGCAAGAACTGCTACTGCTACTCAACCATCTGCTACTCAGTCTAATGTTACTGCTACTGCTACTACAAAGGGAAAGGCAACTGCTACTGCTACTACATCAAAGGGAAAGGCAATTGCTACTGCTACTACATCAAATGGAAAGGCTAATGCTACTGCATCAAAGGATAAAGTTACTGCTACCAGCTCAAAACCAACAGTGGACACTAACAAAAAGAGGAAACCATCTCAGCCTGCAACAACTGCTCCAACAATGGATACAAGCAAAAGACAAAAGTTGCCAATTATTAGGAAGAAAACATGAGCTCTATATGCTTTCATTTTGTTTATAGGCTATATATTAATATGAACTTTGATTATGTACTTGTGTCTTTTTGAATATGTAAAATTCTCGGCTTGTATTGCGAGCAACAAGTACGACTTAGCCTAAGACAAATGTTAGTGTCTTTTTGAGTATGTAAGCAGCTTATAAGCTTGACTTCTAATATTTAGCAACAACACCTATGTTTGTAATGATTATATGACTATGACTTGGTTTGAACTTGATTATATGATTATGTAGCAGTAACACTTTTTGAGTATTGATTATGACTTGGTTACTGATTGCAAGTATTAAGTATTTATTGTGATGATTGTGAATTATAGCAAAGGTTGCATAATTTTGAAACAGGTGATGATTTCTCAAAATGGTTTTATACCATGTTAGAGTTATGAGTTCAAACACATCATGCTCAATTTTTTTCAAAATGGTCTCGAAATGTTTTAAGTCATTTTTTCGCTTACTTTGCATTTCATAGCCACTCAAACTTGAAATCAATGATAAAATAAGAAATGTATATATTAGACATGTACCACAAATCTTGAAATCAAACTTCCTCAATTCTTCAAATATATTGGAATGCTTTGAAATATATTTTTCATCATCAACTACATTTGTCCACGAAACATTAAACATTGAAATACATCCATAAACCAAATTACATTTCTTTTCCAAACTACATTCATTACCAACTACATTTTTCCACAAAACACATCCATAAACCAAATTACATTTTTCCAATTGACACAAGCACTATCATTAAGATAATGTTTAAAACAAAACATACAATACCAAAAACAATAGAAATCTACAACAATTTACTACTATTTCCTATCTTTGTCTTCAACACCCAAATTTTTTCTTTTAACACCCAAGTTTCATTCTTAAGCTTTTCCAATTTCTTTTTCTGCTTTGAAATCTTCAAGTCCCGTTCATCAGCAACAACAACATCATCATCATCATCATACCTCTGAAAGAAATTGCATCCATTATCAATTCGGTTTCTCCAATTTCTACATCCCCAAAACTTTTCTCCACACTTAGGGTTTGTAATGTCACTGATGGTTTTTAATACTGCTACCTCATCACATTTACAATTTGGAATTCTTCTTCTCATTAAAGAACCAACAGATCCAGAGTTCGAACCCGAATTCGTCCTCCTAGATTCATGAATTCTGCGATTCTGAGATCCAAAAGTAGACATGATGTGACGAAATAAAATGGGATGGGAGTACAAGATTAAGAAGAAAATGAAAAAGAGAAAATTGGAGTAAGATGTTAATGGAGGAATTGGGGAACAATGAACCCTAATTTCTCTCTTCTCTTCAACCTTTATATTCTCTCTAAAATCAGATACAGATTATGCCATGTCACACTCCCTAAATCAAGTCAATACCAGCCACGTACGCACCAGTTAACGTTTTAGGCTTTTTTCTAACGGATAGGACCAAAGTGTTTAACGGAATGAAAGTTACAGGACCAAATTGGAACGAAAAATAGTTAAAGGACCAGATTGAAACCTTGAAAATAGTTAAAGAACCCAAAGTGTAATTAAGCCTAAAATAAAAGATGAGCGTACAAATTAGGACGAAAGTGTTATTTAAACTTTATTGAATTACAGATTTCAGTTCCGATGGCACTTCCATGAGCCGGTTAGATTAGCTTCTCATGTCTGATGGTTTCATATCTTTTTTCAATATCTCTGGACAGTGGATAGGAGATTGTGACATTTCAGATCATTGTCCCATTTGGTTAATTGTCTCCTCAAACAATTGGGGACTTAAACCATTTAATGTGATTAATTAATGATTGGCTAGAGCATCCCGATTTTGTTTCGATCGTGGAATCTTGTTGGAGGAGCTTTGTGGTTCAAGGTAAAAAATTGTTTGTATGGAAAGAGAAGTTCAAGCTTTTCAAAGAATGATTGATAAAATGGAATAGAGAGGTTTATGGGATTCTTGATCTTAATATAGAGAAAATGGTGAAAGATTTAAATGACTATGAAGGTCTTCTGGCGAAGGATGGTTGTGGAGGTAGAATTAACTAGAAGAGAAGGTTTGAACAAGATCGAAAGATGATTTCATTCGCTGGTAAATGGAGTAAGACCAAAGTAAAACAAAATGGTGATGAAATGGTTCCAGAACCTACTAGAACAAAAGAGCATTAAGATGCATGAGAATTAGAAATGATGATTCTCTTCTCAGTAGGAGATAATGTGTTTGCGTTTGATGGAGCATTGTTAGATGAAGTTGCTTTGAAGAAAACAATTTCGGAAATTTTTCTTATTCACCCCACTTGTGAGCCTCGACTCTCCAACACAATCCCTTTTAACTTTGGTTTTATTCAAAAATCACACAATATGTGGAGATCAGCTCCAAATTATAGTCCTAAAAACTACATTTTTTTGTTTACCCAATTCAGTCAAACCGACCTAGTTTGGGGAGAGAGCACCTCTCTGTTCCACTATAATACTTTGAGTCACCTTACAACGAAATTCTAAATTAGGGTTACAAGAGATAGTCTTCAAACCTAACTATATCATAATCCCAAGGTTCTTCTTGTGACCAAGAAACTTAAATATAGTGTTTCCCAAGAAGAAAAATAAACCCCAACCGTAGTAATAATACCAAGAGCAAACCCTCTTTAATCACTAGTTTTCTTGTTGGCTTCAAAACCCTTGAATTCTTCTCTTGTAAATAATTGTTGTTAAGAATCCCTTTATATAGAATAATATATACCTTTAAATTATAAAAAAATCTATTTTAATCTGAAACAAATCTGACCAAAAATAACCCAAAACCCACCTAACAGACCATTCTGCCCGCGCGCCTGCACACCGCGCTATGGCCCCTGTGCACTGGCAATACCTGCCTATGGCCCCCGTCTCCACGCAGCTTCCAACCCATGCGTAGCCCCTACGCGCGCTCCTTTTGGATGGCTGACTTGTCCCTACAACTCTTCTATACTATTTTTGTGTTCTTTTGTTTATTATAATAAGATTTCAAGGCAATAACAACCTTTCATTAGATTAATTACAAATTAATTTAATGGTTTATTTCTTACAAATGTTTTATGTCTCTTTCTTTTTAGGAAACTATCAATTTAGTTTTGTGTTCCATTTTTTACTAATAAAGTCAATTTAGTCGTTATATTATTTACTTATATTTTATTTTCTTTTACAAAATGGTTTGAAGTCTAATAGAAAAACCAAAAAATTAACCCGACATTTCTAGTTATATAAAATCAAAAACATCATTAGAAGAAGTCTCCATTCTAATACAAACTTTAAAGTAACAAACAAATACATAATAACATTTCCGTAATGTAACAAAACAAATGTAACTTTTGAAAATATTATATTAATATGTTTGGAGAAGTTATTTGTTTATATACTCAAGATAAAAAATACAAATTAAAAAAGATAAATAACTAGTACTTCCTCCGTCCCAAAATAAATGTCCTACTTGTCAAAATTGTTTGTCCCAAAATAAGTGTCTTATACTATTTATAACATTTATTTTTTCTATTTTATCCTTTAAAACAATCATTAAGTGAGAAAAAAAGTACACTCAAATATCTACTTTTAAATATTTCAATGTATACTACCAATAAAAAGAAGAGGTATTTTAGTAAAAGTCATATTCTCTCTCTTTCATTTACACATATTTCTGAAAATATTGTGTGATTTGGTCAACTGTGACACTTAAAATAAGACATAAGGAGTATCTTGAAGGAAGAAATGAACAGATAACAGGGAAATGTTTGCTAGAGAAGACCTATGAATGTGTCTTTTGGAGGGATGATGAGACTGTGTAAGCAAGGAAGATGAATATAGGAGTTAAATAGTTAAGATAAGAGTATTGTATGTAGTAATTTTGTGGTTAATAAAGCCTAGTGTATATTTAACATCGACATGTAATTTTTTGTAATGATTTTTTTTTTGACAAATTTTTTTGTAATGAAGAAAACATACAAAAATGTCACAAAATGTATCCGGGACGAAGCCCTACAAAAATTGAAGCATCAGGAACAAGCAAAATGCCACCGGTAATATCATTATTTGCATGCACGCATTTTAGTTTTCTCCTTCAATATCGTGAGACTATGGACAATTTTTTTATTGTATAATAGTTACTTATTCATGAATATTTTAAAAGGAGTTTCTCCTTTTATTTTCTTTTTTAGTTTTTTTTCTCTTTAGGTATCTCTGAGCATAGTCAATTTTAAACAAATTTTTAACAATATTTATGAATATTTTAAAAGGAGTTTCTCTTTTTCTTAGTTTAATCTGGTTTATAGATCAGTTCTGGTATCAAATAGTTCCTACTCTTTCTGAACACTGCGAAAAATAAATACTGTAATTCTCAGTTTCTCACTACTAAATTCAGCGTCAACCATCAATTGACCAACTAAATTTAATTGTTTTTTTTTTGTTTTCTAATTTTATTGAACCCATATATAACTTGAGATATTGTTAACATGTACTCTTACTTAGAGCACATATTAAAAATCTTAAAAGAGAAAATTTTGTATTAAGAAAAGGTGATAGTTTAACTTAAAAAAGTGGAATGTACTCCAAATTTATGTTATTAACTATACATATTCCTATAACTTGCTCAAAAGAATTTAAAAAGGGAAAACCAACTGCCTGCTTTCTGATTGGAATATCCTCTACTCCAAATTAACCCACACTCTATTATTTATCTTCGTCGTCGGTTCACCCAACCAACCAACCACTGTACGTCTGTACATCATCCTTCTCTCACTCATATCTTGATGATTTCATTCATATACTCCCTCCTTCTCTTAATACCATTAGAGCATCTCCAATGGAGAATTTAAATTTTAAGTACTTAAAGGACCCCACATGTACACATCACTTATTTATAATTTTTTAATAATAGTATTTAATAAGCACTCAGCTCCTCCAACCCAGCACCTCTCTAAAAAGTTCTTAATGAGTCCCGCCTATAACTCTACATCATTTAATATATAATAAATTATTATTTACTATCTCAAAATATATGTAGTAAAAATAAAATAATATATAAAAGTAGGTGGGGTCATTTAAGAACAATGAGAGAGAAGGTGCTTATTTAAGCATTAGTACCTGATAAGTACCATTTTTGCATGTGCTCCAATGGGAGTACTTAATAAGTACCAATTCTTAATAGATACTACTACCTCCGTACCAAAATATATGTCGTTTTGACCAAATTACACAAATTAAGAAATGTAATCATTGTTGTATGGAAAAGGTAAATTATGGGTTAGTTTACAAGATTATCCCTCATTAATGGTATGTGAGAGATAAATTATAGAATTGAAAGAAGGAAGAGAAATAATTAATTAAAGGTATAAGAGGAAAAAGAGCATTAAATGCTTCATTGGTAATGTAAAACGACATATATTGTGGTACAATTTTTTTTCTCAAAACGACATATATTTTGGTACGGAGGGAGTACTTCATAAGCATCCACCGTTGGAGATGGTCTTAGCCTTTCATCTTTCCATAATTTTTTTTAAAAAAAAAACATATTTTTGATTATTATATTTTACTTTTTGTGTGATTTTTATATTTTCTCTTATAATCATAATATGGAATAGAGGGAATACTTAAATATAAAATCTCGTTTGACCATTGTACATATATCAATGCATAATTTTGATCACTAATTTCTATAATTATCTAGCAGTAAAAATTATAAAAAAAATTATCTAGCAGTAATACGTTAAAAATACTCATGAAAACAAATCAAACAAGATTTTATATGTTAATATTTACATCTATATATTATTAAAAAAATACAGTCAATTAAATCTAGGAATACAATTTAGTCAAATAAATCTTATATTTAGAAACTACTAATAAACTTTTTTTAAAAAGAATTTATAATTAGAGACGGAAGCACTAACAAATTCAATCTCTCACTCCATCTCAAAATCAAACCACTACAAAATCTTCTCTCAGTAGTATTTATTACCTCATTTCCTTTTTCTTATATTTCCTATGCACGCTCACTCACCAGTCACCATTACTATTTTGACTTTCTCAAAATCTCAACCTCATCTCTTCCTTCACATTAATTAAATCACCAAACATTACACATCCATCCATATATATACATGTATGATTCTTTCAAACGCCATGCATCATAAGCCATACTACTATTAACCAATGAATCTCACTTTCTTAATAAGCCATGTGAATTGTGAAATATGCATGCTGCATGCAGAGTTCTATGCTATATGAATGGATCATTTCTCTTAATTTCTCTGCCACCACGCGTCTTCTCATAATCCAAGAACAACCACCACCGCATTCCAAACTCTTCAACCAACTTCAATTAATTCTCATTTTGTCTTCATTCATTTTTACATTTCCTTATTATACTAAAAGAAAGAGTTCATTTTTTGCTAAATTTGTTCAAAACTAGAAAACTACTCTAGTTTCTAGTACACCCAAAAATAGCATCAACAATGAAAATCTTAACACTTTTTCTCTTATGCTTCTTCTCTTCTGTTCTATTAGTTTCTTGCAGTGAAAAGGAAATAACCACTTTGAAAGTGCTTTTGGAAGTGAAATCATCTTTTGTGAAAGACCCTGAAAATGTTCTTATTGATTGGTCAGAGAATAATACTGATTATTGTACTTGGAGAGGTATTTCATGTGACTCGGTGCATGCTGTAGTTGGACTCAACCTTTCCTACTCGTCACTCACTGGGTCAATTTCACCTTCACTCGGTCTTTTACAAAACCTACTCCACCTTGATCTTTCATCTAACCATCTTGTGGGTCCCATTCCACCTTCTCTCTCCAACCTCACTAAATTAGAATCTTTGCTTCTCTTTTCCAACCAACTCACAAATCATATTCCAAACCAGTTAGGCTCGTTACTGAGTCTCAAAGTTTTGCGACTCGGTGACAATGAACTCAGTGGCGAAATTCCTTCTTCGTTAGGAAATTTAGTCAACCTTGTCAGTCTTGGTCTAGCTTCATGCAAACTCTATGGCACCATTCCGACTCAACTCGGTAGACTCACTGAGTTACAGAACTTGATCCTCCAAGACAACGAGTTAACAGGTCCGATTCCGTCCGAGTTAGGAAACTGTTCAAGCCTCATAATTTTCACTGCTGCTGACAACAAACTCAATGGAACAATCCCGAGTCAACTGAGTCAACTCAGAAACCTAGAAGTTCTCAACTTTGCCAACAACAGTTTAACAGGAGAGGTTCCGAGTCAACTCGGTCAAATGAACCAGCTTAATTATCTCAATTTAATGGAAAACAAACTCGAGGGTCACATTCCACCATCTTTATCTCAATTGGGTAACCTTCAAAATCTTGACTTGTCAATGAACAACTTCACTGGAGGAATTCCAAAAGAGTTCACAAACATGTCCCAGTTGAAATATTTAGTTCTTTCTAAAAACCCTTTAAATGGAAAAATTCCACCAACTTTATGTTCCAATGCAACAAATTTGGAAGAGTTAATGATATCAATGGGTGGTCTTTATGGTGAGATTCCATCTGAATTGAGTCAATGTAAATCATTGAAGCATATTGATTTATCAAACAATAATCTCAATGGAACAATACCTATTGAGATATATAGTTTGGTGAATTTATCAAATCTTATACTTCACAACAATAGTTTAATTGGTTCAATTTCACCTAACATAGGTAATTTAACCAATATGCAAACACTTTCATTGTATCATAATAATTTGCAAGGTGTTTTACCTAAAGAGATTGGTAGGCTTAAAAAGTTGGAAATTTTGTATCTTTATGAAAATCAATTTTCTGGGGTGATACCTTGGGAAATAGGTAATTGTTCAAGATTACAAATGGTTGATTTTTTTGCTAACCATTTTGGTGGAAGAATTCCAATTAGTATTGGAAGGTTGAAAGATTTGAATTTTCTTCATCTTAGACAGAATGAGTTTGTTGGTGAGATTCCAGCTACACTTGGGAACTGTCATAAGCTGAATGTACTTGATTTGGCAGATAATAATCTCTCGGGCGGAATTCCAGCAACATTTGGTTATCTCAAAGCTTTAGAGCTTTTTATGCTTTACAACAATTCTCTTGAAGGTGGTATTCCGCGTCAAATGGTGAATGTGGCAAACTTGACTAGAGTTAACCTTTCGAAAAACAGATTGAATGGAAGTTTGGTTCCATTGTGTAGCTCTAGAGATTTTCTGTCTTTTGATGTCACAGGTAATGCTTTTGATGGTGAAATTCCTTCAAATTTAGGAAACTCTTTGTCCCTTGAGAGGCTAAGATTGGGAGATAACATGTTTTCTGGTGAAATTCCGAGGACATTCGGAAAAATCAATGCATTGTCTTTGTTAGATCTCTCAGGTAATTCACTCACAGGACCAATACCAGGTGAACTATCTTTGTGTAGTAAACTAGCCTCTGTTGATTTAAGCAATAATCTTCTTTTTGGTCATATACCACCATGGCTTGGAAATTTGCCTAAGTTAGGAAAACTTAATCTTGCCTTTAATCAATTTTCTGGTCCTTTTCCACTAAGCTTATTCAAATTACCTATGTTGTTGGTTCTTTCCTTGAATAACAATTCTCTTAATGGTAGTCTACCGAATGATATCGGCTATCTTGAGTCGCTTAATGTCCTAAGACTTGACCGTAATAATTTGAGTGGACCGATCCCTCATGGAATAGGTAAGTTGAGAAATCTTTATGAGCTTAATCTCTCTAGAAATGTCTTTGATGCTGAAATACCTAATGAGATTGGAAATCTTCAAAATCTTCAAGTTGTTTTAGACCTCAGTTACAATAATCTCTCTGGTCAGATTCCGTCTTCTCTTGGCACATTGGCGAAATTGGAAGCACTTGATTTATCTCACAATCAACTCACAGGTGTAGTTCCTCCAAACATTGGCGAAATGATTAGTTTGGAAAAGCTTAATATCTCTTATAATAGCTTTCAAGGTGCATTGGATAAGAAATTCTCCCGCTGGCCATACGATGCGTTTGTGGGGAACCTTCGTCTTTGTGGAGCCTCTCTCGGTAGCTGCAACAGCAGTGGTGCTTCCCAAAATAAGCTATCACGGTTAAGTGAGACATCAGTGATCATAATCTCTGCCATTTCAACTCTAGCAGCAATTGCACTACTTGTTCTTGCAGTGAAAATCTTCTTGAGAAACCGGCAAGATTTTTTGAAGAAAGAAAGTGAACTAGCCTGTGTTTTCTCCTCCTCTTCGTCACGTGGGCAGAAACGGCCGTTGTTCCCTGTAAGTACAGGTGGACGAAGAGAATTCAGGTGGGAAGACATCATGGAAGCTACAAACAATTTGAGTGATGAATACATAATCGGTTCAGGAGGTTCCGGAACAGTCTACAGAGTTGAATTGCCTACCGGTGAGACTGTTGCTGCAAAGAAAATTTCTTTGAAAGATGAATATCTGTTGCATAAAAGCTTTATAAGAGAAGTGAAGACATTAGGGAGAATTAAGCATCGACATTTGGTGAAACTGATCGGTTGTTGTAGCAATAGAAACAAAGGAAATGGTTGTAATCTTTTGATATATGAGTATATGGAGAATGGAAGTGTGTGGGATTGGTTACATGGTAATGCTCACAAGTTAAAGAGAAGTCTTGATTGGGAAACAAGGTTCAAAATTGCTTTAGGGTTAGCTCAAGGAATGGAGTACCTTCATCATGATTGTGTGCCGAAGATCATTCATAGAGACATCAAATCCAGCAACATATTGTTAGATTCTAATATGGATGCACACTTGGGAGATTTCGGATTGGCAAAAGCACTCATTGAAAGTCATGATTCTAATACCGAGTCTACTTCTTGTTTTGCAGGGTCTTATGGTTACATAGCTCCAGGTAACGATTGTATATACCATCGATTTAAATTGTTTATTTCTCCTACTTTTTTATCAATTTTTTAAAAACCGAACTAGATATTGATCTTGAGAGACCTCGAGGCCATCGTTCAACTATTTTTAAATCACTCAAACTCAGATAGTGTCGGTTCGGTTTTTAAAACATTGATGTTATTTTTAGCTTAACTATTAACACATGATTCATTTAAACTGCTCGAACTGGAACAAAAATGTGGTCAAACAGCTCAAACATCGGAATCGTAAACAGTGCTGGTTCACACTTCACAGTTTAATCAGTTGATAAGTTTGGTTCGGTTTGCTTAATTACTAACACATGATTCACATTTGCTTAATTTTCAGAGTTTGGATACTCTCTAAAGTCAACAGAGAAAAGTGATGTTTACAGCATGGGAATTGTGCTTATGGAACTTGTTAGTGGTAAATTACCAACTGATGCATCATTTAGAGGAGGTATAGACATGGTGAGTTGGGTGGAGATGAACATTGACAAGAAAGGAACTGAAAATGATGAACTGATAGATCATGAGCTCAAACCACTTTTACCTTGTGAAGAGTTTGCTGCATTTCAAGTGCTTGAGATAGCTTTACAATGCACAAAAACCGCGCCGCAAGAGAGACCATCATCAAGGCAAGTTTGTGATCTTCTTCTACATGTGTCCAAGAACAAAAAAGTGGAGTTTAAGAAGATGAATTTGGATCCTTAAACTGAAAATCTTAGAACTGATTGAAGATTATGAGTTTTAATGGCTGTTATTTTAGTTAATGTTAATGGGCTTTATTTGAATTAGTGATTGTAGTATTTCAATATGTATGTTTTATTTTAAGACTACTTTAATATGGAGATTAATGAATAGAAAGTTTATCTAATATTTCATGTTTATATGCTTTTCACAATTTTGTGTGCAGAAGACACTTACTAAATATTAACTCTATTAAAATTCAAGTATGACATGTGGTGGTAGGGGTGTAATTGAACCGGTTTGGATCAGTTTCGAGTGAATCCAATGTCCGAACTAATGAACTTTTAATTACTAAATATTGTTTTGAAGGTGAATGTAGTTTGAGCGTGTCAAAATATGAGCAAAATAGACTGTTATAAGATGGTCGGTTCGGTTCATCGGTTTTCAAAAATAAAATTCGAGATCCAAACCAAACTAGTTCGGTTTAGCTCGGTTCGATTCAGTTTTTTATCCGAACCAAAAAATATTGGTTTTTTTTCGGTTTAGATCACCAATTTCATTAATTTTGTCTGATCAGCTTACACCTCTATGTGGCAGTGTCTTAGACTTGTATGTCACTTGTACAACACAAACTCACATAAGTGTTAATGTTATATCAAAAAACAAAAATCTTATTTCCCCTTTGCTTTGATACTCCTTCAAAACATCTCAAACACATTTACGAAAATTAAAGATGTCTCGATGGTTAATGAGAAATTAAAAACACTCGGATTCTCTACACTCAACTTCCTCCGTTGATTTCTGATCTCATTAACAACACTAACTTCAAGTTCAATGATTCTATCGAATATGTGTTCATTTGGACCAACAATAAAAATGACACTTACACTACTAAAGGTGGCTATAACTGGCTTCTCTCCCAAAGGGATCCAGTATTAACTAGTAGTACTCCCTCCGTATCAAAATATTTGTCGTTTTAAGAAAAAAATTTGTACCACAATATATGTCGTTTTACATTATCAATGAAGCATTTAATGCTCATTTTCTTCTTATACTCTTAATTAATTATTTATCTTTCTTCTTTCAATTCTATAATTTATCTTTCACACACCACTAATGAAGGATAATTTTATAAAATAACCCATAATTTATCTTTTTCATACAACAATGATTACATTTCTTAATTTGTGTGATATGGTCAAAACGACATATATTTTGGTACGGAAGTACTAATTCTTTACACTCTTGGTCTTTGATATGGTCTGTGAGTTTTCTCGTAGCCTTCGGATCCACATTGGTTTGAACAATCCGGATTTCTTTTCAAACCTGGATATGTACGATTGGCTTAAGCGGGGTACCACAGGTGCACACACTTTCAATTTCTCGGCCATTGTCTGGTGGTCTTGGAGACATCGAATTTGATGTGTCTGAACAATGAGACTTGGTCATTAAGTTGACTCTCCTTCAACATTCGAACTATGGTCGAAACATTCAGAAATTGTTTCTCTCCCGCTTCTAACGACGAGTTAGTAGATAAACATGTCAGGTGGAACACTAATAACTATTCTTGTACCATTATGAATATGGACGAAAGTTGTCTCGGTTCTTCTGTTCGAGCAGGATTTGGTAGTATTATTAGAAACACCTTCGCTCGTTACCTTGCATGTTTCTCAGACTTCATTCAAGGATCATCTAAAATTTTGCTCGCAGAACTGTCTACTATCTACAGGGTTGCTGGCCAAAAACATGAATATTAATGAGCTTGTCTGCTATTCTGATTTTTTAAATTGTGTTAACCTCATCAAAAGTCTACAAGTTAAGTATCATATTTAACTCGTGCCTAACTTTTTTTTTTGTCTTGTTTTTCCCTTTTTATTAGCTTCTTTACCAAAAAAAAATTGCATTAAGGACTATGATATTTTGTTTTATTTTAGAATTCTTTAATGAAACAAATTATTTAAAATGGATGCATATATTTTGAATTTCGGTATCTAATTCAAATACTGGCTAATGACTAATCTAAAGACGTCAATTTTACCATCCATTAATGGAGGTCTATTTAAAGTTAGAGTTTTCTTCTGTATATACTTGTATTCATACTTTATTTAACCATCATAAATACTTCCTCCATCCAATATTATAAGAGAAAAAATAAAAATCATATTTAAAATACAATGATTTGAAATATGTAGTTTTGAAAAAAATTATATGGAAAAATGTAAAAGCAATTTTTATTGGTTATTGATTATAGAAAAAGTAAGAGAGAGAGTAAAACCTTCTTGAAAAGAGAAATATTTTTGCTTTTTCTCTTATATTATGGGACAAAAATATTGAGTTTTTTTCTCTTATATTATAGAACGGAGAGAGTATGCAATAGTGTCTGTGTCTTGTATTTTTTACATTAGCAGTGACCATAATAATGTGTTTGTGTTGTCTTACATGTCTACGTTTGAACATGTACATCATTAGGGAAATTACTTTTCGCACCCCTCGGCAAAATGGTGCACCCCCCAAATTTCTAAATTTACCCTTTCTCTGTTCGTTATGTATTTAAGGAATTAAAAAATAGTCTGCTGAGTTCGCTTTTTAGAATGCGAACGTTATAAAATATAAATTTTTGCCTCTCTTACTATTCTCTCACCCTCATATTCTTTTTGTTGAATAGAACATAGTTTATAAGGTAAAGTATTGGATAATCATGGAGTAAATCAAGAGATCAAGCATATAAATGCAATTATACGATATTTCAATTTATAGAACTATATTGTGCCTGTGATTAATCAATATTATGTCACAACCACTCTTATGTCAATCAAAATATGTTCTTTAACAGTGTTTAAATCTTGATAAGTTCACTAATTAAAGTGCAAACTAAGTTTTCTAGCTAAAAAATAAATTGCAATTTAGTTCGCACTCTAGACGAGTGTTCGCTACTTTAAGCTACTTTAATCAGTGAACTGCAGTTTTCTTCGCACTATATGGTGTGAACGGTGTTTTTTTTTATAAAATTTTCTTTCGTAAGAGGCAAGAAATACCGTTCCCTACTTAGATAGCAAACTCAAAAAGAATTCTTGTCATTTCCAGAGGCGCGCGCCACATACTATAGGGCGCGAACATAATTTTTCCATCATTAATGTTAACTTTCTATGGGGCCGACCCAATGTTGAGGCCCGTAAAGCCCTTGGTTCCTGCCTTTACAAGAAAAACAAAATTTTGCTTTATGTTGATGTCAAATGTACCAATAGTTTTATAAAAGGCATGTCAAATGGGTGGGATTTAACATATGAAAGTGTTATCCCTTCCCACCATAGACAAATTATTTGTGACCATTTGATCAACTAAAAAACACACTTTTATCATAGTCACTCAGCATTAGATTTTTTTCTCAAACCATCTTCTACCATCATTCTCTCTCCTCATACCCCCACCAACTCATCCATTTGAGCAACAATATTCATCGTCTCAATTTTAATTATTCTTCATAAGTCCACCGCCTCAATTCTGCTTCTTCCCTTTGTCTATTTTTTTTTTATTTTATTGTTAATTTAATTTCTCAAACTTAAAAAAAAAAATTAAAAGTTCTACATATTAGTGATACCACACATGAAATCTAAAAAAAAAATTCAAAATAAAAATTAGGAATAGACCCTTATTAAACATAAGAATAACTATTGTTCTTTAAATTTACAAAGTTTTCATCGTTTGTAGGTTTTTCCCAAATCTTTATTCCCAAATTCTGTTTGTAGGTTTTTATTGATTGTAATCTGCAAAAACTTGCTGCATAATACCTCAATTAAATCTATAATCGAATGATTTGAAAGGGAAGTTGTTGTGTCTGGGTCACTGGGTGTTGTGGGCGGTGGGGTATAAAGTAAAAAAAATTCAGAAATGGACGAGTAACGTATGGATGTATGGTGGAGAGAGAATGATGGTAGAAGATGGTTTCAAAAAAAATCTAATGTTGAGTGACTATGATAAAAATGTGTTTCTTAGTTGATCAAATGGTCACAAATAACTTGCCCACGATGGAAAAGAGTAACACTTTCCCATGTTAAATCCCACCATGTAAAATGTGTGACGAGTCGACTTAAGTGTCTGCGTTTAAACTTCCATCTAATCGCTTGGTGGGGTAGTACGTGGTAGTGTGGTACTCACTGAAGTAGCAAAGTTTTTCACAAGAAAGGGGGGGTTTGAATTGTGACCCTTTAAAAATTAACTCAATTCGTTAGTAGAATAAGTTATATGATAAATCAAACTAAATGGAATGAATTAAACACAAAACAGAAAACAGAGAATGTTAAGAGAATGTTCTCTGATCAGTCTATGTTAGATTGCAGAGAACGTTCTTGGAATATTCTTTCAGAATATTATTGTGTGTGTAAGTGTGTCTGTTTTGCAAGAGAATAAGGATAAAGAGAAGGAGTATAACACAAAGAGTTTATACTGGTTCACCCTTAATTGGGCTAGTCCAGTTTCCCACACCACGTGAGGGTTTCCACTATTCTCTTTTGATCTTAAGCCCAAGACCAAAAATTCTGTCAAGCTATACAAGCTTATCTTCCACCTTATACCCAAGGTGATCTCTACCTTTCCTTCTAAGGTAGTTACTCAACCAATAGTAACGTATTGATGAGCAAGTTCTTTTCTTATTACAAAGAGTTGTTTGGATCTAAAGCTTAACAACAAACCACACCAGGTTTATAAAGCTTTCTAAGTAACTGTAAAAATCTCTCTGAAAATCACTCAAATGAATTGCTGATCCAAGTATGCAATTATGAAGCTTTGGAGTGAAAGAGATCAAAAGAAGAGTTTGTGATTCTTGTGCGTGAAAGACAAGTAATTGATGATTGATATTGCTTCAAAACTCTTGCCTTGCTCCTGCTGTATTCCATGCTATTTATAGTTGTTGAAGAGCCTTTGGAATCTTGGAGAATGTATGAGAAAATCAGAGAACATTAAACTAGCCGTTACTCACATATGAAAAGTGAGCTGGAGAATGTTCTGAGAATGTTCTCCAAGAGGAGCGTCTTGATGAGCTGGCATTGTACTATCATTGCTTGATGAGCAAGTGTGACCGTTGCCTTTGAATTCTGCTGTCATATGAGAACAAAGCTTCAGGGAGAACGATGGAAGAACATTCTCACAGAACTGTTACATTCTCTTGTAGTATCTTCATGGAATAGTGGGAGAATGGTGTGGGGACAACTTTCTCTTCAAGTAACCAGCTGTAACTGATCAAGGCTATGTAGAAAAGTACTTTTGCAAGTACAACCTTGATGAATAGTAGAGTGTAGCCTTTGTTGGAGAAAGGACTAACACATCTTGGAGAAAGAACATTGAATAAGTCTTTGCAAGTACATAACAACTCATAGTTAGAAAGTTGTTGTCTTCTCCTCATTGGTCCATGTTCTTCTCTATCATAATAAATTCAGATATTTAATTTATTATGCCTATGATGTCAAAGAACATTCTTTGGCACATGCTCCATGTGATGGCTTAAGATGGTAAGTCCCATAAGATGTTTGATCAAGATTCTTGCCATAATGGAATAAGTTGCTGTAGAGATCTTGTGCTTAAATTCTCATGAAAAGTCCTCCTTTGTCTTGTTCATTTATCACTTAAAATAAATAAGTGCTTTGACTTTAAAGAACAAACACGTTGAAGTCCAGAGAATGATGAGAGAATGATGTCTGTCTTTCTTGTATCATTCTCAGAGCTGATATCAAAAGTTTTGCTTTGCATAATAATTCCTATCTTTTTAATATCACCCAAAAGCACTTGTTAGATAACACAATGACCAAAATTATACATTAAAATATAATTAAGAGGTTTGTTATCTTTAAAACAATAAATTGGGATTTTGCCTCAACAATCTCCCCCTGTTTGATGATGACAAACTTCTTGAATTATGTTTTAAATAATTAATTTTGGTTTAATCAAATCTCAAGTAATATGAAAATATTAGTGCCTTAATTTTTCAAGCTCCCCCTCAATTCAAGCATTCATAAATTAAATAAAATTTAAAAACTTGATATGATGCAAATTGAGACATAAAATGAATCATACATATTAATTAATCCAAAAGCTCACCAAGTGAGAAAATAACAATGATCAGAGTACATGGATTAATACAAAAGGATTCATGGCATAAAAACAAGAATACATACTACTAGAAGTTCACAACAAGTATTGTTCAAAAGAACTTCCTATAATATCTATTTCAAAAAGATCAATTCCAGAGAATGATCAGGGAACGTTCTTGCATACTTGAAAAGCTTGAAAACTTGAAACTTGAAACTTGAAACTTGAAACTTGATTGATTTAAAAACTGAAACATGATTGATAAAAAGACTTCTTTTCTACTCCCCCTTGTTTTCCCAAGCTATTCTCCCCCTTTGTCAGAAATCAAAAAGGAGGGGGCTAGGGTAAAAAGGCTCAGAACTCAGAGGAGGCAGATGATGAGGATGAGGTACTAGGTGATGGGAAGTTATCAAACACTGGCATTGGATCAGGAAAGGGTGGTGAGATTCCAAATTTTGGACAAACTTCAGTTTCAGCCCATTTTTTCATGATCATTTGCTGGTTCATCAGATGCTGCATCATGTTGTTCTGAATCTCTAAAGCAAGCATTATCTTGGCCTGGCCTTTTCTCAGTTTAGCATTTTCCTTCTCAAGCTTTTGCTGCTTAGTTGGCCTAGTGTATGAAGGACCACCAACTAACTTAGGAGAATATCCTAAAAACCTATCCCAAGCTTCAACTGAAGCAGTACTTCCAGGTGAAAGGAAAGTACTCAGAGTTCTAAAAGAGGAAGGGATTGAAGGTAAAGATTAAGATGAGTTTGTACCTCCTTGAAAGTGATTGTCAGGACTCAACAAATTTTGCACAAACTCAGCATGAAACATGTTTTCTAAACTCCCTTGAGAAGAGTTCATAACTGGAGAGAACAAGGTGGAATTCATTGAAGAAGTTGGAAAGAATCCTTGGAGTTGTTTACCGGTTCTTCGTGGATGGTTGGTAAAAGGTGTTCCAAAGTGTAAAGAGGTATCCCAGTATGATGGAAGTGTATCAGTAGAGGCTCCAAAAAGAGTTGAGGTGTTTTCCATGGCAGGGAGAACGTTCTCTTGTTGTTCTCCTGCAACCTCAGTCTCTGGGAGAAGGTTCTCCTGACGTTCCCCAGCAATATTTTCTTCTGGGAGAACATTCTCTTGATGTTCTCCTGCAACATTCTCCTCAGATGTTGCCTCTCTTTTTCTTTTCAAGCCAGTGATCTTCACAACCTTTTCATCTAATTCATTCTTCATATGACTAAGGTTTTTAACACCAAAAGTAGAACATGTATTCTCACAAGTATAACCAGACAGATCAACCTTAAACTCTTCAAAGACTTTGGTCAAAAACATACCATAGGGTAAAGCAACTTTCCTAGTGCCAGATAAAGCTATATGCATCATATGTTGCAGAATCACATGAGGAAGAGAAAGCCTTTTACCTTTAAACAGATGATACATAACCAACATGTCATTGTCTGTGACCTTATCCTTGCTTCCACTTTTTGGAAAGATGTTGTGCAGGTATAGATTGTGAAGCATTTTAGAATCATGTTGCAGCTTGGAAGAGGTTGGTGTAGCCATCATAGCACCTTCCTTGGTGAACATTTTAACAATAAGCTCATCCTTGTCAAGATTGAGAGCAGAAAACCAATCTCCCCCATAGAGAGTGGAACCATCACAAGGAATTCCCAAAAGCTTTCCAATCTTTTCTGGAGTTAACTCAATCTCAATTCCTTTGAGATTTGAGACTAAAACATCTTTGTCAAGACTCACATTGGCATTGAAGTAGAAGGCTTGAATTAACAAAGGGAATATGGACTCTTGGATCTTGAAAAAAGGGGTCCAATCCAGCTTGTCAGTGAACTTGGTAAGATCAATACCATTTTTCTTCAACTCATCAAAATCAAAAAACTTGCCAGCACTGATTGGCTTGATTTTCTAGTAGTCATTGAACTTTTCTAATTGCTCAGGGTGAATCAATTTCACATTCCTCTGTCTTGGCTTTTTCTCAGCAACAGAAACCTTTTCTTTCTTCTTTTCCTTGATAGTTTCAGATTTTGCAGAAGAAGAAGATGGTTTAGGCTTGGTGATTGGAGTGGTTCGTTTGAGAGTGATGATAGGAGGAGATTTCTCACGTGTTTCTTCCTTTTCCTCTTCTTCATCAGAATCAGATATGGTATGCACAGTATTGTCAATAACCACATTTCTCTTAGTACCAAATCCAGACAGAATCCGTGCAGACCTCCTAACGGTGCATGCATCAAAAGACTTTGTTCTTCTCATTTTCCTCACATAAGGAGGTGACTTTGTGTTAAGTTCAACAGAGGGTGTTTGTTGATTTGGTTCAATAATGTTTGGTGTTGGAGAAGGTGGGTCAGAAAAGTTTAAGGAAGATGAAGAGTTTGGTGAGGGTGAAGCTGGTTTAGGAGAAGACGATTTAAGGTGTTCACCAGATTGAGACACATCAGAGGTTTTAGGTGAAGGATTTTGTGAAGGAGAAGGATTGTGTTCACTTGCTACAGTGGCATTTGGAGAAGAGGGTTTGTGCAGCGGAGTGGAGGGTTTAGGTGAAGAAGATTCAGTTTGGAGATCATTCAAAGAATGATTAGAGAGAGCTTCATCATTTAGAGGAACAAAAACAATGAGAGCTTTTGACAGATCTTCTTGACCCATTTCATCATAATGAACATCGTCTGAGTGAGTTTCAGTCGGTGGAGGTGACGGTGGTGACGGAGGTGAGGGAGAACGGGGAGGAGAAGGTGAAACAGATGGTGTTCGGTTTCTTCTCATGACGGGAACTTTGGTTCTAGCCATTGTTGGATTTTGAGTTTTGTTGAAAAAAAGAAAACTGATTTTGGTAGTGGAGAGAAGAAGAAGGAACGGTTGGAGAGAGACAAAGTAGTGGGAAGTTTTTAGAAAAGGTAGAGTTGATAGCTTTAGGTGTGTGAAAAGATGAGGTAAGGTAGACACTATTTAAGATAGTAATGATGGTACCTTTTTTATTAAAAAAAGTTATAGGGAGATAGCCTTAGTACAACAAGTGGACTAAAAGAAAAATCATTCTCCAAGAAAATGTACTATCAAATTTGAAACCTTGAACACATATAAAATGCAAGGGATGAATTTAAAATGACTGAAAACCAAAGTCATAAAATTTTTTAGAGAATGTTCTCATATCATTCTCCTAAAAACGTGTTTCACAAAGAATTGGGATTTTTGACAATTTTCAAATTTTCTTTGATAAAATTGAAACGATCCTCAACCAATGGTTTAGTAAAAATATCAGCAAGTTGATTTTCAGTATCCACAAAAACTAATTCAACTTCCTTTTTACTAACATGATCACGTATAAAATGATGCTTGATTTCAATGTGTTTTGACCTAGAATGCTGAATGGGATTTTTTGACAAATTAATAGCACTAGTATTATCACAAAGAATTTGAATGTTTGTGTACCTTAATGAGAAGTCTTCAAGTTGGTTTCTGATCCATATCACTTGAGAACAACAATTTGCTGCAGACACATATTCTGCTTCAGTTGTTGAGAGTGCTATGGTATTCTGTTTTCTGCATGACCAACTGACTAGAGCTTCACCAAGAAGTTGACAAGCACCACTTGTGCTTTTTCTTTCTAATTTGTCACCAGCATAATCAGCATCACAATAGGCTTTTCGATCAAAATGAGTACCCTTTTTGTACCATATGCCTACATCAGGTGTTCCCACCAAATATCTGAAGATTCTTTTGACTGCAGTTAAATGAGATTCTTTGGGAGCACTTTGAAATCTTGCACAAATTCCCACTGAGAATGCTATGTCAGGTCTGCTTGCAGTTAAGTATAAAAGAGATCCAATCATTCCTCTATACTCCTTTTCAGATACATTTTTACCATTTTCATCCTTGTCTAGACTTGTTGATGGATGCATAGGAGTTGACATGATTTTGGTTTCATTCATCTTGTATTTCTTGAGTAAATCCTTGATGTATTTTTCTTGACTGATAAAAATGCCATCATTTTGTTGCTTGATTTGCAAGCCAAGGAAAAATCTAAGTTCTCCCATCATGCTCATTTCAAATTCACTTTGCATAAGGTTAGAAAAAGCTTCACACATTTTTTCATTAGTAGCTCCAAAAATAATATCATCAACATATACTTGAACAATAAGCAATTCTTCCTTGTTAGTTTTTATAAAAAGAGTAGTATCTATTTTTCCTCTAGAAAAACCATTTTCAAGTTAAAAAGTGCTCAATCTATCATACCATGCTCTTGGAGCTTGTTTAAGTCCATAAAGAGCTTTGGTAAGTTTATAAACATGATTAGGTTTATCTTCATCAATAAAACCAGGAGGTTGATGCACATAAACTTCCTCATTTAGAAAGCCATTTAAAAAGGCACTTTTTCACATCCATTTGAAAAAGTTTGAAGCATTTATGTGATGCATATGCAAGTAAAATTCTTATTGCTTCTAACCTGGCAACTGGAGCAAAATTTTCATCATAGTCAATACCTTCTTGTTGATTGTAACCTTGTGCTACAAGTCTAGCCTTATTTCTGATTACCTTGCCATCTTCATCAAGCTTGTTTCTGAACACCCATCTTGTTCCAATGATTGAATGGTCTTGAGGATCTGGTACTAAATCCCATACTTTATTCTTCTCAAATTGTAGCAATTTTTCTTTCATAGCTTCAACCCATGATTCATCAGAGATAGCATCATCTATAGATCTAGGTTCAATTTGAGAGATCATTGCGAGATCATTCTCCAAATTTTGAAGAGCTCTTCTAGTTCTTACACCATCTTTAGTGTTTCCAATAATTTGATCTTGAGGATGATTGTTCACTAATCTCCATGTTTTAGGAACACTAGGTAATGACTCTTGATCAATATTGAGTGGTGGTTCTTCATCATTGTTTATTGAAGGTTCTTGATTGTTATGAGCTTGTGAATTTTTCTCACTTTCTTCTTCTTCCTTTTCTTCAGTGATGATATTTGGATTTATTTCTTCAAACTCATCAAATTTGACATGCATACTTTCTTTTACAGTTTGGGTTCTAAGGTTGTAGATTCTGTAGGCTTTAGATGTGAGAGAATAACCTAAGAATATTCCCTTGTCTGACTTTGAGTCAAATTTTCTCAAGTTATCTTTGATGTTTAAGATGTAACAGTAGCAACCAAAGATATGAAAGTATGAAACATTTGGTGTCCTCTCTTTCCAAAGTTCATAAGGTGTTTTGTTGAGAATTTTTCTGATGGTTACTCTATTCAAAATGTAGCAGGCAGTGTTGACAGCTTCAGCCCAAAAGTATTTCTCCACATTTGATTCATTCAACATTGTCCTAGCCATTTCTTGCAATGTTCTATTTTTTCTTTCAACAACACCATTTTTACCATTTTCATCCTTGTCTAGACTTGTTGATGGATGCATAGGAGTTGACATGATTTTGGCTTCATTCATCTTGTATTTCTTGAGTAAATCCTTGATGTATTTTTCTTGACTGATAAAAATGCCATCACTTTGTTGCTTGATTTGCAAGCCAAGGAAAAATCTAAGTTCTCCCATCATGCTCATTTCGAATTCACTTTGCATAAGGTTAGAAAAAGCTTCACACATTTTTTCATTAGTAGCTCCAAAAATAATATCATCAACATATACTTGAACAATAAGCAATTCTTCCTTGTTAGTTTTTATAAAAAGAGTAGTATCTATTTTTCCTCTAGAAAAACCATTTTCAAGTAAATAGGTGCTCAATCTATCATACCATGCTCTTGGAGCTGCTTTAAGTCCATAAAGAGCTTTGGTAAGTTTATAAACATGATTAGGTTTATGTTCATCAATAAAACCAAGAGGTTGATGCACATAAACTTCCTCATTTAGAAAGCCATTTAAAAAAGCACTTTTCACATCCATTTGAAAAAGTTTAAAGCATTTATGTGATGCATATGCAAGTAAAATTCTTATTGCTTCTAACCTGGCAACTGGAGCAAAGGTTTCATCATAGTCAATACCTTCGTGTTGATTGTAACCTTGTGCTACAAGTCTAGCCTTATTTCTGATTACCTTGCCATCTTCATCAAGCTTGTTTCTGAACACCCATCTTGTTCCAATGATTGAATGATCTTGAGGATGTGGTACTAAATCCCATACTTTATTCTTCTCAAATTGTAGCAGTTCTTCTTTCATAGCTTCAACCCATGATTCATTAGAGATAGCATCATCTATAGATCTAGGTTCAATTTGAGAGATCATTGCGAGATCATTCTCCAAATTTTGAAGAGCTCATCTAGTTCTTACACCATCTTCAGTGTTTCCAATAATTTGATCTTGAGGATGATTGTTCACTAATCTCCATGTTTTAGGAACACTAGGTAATGACTCTTGATCAATATTGAGTGGTGGTTCTTCATCATTGTTTATTGAAGGTTCTTGATTGTTATGAGCTTGTGAATTTTTCTCACTTTCTTCTTCTTCCTTTTCTTCAGTGATGATATTTGGATTTATTTCTTCAAACTCATCAAATTTGACATGCATACTTTCTTTTACAGTTTGGGTTCTAAGGTTGTAGATTCTGTAGGCTTTAGATGTGAGAGAATAACCTAAGAATATTCCCTTGTCTGACTTTGAGTCAAATTTTCCCAAGTTATCTTTGATGTTTAAGATGTAACAGTAGCAACCAAAGATATGAAAGTATGAAACATTTGGTGTCCTCTCTTTCCAAAGTTCATAAGGTGTTTTATTGAGAATTTTTCTGATGGTTACTCTATTCAAAATGTAGCAGGCAGTGTTGACAGCTTCAGCCCAAAAGTATTTCTCCACATTTGATTCATTCAACATTGTCCTAGCCATTTCTTGCAATGTTCTATTTTTTCTTTCAACAACACCATTTTGTTGAGGAGTTCTTGGACAAGAGAAATTGTAAAATATGTCATTTTCATCAAAGTATGATTCAAATAAAGAGTTTTCAAATTCTCCTCCATGATCACTTCTTACTGAAATAATTTTGGAGTCTTTTTCATTTTGAACCCTTAAGCAAAAAGCTTTAAATGCCTCAAAGAATTCATCTTTATGTTTTAAAAATAACACCCATGTAAATCTTGAAAAATCATCAACAATGACAAAACCATAATTTTTGCCACCAAGACTAGTAGTTTTGATAGGTCCAAATAAATCTATGTGAAGTAGTTCAAGAGGCTTCTTTGTTGATACAAAATCTTTTGGTTTGAAACTACTTTTAACTTGTTTTCCTCTTGTACAAGATTCACATACTTTATCTATATGAAAACTGATCTTTGGTAAACCTCTTACTAGGTCAAGTTTGGAAAGTTTTGAAATTGTTTTCATGCTTACATGACCAGTCCTTTTGTGCCAAATCCATTTGTCATTTTCAAGAGAGATAAAACATG
The DNA here is from genome assembly GCA_951804385.1 of Trifolium dubium. Classification (NCBI taxonomy): domain Eukaryota; kingdom Viridiplantae; phylum Streptophyta; class Magnoliopsida; order Fabales; family Fabaceae; genus Trifolium; species Trifolium dubium. The sequence continues at coordinate 22,904,814 of OX638062.1, read as the reverse complement.
ATTCAACAGGAAGTTCATCTAAGTAGAAAACATACATATTTCCTTTTCTTGAACCAGTAAACAAGATTTCATTTGAAGAAGATTTTTTAATTTCACATGTGTGAGGTTTAAAAATAACTTCATAACCATTGTCACATAATTGACTTATGCTCAATAAGTTATGTTTAAGTCCAACAACATATTGCACATTTTCAATCTTGCCAGAATTAATCTTACCAATGATTCCTTTACCTTTTATATTGGCTTTTTCATTGTTTCCAAAAGTGACTGTGCCACCATCCTTTTCAACAAGTGACAAGAAGTTTTGTTTATCTCCAGTCATATGTCTTGAGCATCCACTGTCCAAGTACCATGGCTTTTTCTTGACTGCTAGATGACATTCCTACACTTGATGTTAATAATGTCTTAGGTACCCATAATTTTTTGGGTCCTTGAGAGTTAGTTTGCCTCTTAAAAGGTCTTCTTTCATCTTGATATGAATGTTTCTTAATAGAGGTTTCATTATCTAAAAAACTTCTCTGATTATTCTGTGAATAATTCTGTTGAGAATGTCTGGAGAATGTTCTCCTGCTCTGTTGATACTTTCCGAGAACGTTGTGAGAATGTTCTCTTTGAATATTTCTTTCATATTTCAGCTTTCTGTTTTTTCTAAAACAGAAATTTTCAAGATGTCCATCTTTGTTACAAAAAGTACATTTGTATTTTGTGACTCTTTGATTCTTTTGTGGAACAAAAAACTTTTCATATAGTTTTTGACTTTGATGGTTTCTAAAACCTACTCCAGTTTTGTCTAAAGCTCCAACTTGTGATCCCATAATATTTTCAAAGATTTTTGTAGAATTTACAAAACATGTTATATCATTTTCTAATTCAGAGATGGTCTGTTTCAAAATAATATTTTCTTGAATTTTAGAACATTCTTGAGACTTAATTTTATCAATTTCTATTCTATGACTTTCTTGCATGCTAAAAATAATTTCATTTGGTTTACCTACTTCAGTTTTATACTAATCTCATTTCTAAGTTGTCCATTTTTTTGAGAAATGAGTTGAGAGTCATATAATAAGTTATCAAATAAATGTTCAGTTTTTTGACATGATGCACAAGGATCAAGAGTTACCTCATAGTTTGATTTTGTCATGAAGCACATGTTGGCTTCTTGTTCTTCTTCATCTTCATCTGTCTCATCCCATGTAGTCATCAATGATTTCTTATTGAAGGATGATTTCTTTGCTTTTGGACATTCATTTTTGTAGTGTCCAAATTGCTCACAACCATAGCATTTCACTTTGCTTAGGTCTGTTTCAGGTTTGATTCCATTTCTTCTAGTTGGAAATTTTCCTTTAAGTTGATTCTTTCTTAGCAGCAGCCTTTGGATTCTTCTGGTGATAAGTGCTACCTCTTCCACATTATCTTCTTGTAGAAAATCACTTTCATCTTCATCATTCTGAGAACATTCTGTCTCTTGAGTATCCAAGGCAATCATTTTCTTTTTGATTGGTTTATCTTCCATAAGAATTTATTCATGAGCTCTTAGTGATCCAACCAAATTTTCTATCTTCATTTCAGTTAGATTCCTTGCTTCTGTAATAGCTGTGACAATATGTCTCCAACTCTTTGGTAAGCATCTTAGGATCTTTCTTACTCTCTCATGTGTAGTATATGTTTTTCCTAGAGAGTTGAGTTCATTTATGATGATTGTGAATCTTCCATACATTTGATCCACTGTTTCATCTTCTTTCATTTCAAAGAGCTCAAACTTTCTTACTCCAATGTCAATCCTTGTTTCTTTGACGTGACTAGTTCCTTCATGATGTGTTTGTAATGTTTCCCACATTTCCTTTGCTGTCTTGCATTCCATAATTCTATCACACTCTTCTCTAGATAAAACACTTTTCAAGAATAACTTAGCTCTGTTGTTTAGAAGCACTCTTTCTGATTCTTGAGTAGTACATTGATCTTGACTCTTTGGCTTTGTAACATCTTTATCTGTGATAGTTGGTTGAAATTCTCCATGTTCAATAACTGACCACATGTAGTTGTCTTGTGATCTAAGAAATAACTCCATTTTGTCTTTCCAATAATAATAGTCTTCTCCTTCAAATAGAGGTGGTCTATTTGATGATCCTCCTTCAGCTATGAACTTTGCGCCTTTAGCCATTACTTCCTTCCTGAATCTTTTCCTCTAGCACTTGTTAAATGTTCAGTCTTAGAGACCGTGCTCTGATGCCAATTGAAGTAGCAAAGTTTTTCACAAGAAAGGGGGGGTTTGAATTGTGACCCTTTAAAAATTAACTCAATTCGTTAGTAGAATAAGTTATATGATAAATGAAACTAAATGGAATGAATTAAACACAAAACAGAAAACAGAGAATGTTAAGAGAATGTTCTCTGATCAGTCTATGTTAGATTGCAGAGAACGTTCTTGCAATATTCTTTCAGAATATTATTGTGTGTGTAAGTGTGTATGTTTTGCAAGAGAATAAGGATAAAGAGAAGGAGTATAACACAAAGAGTTTATACTGGTTCACCCTTAATTGGGCTAGTCCAGTTTCCCACACCACGTGAGGGTTTCCACTATTCTCTTTTGATCTTAAGCCCAAGACCAAAAATTCTGTCAAGCTATACAAGCTTATCTTCCACCTTATACCCAAGGTGATCTCTACCTTTCCTTCTAAGGTAGTTATTCAACCAATAGTAACGTATTGATGAGCAAGTTCTTTTCTTATTACAAAGAGTTGTTTGGATCTAAAGCTTAACAACAAACCACACCAGGTTTATAAAGCTTTCTAAGTAACTGTAAAAATCTCTCTGAAAATCACTCAAATGAATTGCTGATCCAAGTATGCAATTATGAAGCTTTGGAGTGAAAGAGATCAAAAGAAGAGTTTGTGATTCTTGTGCGTGAAAGACAAGTAATTGATGATTGATATTGCTTCAAAACTCTTGCCTTGCTCCTGCTGTATTCCATGCTATTTATAGTTGTTGAAGAGCCTTTGGAATCTTGGAGAATGTATGAGAAAATCAGAGAACATTAAACTAGCCGTTACTCACATATGAAAAGTGAGCTGGAGAATGTTCTGAGAATGTTCTCCAAGAGGAGCGTCTTGATGAGCTGACATTGTACTATCATTGCTTGATGAGCAAGTGTGACTGTTGCCTTTGAATTCTGCTGTCATATGAGAACAAAGCTTCAGGGAGAACGATGGAAGAACATTCTCACAGAACTGTTACATTCTCTTGTAGTATCTTCATGGAATAGTGGGAGAATGGTGTGGGCACAGCTTTCTCTTCAAGTAACCAGCTGTAACTGATCAAGGCTATGTAGAAAAGTACTTTTGCAAGTACAACCTTGATGAATAGTAGAGTGTAGCCTTTGTTGGAGAAAGGACTAACACATCTTGGAGAAAGAACATTGAATAAGTCTTTGCAAGTACATAACAACTCATAGTTAGAAAGTTGTTGTCTTCTCCTCATTGGTCCATGTTCTTCTCTATCATAATAAATTCAGATATTTAATTTATTATGCCTATGATGTCAAAGAACATTCTTTGGCACATGCTCCATGTGATGGCTTAAGATGGTAAGTCCCATAAGATGTTTGATCAAGATTCTTGCCATAATGGAATAAGTTGCTGTAGAGATCTTGTGCTTAAATTCTCATGAAAAGTCCTCCTTTGTCTTGTTCATTTATCACTTAAAATAAATAAGTGCTTTGACTTTAAAGAACAAACACGTTGAAGTCCAGAGAATGATGAGAGAATGATGTCTGTCTTTCTTGTATCATTCTCAGAGCTGATATCAAAAGTTTTGCTTTGCATAATAATTCCTATCTTTTTAATATCACCCAAAAGCACTTGTTAGATAACACAATGACCAAAATTATACATTAAAATATAATTAAGAGGTTTGTTATCTTTAAAACAATAAATTGGGATTTTGCCTCAACACTCACTCCAGTCTAGTAAATTTAAAAAAAGAAACTACTAGTATTTCTTTAAGAAAAATGTTAAATATATTTATAATTTTACCTCTATTTTTTTGTTAAGAACCGTAACAAACATGATAATGTGAGGGATATCTTGGAAAAGTAACATTAATCGTAATGATTAGAAGTTTCTTTGTTTACATTTAAGACTTTATTTTTTATTTAGTTACTTATATATAAGACCGGAGGGAGTATGTCATTTTTTCTTTACTCGGATCTCTAAATAATACTCCCTCTAGTTCTAAATATAAAAAATAGATTAAATTTATCAAACTTTTTTATATTTAGAACCGAAAGTAATAATACCAAAAATAAATTATCGTGATCTTTAACAACAAAAAAATTGACATCAATAACATAAATATGTCTAGATAACGTTCAATGTATATCTATCATATGATTTTTTGTTTGGTACTAGATCAATAATAAAAAAATAATATCATTAAATAAATATGTGCTCCAACAATAACTTTTTTACCAACAACATAAAAAAAATCTTTGGACCAAAAAAAAACTTATAAATAGTCTAGATAGTTATACAATATATAGTCTCAAAATTAGCTATGGCAAAGGGTTAAGCATGGCCCGTTAGGTCCATTCAGTTTAAACCCATTTAAAAATGAGACAAGACAAGGCCACTAAGGTGGCCGACTGCTCCGCTTATCAACGAACATGCGAGTTGGTGGGGCTCTCCGCCAATCAATTAATTTTGATGAGTCACTCATTTATTTATGAATTTTGTCTAACTCATTTAAAAAATTGACAAATAGTTAACGAGTTAACGGACTAGGCTGACATATGCTTGTCCTGTTTTTTTAGCTAGTTAATCAAGACAGACCATCTAAAACGTCGAACTCAGAACTTCAACGCAACCTACCAAAATTAGCGAGTTAAAGGGATTGACCAAGCGTATGACATCCCTTTTGCCACCCCTACTTAAAATAATCTAAACTCCTCCTTTCTAGAGCAAATCCATCAACAAATAAAATTAAAAAGATAGTAGAAATTCGTTTTCTTTTTAAACCGGCCAAACCAACTAATTCACCCTATTTTATCCGGTTAAACAGAATGGACTTTTTTTTTGTCAAGACCAGGGTATCCACCACCGAACACAGTGGCTTTTTCCCTCGCGATTGGAGACACCTCAAAGGATGGGATAGCTGGCCCAAAGATTTAAAATTGCTCTGTACCTATGGCGAGGATGAAACTTTCGATCTTTGGTTAAGGGAAGATGAGTCTCAACCGCTCAACCATGCCCTCTAGACATAATGGACTTTAGACCTCTTATAACCTTATTTTTTTAGAATAATCAACTAATGCACTTTAGACCTCTTATATGCTCACAAACCTCCTAGTATAAAGTGCATTTTTTATCATTCTAAAAATATAAGGCCTCCGAACATACGAAGTCCAAAGAACAATTTTCAAACTTTGAAGTAATGTTGTCCATTTTTTCACTTCTAAGTTAAACACATCAAAGTATATTTCTTGATGTGAAAAAAAAAAAAGAAAAAAAAACTGTGGTTAATGATCAACTAAGGTCTAAAGATTATATACTGTTTTTTAATCTATAAAAGCTGCTATAAAATATACCAAAATGATGTAGCTTGTGGAACACTTTTTTTTTTGAGTAAAACTTGTGGAACACTTCACAGTACCCACTAAAACTTACTATTAATTCACCCAAAAACAGGGGGGAAATTTTAAACTATAACGGTTCTTAAGAACAGTTAGTGGAAATGAATTCATAGGATTTAAAGGTACATTGATTTTTTTTTTAAAGGTACATTGATGTTAATAAAAAAAGTTACATGTAAATTTAAGTATACATTACTCCACTATCTTTTTTTTTGGTACAAACTACAAACATTACTACACTATCTAATGAGTTAAAATTAAATTTTTTTGTCATGTAGTCTAGTAACTAAAAATTTACCTCTAAAAATGAATGAGTGAGTGTATCAGGGTCCGAATCCGGTCTCTACACTTTATGTACAAATGTCCTAATAACAACTAAGCTAGACTTATATCACTTGTTTATTTTATTTTTTGACAATATATATCACTTGTTATGCACATTAAATAATATGACAATGTATTACTCCCTCCGTCCATAAAACTATTTGAGAAAAACACGGAGATTAAGAAAGTTGATTTTTGTATTAAATTTGTTGACAATTGATATTACTTTTACAATTTTATCCTTTAAGATAGAGAATTAGTTAATAGTATATTTTAGTGTATTTATTAAAGTTTGTAGAAAAAAATGCACTTTAATTAGGACATGTTGTGGTAGAGAAATATTTAATGTCTATAGAAATTTGAAAGAGTTCTTATAAAAAAGGACAAGGAAAATTTCAAAGTGATTTTATAATTTGGGACGGATGTAGTATTTGATACATGTATAAAGATGTTTATAATGCATATAAATTAAATCATTAAAATAATTTTCGATTAGTTTTTAATTTATTCATAGATAATATAATTAAGGATAAAAATATCTATTTGTAAACAAAATATTATATCTAAGAGTGTTTAGGTAAGATTGTTTGGATGTCTTACACTCTTACTTCTATAAAATTATCTTAAACATTTGATTAAAGTATTATATAATCATTTATTATGTTTTGTTCTTAATTATTTTAAAATACTATTATATATGAAAATATAAATTTAATCCTCCAAAATCCTTCTCTGTAAAACCCTTCAAAATTCAACTAGAATACAAAGCCGCCTAAAATTACAATAGAACGTTAAGAATACTCAATTGAAACATTCATGCAAGGAAAGATATGCATAGATCAGAGTAAAATATCATCAAGAATATTTAATGTTAGTTGGTGTAGTAGTTGAAGTAGCAAAGTTTTTCACAAGAAAGGGGGGGTTTGAATTGTGACCCTTTAAAATTAAACTCAATTTGTTAGTAGTATAAGTTATATGATAAATCAAAACTTAAATGAATGAATTAAACCAAAACAGATAGCAGAGAATGTTAAGAGAATGTTCTCTGATCAGCCTATGTTAGATTGCAGAGAACGTTCTTGTAATATTCTTTCAGAATATTATGGTGTGTGTAAGTGTGTCTGTTTTGCAAGAGAATAAGGATAAAGAGAAGGAGTATAACACAAAGAGTTTATACTGGTTCACCCTTAATTGGGCTAGTCCAGTTTCCCACACCAAGTGAGGGTTTCCACTATTCTCTTTTGATCTTAAGCCCAAGACCAAAAACTTATGTCAAGCTATACAAGCTTATCTTCCACCTTATACCCAAGGTGATCTCTACCTTTCCTTCTAAGGTAGTTACTCAACCAATAGTAACGTATTGATGAGCAAGTTCTTTTCTTATTACAAAGAGTTGTTTGGATCTAAAGCTTAACAACAAACCAAACCAGGTTTATAAAGCTTTCTAAGTAACTATAAAAATCTCTCTGAAAATCACTCAAATGAATTGCTGATCCAAGTGTGCAATTATGAAGCTTTGGAGTGAAAGAGATCAAAAGAAGAGTTTATGATTCTTGTGCGTGAAAGACAAGTAATTGATGATTGATATTGCTTCAAAACTCTTGCCTTGCTCCTGCTGTATTCCATGCTATTTATAGTTGTTGAAGAGCCTTTGGAATCTCGGAGAATGTATGAGAAAATCAGAGAACAAAGAACTAGCCGTTACTCACAAACTTGGAGTAAGCTGGAGAATGTTCTGAGAATGTTCTCCAAGAGGAGCGTCTTGATGAGCTGACATTGTACTTCCATTACTTGATGAGCAAGTGTGACCGTTGCCTTTGAATTTTGCTGTCATATGAGAACAATGCTTCAGGGAGAATGATGAAAGAACATTCTCACAGAACAGTGTACATTCTCTTGAGATATTTTCATAGAATAGTGGGAGAATGGTGTGGGGACAACTTTGTCTTCAAGTAACTAGCTGTGATCTGATCAAGGGCTGTTGGAAAAGTGCTTTGCAAGTACAACCTTGATGAATAGTAGAGTGTAGCCTTTGTTGGAGAAAGGACTAACACATCTTGGAGAATGAACATTGAATAAGTCTTTGCAAGTACATAACAACTCATAGTTAGAAAGTTGTTGTCTTCTCCTCATTGGTCCATGTTCTTCTCTATCATAATAAATTCAGATATTTAATTTATTATGCTTATGAGGTCAAAGAACATTCTTTGGCACATGCTCCATGTGATGGCTTAAGATAGTAAGTCCCATAAGATGTTTGATCAAGATTCTTGCCATAATGGAATAAGTTGCTGTAGAGATCTTGTGCTTAATTTCTCATGAAAAGTCCTCCTTTGTCTTGTTCATTTATCACTTAAAATAAATAAGTGCTTTGACTTTGAAGAACAAACACGTTGGAGTCTAGAGAATGATGAGAGAATGATGTCTGTCTTTCTTGTATCATTCTCAGAGCTGATATCAAATGTTTTGCTTTGCATAATAATTCCTATCTTTTTAATATCACTCAAAAGCACTTGTTAGATAACACAATGACCAAAATTATACATTAAAATATAATTAAGAGGTTTGTTATCTTTAAAACAATAAATTGGGATTTTGCCTCAACAATCTCCCCCTTTTTGATGATGACAAACTTCTTGAATTATGTTTTAAATGATTAATTTTGGTTTAATCAAATCTCAAGTAATATGAAAATATTAGTGCCTTAATTTTTCAAGCTCCCCCTCAATTCAAGCATTCATAAATCAAATAAAATTTAAACAACTTGATATGATGCAAATTGAGACATAACCATGAATTATATATATTAATTAATCCAAAATCTCACAAAGTGAGAAATAAACATAGATCAGAGTACATGGATTAATACAAAAGGATTTCATGGCATAAAAACAAGAATACATACTACTAGAAGTTCACAACAAGTACTGTTCAAAAGAACTTCCTATAATATCTATTTCAAAAAGATCAAATCCAGAGAATGATCAGGGAATGTTCTTGCAGACTTGAAAAGCTTAAAACTTGATTGATTAAAACTGAAAGATGATTGATAAAAAGACTTCTTTTCTACTCCCCCTTGTTTTCCCAAACTATTCTCCCCCTTTGTCAGAAATCAAAAAGGAGGGGACTAGGGTAAAAAGGTCAGAACTCAGAGGAGGCTGATGATGAGGATTAGGTATCTGGTGATGGGAAATTATCAAACACTGGCATTGGATCAGCAAAGGGTGGTGAGATTCCAAATTTTGGACAAACTTCAGTTTCAGCCCATTTTTTCATGATCATTTGCTGGTTCATCATATGCTGCATCATGTTGTTCTGAATCTCTAAAGCAAGCATTATCTTGGCCTGGCCTTTTCTCAGCTTTGCATTTTCCTTCTCAAGCTTTTGCTGCTTAGTTGGCCTAGTGTATGAAGGACCACCACTAACTTAGGAGAATATCCTAAAAACCTATCCCAAGCTTCAGCTGAAGCAGTACTTCCAGGTGAAAGGAAAGTACTCAGAGTTCCAAAAGAGGAAGGGATTGAAGGTAAAGATTGAGATGAGTTGGTACCTCCTTGAAAGTGATTGTCAGGACTCAACAAATTTTGCACAAACTCAGCATGAAACATGTTTTCTAAACTTCCTTGAGAAGAGTTCATAACTGGAGAGAACAAGGTGGAATTCATTGAAGAAGTTGGAAAGAATCCTTGGAGTTGTTTACCGGTTCTTGGTGGATGGTTGGTAAAAGATGTTCCAAAATGTAAAGAGGTGTCCCAATATGATGGAAGGGTATCAGTAGAGGCTCCAAAAAGAGTTGAGGTGTTTTCCATGGCAAGGAGAACGTTCTCTTGTTGTTCTCCTGCAACCTCAGTCTCTGGGAGAACGTTCTCCTGACGTTCCCCTGCAACATTTTCTTCTGGGAGAACATTCTCTTGATGTTCTCCTGCAGCATTCTCCTCAGGTGTTGCTTCTCTTTTCCTCTTAACACCAGTAATTTTCACCACTTTTTCCTCTACTTCCTTCTTCATGTGACTCAGATTTCTTTCCATTAAACACAGAGCATGCATTTTCACTAGTATACCCAGACAAATCAACCTTAAACTCTTCAAAGATCCTAGTCAAAAGCATACCATATGGCAGAGCTACTTTCCTAGTACCAGAAAAGGCAGTATGCATCATATGTTGTAAAATGATGTGAGGAAGTGATAATCTCTTACCTTTAAACAGATGGTACATCACTAGCATGTCATTGTCTGTCACCTTATCCTTGCTTCCACTTTTTGGAAAGATGTTGTGAAGGCATAAGCTATGTAACATCTTGTACTCATGTTGTAGCTTGGAGGAAGTAGGTTTGGTCATCATTGCTCCTTCACTTGTGAACATTTTCACAATGAGCTCATCTTTGTTTAATTTGAGATCCTTATACCAATCTCCCCCATAGAGAGTGGTTCCATCACAAGGGATTCCCAACAGATTTCCAATAACTTCTAGTGTCAACTTAATTTCAACTCCTTTGAGGTTTGAGACCAGAACATCCTTATCAGGGCTCACTTTGGCATTAAAGTAGAAAGCTTGAATCAACAAAGGAAATATGGACTCTTTGATCTTGAAAAAAGAGGTCCACTCCAGCTTATCAGTGAACTTGGTTAGATCAATGCCATTCTTTTTCAGCTCATCAAAATCAAAAAACTTGCCAGCACTGATTGGCTTGATTTTCCAATAATCATTAAACTTCTCCTTTTGCTCAGAATGGATTAGAGGCACATTCCTTTGCCTTGGCTTCTTCTCAGCAACAACTTTTTCTTTTCTTTTTCTCTCTTTGACAGGTTCAATTTTGGCAGGAGAAGGGGTTGGTTTAGGTTTGGAAGATGAAGCAGCTTTTTTCAAAGTGATGATGGGTGGGGATTTCTCACGTGTTTCTTCATTTTCTTCTTCTTCATCAGAATCAGATATGGTATGGACAGTGTTGTCAATAACCACATTTCTCTTAGTTCCAAAACCAGACAAAATGCGTGCAGACCTCCTAACGGTGCATGCATCAAAGGATTTTGTTCTTCTCATTTTTCGCACATAAGGAGGTGATTGTGTGTTAGGCTCAGCAGAGGGTGTTTGGTGATCTTGTTCAACAATGTTTGGTGTTGGAGAAGGTGGGTCAGAGAAATTTAGGGAAGATGAAGAGTTTGGTGAAGGTGAAACTGGTTTAGAAGAAGATTGAATAGGTTCATCAGTTTGTGAGGTATCAGAGGGTTTAGAAGGAAGATTTTGTGATGGAGAGAAGTTATGTTCACTTGCTACAGTGACATTTTCAAAAGATGGGTTTTGCAGCGGAGTAGAGGGTTTAGGTGAAGAAGGTTCATCTTGGAGATTGTTCAAGGAATGATCAGAGAGGGTTTCTTCTAGTGGAGGGACAAAAACAATCAGAGCTTTAGATAGATCTTCGTGACCCATTTCACTTTGAGATGAATTGGAATGGGTCTCAGACGGTGGTGATGGTGGTGATGTTGGTGAAGCAGAACGGGAAGGTGAAGGAGAAGGTGATGGAGTTCTGTTTCTTAGCCTGACCGGTACCTTAGTTCTTGCCATTTGTTTGAGAAAATGGAGGTTTGGAGAAGAAGAAGAGAAAACTGATTTTGGTTTAGTGGAGAGAGAGGGACGGTTGAGTTTTGAAAGAGAAAAGGTAGTGGGTAGTTTTGAGTAAAAAGAGAGAGATAAGCCTATGATGTGAGATAGTAAGGATATGGTAGTATACTATTTATGATGGTAATGATGGTACCTTTAACTATTAAAAAACGTTTGTAGGGAGATAGCCTAAGTACAACAAGGGGACTTAATAGTTTTCATTCTCCAAGAACATGTACTACCATATAGTAATATGAAAACATATAAAATGCAAGGGATGAAAATAAAATGACTGAAAACCAAAGTCATAAAATTATTAGAGAATGTTCTCATATCATTCTCCTAAAAACGTGTTTCACAAGGAATTGGGATTTTTGATGATTTTCAAATTTTCTTTGATAAAATTGAAACGATCCTCAACCAAAGGTTTAGTAAAAATATCAGCAAGTTGATTTTCAGTATCCACAAAAACTAATTCAACTTCCTTTTTACTGACATGATCACGTATAAAATGATGCTTGATTTCAATGTGTTTTGATCTAGAATGCTGAATGGGATTTTTTGACAAATTAATAGCACTAGTATTATCACAAAGAATTTGAATGTTTGTGTACCTTAATGAGAAGTCTTCAAGTTGGTTTCTGATCCATATCACTTGAGAACAACAATTTGCTGCAGACACATATTCTGCTTCAGTTGTTGAGAGTGCTATAGTATTCTGTTTTCTGCATGACCAACTGACAAGAGCTTCACCAAGAAGTTGACAAGCACCACTTGTGCTCTTTCTTTCTAATTTGTCACCAGCATAATCAGCATCACAATAGGCTTTTAGATCAAAATGAGTACCCTTCTTGTACCATATGCCTACATCAGGTGTTCCCACCAAATATCTGAAGATTCTTTTGACTGCAGTTAAATGAGATTCTTTGGGAGCACTTTGAAATCTTGCACAAATGCCCACTGAGAATACTATGTCAGGTCTGCTTGCAGTTAAGTATAAAAGAGATCCAATCATTCCTCTATACTCCTTTTCAGATACATTTTTACCATTTTCATCCTTGTCTAGACTTGTTGATGGATGCATAGGAGTTGACATGATTTTGGCTTCATTCATCTTGTATTTCTTGAGTAAATCCTTGATGTATTTTTCTTGACTGATAAAAATGCCATCACTTTGTTGCTTGATTTGCAAGCCAAGGAAAAATCTAAGTTCTCCCATCATGCTCATTTCGAATTCACTTTGCATAAGGTTAGAAAAAGCTTCACACATTTTTTCATTAGTAGCTCCAAAAATAATATCATCAACATATACTTGAACAATAAGCAATTCTTCCTTGTTAGTTTTTATAAAAAGAGTAGTATCTATTTTTCCTCTAGAAAAACCATTTTCAAGTAAATAGGTGCTCAATCTATCATACCATGCTCTTGGAGCTGCTTTAAGTCCATAAAGAGCTTTGGTAAGTTTATAAACATGATTAGGTTTATGTTCATCAATAAAACCAAGAGGTTGATGCACATAAACTTCCTCATTTAGAAAGCCATTTAAAAAAGCACTTTTCACATCCATTTGAAAAAGTTTAAAGCATTTATGTGATGCATATGCAAGTAAAATTCTTATTGCTTCTAACCTGGCAACTGGAGCAAAGGTTTCATCATAGTCAATACCTTCGTGTTGATTGTAACCTTGTGCTACAAGTCTAGCCTTATTTCTGATTACCTTGCCATCTTCATCAAGCTTGTTTCTGAACACCCATCTTGTTCCAATGATTGAATGATCTTGAGGATGTGGTACTAAATCCCATACTTTATTCTTCTCAAATTGTAGCAGTTCTTCTTTCATAGCTTCAACCCATGATTCATTAGAGATAGCATCATCTATAGATCTAGGTTCAATTTGAGAGATCATTGCGAGATCATTCTCCAAATTTTGAAGAGCTCATCTAGTTCTTACACCATCTTCAGTGTTTCCAATAATTTGATCTTGAGGATGATTGTTCACTAATCTCCATGTTTTAGGAACACTAGGTAATGACTCTTGATCAATATTGAGTGGTGGTTCTTCATCATTGTTTATTGAAGGTTCTTGATTGTTATGAGCTTGTGAATTTTTCTCACTTTCTTCTTCTTCCTTTTCTTCAGTGATGATATTTGGATTTATTTCTTCAAACTCATCAAATTTGACATGCATACTTTCTTTTACAGTTTGGGTTCTAAGGTTGTAGATTCTGTAGGCTTTAGATGTGAGAGAATAACCTAAGAATATTCCCTTGTCTGACTTTGAGTCAAATTTTCCCAAGTTATCTTTGATGTTTAAGATGTAACAGTAGCAACCAAAGATATGAAAGTATGAAACATTTGGTGTCCTCTCTTTCCAAAGTTCATAAGGTGTTTTGTTGAGAATTTTTCTGATGGTTACTCTATTCAAAATGTAGCAGGCAGTGTTGACAGCTTCAGCCCAAAAGTATTTCTCCACATTTGATTCATTCAACATTGTCCTAGCCATTTCTTGCAATGTTCTATTTTTTATTTCAACAACACCATTTTGTTGAGGAGTTCAATGATGCCTTTACCTTTTATATTAGCTTTTTCATTGTTTCCAAAAGTGACTGTGCCACCATCCTTTTCAACAAGTGACAAGAAGTTTTGTTTATCTCCAGTCATATGTCTTGAGCATCCACTGTCCAAGTACCATGGCTTTTTCTTGACTGCTAGATGACATTCCTCAGAGTTTGATTTTGTCATGAAGCACATGTTGGCTTCTTGTTCTTCTTCATCTTCATCTGTCTCATCCCATGTAGTCATCAATGATTTCTTATTGAAGGATGATTTCTTTGTTTTTGGACATTCATTTTTGTAGTGTCCAAATTGCTCACAACCATAGCATTTCACTTTGCTTAGGTCTGTTTCAGGTTTGATTCCATTTCTTCTAGCTGGAAATTTTCCTTTGAGTTGATTCTTTCTCTGCAGCAGCCTTTGAATTCTTCTGGTGATAAGTGCTAGCTCTTCCACATTATCTTCTTGTAGAAAATCACTTTCATCTTCATCATTCTGAGAACATTCTGTCTCTTGAGTATCCAAGGCAATCATTTTCCTTTTGATTGGTTTATCTTCAATAAGAATTGATTCATGAGCTCTTAGTGATCCAACCAAATTTTCTATCATCATTTCAGTTAGATTCCTTGCTTCTGTAATAGCTGTGACAATATGTCTCCAACTCTTTGGTAAGCATCTTAGGATCTTTCTTACTCTCTCATGTGTAGTATATGTTTTTCCTAGAGAGTTGAGTTCATTTATGATGATTGTGAACCTTCCATACATTTGATCCACTGTTTCATCTTCTTTCATTTCAAAGAGCTCAAACTTTCTTACTCCAATGTCAATCCTTGTTTCTTTGACGTGACTAGTTCCTTCATGTTGTGTTTGTAGTGTTTCCCACATTTCCTTTGCTGTCTTGCATTCCATAATTCTATCACACTATTCTCTAGATAAAGCTCTTTTCAAGAATAACTTAGCTCTGTTGTTTAGAAGCACTCTTTCTGATTCTTGAGTAGTCCATTGATCTTGACTCTTTGGCTTTGTAACATCTTTATCAGTGATGGTTGGTTGAAATTCTCCATGTTCAATAACTGACCACATGTAGTTGTCTTGTGATCTAAGAAATAACTCCATTTTGTCTTTCCAATAATAATAGTCTTCTCCTTCAAATAGAGGTGGTCTATTTGATGATCCTCCTTCAGCTATGAACTTTGCGCCTTTAGCCATTACTTCCTTCCTGAATCTTTTCCTCTAGCACTTGTTAGATGCTCAGTCTTAGAGACCGTGCTCTGATGCCAATTGAAGTAGCAAAGTTTTTCACAAGAAAGGGGGGGTTTGAATTGTGACCCTTTAAAATTAAACTCAATTTGTTAGTAGTATAAGTTATATGATAAATCAAAACTTAAATGAATGAATTAAACCAAAACAGATAGCAGAGAATGTTAAGAGAATGTTCTCTGATCAGCCTATGTTAGATTGCAGAGAACGTTCTTGTAATATTCTTTCAGAATATTATGGTGTGTGTAAGTGTGTCTGTTTTGCAAGAGAATAAGGATAAAGAGAAGGAGTATAACACAAAGAGTTTATACTGGTTCACCCTTAATTGGGCTAGTCCAGTTTCCCACACCAAGTGAGGGTTTCCACTATTCTCTTTTGATCTTAAGCCCAAGACCAAAAACTTATGTCAAGCTATACAAGCTTATCTTCCACCTTATACCCAAGGTGATCTCTACCTTTCCTTCTAAGGTAGTTACTCAACCAATAGTAACGTATTGATGAGCAAGTTCTTTTCTTATTACAAAGAGTTGTTTGGATCTAAAGCTTAACAACAAACCAAACCAGGTTTATAAAGCTTTCTAAGTAACTATAAAAATCTCTCTGAAAATCACTCAAATGAATTGCTGATCCAAGTGTGCAATTATGAAGCTTTGGAGTGAAAGAGATTAAAAGAAGAGTTTATGATTCTTGTGCGTGAAAGACAAGTAATTGATGATTGATATTGCTTCAAAACTCTTGCCTTGCTCCTGCTGTATTCCATGCTATTTATAGTTGTTGAAGAGCCTTTGGAATCTCGGAGAATGTATGAGAAAATCAGAGAACAAAGAACTAGCCGTTACTCACAAACTTGGAGTAAGCTGGAGAATGTTCTGAGAATGTTCTCCAAGAGGAGCGTCTTGATGAGCTGACATTGTACTTCCATTACTTGATGAGCAAGTGTGACCGTTGCCTTTGAATTTTGCTGTCATATGAGAACAATGCTTCAGGGAGAATGATGAAAGAACATTCTCACAGAACAGTGTACATTCTCTTGAGATATTTTCATAGAATAGTGGGAGAATGGTGTGGGGACAACTTTGTCTTCAAGTAACTAGCTGTGATCTGATCAAGGGCTGTTGGAAAAGTGCTTTGCAAGTACAACCTTGATGAATAGTAGAGTGTAGCCTTTGTTGGAGAAAGGACTAACACATCTTGGAGAATGAACATTGAATAAGTCTTTGCAAGTACATAACAACTCATAGTTAGAAAGTTGTTGTCTTCTCCTCATTGGTCCATGTTCTTCTCTATCATAATAAATTCAGATATTTAATTTATTATGCTTATGAGGTCAAAGAACATTCTTTGGCACATGCTCCATGTGATGGCTTAAGATAGTAAGTCCCATAAGATGTTTGATCAAGATTCTTGCCATAATGGAATAAGTTGCTGTAGAGATCTTGTGCTTAATTTCTCATGAAAAGTCCTCCTTTGTCTTGTTCATTTATCACTTAAAATAAATAAGTGCTTTGACTTTGAAGAACAAACACGTTGGAGTCTAGAGAATGATGAGAGAATGATGTCTGTCTTTCTTGTATCATTCTCAGAGCTGATATCAAATGTTTTGCTTTGCATAATAATTCCTATCTTTTTAATATCACTCAAAAGCACTTGTTAGATAACACAATGATCAAAATTATACATTAAAATATAATTAAGAGGTTTGTTATCTTTAAAACAATAAATTGGGATTTTGCCTCAACAGTAGTGATCGACACTGAATTTGATAGGGATCGGAGGGCGACCACGGTTCGATTTCGTAACTGTGTTCGGAAGGAAGCTGAAATTACAAGATGTCAGAACTGATCCTGAACAAGATTAAACTGATGGTGGAAAAATAATACCATGGAGAAAAAAATATGGTAACACACCACCATTTATCAACAAATTAATGCAAAATTAATAAAGTAGAAAGTGATTCACATCACATAATTAAGTGAATAATAAGGTACATAAAGACGCTCTCTTTGGTGTAAGTAAATTTCTCTTTTCCTTTATTACATAACAACCCTACAATCTCAACGGTTCAAAATCCAACGTCTCAAAAACTAAATCTCATTACATAAACTATTACATTACATTTATACAATATTTTGCACCCTTCTTAGAACCTCACACGTTTGTTTTCTTTCTTTCTATTCTTCAAAGTTCAAACCAAACTCTTGTTCCATTTTTAGCCACACCACATTATCACACTTCCAATTTAGACAAAACCAAAAAATAAGAAACAAAACACAACAAACAACGTTGGAAAAAGAAACTACCTTATTTTATGTATGTGTGTGACTCATTGTTCGTATATGTTACGTTATGAACTCTAATTATAGACAAAGAAAACGGGAATGAGGTAATGTTGATTTGTTTAGCATTTACTATAATCTTTAAACAGTTCCTTTTTTTCATGTAATATCGATTCTTTAGTTTTTTGTTTCTCCTTCATCTTCTCCTCGTTCTCGGTTTCACATTGATCTGGTTTTTCTTCCTCTATTTTTCTTGTGTTTTTTTAACAAGAGAAAATGATGAATTTCGTAAGATATCGATGTTTTCGATCATTTCACCTCTTTGTCTGAAAAGGGTTGTTTTGATTACAGGTTAAACCAAACCAAACAAACCCTCTTGAAAGTTTGAAGAAAAAAACCCATAAGAACGTAGAAACAAAGAACTTTTGTTTTAAAAAATGGCATCTTCTGGAGTTGAAATAGCGCCTTCAGCTTTGCCATTTGGTTGTGTTTTAAGAGACCGTAATCATCGCGATGGATACAGAGAAAGTAGCAAAATTAAGTCTACACATGGTTCTTTTCAAAGAAACATTAAGAACTTTGTTATGGATCACATTAACACGCGCATTTCCAAGTGTGATTCTTCGACAACAAATGAAAACAACGTTAATATCAACAACAATGAAGGTCAAATGAATAACAACAACAATGGTTCTTCTTCTTGGGTTTCGAAAGCTACCAACAATCTAGCAAAGATTCGTTTGACAAGAAACAATCACAGCAATGACATCAACAACAATAATAGTAAGGGTGATAAAGATGAATTGGACGTGGCTTCCATGATTAGCCCGAAACGTTCGCGCCTTCTTGATCAATGGGCAGTGAGACAAGCTCGTGAGATGGTGTCGACATTGGGGAATGAAGTTGAGTTGTTGCCCATTGAAAACAGAAATAACATTGCTGAAAGTGCAAGGACATCTAATTCTGTATCCAAGGAATGCTCTTCGGAGATACCGAACCTTGGTGCGTCTTCCCTTGTTCAGATATGGGAAAACAGGCTTAACAAATCAAATGGTTCCAAACCCAACACCCCAATGGAGAAAACATGTCCAAGCAAAGATGAGAATGTGTTTGGTGTTGTGGAAGAACAAAGAGGGTTGGAACTTGGAGAGTGTTTAGAAGGAGAGTTATCGGGGAACCAAGAATCGTTTTCATTTTCTTCATTTCCTGATTGGGAATCTGATAGGACAGGTGATCAAAGTAGGGTGTGTTCAGCTGATCAAAGTAGGTGGTGTTCGTCGGAGAGTGATAGAGATAGAGTCAGTGTTGCTGATATTATAAAGAAACTCACCGCTACGAGTCAAACTCAGAGTCCACCTCCATCTGTTGCTGATGATAATGATCATGACGGGTGCGGTAGTAGCAGTGTGGCGAGTTCTCCTCGTAGAGAATTTGCACATGAAAGTTCAGACCAAAGAGCTTTTCCTCAGCTCATTAGTTTACCACGAATTAGAGGGCGTCAAGCTTACAATGATTTGCTTATACAACTGCAGAATGATAGGCATGGGGAGCTAAAGAACCTAGCTGAACGTGGAACTGTCTCCAAGTTCGCACAAAAAGGTCGCATTCAGGTAAAAAAGGGAGTGATTCTTCTTCTTCTTGTTCTTACTTTCTTTCGTTTGTTGGTATGTTAGTGCTTCTGCCCAAGGTTTTAATTTTGTGCTCATGTCGCGGTCCTTGATATTGCGGATAATCATTGTCAAATATGATAAATACGACTTAAATTGTTGCGTAGACATAAAAAACCTTGCTAATGCCTGATTTTATTTAACTCATTTTCTGTCTATGATGCAGGCATTACTTCGACTCAAATTGTTACAACGTGGCGTGGCAGCAGCTAATGTTCAATCACATCAGAAATCAACATCATCTGAAATAAACAGACAAGTACAACCACGAGGATCTGCAATTAAGCAACTAAGGTTTGAAAATTTCCATACAAATGTCAACTTTCATATACCATCTATATGTCAGAAAATATAAGTATTACATTCCATAAAGTGAAATTTAGACTGATATATAATGTTCATGAAAATTGAGATTAGCAATTGAGCATTAATTCAAAATTAGATCAAGCACTTACTTTTGTAAATAGTTTATGTTTCAAAAATATTTCATCAAGTGCAGAAACTAGAATTCGAACCTGATACGCTCACTTATTTACCTTTATGGGGTAGAATTCTAGCCACTAGGTAGGCTACCTGACCAAAAAAAATATCATCAACTGCATAATGTGACAAAGATACACAATATATAGTAACATTAATCGCAATTAAGGATATTCAATCTCTTGTATCTTTATATAATGCAGGGAAAAATTTAGCACAGGGGTTGAACAAAGAAATACAGTCCAGGCAGAAGTAGCGAACACGCGAAGTCCTCCCAAGGAGATAGTAAACAACATCACACAATTGGAAAAATCTTCCACTGCTGATCAACTCATCAAAGATACAAGCAGCCAGATTGTGCATGGAAATGGCAGTCACACTATAGAATCGACACAAAAGTCGGTGACTCAAACTATAGAAAAAGAACATCTAAGTTCAAATGTCATATTTCAAGAAACATGTTTTGAAGTGAAGCGGGATTACTGCGAGGACACTTCTGAGGCAACTACATCAATGACTTATTCAAAACTTAATGAGAAAGATGAAATCAACCAACATTGTGATGAAAACAGTTATGATTGTGCACTAGATGAGGACGAAAGTAACCAGAACTATGCTGAAAACAGTTATGATTGTGCACTAGATGAGGACGAAAGTAACCAGAACTATGCTGAAAACAGTTATGAAGATATGGTGGAAGAGAATTATTATGAAAGTAATTATGATTGGATCAGCGAAATTTCTCGGCCGAGGAGCTATTGGGAAGAACGCAGGCAAGCATGGTATAGAGAGATGCTTGAGACTGGTGCTCCAAATGAGGATATACAGGTTCTTCTTCAAAGGTATTCCCTCCGTTCTTTTTTACTTGTCGCTTTCGTAGAAAAATTTGTTCCTATTCACTCGCCGTTTTCAAATTTTAATGCAAAATCGATGAATGACTCATGAAAATGATTTTATATATACATTTAACACTGAGCTGAATATAAGTAAATTACGTTTTGCAGAAAAACCGTGTCAACTTTCCTCTCTAGTGACTTTCGGGAAACAATGGATAGATTGATGCAATCACATAGAGGAACACAAACACATTTAGTTAATAGTGAAGATGTTGAAAACGACGATGAAGTATTGATGGCGTTTCTTCAAGAACGCCTGCAAGCTGGAAGAACTCCTCAAGAAAATGGCATAGAGAGAACGGAAGAAGAAGAAGAAGACGGGAAGGAGGAGAAGGAGGATGAGGAGGAGGAGGAGGAGGAGGAGGAAGAGGATGAGGAGGAGGAGGAGGATGAACATGAAGAGGTGCAAGGAGGGGAGAGCTTGGTAAGTAGTTTGTATCATGAAGTTGGAGACTATTGTAATAAATCCTCATCATGGAGTTACAGAGAAAATGAACCTGGTGATGAATTTTATAGAGTTGCTTCTACATCTTCGACACCTTATCAATCTCAGTGTTCCTTTCATGATAGTCGGCGAAACATCTCACCTATCGATCATCGTTCAGTTGTGAGTTTATCATTCAAATGTTACCTTAACATAGGTTTAGTGAATGATTTTTTTATAACTTATTAAATACGAAATGGATGTGCTTACAGGAAATGGAAATCATATATCATATGAGAGGCCATATGGAGCAACTTTATCAAGAAATGACTGAACTAAGGAAATCAATAAAGAGTTGCATGGATATGCAGATGCAGATGCAATTACAACAATCCATGAACCAAGGAATTCAAAAAGGTTTGTATTCATTTCTATAGATCTGAATTATCAGTTCAGCCGGTTGAACTATCCAGTTAGGTTTGGTTTTTAAAACATTGGCTTAAATTTCTACAAGATTAACTTTCTTGATTACAAAAATAAGCTCCTTCTTAATCTTTAGTGCATTACAAATTAAATTTCTATCATGATTAATTGTGCTAGTCTATGAAGCACGGACACTCCTCGTATTAAGTGTACCCTAGTGTCGGACACACGTTGGTGTCCAACTAGACACCGACACATAATTATATTAAATTATGTCATTTGCTCAAATTATTATCGGTGTCAACGTGTCAGTGACCATGTCGTGACGTGTATAAGTGGTAGGAAAAATTCAATCAGTCTGCAAGTTCAGAAGAGTAGAATTTTACTTCACTCAAAAGGAAAATCAAATATATTTTTCTAGCAAAAGTTTCTTCTACAGGTCCTTCTAACTGAAGCAAATGCATTTACACATTTACTTTATTAACTTTCTCAACAATCCTTTGCTTTTTCAACAAGTTATCTATGGTGAAGCTGAATATTTCTAGTAGATTCAGCTCTTTGCTATTTTTCTTCTATTTTTATGCATGAAATGTAATAAATATAAAACAATTTCACAGTTGAAAAAGAAGAAAAGAGGTCCCATAGAAAAGCTAGTAAGAAAGGAAACTGCTGCATATGCAATGAGATGAAAATTGACTCAGTTCTATACAGGTACATATATAAATATGCTTCTAAAACAGCCTTATATTGAATTATTTATTTCCAATCTTCACAACAAAGTAACACTCATGTTGTCACCAACTTTTTATGCAGGTGTGGACATATGTGTGCTTGTCTGAAATGTGCCAATGAGTTACAATGGAACAATGGAAAATGTCCAATATGTCATGCTAAAATAGACGATGTTGTTCGAGTTTATGTCGATGTTTAGACCGTCTTGGTTGAAAATGTATCTTACTTTAGAGGACCAAATCCTTAGTAGTAAAACTTAGTGAACTGCAAATACAAATTTAACATCATACTTGATTTTCTCCTTTTCACATATACTTTTCCAGTATATGTTTTTTTAGGAGAATTTCGGTTGATAAAAATCATTGTAAATTTTATAGTTTTAATCTAACCCTTTTACCTGCTGATATATATGCGTTGTGTTCTTTACTGTATCTTAAAGTTAAGTCTTCATGTCAAAATGATTTAAAATAACATAAACACAGACCGAAGTCTATAGCTAAAAGTTGATACAACAAAAATATTCATCACTTCCATCAATTAAGATGAAAAGATAAAGAAAATGAATTTAGAAGGTAGTCTAATGACTTTTTTGGAAGTATTTCGATATGTTAGTTGTCTTAAATTTAAAAAATTAAAAGAGACTAACTTGAGTCGGACATAACTGATATAACTAATGGGATCGTGTTATAACATGTTATCTGTTTTTGTGAGGTGTCATTTGTGAGAGCGGAAATGGTCCTCGAATATTCCACAAAACCTATTTTCTTCTCTATGAAAACTATTCTTTAAATTTTTGAGTACAGAATTTCTCGATTAATCCCTAAAAATTTATGTACCAGTCTATGACCATCATCCATGCAAGAGTTCAACTCAAAACCTAGATTCTAAAAGATACGGGACGCCTACGATATGTTGATCTTGCAAAACTAAATACTATATGTCCATCTTTTGCATGCAGACCGTGTGTATGCGGGAGTTTTAGTGCACCTGACTGCCCTTATATATGTACTTTGAATGTGATTTTGGGCAGAAAAGTTGGGCCTCTCTTTTACTTGAGGGCCAGACAACAGTAGAAAATCATAGAAAGGATTCGACTCCATCTATCTTTCTTTAATGCTTTAATTATAATTAAGAAAACTCTGAAGCATATAGACTTACAGAAGAGGATACAATTGCCCAAAAATTTATGTTTTTGTCAGTTGCCCCCCTTCTGGTTAGACATAGTATGCCTATCCCAAAATAATTTGCAGTCTTATTTAGTATAAGAAACATAGTACACTTTTTAAGTGAATTTGTTTTAAACTAGAAGTTATCTTCTCCTATGCAAGATAATTTCATTTAATAAATACCAAGAGTAATTTTGGAGAAAAATATTAACAATAATTCATTTCAAAGTGTTCTTTAGTACATGTGATATTTTTTTTATTTCGTAGTAAATAAAACAACAGTAATAAAAAGTACACATTAAATAACACGATTTTTTTTTAAAAACTCGGTATCTGGCCCAAAGACCGACTAATCCGAGAGGACCAATCTCACCGCCCACTTGCGGGGGCGGGGGGCCATTTAAATCCTTACAGTAAATTCTTAACAAAAACAACAAAGTAAACTTACCAAGTGCAAACTAGCCTTGGGTAGGAAGGAAGTGTAAAGAAATCGCTGCTCCTATTTTCTATCAAACTGTCCAAGGATAGAAATGGAAACTCCAAAAAATAGTTAAGCCATGATTATTGTCTTATTGAATTAATTGCAATTATTGCAGTTGGAACCATAATAATGAGTCACCTATGTGAGCTGGTTTGCAAACACACTCTTCATGTTTACTGGTTTTGATTTGATTGTTTTCCAAAAGTTATTGTACGTTTTAAGTGCATATTCATGCAGATTGTACAGGTCATTGTCCTTAAAGGTATCTAGATTTTCTGTAGTAATAATATCACAGTTTCACGCAATAATCAATCGAAGACATTAATTTAGTTCAAATGGTTTAAATTTTACATGTACAAAAACAATTTCGACCATTCATTGACGACACCGGGCGGTTGAAATGGCTGCGAAATGCACTTACTGCATGCAATCTATTTCTAGGATTTAGAAGGAAAAAAAGATTTGATTCACACTTGGACTTGAATGTCCTTTTATTTAATGTAAAATTTTACATACTACAATTGTGAAAATGTAATTTTACATTATCTCTCCATTAAAATCTATCCCCTTCGTTCCCTTTCGTTGAAAAATAAATAATGCAAATACAAAGATATCTAATTCTTCAAAACCAAACAATTACAAAATAAAACAGAAACACATGTTGGGTCGGATAGAGATCGGCTTCTGTAGCAATAACATGCAGTTGTACGCAGTTGTCGATCTCAGTCATTGATTTATGATCAAACGTTTCAGATTTATACCATATAAATTTAATAATTTAATACACTATTAATCTTGTTTTTTTATTATCAATTGGACAGCTGACAACAGTTACTATGTGCCCCTAGAGCAGAAAGTAATGTTCAGAAGAGCAGAACATCCTCATCAGTTGAACAATGCTCGACAAAACTTCGTCGTTATGCAATAGCAGAACATAAAAATTCAGTATCAGTATTCCTTGTTTTGCAGTAGCAGAACATCAATATTCAGTATCAAGACAACAGTTTCTTGTTTTGCAGTAGCAGAAACAAACAAAAAAACAAAAAGAAGCAAAACTTACTTTTGAAGAGAGAAGAAATGACTAGAGGCAAGAGTTGCAACTAGATCTCACAACACTGACATCAAATCACTCAAATATTGAAAGGCAAAATCTTTCATTTTTAAGCTTTCCATCTTACACTTCTATTTCTCTCCTAAATTATGTAATTGGTGGAAACCAACCTACATACAATTGAATGAAGCACGTACACAGACACGAACACGGGAAACAAACACTAACATGGATAAAATTTTGAGAAAATGATATAATTCAATGTAATCGTAAGTGTAGGTGTCGTGTTAGTGTCGGACACAATGCGTATCCAATATCGGGACACACCTAATCTAAGGAGTGTTCGTGCTTCATAGCATACAATTGAATGATCCACCCAATAATATTGGCAAAGAAAAATAGTCAAAGAAGCTCACAGAAGGTTTCAAGTTGCACATATATGGTGATCCGAACTGTCTAAATCAGTTTAATAATAATTATTATTCCCTTATGTTGAAACCAGCTTCTGCAGCTCAAGAACTTATATAATGTAACTTTTCTCCATAAACACCAATAAACTTACACGATATTAAGATTATAAGGCTGTTTTTGTAAGGTAAAACCCAAATACTTATTTCACTTGAAAATCTACCATAAGCCACAAGCTGATTCATACAAGGGGCAAGAGACAGTACATCCAACATCAGCATGAGTAGGAAACAAGAAAGACTCCTCAATTCAAGTTTTATGACAACAGTACAAAAGTGTGAAAGATAGAAGGCACGTGACCTCCGTCCAATTAATCAATCTCTTCAAAATAATTAACCAAGATGCTCCTTGGTTTCTTTCAAACCCAGATCTCACAATATCACATAACTAGCGTAGTGCCGTAGTATCATCTCCGCATGTTTTTCGATATTAAAATAAGGATAAGGATAACATCATGTTCAATAAGAATCTTTAAGATTCTGCTTGCTATGCCTGAATTCTATCTATCTTCTACCTATAAATGTGACAAACTTGAGCTCTCTAAACAAAAAATTTCTCAATCCATAGTATTAGTCACACCAGTTTTAAATTCTAAGTATTGCAAAATAGCAAATAATGAAAGCCAGAAGTTATTAGAGAGTTGGAAGCCTGATATAAAACATATTAGAGAGTTCAACACAAGATAATCACAACATTACCAGGTAGATTTGTTTTCAAAACATTTCTCTATTCCTTACCAATAAATACTCAACTTAACTTGACCAGTGATGATATTATTTCAGATTTGAACACAAAAATATATATAAATATATATCAATACTATTGAAATCCAGAATTGTAGATCAAGAAAGAAGGAACTACCTGATGGTCATCTAAGAAAACCGACCAAGCTGCACAAACTCCGGCGCCAAATGGAAGTGGTCACTCTACAAGCCGCACCCTATCAGCATAACGTCACTTGTTCAACACAAGTATAAATCAAGTAAAACGGTTTTGATAGCAATACAGAAAACAAGTTCATTTCAGCACTCAAGCAAACCTTACAATGCTTCACAAAAGAAAATCATGTATAAGATTAAAACAAGAAAAAATGTTCATTAAATAAACTCTTAATCAGAGACAAAAACAGAAAAAACTTGATCAATTAAACTCAAGAATATCACTATCACTAAACTATTATATAACAATTGTGCAACTATGATTCTATAAAATGGTGTCAATGAAAAAGAGGCTGCATTTGCAACCTAACAATAATAATAACAATAATAATGATGCAATTAACGTGTACAAAAGGTGGAGAAAATCAAAACAAAACCCCACAAAAAAATAATAATACAATGAAAAAAAATGTACTATTTATACGATTAAATACAAATTTATACAACAAAGAACAAAAACAAATAACTCAGAACAATAAGAACCAGCACCAACAACTGAGCTCACATCTGAGCTCACATTTTCATCAAACCCCGCCGGGGAACTAGCGTCATCATACGGAGGCGGCGCACCAATTTCCGGAGGCGATGATGTCGCAGAAACAATTGGATTCTTTCCAAAATATTCTCTCGGCAACAAAACCTTCGAAACACCAAAAATCGCGATAGGATTCTGATCAAACACCGTCTGAGTAATTATCCCCTGAACAATTCCAGTGTTAATTGCTACCGAGCCATTAAACGTCGAAATATTAAGCGTAAAACTTCCGGCGCCCATGGCTTCGGTCGCAAGTGTCGGCTGCAACGGATTCGCAGTGGATTGAAGCGAACCGAGCGGATAATAAGCCCGAAGAACATGAGCTTTGAGAATAACGATTTTCTGATCGGCGGAGCGTGATTGAAGCGAAACCGACGGAGAAAGATCGGCGAAAGCGTCGTCCACCGGAACAAATAGCGTGATTCCGGAACCGCCTTCACCGGCTTCAATTTCATTAACAACACCGGAGGCCGAAAGCATCGACGAAGCGATGTTAAAATTATGAGCATCGAGTAATGTTTTGGTGATGTTTAAACGAATACTAGGTCGAGTTTCAGAAGCCATTAGATCAAAACCGTAAGGGATTAAAAGAGAATTAACGGTGAAGATTGTAACATTGTAAGGTAGGGTTTTGATTAACGAAATAACCGTTGCGTTTGATGAAGAATAAGGTGCTGGAGAATGGATCGAAACGACGTCGTTATGAGAATCATGAGTTATATTTACCGAGCCGAAGTTATTGGTGGCGCGGCCGGTGGTTTGGAAGAGAGTGGTAACGAGTTTACCGGAGGAAGGGAGGGAGTGGAGGTCGGACCATGAGAGGAACTGGAGGAGGATGTGGTAGCGGAGGATGTCGGTGAGGGCGGAGGAGGAGAGTTGGTGGTGGGAGAGGTTAGGGTCGGTGGAGAGGAAGGAGTTAGGTACGGCGAGGAGAGAGAGGGAATTGCGGTGGGAGAGATCGGCGGTGAGGGGAGTTGCGGCGGAGAGAAGGGCGGTGAATTGAGATAAGTCGGGGTAAGTTGAAAGGATAGCGGTGATGTTGAGGGAGAAAGATGGTGTTGGGGATAAGATAAGTAAATAGAAGATAAATGTGAGGGTAATTTGGGAAGTTAAAATGGAAGATTTAGACATTGTTAATGGTCGTTCAATTTATGGATGTTTGAGTAATCTAGTTGTTGTTGTTGTTTGTGGATCTGGTTATGAAATTGGTGTTCTTTGAGTTGTGTTGTGTTTTTTTTTTTTGTTGACTTGTGTAGAGTTTGATGAGGTAGATGAGTGAAGTGAAGTGAGTGGAAGACAAAGAAAGAGTGAGCTGTGTTGTGTTGTGTTGTGTTTGTGTGATCTGTGAATAATGTCAAATGATGAGAAGAGCACAATGGTGATGTAATCATGATGTGGACTGTTTTTTGTTTTGATTGTTCTTTTTTTTTTTCTTTCTAAAACTGCCCTTTCTTATATGTATCTGTTTGGCAATACACTGAAATGAATTTATAGTTTTTTTTTTAAATCAATGAATTTATAGTTTATAATTTATAAGTTAATTATGAAAAATTAAATCAATGAATTTATAGTTTATAATTTATAAGTTAATTATGGAAAATAAGTTCTGTTTGGTAATCTTTTTAAGGTTATGCTAACTAGTGCACCTCATGTACTAGTTAAGCATATAAAATAAGTAAGTTTTGTATTGAAATTTTGAAAACAACACTTTTAATATTTTATAAGTGTTGACTACACAAGTTCTAATGTATTTTTTGCTATATTAAGTATCTTTAACTAGTGTATGGGGTGCACTATTTAGCATTTTCCATCTTTTTATTACATGAGTTTATAACTTATTTTAACCAACTTATTAGTACTTTTACCTTTTACTTTATTACTTTTTCTTCCAACTTTACCCTATCATCTTACTTAAAAATAATTAAATATAATTTTCTATATATTTTTTATGTCATTTCATATCAATAAGTCACTTCAACCACTAATTTTACCAAACACTATAAATTCAACCAACTAGCTTATCAGCTATAAGCTACCAACTAGCTTATCAGCTACTCCCTCCGTCCCATTTTAAGTGTCACAGTTGACCAAATCACACACTTTAAGAAAAGTATGTAAAAGAAAGAGAGAGAATATGACTTTTACTAAAATGCCCACTCTTTTATTGATAGTATACATTGGAATACTAAAAAGTGGATATTTAAGTGTACTTTTTCTCTTTCTTAATGATTGCTTTAAGGGATAAAAAAGGAAAAACTAATGTTATAAATAGTATATGACACTTATTTTGGGACAAACAATTTTGGCAAGTATGACACTTATTTTGGGACGGAGGGAGTATCAGCTATAAGCTCATCTGCTATAACTTAACTTATAAGCTATCCGCTATTTTTTTCCAAACAGGCCCTAGTTCAACCGAGGGGGAGGGAAGGTGAAGAGAGAGAAAATATAATTTATTATGTTGACAAAATTACCCTCATTTTTTCATTAAAATTTTAAATTATCCTTGCTAGAAAATTAAAAATTTAGGTTTTCTTTTTTTGACAACATAAAAATTTAATTACCACACTTAATCTGGAAAAAGAAACTAAGAAGAGTTAGTGTTAAAAATATAAATATGTTATGAAATAAGAGAAAGATGCAAGATATAGAAGATATAAAAGATAGAGAGAGTATTATATTATGCTTTGCAAGTGTGTGTATTATAATGAAAAGAGAGTCCTATTTATAGGACACAAATGGAAGACAAGAAAACATCCACATTAATGGGCATTCACCCATATTATTCATAACACTCCCCCTTTAATGTCCATTAAGGATATGCCTCGTTAAAACCTTACTAAAATAAAACCCAGTGGGAAAAAATTCTAGTGAAGGAAAAAAAGAGTATAACATTCTATGTGTATAAATCTGCCTCGTTAAAAACCTTACCAGGAAAACCCAATGGGATAAAACCATGGTTAAGGGAAAAAGAGTGCATAACACAATTATATCTCCCCCTCATGAAGACAATTATATCTGGAACGGATAAGACCGACTAATTTAGTTGATCAAAAAATTTTACTTGATGAAGACTTTGTAGAAAGATATGATAATTTATAATATTTATTGAATTTATTTTATCTAAATCTTTATTTATTTACTGTTATATTGTAAAAGGAATAAGAAATAAATAAATAAATAAAATATATAAAAGAACAAACTAACCATACACGACAATTAATATTTTATCATGTGTATTAATATTTTATCATGTGCTTCAGGACCATACACGATGATTTTCTTTCATGTGTAATAATATTTTGAATTTGGTAATTATTGTCATACTCATGATCTATACACCAATTAATATTTTAATTTATGTTATTTTTTATAGTTATATCTCATAATGATATTTTGAATTACGTTACTTTTTAGCCAATTTATATCTTATAATGATTTATACACCAATTTATCTGCTTACATTACTTTTTAACCATACAAACTTTCGTACACTGTATTAGTTATAATAATATAATTAATATAATAACAATAATAATAATTTGAATTGTTTTTATCACCACCTAATATAAATCGGTATATTCTATAGGTTACTTTATTCAATGACTATATATATATATGGTTACGTTACATTGCTTATATGGTTATTTTGCTTATTTGCTTAATTCTATTTGATGATAGTATTAAAATGGCAAATCTTTCAAAATTTGAGGTTGAGACTCTTGACATTTCTGGAAAGAACTATTTATCTTGGGCATTGTATGCTGAAATTCATTTAGATGCGGAAGGTAATGGTGACACGATCAAAGAAGGAAATGAAACATCTGTCCAACAAAAGGCAAAAGCCATGATATTCCTTCGTCACCATCTCCATGGGGATCTTAAAAATGAATACCTTATTGTAAAAGATCCCCTTGTTTTATGGAATTGTTTAAAGGAAAAATTTGATCACTATAAATCATTTGTGATATAGTTCCTGAAGAACTAAAAATTTATTATGGAACATCCTTGAAGGATCGCTAATGAAAAATATTTGTAAAGTTCTTGAAGAACTAGTAATATATTATCAAGCACTCTTGTAGGATTGCTACAAGTGAATTTTCGTGCTCATTATTTATGAAAATTTGTGATTGAATTCATGAATAACTATAAATATTTAGAGCATGATTGAAGTCTATAACGCTAAAATGCATATGCTCCCGAAGTAGCAAAATTGAGAAAATATATTGACATCAAATATCCTTGAAGGATTTGGACATTGAAATTTTCTTTAGTTAATAATAATATAGATTTGTGGTTGAGTTCTTGAAGAACTATAAATTTAAAGTATGATTGAGGTTTATAAGATCTATTTGATCTTAGTATATCTTGAACTAAATATAGTTAAGATAAAACTTACTTATGTCTCTTGATTATGCTCCTGAAGTAGCAAAATTGAAAAGAAAAAAAAAATTGAATATTTTTAAGGAATAAGTCACATATGTGATTGAACAAGAGATATATACCATATATCCAATGTAAAAATTTCCTTGTGATCTTAGTTTATAAGATATATTTTGTTAACTAATTCTATATGAATTGGTCTTAAGTAAGTTCGGTTACAAAATCAATTTTATATTACGGTTATTTTTTTAATATCTACTATAAAGTTACATTAAGTTACTATTTCTTTTAAATTGTTTCATTTAAAAAAAAATAATTATATGATTCTTTCTTATT
Organism: Trifolium dubium; assembly: GCA_951804385.1. Classification (NCBI taxonomy): domain Eukaryota; kingdom Viridiplantae; phylum Streptophyta; class Magnoliopsida; order Fabales; family Fabaceae; genus Trifolium; species Trifolium dubium. The sequence goes on along the minus strand of OX638062.1, from coordinate 22,873,197 downwards.
TGGATACCTAGTAGTATCACATACTATTTATTAGATGTGTTGGTTTGATGAGTTTTGTTTAACACATAAGTATATATTTTTTTTGTTTATCTATTTTTTTTATCTATTTAAATGAAAATATCTTTCTTGCCGATAGTGATACAAGAAAAATATTTATTTTATCTAACAACACAAAATTAGTGAAGGCTCCAGAAGAGCGCGTTAATGTATTGTTACATTAAGGAACAAAATTATTGAAGGCTCCAGAAGAGCGCGTTAATGTATTGTTACATTAAGAAACAAAACATATAAGTGAATATAAGCTTAAATTGGTGTAGAGAAAATGTTATCAATTTTTTCTCTAATTTGTGCTACACCTATATTAGTTCAATCGAAACACATATTATTGTAAACCAGAAGTTTACAAATAATAATAAGTTATTGTTGGCAATACCGGTTGGGTCATCCCGGATTTATGATGTAAAAAAAAAAATGTATTGAAGAGCAAAAAGCTTCTTCAACATAATAGCTTTTGTGCATTACTAGTTCCCAAAGAAAGTTGATAATTTGTTTATTGTCACCTCACAACCAGAAGTTTGTGAGATTGTTTTCTGAACTATTTTTAAGAGCTCATTTTCTAAAAAGTACTTATTAAGTATCGTATTGTCATTTGAAATTGATAATGAACATGTTGTAGAATATACATATTCATAAAAAAAATGGACTTGAAGATCCATTCTTTAGACGTCTAAAGTTCATTGTGGCCGATACTTATGAAATCATATCTTCTAGCTCATATTTTGGGAACACTCAATCATATATCTTGAAGGTATTGATTTGCATCAAGCCAACAAATTATTATATGTAAATCTTCCCCTTAATTTACAATTTTATATTCTTCGTCTTAGTAAATTTTTGGATGTGTTGTGTATATTTCAATTGCTCCAAAATAATACGCTAAGATGATTTTCATTTTAAGGAATGTTGGGAAAATATATTTGATATGAATCTCCAATTATCTTGAGCTAAAAATTGGAGACTAGTTTATAGCCTAGAAGGCTAATTATTAATTTATGAATTAGTTTTCCCAACATTAGGGGGAGATAATAAGCAGCTGAAAATATGAACCAGAAGTTCAAATGAATAATTACTATGAATATATTATCTCATCTTGATCCTCATATAAAATAGTTTGAACTAGGTGTTCAAACGATAAATCATTTGCAAAGTTTATTAAATCAAATATCAGCTGCTAATGCTCCAATCAAAATGGATGTTCCTGTTGAACAATCCTATATTGCAAATGAGTTCAACCACACTTGAAGTATGGTGTGAAATTTGGTTCCAAGAAAGAAAAAAAATCCTCAAATATGAAAAGGAGCTAAAAAGAAAGATGACCCAAGTGAGGATATGAAAACTCCAAAAGAGTATTGACATAATTGATTTTTAAGTTCCAGAAGAACTTATCAGGTACCTGAAATTTGTAATAAATAAAGAGATCTCGAAAAATTATGTCATGAATAAAATCGATGGAACCAAAAGGAAGTCAACGTTGACGATATTTGTATATATAATATAGCGCTATATATGATAAGAGATAATGAGGATCATGAACCAAAGTTTATTGAGAATTATAGACAACATAATGATTGTCTAAATGAAAAGATGCAATTGCTACGTAATTAAAATCACTTTGCAAAGTGAAAGATTTTTGGACCAGCAGTACGTACATCTGAAGATGTGAAAATGATGAAATATGAATCAATTTTCTCGCGAATAGAAAATAATGATATACAAGAATATCGATAAAAGTTTGCCATTGATTGTGAAGAGAAATGTTCACCTGAAGTGAAAATATTTTTCTTACTTGATTAAGTTCAGTAACACTTGAAATGTTTAATTCATTGGAAGTGTTACAATACATTTGAATGGCTCACTTTTTAGTGATGATTATATGAAACTTTCTGAAAGATTTAATTTCATGAGACATACTATTCAAACAATTGAATAGATGATTTAACAAAATGATAAGTCTCTTTGTGTACTCATACATCCAAGGTGTATGTCGTATAATAATTTTAGTAAATATTTTCAAATGAGAAATATGATATAGACATTATTTGTCAAATTTTGAAGAAATGATTTGGAAACAAATTTAATGACATGAAATTGTTATCGGTAGTGTGCTCTAGTTGTTGAAAGCCACTCGTTATAAACAAACATCTCATCAGAGTTTGAGAAAATGATGATTCAGTAGGTGGTCCTGAAGTACCACATCAAACACTATAATATTATCATAACTCTTGAAGAGCTTATGAAATCTGTTGAGTACAGAAAAATTTGTTTGAAATTACAAATTTAGTACTTCAATGAGGTTTTGTGCATGAAGAAAATTATATATATCAAAGGTACTAAACAAAATGATGTCACTTGACGTGAACAAATGTTATATTATTCCACATCTCAACAAAATGATGAGTTACTTGAATTGGTCTTGAAGTACCATATTTTAATTAGTTCAATTGAGAACACTATTGCATTTTGCAAATTTGCATGCAGTGGTATTTTATCTTTGTCAATATCAATAAACTTGAAGATATTGGAACAAAGTCGAGCATATAATTTATATCTTAAAGATACGGCAATATCATCCAAATAAAGGGAAGTTTTAGCACTACATCAAGAATGTTGAGAATATGATTTTGTTGAGGTTTGTGATTCTACACATACAAGAAACGTGAAGAAGATAATATGTATCAACGGTCAATCCAGAGAAGAGTATATAAAAGGAGATAAATCATATCTTTCTACAAAGTCTTCATCAAGTAAAATTTTTGATCAACTAAATTAGTCGGTCTTATCCGTTCCAGATATAATTGTCTTCATGAGGGGGAGATATAATTGTGTTCTGCACTCTTTTTTCCTTAACCATGGTTTTATCCCATTGGGTTTTCCTGGTAAGGTTTTTAACGAGGCAGATTTATACACATAGAATGTTATACTCTTTTTTTCCTTCACTAGAATTTTTTCCCACTGGGTTTTATTTTAGTAAGGTTTTAACGAGGCATATCCTTAATGGACATTAAAGGGGGAGTGTTATGAATAATATGGGTGAATGCCCATTAATGTGGATGTTTTCTTGTCTCCCATTTGTGTCCTATAAATAGGACTCTCTTTTCATTATAATATACACACTTGCAAAGCATAATATAATACTCTCTCTATCTTCTATATCTTCTATATCTTGCATCTTTCTCTTATTTCATAACAAAATAGACATTAAATGATATCAAATATTTTTATACAATTCAAAATGGAGAGATTTCAATATCAAGTTCATGGTTAATGAAGTCTTCATTCTTTCTAAATTGATTAATACGAGTCTGTTATTTTCTTTTTCGTTCAATTCTTTTTTTATTTTCATCATTAATCCTCTAAATCTTTCATTGCTTCCTCAACTTTTAATTTATGCCTATGAATGAGTTTGTACTAGAATTAGAATTCATTAGTAAGGACAATTTTCTAGAATTCATTAATAAGATATAGAATCACTAATAATTGGAGAGTAAATTTCAAATAGAATAATAAAAATAAGATCAATAGAATTCTTTTCTTCTTTAGTAAAATTTTATCTTTATTGTTTATGTTTTTTACTTATGAGAATCATGTGATTTTTTTTTTGATTTTCCATAGTCAATCTTTTTTTGTTGCAAAAATTGAAGTAGCAAAGTTTTTCACAAGAAAGTGGGGTTTGAATTGTGACCCTTTAAAAATTAACTCAATTCGTTAGTAGGATAAGTTATATGATAAATCAAACTAAATGGAATGAATTAAACTCAAAAGTGAAAGCAGAGAATGTTAAGAGAATGTTACGAGAATGTTCTCTGATCAGTCTATGTTCATTTGCAGAGAACGTTCTTGGGATATTCTTTCAGAATATTGTAGTGTGTGTAAGTGTGTCTATTTTGCAAGAGAATAAGGATAAAGAGAAGGAGTATAACACAAAGAGTTTATACTGGTTCACCCTTAATTGGGCTAGTCCAGTTTCCCACACCACGTGAGGGTTTCCACTATTCTCTTTTGATCTTAAGCCCAAGACCAAAAATTCTGTCAAGTTATACAAGCTTATCTTCCGCCTTATACCCAAGGTGATCTCTACCTTTCCTTCTAAGATAGTTGCTCAACCAACAGTTACGTATTGATGAGCAAGTTCTTTTTCTTATTACAAAAAGTTGTTTGGATCTAAAGCTTAACAACAAACCACACCAGGTTTATAAAGCTTTCTAAGTATCTATAAAAATCTCTCTGAAAATCACTCAAATGAATTGTTGATCCAAGTATGCAATTATGAAGCTTTGGAGTGAAAGAGATCAAAAGAAGAGTTTGTGATTCTTGTGCGTGTGAAAGACAAGTAATTGATGATTGATATTGCTTCAAAACTCTTCCTTTGCTCCTGCTGTATTCCATGCTATTTATAGTTGTTGAAGAGCCTTTAAAATCTTGGAGAATGTATGACAAAATCAGATAACATTAAACTAGCCGTTACTCACATATGAAAAGTGAGCTGGAGAATGTTTTGTGGATGTTCTCCAAGAGGAGCGTCTTGATGAGCTGGCATTACTTGATAAGCAAGTGTGACCGTTGCATTCAAAAGTTGTTGTCATATGAGAACAATGTTTCAGGGAGAATGATGAAAGAACATTCTCACAGAACTGTGTACATTCTTTTGAAGTATCTTCATAAAATAGTGGGAGAATGGTGTGGGGACAGTTTTGCTTCCAAATAACCAGCTGTGATCTGATCCAAGCTAGCTATTTGAAAAGTACTTTTGCAAGTACAAGCTTGATAGATAATAGAGTATAGCCTTTGTTGGAGAAAGGACTATCACTTCTTGGAGAATGAACATTGAATATGTCTTTGCAAGTACATGACAATTCATAGTGAAAGAGTTGTTGTCTTCTCCTCATTGGTCTATGTTCATTTCCATCATAATAAATTCAAATGATAATTTATTATGTCTTGAGGTCAAAGAACATTCTTTGGCACATGCTCCATGTGATAGCTTAAGATAGTAAGTCTCATAAGATGCTTGATCAATATTCTTGCCATAAAGAAATAAGTTGCTGTAGAGATCTTGTGCATAAATTCTCATGAAAAGTGTTCCTTTGTCTTGTTCATTTATCACTTAAAATAAATAAGTGTTTTGGCTTTGAAGAACAAACACGCTGGAACTAGAGAATAATGAGAGAATGATGTCTGTCTTTCTTTTATCATTCTCAGAGCTGATATCAAATAGTTTGCTTTGCACAATAATTCCTATCTTTTTAATATCACTCAAAAGCACTTGTTAGATAACACAATGACCAAAATTATACATTAAAATATAAATAAGAGGTTTGTGATCTTTAAAACAACAAATTGGGATTTTTCCTCAACAATCTCCCCCTTTTTGATGATGACAAACTTCTTGATATATGTTTTAAATGATTAATTTCGGTTTAATCAAATCTCAAGTAATATGAAAATATTAGTGCTTTTATCTTTTCAAGCTCCCCCTCAATTCAAGCATTCATAAATTAAATAAAATTTAAAAACTTGATATGATGCAAATTGAGACATAAAATGAATCATACATATTAATTAATCCAACAGCTTGTTGCGGGATTTTTGTGACATACCCCACTACAATTTTATTTTTCATTTCCAAAGGAGGGGAAAAATTAAAAACCTTTTAAAAGAAAGAGATTCTAAGGTAAGGGGGTTAGTTGCAGTCAAGGAAGGTGTTAGCACCTCAAGCACCCATGGTACTCCATGGTAACCTCTTATATGTTTTTAGTGCTTTTTGTACATGCTTAAAGAATGGGGGAGAAATTGTATAGAAGAAAAAAGAAAGTGGATAAAAATTAAAGAAATTTTATTTCATAAAGTAAATAAAAGAAAAGAAGTGTAAATATTTATTTGTTTGTAAAAAAAAAGATTTTTGAGAGAAGTGTAATTGTTGAGAGAATGAATTTAGGCCAAAAGGCCCTTAACTATTAATGCTAATTGTTAGAGCTCAATGATTTCATAAAAATAAAATATTGTCTCTAACATGCATTTTTGAATGATGCAATGTCCTAACCTAAATGCAATGCATGTATGCATGTAAAAAGGTAAAGTGAAGTTGTAATGTGAAATTGTAGTGTGATGTAAAAAAATTAGTGTCAATGTCATGCAATATGCAAAATGTAGATTTTGATGTAATGTAGAAAAATAGTGTCAAATGTCATGTAAAAAATATGATGTATTGTAATGTAAAAAAATGTAGCATGTAGATGTCATGTAAATTGTGATGTAAAGTGGATGATTGTAAAATAAATGTATAGTGCAAATGTCCCTAAACATGAATATGTATGCATGCAACTATTATTTGAAAAGCTAATTATGAAAACAAACAAACAAGTGGTGATCATACTAATACAAGAAAACATTAACAAAATATGTAAAATTAAAATTTAGACCTCAAGAGAGATCCTTAAATATTAGTGTAAAAATCTGAACTCAATAAGCTTAAATAAGCTATTGTCCCAAATAATCACTTATTGAAATAAGCTAAAAAAATAAAATGAGAGACAGAGTTGCAGCAGTAAAAAAGGGTGTGAATAATAAAACAGAAAAAAATAGGTTAGGCCCAACAGATTAAAGGCCCAGTCAACACAGCCTAGAGAAGTCAAAGCTTCTAATGATCCAGTGTGGCACTGCACGCGCGCACCAGTTACATCATCACCGTCTGATTTCATTTAAATGAAATCAGACAGTTCCGTTTTAAAGTTCAGATCAGACATCCCAGATTCAATCACAACACAGATCGGACGGGCGTGATTAAATCTGGGAAAAACAGGGGCTTTAGTGATGGTGTTCATACATTTAAGGACAGAATTCATAGATCAAAGCCTTTAGTGACGGTTCTGGAAACTTTTAGTGACAGTGTTCTTCATTTTTAAAGATAAAAAATCATAAGAAACTCAAAACTAACTCAAATCATGTGAAACAAAAGGCTAATCTACTTATTTTTTCTTGTAGATCATGAATATGAGCCCAGATTTCTCATTTTTGGGCCCGAAATCGACAAACAAAAATGGAAGAACATGAAAGTATAAACAAGGTTTGAAGCTTCAAACTTTAAACAACATAAAACTCAAACAAACACCAAATCAAGAAAAACAAATACTCTATTTCATAGGATTTTTCACATAGATCATGAATATGCAATTAGTTTTCACAGAAGAGTACTCTAAGACAGAAAACGATATGCTTAAAGAAACGAGTCAAAAAATGAAAATACACCAATCGGAAGGAAATCGCAAAATCAAAGCATGGAAAAGTTTTATCATGTTATTACAAGTTCACAGCAACAAAAATCATGCAAAATGATGGTTTATGGAGCTCGAAACACTTACCTCAAGTTTGCTCCAAATGAGAACTCGAGTTTGATGCTTTATAGCTTGATTTATTTGCGTTTTGGTGCTGCTCCCTTCTACTGAGATGTACTGGAGTCTACTGGAACCCACGAACCCGAGCTTTGTCCAAGATTGAGTGAGATGAAAATCTCAAAAACCCTCCAAAAAGTGAGCTCGGATTTGATGTGTTTGTTGGTGTTTTTATGATGATTTGTGGTTGTTTTGTAGTGGTTGAAAGTGTTTTGAAGATGATGGATTGAATAGGAATGAGTTTGTTAGAAGTTTGTATGAGTTTTGATTTTTTGAATGTGGTTGAAAATATGGGTTTTTGAGTAGCTCGAAAATGGTGTTTATGGTGGTGTTTGTTGATGATTGTGATGAGTTTGTGAGTGTTTAGATGAATTTGCAGCAAGGAAAATGAAATGGAATGGATTGTTAGGAGATTTGTTGTGGTGATTGTTTATGGTTTTGATGAATGATGAAGATGAAGGATGATAAATTGTTGTTGTTTCTTCTTGAGTTACTACTCCCTTCGTCCTTCAATTCTTTCTTTTTTTTTCTAATCTTTTTTCATTTTTTTTTTGGTTTTTTGATTGGTTGAGAGAGGATTTGATTGGTGGTGGCTATTGTGGTTAGTTCTCTCCCCTTTGTTCAGATTTTTTTTCTTCTCAACTTATGGACCAAATTGAAGAAACTTTGTGTTGAATGGATAAAATTGAGTGTTGGATTGTGGTGTGTTTTGGCAGAAAAATTGGACTAGCAAATATCAAAGAAGAATGAAGTGACTTGATCTTTTGGTTACTTGTATTGTTGGTGATGACTTTGGCTTAATTTGGAAAAGAGTGGAAATTGAGCAAGCTTAAAACATGGAACTAGGGAGGGGGGCGCTCTGCAGCTTTTGTTGTTGTTGTAATTCTTTTCAACTTCTTCTCTTTTTTTTTTTGCTTTTTTTGTTAACATAATAATAATAATAATAATAATAATAATAATAATAATAATAATAGTGTAAATAGTAGATAAGGTAATAGTAATAAAAAAAAATGTTAGTAAAAATGGTAATGATAAAAAATAAAGGCAATAATGATAATCAATAATATAAAACGGAAATAAAAGTGCGATATGAGAACAGTGCTTCAGGGAGAACAGTGCTGACCGTTGCATTCAAAAGTTGCTGTCATATGAGAACAGTGCTTCAGGGAGAATGATGAAAGAACATTCTCACAGAACTGTGTACATTCTCTTGAAGTATCTTCATAGAATAGTGGGAGAATGGTGTGGGAACAACTTTGCTTCCAAGTAACCAGCTGTGATCTGATCCAAGCTATTTGAAAAGTACTTTTGCAAGTACAAGCTTGATAGATAATAGAGTATAACCTTTGTTGTTGAAAGGACTATCACTTCTTGGAGAATGAACATTGAATATGTCTTTGCAAGTACATGACAACTCATAGTGAAAGAGTTGTTGCCTTCTCCTCATTGGTCTATGTTCATTTGCATCATAATAAATTCAAATTATAATTTATTCTGTCTTGAGGTCAAAGAACATTCTTTGGCACATGCTCCATGTGATGGCTTAAGATAGTAAGTCTCATAAGATGCTTGATAAATATTCTTGCCATAAAGGAATAAGTTGCTGTAGAGATCTTGTGCATAAATTCTCATGAAAAGTGCTCATTTGTCTTGTTCATTTATGACTTAAAATAAATAAGTGTTTTGGCGTTGAAGAACAAACACGCTGGAACCAGCGAATGACAAGAGAATGATGTTTATCTTTCTTGTATCATTCTCAGAGTTGATATCAATAATTTGCTTTGCACAATAATTCCTATCTTTTTAATATCACTCAAAAGCAGTTGTTAGATAACACAATGACCAAAATTATACATTAAAATATAATTAAGAGGTTTGTTATCTTTAAAACAACAAATTGGGATTTTGCCTCAACAAAAATGTCCACTCTAAATTCAAGTGTAAAAACAAGAGAGAAAAGGAAAAAAATAAGGGAGAGAAGCAAAGTGAAAAATAATAAGGCAATGGAAATAGTTGAGAAATAAGACAATGGATGTAACTACTGATCTTTCATAATCGTCAATAGGGTCCGTATAATTTGGACCAATAACTTTATTTGTCCATCTTGGACCAATATGATAATAAGCATTGATTTAATGTCTAAATAATTCAACGATTGAGATTTAAAAATTGAAACATGCAATTACAGTATCTGATTGTTGCCTTATTAAGTTTCTCTTTCATTATCATTATAAAAATAAAGTAAATTAAGTTTCTTTCTTCTCTCTCATCGTTCTATCTTCTACCCTTAACAACAAAACTCCTTCTTCTCTATTGCAAAACTCTTTAAAAAAACCTTTGATTTTGGAGAGCTAAACAAAGTGAGAGAGATGGTTAATGGTGGGTTACATTTGGAACCTCCGAAAGTTGATGTTAAGGACGAAAACAGGACAAAAAAATGGCGACCAATTGTTTCTCTGCATTAATGAGATTTGAGTTGGGGATGACTTTGGTGGTTATGGCTTTGATTTTGCAGTTCTGAGATTGGCTTTTGTGGCTATGGCTTTGTGTTGCTTCTTTTTACAAAAACAAAGAAAAAGAATTGTGTCATACCCCAAATTTTACCCTCCAATATTGGTACATGTATTTTTTAATCCACCCCAATATCAGAAAAATTATTGCAGTTGAGTGGGTAAAGGTGGGGCGTGCTCAAGAAGTTTACAGTCAGGGTCAGGGGTTCAATTCCCCCTAGAGGCATTTTGTCTTTTTTTTTAAGGACTTCTTTCTTTATTATATTTTTTGTTTTGCTTTGTCCAATTATTGTGACAGAAGAAAAAGAAACAGAAATATTCTAGGAAAATGTCACGCGCAGTACAGAAGAAAAAACCCATCAAGATATATTTTTGGAACAAATTTCTGACCTTGGTCACCAAGCAAAGCAATTACACTGATTTATAAATTTGCAGCAAATCAAATACAAAAACTGAGCAAATCTCTCAAACCAATTAATAAAACAAATCTCAGAGATTCAGAATAATTTTACAAAAAAATCTAGTTTTGAAGGTTATAAATAGAGCCTAATTTTTTCTACAGAGGGGGGACTGAACACACAGAAAAAAAAAATTGAAAAATTCAGAGCATTGAGAACAGAAACAGATCTAAAAAATTTCGAACCGAAAAATTGTTGATTTTCTGTTTGAAGTTTAATTTGTGTTGAAATCTTGGATTTATGGGTTTAAAGGTGTTTAAAAACAGAGACAATAATACAAGAAAAGAAAAATAGAAGGGGATTTTCGGACATTAATTTTGAGACTTGATTTGTGTTCGGGAATGGTTTAATCGGGTTTAAATTGGTAAAAAACGAGTTTTGGTTTGATTTAGGGGCAGGAAAAATTCTGAAAAAATCTGGGTTTTTGGGGGTTGAAGGTATGAGTTTTCCGGTTGAAACTCAACCGGAAAACTCATCGGTTTCTGGAACTTTGCGGTGGCGCGCGGTGGTGATATGGCAGAGACACCGTCGGCGATTGGGGGACGAGGGCGGACCGGTTAAACTTCAACCGGAAAGTTCTTAGCACATCAAGAACATTCATGTTGTTCTTGAGGGAAAGTAGAGAGAGGAGAGAGCACTAAAGAGAGAATGAGAGTGAAGAGAGAGAAATTTTTTGTTAAAATGAGAAAAATTCTGAAAAAGGAAGAATATATAGGCCCTCCATGTAATCCGGTGCGTGCGCGCGCACGCTAGTTGCTGTGCGCCCTCTTCAGAGTTGGGCCTTACCCCTGTTATTTGCACCCCACTGTTTTGCTGTTTGCACCCTTTCTGTATTTTATTTAATGTACATAATTTATGTTAATTCATCTAATTTATTTTAATTCTGATTTATTCATTTAGGTTAATTTAAATGTAAATATGTTTTCATTGTAAAAAATAACTATAATATATTTTTTAAATTATTGTGGATTAAAGAGGAGAGGACGGATGCACTTCCATTTTTCTCTCGAATTATTGGTGGCTTTATGTACATTTAGTTTACCAATAATTTGTCTTCCACCCAAACCCATAAAAGAACATTAAAAAACATCAACAAGTTCAATCTAATTTTTTCGCCTTCGGGTCACTCCTAAAAAACACCTTAAGAGGTAAAAACAAAACTCTTTTCATAAAAAACACCAACCAACACCATACCCAGAAGTACGTAGCTTTGATTTCCTCATCGCACCGGAGGATACGTAGGACCAAAAGTCATCTTGTCAAGCATAATAATAAAAAATATAATTTTTGCCCTTTTCTTTTTTGGTAAATATCTCTTAACAAATAAAAATCTAATAAAAAAACATGTAAATAAAACTCTACAAAATCACTTAATACCCTAGAATTAATTAGGAGGTTCCCGTTGAGTACAACAAATGTGAGGGGTGCTAATACCTTCCTCTTGCATAATCAACTCCCGAACTTGGAAATGGTTGCGATGACCATCCTTCCATTGCTTTCAAGGTTTTATCGATATTTTCCTGTAAAATAAAATTCAGTGGTGACTCTGTGTCATACCAAGTGTCCTAAACGCTCGGGCGATTTTCGTTGTGCGACAAATTGTACATATTAATTAATGCTAAAGTAAGAATTTAATTAATATATGGTTGATATAGAATTATTTTACACATTAATATAGTATAAAATTATTTTACTCACGACCGACAATGAATTAGTTCAAGTGATAAGAGTTTTAGTTCGCGCTTTCCAATGCACATTTTTTATCCTTAATAACTTTAATTGTCTATTTTTGTATATCTTAAAAATATTCATCGAGACAAATCAAACAATATTTCATATGCTAATATTTACATTTAAATATTAGTAAAAAAAACACGGTCAAAGTAAATTATATGAATAGTACACGATGGTCAACTGTAACAATTATTTTGAAATGAAGGAATATAATTTTAACGCTAAGGACCAAAACTAAAATTATAAACGAAATATAGTTGTTTATTGTTTATAACTTCATAAACCAAATACAGTAAAATCTCTTTGAATTAATACTCGGTAAATTAATAAACTCCTTAAAATAATAAAGTTGTTCGGTCCTGACTTGGGCCAGTGTAAAAAATTGAAAAATTCGATAAAATATTAAGATAATATTTTTCGGGAGATCCCTTTGTAATTTTCGGTCTCAAGAAAATCATAAATTAATAATTCATAGAAACTGAAAAAAATATATTATACTCTATTAAAATATGATTCACATTCATGTAATTTATATATAGCAAACTTGCTTAAGAATACAATGAACTCATTCGTTCCTCTTGTTTACATCAAAAGTCATTATTGATTTCCAATGCATATTACTAAAGTCATTATTAATTTACAAGTCATTAAAAACTCTTTAAATTTATAAATTTCTTCGGTCATAACTCTATTAATATATAGATATTTTATGTTATTAAAAATCTTCTCCGTCAGTTGCATGGTGGAATCTAGAGAGAGAGATAGAGTTATATGGTATAGAGAGTACATCACAGTATCATTGAGACTAATTAATCTAAAAGTTGAGACACATTTCCCCAACTTAGACCAATAAATGTTTTGGTCCATTTTAAACGGATCCTCGTCAATATTCATCTTCATTTTTGCAATTTAACTTCAATTATCTTCATTTCAATGAAAAGGTCGTTGTTACGTATAAAAAAATTTAGTGATTTCTCTTACTCTATTATTTGCTCTTACTATTTTTTCTTTTGTAGATTAAATAGTGATTGTGGAGCACACTATGAAACACACTCAGGTTTCTATTTCTACTACACTATTAATTTTGTTATGATGTCGGTGTCTTCAATAATTTTTGTTTGAAAAAATTTTATTTGGACATCTTCTGGTTTATCCAACAAAATGCTTTATGTGTATCGTTGTTATTGTAGAATATTATATTTTTGCACATTTAGTTTTGGTATATGAGTACGTTCATACCAAAAGAAAATTTATTCATTAAAACAAATATATGAAAATTTTAGAATAATATCAACAAAAATTAACATAACAAAAAATGTGGACCACAAAGATAGTAGCTCATAAACTCATTTGACATAAATTAACTCTGTTTGCTAAGGTTTTTTCCAAATTAGTTTATAGCTTATTTTGTTTTCTTCTCTTTAAAAATAGTAAAGAAGGAAAAAATTGTGTTTTGCTCTACTTCTCTTTCTTTTTTACTTCTTTACTTTATTTCTCTAATATTTATAAGGAGAAATATGGCTAAACTCAATTTTATACTTCTCTATTTCGTTTAAAAACAAATAGAAAAGTAGAAATTAAGCCAGGCCAAACGGTAGCTTATCAACTTTTTTTCCACTTTTACCCTTATTATTTTAATTAAAATCCAGTTTTATCGTTTTTATTTTATATTTTGGCTCACCTATAAGTCCCACATCGCTTGGAACTCGAGGCTAAAAGTAGTTTATATACAACACGCCACACTCTTCAAATCAACCGAGGCGCCTATTCTACAAAGGATAAAACCGTGACGGGTTAACCCCAAAGTGGACAATCCCTCGGAGATGTGGACTTGAGGTTGGGTCAGAACATACCCTCTCCTTTATCCCCTCCGGATAAATCTGAGTTTTGTACAAACAATGGCGTCGTCTGTGAGAACGATAAAATTCGTTCTCGAATCCACAACCCCTTAGCCTCGACTAGGGCACATCTGTTCTGGCTCACCTATAAGTCTCACATCACTCTAGAACTCGAGGCTAAAGGTAATTTATATACAATACGCCACACTTTTCAAACCAACTGAAACACCTTTTCTATAAAGGACAAAACCACGCCAAACTTCTCATTTATTCCCGCAGATAAATTTGAGTGAATATTTTAAATGCCAAAAATACCAAAAATCATTCCTTTCTCTTCTTCTTTTTTTACGTTTTTATTAACGTGACTGCGATTATAATTTTATTTTGCTGTGTGTCACACATATTCATTTTCAATGTTGATTTTTATATACGTGTCACACATAAATCCATTTAGCAACGTTACTAGTAGTAACTTACTACCCTTTATTTATTTTTTGGTCTTTGGTACAAACTGCACTTTATTCCTCTTTATGAGGTAAACGTCATTGTACCTATATCCATTTATATATTATCCCAAATACTACCTACCTCCGTTCCTTTTTACTTGTTGTTTTAGAAATAATGATTTGTCCCTTTTTATTTGTCGTTTTGGCAATTTAGGTTAGATTTTTCCTATTATACCCTCTTTGCTATTAATATTTTATTGACTAAATTTTGTATAATTTTTTTTTGTTAAAACAATAATATAATCTTTTTATTGTATACAAATTTTGTTTGTTTTTAAATAAAATTTGTTACAAGGAATAGATAATGTTTGTGAAAAAGTAAAAAATTATTGTTGGATTAAAAATATGATATAGTTTAAAAAAGGGCATAATAAGAAAATAAGGTGTAAAAATACACTCTCCTATTTTGGTCTTTTTTTCTAAAACGACAAGTAAAAAGGAACGGAGGTAATATATTTTATGAATTTTTTGATTTTTCTTTGTTATAAGATTTTCTTTTAATTTATGTTTTTGATATAAAAATTGTTATGTTTAATTATTTTTCATAAAATATAAAAGCCGAAATGAAAAATATTAAAATAAAGTTTCGAAGAATAAAATTATATTTTAAAATATATAAAAGTTAAATTAAATTCTAAATATTTTAAATATTAGTTTGATATAAATTTTATTATGAATTAAAAAAGTCTTTTCATGTCATTTTACATTTATCAGCTAGTTCAACCGCTAATTTTATCAAATACTTTAATTACCTTACAAGCTATGACTATCAGTCATAAGTCATCAGCTATCAACCATCAACTATAAGCTAAAAGCTATAATAAGCTAAATGAGCTTATAGTTTTTAGCTTATACTCCCTCCGTCCCATTATATAAGCATTAAGCACTTTCTAACAAAAAGTCTAGTCCCAAAATATAAGCCCCTTTACAATTTAAAGGTACATTTATTACTTTTTTACTTACACATACGCCTAATTATTACTACTAAGTAATAAATGTACCTTTAAATTGTAACGGGGCTTATATTTTGGGACTAGACTTTTTGTAAGAAGGTGCTTATATAATGGGACGGAGGGAGTACCTTATAAGCTCATTCACTACTAGAAATTTTGTGTTTAGAGACCGATTTAGCGACCAAAATTTTTTGGTCACTATAGAGACCGAATTAGAGACCACAATTTTAAGTTCAAAATAAAAAAAAAATTGGTTACTGAATCAGACACTAATATAATATAGTGACTGATAACCGAATAATCAGTCACATAATAAAAAATATTTTGGTCGCTAAATCAGTCACTAATATAATATTAGTGACCGATTTAGACTCTGATAATTAGTGACCGACTTAGAGACCAATAATTATAATATTTATATTAGTGATCGATTTAGAGACTAAGAATTTGTGACCAATTTAGGGACCAACAATTAATATATTTATATTAGTGACCGATTTAGAGACTAATAATTAGCGACCAATTTAGAGACCAATAATTACTATATTTATATTAGTGACCGATTTAGAGACTAATAATTAGTGACCGACTTAGCTACCAATAATTACTGTGTTTATTTTAGTGACCGATTTAGCTACCAATAATTACTATGTTTTTTTTAGTGACCGATGTAGAGACTGATTAATAGGTCACATAATAAAATATACTTTGGTCGCTAAATCAGTCACTAATATAATATACTGACTGATTTAGAAACGGATAATTAGTGACCATGTTAGAGACTGAATATTAGTGATCAATTTAGAAACTAATAATTAACGACTGATTTAGACCAAAAAATTACTATATATTTAGGTTGGGAACCTTCCCGCTCAAAGGAAATATTTTTTTTCAACTTTCAGCCAAAAAAAATAAAATAGAAAAATGTATATTTAACTAAATACTCAGTTTTAAAAAAAAAACCATACTACAAAATAAAAACAAAAAGCAACATCCATATTTATTCTTTCACTCTTCGCTCTCCCATCCAGAGTATTAGCGTCGGTTTCATAGACTAGTGATGATAAACAACAAATAGAGTAGCGTTTTAGCGTTTAAACTTGTGTTTTTTTTTTTTGTAAAAATATGTATTTTCTTTTATAAACAACAAATATAAGTTTTGGTTTTTTTTTTATAAGGATTTAGATAAGTTTAGAATTTAAAAAAAATTTACTGAAAAAAACTGTTAACTTTCCTCCCTCCTAAAAATATGTGGGAGGAAGTTAACAAACTTACACTCACTTATCTTTTATCAAAAAATAAACCTCATCTATTTGAATCCTATCCTATTTTAAACAAATGATAGATTTAAAGTAGCAAAGTTTCACATGAAAGGGGTTTGAATTGTGACTCTTTTAAAAACTAGCTTAGCAATTTATCCTGGTTCACAAAAATGTTGGGCTAGTCTAGTCCCCACTCATGTGAGATTTATCACTAGTATGAATGAGATACTACCGATCTCTCAATACAATTTCTTCTTCTATGATCTAGACCAAGATCAAATCTTTTCTGCCTCTGGTCAATCCTGAATATCCAAGGCTTTACCTCTAGTCAATCCTGACTATCCAAGGTACGCTCAATCAATAGTTACGTATTGACTTGAGGAGTTATTTCTTTTTTAAGAAGGGTTTGTTTCTGGATCTAAGCTTATACAATGACTCAAACGTGAGATTGATAGGCTTTATAAACTAACCTAATACACTGAAAAACAAACTGGAGTGTGAGTAAACAAATTAGTAAGAGCTTTGATTGCTTGAGAACTAAACTTGTTGTATGCAAACTTGGAACTAAACTTCTTGCTCTTCCAATGCACCATGGGGTGCTATTTATAGATGTCAAAGACGCTCTTGATGCTTAGTCATCATGTAAGTACAGTAGAGAGTCGTTGCATCCTTCATATGACAGCTCATAGAGAGTTTGCTGCATAATTCAAACTACTGAGAACGTTCTGCAAACACTCTCTCAGTTTCTTCATATCACCAAGAAAAGGTGATGAGCTGTCAACAGTTGTATCTTGCTGTATGAAGCTTGATCTTCAAGTATGGACGTTGTAAATAGCCGTTGTGCATCAAATCAAAGTACATTGAATAACTGGATATTCATTTTGAATGTTCAAGTACAAAACTGCCTGGGTGAGAGATCGTTCTGGCAACGTTCTCCCCTTACTGGGCTAATGCAAAAATTCATGAGTGGGATTTTATTCCTTGATCATAAACAGCTGTAGTGGAGCGTCTGATATAGCTGAGACTAATGTAGGTAGCTTTTCATGTTGTCCTTTGCAAGTACAAACCTTCTTGTCTTATATGAGAGAAGCCTTGGAGAATGTTAATGTGAAGTAGATGTGCAAGTACAATGCCAACTATGAGTTCAGTATGAAGGATGCAACAACTCTTTAGTGTACTTAATTTCTCCAAAAAATCTCTTGGACATTCAATGGTTGAGATGAGACTTGAGATTAAGAGATTAAAAATCAATTTTTTATTAATAAAAAAAACACGTTGAATGGTGTTTTTCTTGTTCTTCTTCCTCACCATTCCTTTCCCCACACCTATTTCTCCTTCCCATCGACCTTTAATTTTCTTTCAGTTGAAAAATTACCCCCAACTACAACCAAAAAAATATAAAGGAAGAAAATAAGAAGTGAATGTGTGTTTTTTTAATAAAACAATTGATGTCCAAATTTTTATTATTGTTTTTTCACAATAATAATTATTAAATTACAATAATTACCTTATCAGTGTTTTGAAAAAAAAAAAGGTAGGGATTAGATTAAATATAATGGGTGTAGGCTTGCTAACTTCCTCAAAATAGTTTTTAGGTTGGAGGAAGTTAACAAATGAACATATATGAAATTCTTGGCAGTTAGTAGTAAGATGCTTTAGCAATTGCTACAGCATCTACGCACAAAACGGATAACATAAAAACAGTAAAGGACATAAACATAAATACAACAAGTGTTTGTTAACCCAGTTCGGCGCAACTGCCCTACTCTGGGGGATACCTATCTAGGAAGGAAATCCACTAAGTGAAACGAATTCAAAGCCAAACTCCTCGTTTGCACTTCTCACTTTGTTACTACTCGTCTAGACTTCTACCTAGGAACTCCTAGATATGAGAACCTCTGCTCACTTCCTCTCAGTTTGAAGACTTCCACGCAAACAACCTCTGGTTCACTGATCTTTGCACTGACATTAAGTTCAATACGCAAATACTTAAATGAGAACACTCTCAAATATAGAAATAAACTCCGTAACTAAAGGCTTAGGAGCAACTTCACAATTAACAGTACAAACACCCTACGTCCTTATCATGTATCAACGTGATACAAGGAAGACTCACAAGTTCACTACTTAACACATAAACAACACACGGTTTAGTGAACACAAGAACAACTGACTCCGTACTTCACAGTTTAAGAGTGGTACACAAACAACTCCTTACTTAAAAGCTTAGGGGTGCACACGTTAAAGCACAAAGGTTTAACCACGAAACCCTAAGACCCTAAAGACTCTTTTTTGCAAATAATGGCTTCGCTTCTGACTTTAGGTTTTACACATGTATATATAGAGTCTCCACGCAGCTTGACTTGTTCCTAAAGAATAGGAGTCTTCAGAAATATATCCAATAATAATTCGTAGAAAAATAAACTAATTCCTAAAATATAGGAATTATATTTTAGAATTAAATTTCACACAAGAGATAACTTGTGACACAAGGTGCACTTTGTTGTGCCAGCTGCGCTTGATAAATATATTTTTAAAACAAATCTTTTCAAGATATCTTCCAAGAATATAAAAACACGCGCGCCTAAATGCTTCAGGGCTCAACATACTCAGATGCTTCAGCATGTCCTAGAGCATGTGACAAAATGGGTTTTTGCAAAATTATAGCCAACATACAAAATAAAACACCAACAATCTCCCCCTTTGACAAATTTTGGCTAAAACACATTTGGGCCATATATGAAATCTAGAGAGATATACATAGCACACTCCTTTTAATCAATCAAAACATAGCAATTTTGAAGGAAAACAAGAAACATCTTCACATTGTAGATTTCCAATAAAAGTGCTTACAAATAAGCTTCAACACACAAACATCAGAGGCATACAACAACATATGACAGAAAATAGCCTCACACATAAAAACATTAGAGAATGCTTCATAGTAAACTGAATGCTTCAACATCTGATATAGCATTATCATGAAAGCATAAGTATATCACTCTCCTTCAACATCAGCACTCCCCTTGAGAACAATACCTCATGCATATCATAAAGAAACAACTCTCCCCCTAAATACATGGCAGAGCAACATAAACTACTCCATATCACCATATAGAAAGATGTATCAACATCAAATAGAACATCAGGCATATCAGTCAATCTCATCTAACTTCTCTCCCTTTTTAGCCACATATATTGCCAAACTTCATATAAGAATTTGAAATAGGCATATACCAGAGTAGCATAAACATCCAAAGAACACAAGAAGAGGAAACATAAAAGAAACATGCTCATAAACCTGCTCTGCAATTTCACATTGCACCATAGAACACTTGCGACAATATCATAGCATCTCCATTTATCAGCATACTCAGATAACCACAACTGCACAATCCAACACAATACATTCATACTCCATGTAACATGCTGCAGCATCTGCAAGCACATCATACAACTAACATCATAACAAGTAACAACTAACAAGATCATGAAGTAATTACTACTACTCCCCCTTTTTAGATATAAATTTTGCCAAACATAACATGTCATACTAGAACATCTCAGAAGTAAAAGGCTAGCAGATTCGCATAGTTAAGAACCAGAAGATATCATACCATTGAGAAGAGCATGGATAATGCATCAAGTGCAGAGTTATGGTTTTACATAGTCAGTGATAGGCACCTCTACCATAGAGTGTGAACCTCCTTTCATTCTTAGAACCTTGCGTACTACAGTAGTAAAATAGTTTCTTGTTGCTGAGAAAATAATAATGATTAGAAGATGGAGAATAATGATGTAGATATGAAAACCAGCTTCTCCTAATATAGTGTGCATCATAAAGGATCATGTACAAGTTACCCATATTGCTATGATTGTAACTAACTAGGTCACCATATTGTTATGAATGTGACCAAACTTTCATTTCTACATACTTGCTTTCAGAGTGAAATATCATAATGTAACTGCCTCGTGATTAGCCACAACATAAGCTTCTTCAAGTTCAAAAACTTTGCAGGTTTCTTTCAACCCAGCTATCACATCCTATCTTGACATAGGTCCAGCTACAAGTTTCTTAGATGTTCCAATAATGTCTGAAGCATGATTCTCGCTGAATAGCTTGTGGTGTAGGATAAGTGGAGTATCACTCTTCGTAGCATGATCATCAATCAAACCAGTAACGTATCACCAAATATATTACCATGTTAGCATAAAGTCCCTCAATATGTCAGATCAACAGATAAGCATAAGGACTTACTACTTCTCATGTATACTTGCACTTGATAGACCAAAACTTTAGGCAAAACATTGTCATGAGTAGTAAGTTTTTCAGAGCATAGTCATTCATTACCAACACCATTCTTCAATTATCAGAGTTATACCGATGCTCCAAAAATTAGTCGTCCATCATGCAATCATTCACATACTATTGTAGAGTTAACAACAGTTTAAATGACAAGACTAATGGGGATTATGGAAGGATCATACATATCAATATCAGAAGGAGTTTCAACACCAGAATCTTTGAAAAAAATCAATTTTGACCATCATGCATAATAAAATAATCTTCAAATCAACATCAATACACAACTAAGAGGATAGGACATTACTTGAATGCTTTGGCCAACAATATATCAGAGGCATGCACAACGGATATAAGAACAACTAGCCTCATAGAGTATGAATAGAGAGAATTAACCTCTCATAGTGGATTCCCAGATGAAAACAGAAGCTTCAAGACAAATCAAACTTAAGGACTAGGAAAAATAAATTCCTCCCCCTTAATTCATGCAATCAGTAGACTATAGTTGAAAATAATTCTACTTAGTCATCATCACACAACATGCATCATCACACAAGATGCATATACTCCCCCTCAAAACAAGCACAAACACTCCACTCACGGATAGATAGACAAGAGACATATACTACACATAATATTCCCCCTCAGATAATCAAACTTATAATACTCCCCCTCACTTCATGCACATATAAGTAGGAGACATGTTTAGAGGAACATAACAACATGGTGCATATTACAACTAAGTGCACATGCAGGTGCATAGAAAATCTAGGGCTTAACCCATAAAAGCATCATAACATAACAACATGGTCAGAAGTAACACATAAGATCAAAGATCATCTGTTGTCTGCTTGGCACGGCAGATGCTAGAGCAATGTCTCCAGCATGTGACTTGTCCAGAAGCCTTGGATCTAAAGTAATGTTTGACTCTCGTTGACTAGCCTCATCAGATTGATTACATATCGTAGGATATTAAATGCAGAATGATATCAAAATTCAAGGTAGGAAAAACAATAGGAAGTTTTGTAGCATTAGATTTCCTATGAGCTATAGTCTGATAAAAGATATATTCACCAAAATTAAATACAGACTTTGTAGCTACAACATAGATGAGCTTACTCAACCATCTTGAGACATCATTGGAGTGTGTAGTTGGCACCCAATTAGCAGCTGCAATTTTGTTCAATAGAGCAGACTTTGTAGTTAGCTTAGCTGCTGAAAACTTTTTCTTCATTGGCCATTCTTTCACTAAATCACCTGTAAGAGCTTTGCATATTTGGCTATAAGTCACCTCAAATTTAGCAACATCAGCGCAATGCTTCTTCCCAGATATTTATTAATTAAAACAGGGGAGAATTTGACACACTTGCTTCAGACAAAAACATGTCTATACTCAACACTCATAGGATCATCACAATCTTCCCCTATGTTCACAATAAAATCCCTGACCAGCTTGACATAGCAGTTCCCTAAACTTTGCACAGTTTCATTAAACCTGCTGCATCAATTAACTCCATGACTTCTTGTAAAGTAAGAAGTTCTTGATTCAGGATTCTTTCAACAACAACCCTTCTTTCACAAATAAATTTCCATCTGGAAGCTCTTTCCTCATGATGGAAAGACACATTATCCAAGGGAACAGATGGAACATTTATAACTCTTTTTCTCATTGCTTCTACTAGCTTGTCAGATGTGCCAGCATCTTCAACAACATCTTCCTCTAAGACAAACTCACTATCATCAGAAGACACATGCTTTTTCTTCAATTCCTTCTTCTTAGGCTCAGTAGATGAAACATGTTTACTCCAAGTTCTTTGATGACCATACATCACAGGTCTTAATTGACCATAATATTTGTTCTTCTTTGTTTGTTGTGGTAGAGTGTAAGTTTAGAGTGCAACCTAAGAGGGGGGTGAATTAGGTTCTAAGACTTTTTTCGGTTATTTTAGAGATGTTTTGGTTATTCTTATTTTTCTGGTTTGTCTGTGATGAATGTATGAATGTTATGCAGAAAAATAAAAGAGAAGGGAAGAGAAGAAGACACACGAGATTTTATCCTGGTTCCCCTTCTAACCTAAGGGTATTCCAGTCCCCTCACGCCCTGTGAGAGGATTCACTATGTCACCTTACAAAGTGAAACAAGAGAACAATCCTCTCTCTTTCACTGTCTTGCTTCCAACAATCCTGGACAACAAGGTAATGCCCCTTATGATCCCTACAAAGTGAAACAAGAGAGCAATCCTCTCTTTTTCACTCTCTTGCTTCCAACAATCTTGGACAACAAGGTGTTCACACAATTCTGAGTTTTATACAAGAGTTTGAACAAATATGAAAATGATGTTGTTCTTGAATCAATTCCAATTCTGAAAATCGATCTTCTCTTTCAATGCACAATTCAAAATAATAAACTCTAAGTGCTCATGAAACTTTTATCTAATTTGAAATTATGTTTGAAAGTTTCAAAGAGTTTTGTGAAAGTTTTGTTAAGAATTGTTTATGCAAATATTAATGAAAGTGACTGATGCTCTTTGAGAAAATTCTGATTGTTTTTTCATATAGAATATGATACCTCTTTTAAAGTTAAATTGTAATGATTTGGAAGAGGTATAATAATGAAAAGGTGTGTCACAATTCAGAATTTTCAAATGTATACAGAGGTAAATCGATTTACCTGACAGGGTCAATCGATTTACCCTGCTTTTAACGTTAAAAACTAATTCAAAAATGAACTAGGTAAATCGATTTCCCTAGTAGGAGGTAAATCGATTTACCTGATTAAATTTATACAACTTTAACCAAACAGAGTGTTTGTAAATCGATTTACCTGACCAGGTAAATTGATTTACCTGCTTAAAAACTTGAAAATATTTCTAAGTTAAAAACCTTTTGGTAAGTAATCATGCAACATTGTTATAGAAAATTTAGGAAGATTTAGATTAAAGTTTGTGAGCACCTAAAGCTTATAAACAATGAATTGCATATTGTACCCATAATTAAACTCCAAATCTTGATCATGATCTTTATGAGATAATCTTTGAATTCTTCCATCTTGAACACTTGAACAAAATTGATCTTTCTCTTCTTTTTATATATTTGTCTTCATCAAAATAATCTTCAATCTAGAAGCTTGTCTTCACAATCTCCCCCTTTTTGATGATGACAAAGATGTTTGTGAGTTTTCTAGAATACTCCCCCTAGGAAGAATGTCTCCCCCTTAATCCATGACTTGTTCTTTAAGTTTGAAAGTTCTTGATGAACCTAGATAACATGGAGACAAGGAAAACACACATACATATACATCCTTCTCCCCCTTTTGACATTATCAAAAAGATGGGAAAGATGGGTGAAAGACAAAGTAAAAGTAAAAGAAAAAACTAAGAATAAATGAATACAAACATAATTATCCAGACAACATAAGTAATTTAAACATAGAAAATTTTAAGCATAAATGTCTAGACAAGCATATTTGTATCATTAACTTTAGAAGGTTCAATTTGAAAGACAAAAACCATATTTAAACATGTGTCGCATAATTTATCTTTAACAAATTTTGACTTTAGACAAGCCAACAAAAGATCAAATTTCACTAATTTATTTAAATGATTCATATGAATATGGGCTGCCATTTTATGCCAAAAACATGAGTCATTGATGTTTCCCATTAGACATTTTACTTTAAAAAACGAATCATCTAAGGAAATATTGAAAATATTATTAATTCTTTTACCTATGAGTTTTACCTCATGATTGGCTTCATCTTTAATCAATCATTCATCATTGGTGAACTTGATTTTGAAGCATTTGTCACAAAGTTGACTTATACTTAGAAAATTTTGCATTAGTCATCTCCCGTCATATGCTTAGAGCAACCACTATCAAGATACCATAAATTTGTAGTGGTCTTCTAGCAAATCTACAAAACAAATTAAGTTTTATTTGGTACCCAAATTGCTTTGGGTCCTTCATAATTAGTTCCTTTCTTTACCCACACATAATGCCCACTTGGTACACCAAAGTTTCTTACATAGCAAGCATTAGGTGTATGGCCATTTATACCACAATAAAAACATGTTGGTGTGTGGTGTTAATTATAAATATTAGAATTAATTATATTGTATGAATTATTTCTAGCATTAGAATTATTTTTGTAATAAGACTTATTTCTAATGTTAGAATAATTTATACTTCTAGATTTATTTCTAAAATTTGATCCTTTAGCAAGATTTAAAATATGCACTTTCTTTTGTTCCAAATTGTTGGAAGTTGTGCTTGCTTTGACAAAGATTGTTTTATTTATGCTTGGTTTATCAAACATAGAAAATCCAAGTCCATTTTTGTTATTAGAATATCTTTGTCTACTAAGCACATCTTCTAAACCAAAATGACCCTTTTCATAATTTTTTATCACTTGGTTTAATTCAACAATTTTTAACGAAAGAGAATTACATTCATTGCATGTAAAATTCTGTTTTTCTTTTTCAAGAAAACTTTGTTTTTCAACTTCAAAATTCTTTTCCATTGTGTCAACCTTTTCTTCAAGAGATAGAATTTGTTTCTTTTGTGTTGACACAGTTTTATATAGAATTTTACATTCATTAAGTAATTCATTAATAGCACCTTGATAGTCATCTACATAAGAAGAAGATTTACTACAAACCTCTTCATATTCATCATCGGAATGATGTGATGCCATTAATGAAAGATTTGAATATTCTTCGCTCTCAGAGTCGGATGATGAACTTGCTTCATTATCATCCCATGCAATATAGGCTCTTTTATTCTTTGAATGCTTTCTTCTTTTAAAACTACTTTTCTTTGCAAGATTGGGACAATCCGTCTTTATGTGTCCTTGTTTCCCACATTCATAACAAGTGATATTTTGTGTGGAAGTAGATGCTTCCTTCTTGTTACGAAATTTCTCCTTTTTCACAAAGTTAGAATAATTATCATTATTAATAAAAAATTGACTTAACCTTTTTACAAGGTGCATGAAGTTCTCGTCTTCTTCCGGATCATCTTCTTTTTCATCTTCACTGAAATCAACCTTTAATGCAATACTTTTGGATTTCTTATCTTGATTCTCATGCTTTTCAAGTCTTCTAAGTTTTGTCTCATATTCTTGAAGTTTTCCGAACAGCGTTGCAGAAGTCATTTTGGATTGACTTTTCTTCTCGGATATTGCCGTCACTTTTGGTTGCCATTCCCTGGTTAAAGATCTAAGCACTTTAAGATTAAGTTCATCGTTAGTAAGAGTCTTACCGAGTGCTTTTAAATGATTTGTCAAATGCACAAATCTTTTCTGCAAGTTGAGGATTGATTCTCCGGGCTGCATTCTGAATAATTCATATTCTTGACTCAATGTGTTCAATCTAGATTTGTTAACTTCAGCGGTTCCTTCATGAGTTTCCACCAATGTATCCCATATTTCCTTTGCCGTTTCACATGCCGAAATACGGAAAAATTCATCCATGCTAAGTGCACTTTGAAGTATATTGATTGCCTTTTTGTCATTGAGTACTTTTTTCTTGTCATCTTCATCCCATGAACTTTCGATTTTGGGTGTGCCTACACCATTTACAACACTCATAGGAACAAATGGTCCTTCAACAACAGCCTTCCATATACCATCTCCTTGTGCTTCTAAATGTGCCTTCATACGAATTTTCCAAAAATCAAAATATTCACCATTAAACAATGGAGGTTTGTTACTACTACCACCATCTCTAAAAGTCGGATTTGCGGAAACCATTATGGATCACAAGAACAAGTTACTTGAACTCGCTCTGATGCAAATTGTAAGTTTAGAGTGCAACCTAAGAGGGGGGGTGAATTAGGTTCTAAGACTTTTTTCGGTTATTTTAGAGATGTTTTGGTTATTCTTATTTTTCTGGTTTGTTTGTGATGAATGTATGAATGTTATGCAGAAAAATAAAAGAGAAGGGAAGAGAAGAAGACACACGTGATTTTAACCTGGTTCCCCTTCTAACCTAAGGGTACTCTAGTCCCCTCACGCCCTGTGAGAGATTTCACTATGTCACCTTACAAAGTGAAACAAGAGAACAATCCTCTCTCTTTCACTCTCTTGCTTCCAACAATCCTGGACAACAAGGTAATGCCCCTTATGATCCCTACAAAGTGAAACAAGAGAACAATCCTCTCTTTTTCACTCTCTTGCTTCCAACAATCTTGGACAACAAGGTGTTCACACAATTCTGAGTTTTATACAAGAGTTTGAACAAATATGAAAATGATGTTGTTCTTGAATCAATTTCAATTCTGAAAATCGATCTTCTCTTTCAATGCACAATTCAAAATAATAAACTCTAAGTGCTCATGAAACTTTTATCTAATTTGAAATTATGTTTGAAAGTTTCAAAGAGTTTTGTGAAAGTTTTGTTAAGAATTGTTTATGCAAATATTAATGAAAGTGATTGATGCTCTTTGAGAAAATTCTGATTGTTTTTTCATATAGAATATGATACCTCTTTTAAAGTTAAATTGTAATGATTTGGAAGAGGTATAATAATGAAAAGTAGGTGTGTCACAATTCAGAATTTTCAACTGTATACAGAGGTAAATCGATTTACCTAACAGGGTCAATCGATTTACCCTGCTTTTAACGTTAAAAACTAATTCAAAAATAAACTAGGTAAATCGATTTCCCTAGTAGGAGGTAAATCGATTTACCTGATTAAATTTATACAACTTTAACCAAACAGAGTGTTTGTAAATCGATTTACCTGACCAGGTAAATTGATTTACCTGCTTAAAAACTTGAAAATATTTCTAAGTTAAAAACCTTTTGGTAAGTAATCATGCAACATTGTTATAGAAAATTTAGGAAGATTTAGATTAAAGTTTGTGAGCACCTAAAGCTTATAAACAATGAATTGCATATTGTACCTATAATTAAACTCCAAATCTTGATCATGATCTTTATGAGATAATCTTTGAATTCTTCCATCTTGAACACTTGAACAAAATTGATCTTTCTCTTCTTTTTATATATTTGTCTTCATCAAAATAATCTTAAATCTAGAAGCTTGTCTTCACATAGAGGTGTAGGGTCATTTCTCAATCTACTTCTCAGCCTCCCAAATATACCAGGTTCAAGAGTTTTCTCTACAATTTTGTTCACAGATGACAAAATTTCAACATCAGCTTCAATATGATGAGTACCTGTTTATGAGTCTGAGAGAACATGATCCTCTATTTCTACTTTAATAGTCTTCATACTCTCATCATTTTGAGAGACCACAAGTGTATCACCAGACATATTTCCCTCTACATTAGCTTGAGAATCTGAATCATCAAATGCTCTAGCTTCTTTTGCAGCACAAGATACAAGAAGGTTAACTCTTTCATTAGAATTACCACTTTCAGGTATGGTTGTAGTTTGAGAATTCTCAGGAGTTGTTTTCAATATAAGGCTATCTGTGGCCTTTGTGTCAGCACCACCATCAACAACAGATTTTTCAGTATCTTCAAAACCTGGGGTTTGAGACTCTTGTACAATCTCAGTAGTAAAATCGATACCCATTTTATCCAAATCTTTTACATATATGGATTCTATCATAGCATTGATTATGGAATTAAGGACTTTGTAAGCTATGTTATAGGTAGAGTAACCGAGAGTAAATATTTCAGAGGAGAAGAAATCAGAGAACTTGACATCTTCAAATTTCTTCCCACGGTCACTTATGATCCTTACAAACACATTTTCATTCTTTCTCTTTCCAAGACTTCCAACTTTCAAAGGACCCATCACATAAGCAATTATCTCTTTTATGGTCATGGTATCAAAAGTTTTCTGGTCAGATGTTACAGCATTATCTGAGACATGCGTCCCTTCATATATTCTATAGTGCAACCTTAGAGGAGATTCCCTCTTACTGGCAACATCAGAGCTAATCAAAATATCAAGATGCTGATCAAGAATAATACTACAGAGTAGCGTGGGAAATGCTATTAGCATCTTCACATCCAAACACTTAGCATACTTTATGGTTTGATCAAGAATATAACTATCAAAGTCATAGGAGGTCTTAGTACCAACAATATAAAGAGACTTATCCATACCTGTAGCTATGTTAAAACTGTGAGAAGTGAACATCTAGTTGATAGCTCCATTCCTGTTCAAAATTTCATATTTCACCGTGAGCTTATTAGATGACAACTTGCCCTTCTTTTGCCAAACTTTGACCTGATTGCCAGTGATGGTCTTGCAGATGGCATTGTCATTAACCTCAATCTCAGCCTGAGCTGCTAATAATGCCTTGATAGATAAGAAGACTTTTATGTACCCCTTGCTACAAAGACTATCACAATACTCAGGGATATTCATCAAGAATTCATTCACCTAGTTCTCATAACAGCTACCCAGCCATATTATAGTTCTCTTCAAAACAGCAAAATCAATGAGACCCATGATCTCCTTGTTCTTCAGCTCATCCTCGACCAGTTCCATTTTTATGGTTGATCTCCTGGTGCACACAAACTTCCACATTTGTATATTTGCAATGGAGAGGAGGAATACTTCGTCTATGGAAACATCAAGGACATTGAGGGGAATTTTCTTGTTGGCTGTCTTCTTATGTGCAGAAAACATAGATGTTGGAGCATCTTCTGTCACATCATGATTAGAGTCACTTGTAGGTGGACTCTTTATCTTCAAACTTTTATTCTCAGTTGACATGACATCATGAAGAATAATCTTGCTCCATCCTTTCTTAGAACCCACACTAGCAAATTGCCTCGTTACCATAGCAGGGGTTTTGATAGATTGGCTTGTTGAGGCAATAGCTTTACCACTTCGATTCCTCAACCTTTTAGGAATATCACTAGTAATCTTTGAAGTAGGTTGCTCAGGAGCCTCATGATTCTTCATATCAAGAGTATCTTGGTCTTCAACATCAAATTTATCAGTGTCAGACTTACCAAGAGAGATAGACTTCTCATTATAAGAAGAATCACCAGAATTACCAACATCAAACATGCATAGTCCAATTTTTCTTCTTTAGAGTCATACTCATCAGATTAGGAAACATTTATACCTTTCTTTGGCTTCTTAAGATAGGTAGAACATTCTAATTTGATGTATCCATAACATTCACATTCATGACATTGTACACCTTTTTCTTGGTTAAATTTCTCATCAGATGAGATGTCATGAACATTAGGTCTTCTATTCCGCTTCTTCAGAATTATGTTAAACTCCCTTCCAAGAAGTACCTCATCATCTGATATACCTTGGACAATTTCATCATTTTGTCCAGAATGAGCCAAGGATGTTTCAACATCTTGTACAACATCACGCTCATGATTTGTTTTCTTGAGTGAACTGAGCTGAGTTTTAACAAATGCTTCAACATTTGACATGACAGAGTTATTGACATTGGACCTTTGCTTCCTTTCAATTCTCATAAAATTGTCTTGAATTCTCTTCGAAGAATTGAATCTGAAATACTTTCGTCAGTGTCCACAAAAGATGTCCTATTAACCAATCCTCCTTCCTTGTCCATTATGCCAGAATTACTTTCCCCGGAGCTCACCCACATAGAACAGGGTGCCTGCTATGATGCCAATTGAAATTTCTGGCAGTCAGTAGTAAAATGCTTTAGCAATTGCTACAACATCTACGCACAGAACGGATAACATAAAAACAATAAAGGACATAAACATAAATAACACAAGTGTTTGTTAACCCAGTTAGGCGCAACTGCCCTAGTCTGGGGGATACCAATCCAGGATGGAAATCCACTAAGTAAAACGAATTTCAAAGCCAAACTCCTCGTTTGCACTTCTCACTTTGTAACTACCCGTCTAGACTTCTACCTAGGAACTCCTAGATATGAGAACCTCTGCTCACTTCCTCTCAGGTTGAAGACTTCCACCCAAACAACCTCTAGTTCACTGATCTTTGCACTGGCATTAAGTACAATACACAAATACTTAAATGAGAACACTCTCAAACATAGAAATAAACTCCTTAACTAAAGGCTTAGGAGCAACTTCACAATTAACAGTACAAACACCCTACGTCCTTATCATGTATCAACGTGATACAGGGAAGGCTCACAAGTTCACTAGTTAACACACGCTTTAGTGAACACAAGAACCACCGGCTCCGTACTTCACAGTTTAAGAGTGGTACACAAGAACAACCGACTCCGTACTTCACAGTTTAAGAGTGGTACACAAACAACTCCATACTTAAAAGCTTAGGAGTGCACACGTTAAAGCACAAGGCTTTAACCACCAAACCCTAAAACCCTAAAGACTCCTTTTTATAAATAATGGCTTCGCTCTTGACTTTAGGTTTTACACATGTATATATAGAGTATCCACGAAGGTTTACTTGTTTGTAAAGAATAGGAGTCTTCAGAAATATATCCAATAATAATTCGTAGAAAAGTAAACTAATTCCTAAAATATAGGAATTATATTTTAGAATTAAATCTTCACATAAGAGATAACTTGTGACACAAGGCGCACTTTGTTGTTCCAGCTGCGCTTGATAAATATATTTTTAAAACAAATCTTTTCAAGATATCTTCCAAGATTATAAAAACACGCGCGCCTAAATGTTTCAAGGCTCAACATACTCAGATGCTTCAGCATGTCCTAGAGCATGTGACAAAAGACTCATGAATATGTTCAAAAGGAAGAAAGAGTACTGGAAGACTCATTGGAACCGTTGATGGGAGGTGAAGATGGACAAATAATTGAGGACTCGTTCGACAAAATACAAGAATAATATGGCGTTTAAGAAGGAGAAATTTCATCAAGAGACAGAATTAGAGACAGAATTTTGAATGTCCTTCTTATTTTACATTTATTATTATTTGAACCGTTAATTTTATCAAATACTTTAATTAGCTTATCAACTATAAGCTATCAACCATCAACTATTAGCTATAAGCTATAAGCTATCAGCCATCAGTTAGCTTATCAGATATCCGCTAATTTTACAAAACAGACCCTCTATCTTTATATTTTTAGCAAACATGACTGCCTCTAACTCTTACAACTGCACAATTGCGACCATAAAAACCTTAAATTCTTATACAATATAGAGATTCACAAACAACTATTTTAGTTGTCTCTAAACGTACAAAATCTCATAATTCAATTTTTTTTGGTACATCAAATCCCATATTTCTAAAAGTATACTCTTATTTATGTCACTATATTTTAAATATTATGAACCATTTGATTATATATAATTATACTTATCATAATTATTATTTTGCATTTATCAAAATATTTGTGTGTAAATTACTAAATTATGTTTATGGTAGTAATATTAAAGAGAATGTAGAGAAAAAAGTTGTTTAAAGAGAAAATAGAGATGAAGAAATATACACACTACACCTCTGTAACGCAAGTTCCTCTAGATTGTGTGGGTCGTGATATTATTTTGATTTATTTGCCATCTACACATCCTTCAACATCAGAATAAGTGGCTTTCCACATAGATTAAGTTTTTTTGTTGAGATTTCGTTGTTTCAGTGCGACGTTTATTTGTTTTCTCGTCTTTGTGCGGTGTTTGTTTTCTCGTCTCTGTGCGGTGTTTGTTTGTTTGCGGTATTTGATCGACGATTTGTGTATCAAAAATATTTTATGACCACAAGTGCACAGTCTCGTCGTTGAGTTTTAAAAGATATCGAATCCATAGGGACCAACAGTTGAACTACCATAATCTGTTGTCACGGTGTAAATCTATGGCTAACATTTTTTATGGTTTTTAGAATTGTGTGCATCTGCACGGTTCTATTAAATTTATAATTCGTAAACAATTTTTTTGACATAGTTTTTTTTTGAACCAATTTTTTTGACATAGTTATCATATACAATTTTTTAGATTTTTTTTTACAACAAAAAATATTTAGATTTTCTATTCATTAGATTTTTTTTTTGTTAAATATTCATTAGAGTAATATATCCACCATAATTTAATTTTTATTTTGAGTTTATAAGGTCAAGGGTAAAAAAGTAAATTACTTTTTCTCTTCCCTCCGGTCCCCTAATCCAAAAGTTGAACCAAACATAAAAATTTGAAATATCACCTCCCTTCTCCTCCAAAACTCTCGAACCAAACAGACCCTTACTTTTAATGATTATTTTTTTTTATATAGTACGTAATTATTTTAGTTCTCTTCTCAAAATCAACTTTCAAACCAAAAGTAAATTATTTTTTTTATAACCAAAAAAGAAATATTCAAGAGCATTGGGATGAGATGGTATGAAATCTCTTCCCACTTAATCAGAGGTCATGAGATCAAAATCAACTTTGTTATTGCAGCGGTGCTAAATTCTCACAAGAGAGAGTTTTGTCATCCTTTATGGTCTTACTCAACTCGAGAAATTAATATCTGCAGTTGCACGCATAATATACTCGGTCAAAAAAAAACCAAAAACCTGCATTGAAATTTGAGTTCAAGTTCATAAACTTTATTTTATTTGGAATCCCTCACTTTACTACTCCTCTAGATAACTCTTCTTTTTATTTCTTTTCATTCATCTACTGAATAAAAAAAATTGTTCTCTCTTGTTTTAACACAGTCAGAGACGATGTTTCTTCCTTCTTTCTCACAAACCCTAGCCACCTCTTATACTTTAGCCGCGCCCCACCACCACCGGTCTTCTAACGACAATACAACCACCACCAATCTCTTCTTCTGATCGTTTACTTACTTTCCATCAATTTAGTCTTTCTGAATATAAAAGTGGTCAAACTTTTTTACGTCATTAATATTTTTAATATACACATAGTCATACATACATATAAGGTAGGAATTCGTTGACTCAAGAAGGAACTCTGAGATGAGTTATGAACTACTCCGCTTAATAATTCATTTACGATAAATTTTCTAATCTAACCGTCAAATTAATTTTTTTTAAATTACTTGATAATTTTATCATGACTATATTAAATACTAAAATATACTACAAACAAATATAAAACATTTGTTTCAATGCATTATGTATATATGAATATGAATGGCGTGTATTAGTAAGATTTTTCCATCATAATTATTAAAAAAGAAAACATCTCTTAGTGGCCAAAACAAAAGTTTAGTGGCCCAAGCCCAGATGACATTACATACATAAGTTGCCCTACTTATTTGTTGCTTATCTCTTAAAAAACTAACAGCCGCCATGAATGGGGCTTCTTCTATGGTGCTTGCTCCTCTTCTTCCAGGTTACCATACTTTTTTTCTACTTCCAGATTGCGAACTGCAACACTCTTTCTCCTTCACTACTTATTTCTTCGGGTTATTTATTTCTTTGTGACAAAAATAGTGGGTCAGTGGTGAAACAAAAAATACTATCTTTGGTTCATCCATAGCACCAGATCTTTAATATTCTTCATGTAAGTTCATTTTTGAACCTGTTTGTATTATGATTTGCGCACCAACCAATGCAGTTTCTTCTTCTTCTCCACTTCTGTCACACATGCAACAACAACAATAACAGTTTTGAGTTAGATCTAAGATTTATGTATATTTTTTTCAAGACCTCTGTACAAAATATGCTTAAAAATTCCAAAACCTGATTTTGTTTTAGATTTTAGATTTCTTATATAAGTTTTAAAGATTAGTCGCGAATTCTACGATATACATTTAATCAATACCAAAATTATATTTCTCACCGCATTTTTTACGGCCATAATCTAATTTTCTTTTTGTTTCCTTTCTGAAACTAAATACTATCAAGCTTGAAAAAATGTGCTTCTATCAATTAGTGATAGATGTGTTTTTGGTCTTTGGTTATATTTATATTGTTTAGTTAACCGTTGTGGTTTTCATCAATTGGCCATTAAATAAATCAAATGGACACCGATTGTTGAGAGAGATTAATATAATTGCAGATTGAGAGATTTAGATCCGCTGGATTTGGATCTAAATCTATTGAGATATACTTTTATGTTCAGTTGTTAATTGTGATGTTTTCTCTCCTCTTTTCATTGGTGATGAACATTACCAAAACAATCTTTATTCCAAGTTTTCAACTCTAACTTAAGCAACTTAAGCTTTTGATTTAAAATATACATTGGACAACCTACGATGTGGGTTTGCCAAATTCTTTTAATAATATTCTTACAATCAGCATGGTGAGACCACATTTGCATAAACTTGAAGTTGGAGGCAAATCTGAGATTTGACAGTTGAGAGTCAAGAAGCAAAGGAGAATGATCTGAGTTGGATCTAGTAAGAGTTGAGCATGAAATAGAAGCACACAAATTCATCCAATCTTGATTGCAAATAGATCTATCTAACCTCTTTTCAGTAGTGTGATGACGCCTTCTACCATTACTCCAAGTATAAGACATACTTCTTGTAGGAAGATGGATAAAATTGTTACTATCAGACCAAGTTAAAAATTCATCCATAGGCTGCCTGGCAGGAGTACCAACAATTGTGTTAAAATCACCAATAAAGGTCTAAGGCAAGTTGTGTTGATTATGAATGTGAGTGAGTGACTGCCATAATGAGCGTCTTTTGATATATCAAGTTGATGCATACACAACTGATATACCTAAAGTCTTACCATCCTCAACAAAAGTGAAAGAAACATGTTGATCATTACTAAAGATAACCGAGGGAGATAAGTGAGACAAACATAAGCACCAAATATTAGGAAGTAAATTATGTCTAGAGTTGACAGCAAAAAGCTTGAGATTAAGACGAGATAACCAAGTCTTAGGAAACTTAGCAAAGTCCATCCAGGGCTCACCAATGAGACAAAAATCAGGTCTATAAGTTTTAATTAGACGTTTTAAACCCAACCTTGTTGGGGAGTTGGCCAATCCCCTTACATTCCAAAAAATGCACTTCATGAGGAAGTGTTGGCTTTACCAACCTTGGACCTAGTACCATGGTTAACTTTCTGTGGAGGAGTCTTTTTGTTTCTCTTTGAAACCACCATTTGAAAAGGTTGCTCTTCATCATTATTAATAAGATCATCACTAGCCCCCTCTATTTTTTTACCTTGATCTGTCATATTGGCCCATGATTTTTTCCAAAATTCTGCAGTCAAATTTTGGTCTTGTTGCTGGAAATTATTAGTAGCTTTAGCAGTAAGAATCTGAGTTTCATCTACAAATTCTGAAGAGCTATTTTCATCTTCTAACTGACTAGGATTTGACTCCAAATCAACATGTATTGGAACCATGTCATTTGGAGTATCAACTGGGTCTGCAACTACCAGTTTTTCTGCATTATTAGGATTTATGAAATCAATTTCTGCATCATCTTTTGAGGTATCAACTGGTTTAATAACACCTAGATTTTCTGCAGCAGCTTGAATGATTTCAAAATTATTATTAGCAACTACTTGATTTATAGCATCAGGACTTGCTAATGTGTTTTCTACATCACCAATTTTGCTGCCACCTTTGGATGTTGAGCCTTCTAAGTTAAACACTTCTATTGTTTTGTTCCGTTCATTCCTATTATCTTTAACTGCCATATATGAGGCCTTTGGCTCATTCCTTGAATTTTTCTTTGTTACACCATCATCTTGAGGTTGAAGAACCTTATTTCTTTTGCAAACATTAACCTCATGTCCAATGCATTTGCAGTAACTACAATACGCAGGCAGATTTTCATAATCTATATCCACAAAAAAAGCGTAACCAGTTCTTTCTACTAGAACCCTATAAATAGGGTCATGTTTCAAATCGATATCCACCAAAACACGAGCAAAATGACCAAAGTCTCTATCGAATTTAGACTTATTGGTTGCAACATCGGTACAGATTGGGATTCCGACGCTTCCCGCAATTGCAAACAAAATCTTAGGTCTCCAGTACTCTTGAGACAACCCATAGATTCTTATCCAAACTTGAGCAGTAGATTGTTGTTGTAAACTTGGATTAAAGTCTCTAGTCCACGCAAAAAGTTTTAGCAAACCTGGGTTAAGGTTCCAAGAACCCGAGATTCTCACTTTTTGCATATCCTCAAGAGAAGAAAAAGTAAATTCATAGTAACCCTTTCCTAATGAAGTAACTCCCCATTTACCAATTGATTCCCAGAGAGTAGACAACTTACTACGGAGGGCATCGATTTTGAACGGAGTTGTACCTTTAGGCCAAAGAATGCGACCGTGAAGGCTATACTTGCAGGCTTCAATTTCTGTCAAATATTCATCTTCTGGTATTGCTATAGCAATTCTATCACCCTTGAGACATGGCTGAGGCAGTTGGCTAAGCGGTATATCACAAACATTATTTAAAGCTTGCGCAAAAGTTTTAGCTTTCAGCGGTGCGATGGGTTCGATTATCTTTGGGACATATTGAGTAACAAGACACAGCCAAGGGATGACAATGGAAGACATGGTGGAAGGGATTAGAGGCGCGGTGAAGATGAAGGGCTGAAATTGAAATTAGGGTTGAAAAGCTTCAAGGAGGCAAAGCAATGGTATCACCAGAGGTTCTCTCTCCTCTCTCTAACATTTTTTTAATCCAGACATTCATATTATATATGAATAGAATAGAAATATATCATCTATACCAAAAAAAATAATAGAAATATATCATTTTTTTTACGTACCAAAAAAAAGAAACTTATCATTTTTTTAGTTAAAAAAAATAGAAATATTTTTACAATGCTATTCACACCTCCATATGTTTTTGTCAATACTTTGTACCATCAGGCCCAATATATAGTGTTAGGCAAATATCTTCCTTCTCTCGGTCCTCATAGACAGCCGCCGCAAATATTTTCCAAAACCCTAAAGCCTCGTTCCTCTTGTTGCGTCGTACCATCATCTTGTCAAATATGACCAAACTAACACTACGAACCTCTTCTTCTCATTGTTTACCCTCTATCCTTCCGTATATTTTCTCTAAACGATAACATTTTTTGCCGAATCTCCGCCGCTAAAACACGATTTCTGATTATTTTTGAGCTAATCAATGGGGGATTTTGTATCAGCTCTGTGACCTACACCATGTAAGCTCTCTTGTGGACCTTTTTTTTTTACGACCTAGTCTAAAAATCAATTATTTTTCGACTTTTTATGTTATCAGCGTTATTTTTGGCCGTGTATTCTTTCATACCTAGATGTATGTATGTTTTTAGATCTGTTTGTTTTGGTACAATTTTTTTTCCTGAATCCTTATAAATTTGTTGAAAATTGATATTTTTTTCTTTCTGGATTCTCATTAATTCGTGGAATATTGTTTTTTTTTTTCCTTTCTTTCTGGATTCTCATAAAAACTAAAACCGTTTCGATCTGTTTGGTTTTTTTTGGATGTGACTAAATCATTTTTTGTATGCATGTTTTCAAAAAGAAATATTTTTTTAACAATCAATCTGTATGTTATTTCTTTTTTTACTATTTTTTTTAAATATGTATTTAATTAGAGATTTAATTGTATAATTATCTTTGATTGATCTGGTTTTGTTTTCTGAATTGAAAAAATTGTTTTTTTTCAAGTATTTGATATATACATATAAAGGATGAGAAATTTGGAAATGATGAATGTTTGTGGAATTATTTACTGACATTGAACCTTTGTAGGTAATTTAAGCTTTTTATCCAATTTTGATACTTGATTGTGTAAATGTTGTCCTGTGAGTTAGATTAATTGTCCATGTTATCAAATTTTCAACTTTTTTTAAAGAAAATAAAAGAAAAACAGAGTGATTGGGAATTGTTTGCTTTTACCATAGTTTTTTCTATTTAATCTCATTTGTGCTTATATTGTTTTCTTTTTGTAGATTTTCATTGTTGTTCCATGTCCATGTGTTTGTGGGGGATAGGCATTATGTAGAGGAAAAGAAGATGCAACTAAAATGTTGGGATGAATGTCTTGGTATGTTCTTCAGCCATCTTGGACCTGTTGTCGCAACTTCAAATATGTTTCTTTTGTAGCAATTGGTACGTGTTACACCATTGTTTTAGTTTGTTTTGTTTTTTACACAAATACTTCTGTATTTGTTTTTTTGTTTTTGTTTTGAGGAAATATATTCAGCTTCTAATCAATTTGCTTGTTAAGTTTTTTACTTACAAATTATATTGTGATGAAACTATATATAATTAGTTTTTACAATTACAAAGAACAACTAATTATAATGTTAAATATCACTAAATTTGTGAGTTAGTAATTTAAGAATGGATTAATAAATGAAAATTTTCACTATATATTTATAATATAAAAAATACACCAAGGGAAAAAACCTTCTTCGTTCTATTGCTTTTCTTGGATTTTTATTTTCTTTCAATCTCCAAAGTATTTTCTATGCCAAGAATAGATTGCAAATTGTGAATATTTTATGAACCGGATCAAAGCCAAAATTCACTACTACCTCTTTCCCCTGTCCTTCGATTCTTGTATGGCTTTGTTATCATTTCCTTTGGTTTTCTTCAACTTGTTTTTGTTACACTTGTTTACCATGATGATTTACTTCCTCCAACACTAATCAAATAAAATTTTCCATTTTCAGGATCATAATCAACATTCAATCCACAAAACAAAGAAAATGACAAAAGAAATGCAGATTGATTGACCAACTCTTGGTTGAAGAGAATGAAGAAAAAAAAAAGAAAAGGATAGAAAAAGAGGACAATGATTTGTTGTAGAACTCTTGACAATCCTTGGGTATTTATAGGTAATTTAAGCTTCCTATCCAATTTTGGTTCTTGATTGTGTAAATGTAGTCATGTGAGTTAGATTAATTGTCCATGTTATCAAAATTTTAACTTTTTTTTCAAGAAAATAAAAGGAAAATAGAGTGATTGGGAAGTGTTTGCTTTTGCAATAGTTTTCTGCTATTTAATCTCATTTTTGCTTATATTGTTTTAATTATTGTTTTCTTTTTGTGTATTTTCATTGTTGTTCCATGTGTTTGTGGTTGATAGGCATTATGTAGAGAAAAAGTGAAAATTTTGAATGTTGTTTAGTTTAAAATCCGATATTGCACTTGTTAGGACTTGGTTCTTGTTTTGAAATGAAATTCATCATTCTATTTCCATGTTAGGACTTGGTTCTTGTTTTTTATATACAAATTAAACACAAGAAATTCAACAAAAATATAGGAATAGGAAGAGTATTACAAAGGTAAGAACTTCATAAGTTGACGTAGGATACAACTTCATTTAGAAATTACATTTTTTACTGTATAAAAATCATACACTGTTACTTACTGTATCATGCATGGCTTGTGAAGAATCCTGCACTTTTTGATGTATTGGTGATGCTTAACCCTTATGGTGATATAAGTAGTGCCTTTATGCTGATTTGATTTGAGGATTAGGCTTGACACCCAGATTTGTTTTCCTTTTGTTTTGAATTTTGAGGAAGCAAATATATTAGTCACAATTATATCATGATACCATTTTATGTATTTTACAGCTTCAACATTGGTGAGGGATGTATTGAACATTTGCACTTGATGGGGCTGTATATGGTTCAACACGTGATATTGCTAGAAAGGTGAGCATTGGAATTACATTTCTATCATATATTATGCATAGTTTGTGATTACCTGTTTTGCACTTGTACACCACTTGCATCAAGAAGCTTACACTAAATCAGATTGTCTTTCCATCTTAGTTTAGCTTCATTTCGCCTTTTGATTCGACATTGTGTTTGATTGATGTACTCATAATATTTTTTCCTTATGTTTGCAGCCTCTGCCTCTATTCATAAACATGTATTATGGAAAAGCTTGTGAGAGGCTAAAAATTGGATGCATATTTAGCTAGTGTTTATACAGTAGAACAAAAAATACCTGATGAATTTTCATTTTATGTAGAGAAGAAAAGTTTCTTAATTTTATCCTCATGTATACCTGCAAAATAAAAACCAGAGAATAAGAGCATAAATTGCAATTTCTTAAAGACAAATTTTGATTATGATTGGTATAAATTTGCCAAATCAAATGAGGGAAAGTAAATGTATCAATCAACTCTTTGGTGGGTGTATTTATAGATCTCTAATACTGTTGCCCAACAGTACTCAAACTTGGAGGGCAAGTTGAAATGCAATCAATTCTTTTTTTTTTTATTCATTAAAAATTATAGGCTAGTACAGATAAGTTAAAACCAATTAACATATTTTGTCTGTTAGCTAATAACTCCATTGACGCATCTGTGAGAAACACAACACTAAAGACAAAAACGTACAACCATACATAAATAGCATTTAATGGTCACATGTCTACATATGACAAAAATTGAGAAAAAAAATCAAAACAACAAAAGCAAATGAAACTTGCCACGTGGCCATAAATTTCAAGTTTCTTTCGATATTGGGAAGCCACATCAGCAAAAACTGCCTAAGACTCCTTCTAAGGCCAAAAGCTACATTCTCATTTGTTAAGATTATAGATTTGGATGAAATTAAATTAAAGATTTAAATTAATTAACCTTCGGGGATTCGGTAAATTAACGGCGCGCGAAAGAAAATGATTTATTTTTCAGAAGGACTTTCTCAATTTAAAAGTCTAAACCTTACACTCTCGTTTTATTGATAAATACCATACTTTCTAGACTTATAGTTT
This sequence comes from Trifolium dubium, assembly GCA_951804385.1. Lineage (NCBI taxonomy): Eukaryota > Viridiplantae > Streptophyta > Magnoliopsida > Fabales > Fabaceae > Trifolium > Trifolium dubium. The sequence continues at coordinate 22,831,672 of OX638062.1, read as the reverse complement.
TACTGTCACTTTTTTACCACCGTAATTTCGAAAGTATATTTTGAAAATCAATAAGTCGTAATTAATTCTAACGTGGCTCTCGCTTGTTCAAAAATTAATATCAAGTTCCTACTATCTAACTAAAACCTCAAACTTTCGCTCTATTGGTTTTAACCTTAATTGCTTTATTTTACTTTCGTTCAAAAGCTTAAGAATTAAATTATGAACTTGAATAAGAAAAATAGTTTATGAAATTTACGCGCCGTTATTACTAAATCCCCTTCGGAGAATTAAACTACATACCGATATCAACTAATCTAGCCGGACATGGTAAAGTAAATAAATAAATTCAAGCAGTAAACTAAACAAGACATGATAAATCGATAAATAATTAAACGCATAAAAACCTGGTAAAATTTGCTAAATCTGATAACTAAATAAAATACTTGAATAAAACCGGTACGAAAACCTTGATACAAATGCATAATTTAAATTGGCAACGGATTCCCGATGTGGAAATACCGTTGCAGTTTATTAAACAGAATATAAAATTTTACTGAAAAGTACGTGAAAGATAAGAGAGAAAATTATGATTTTTGTCTTCTTATTTATAGAAGAATTTTACCATCGTACGATCCTGAAAAGTAGGAAGAGATATGCTTCCTTTGAAATTATCCATCATCCGTACGATAAGGGATGTGTTGTTGAGATCACACGCAGAAATTGCAAATTCTGGTAAACCAGAATTGGTGGCGGGCGCCACAGAACTCATGGCGGGCGCCATTGACTTATGAGGGCAAATGCCCCTTTTTGCTGGGCTATGTGTGGGCTGCGCGAATTTTTGCTTTGCACCCTCCTTTTTGCTTCATTTTGAGTGCTTTTTGCTCAATTCTCTTCTCCAACCTATTTTATTCAACAAAACTGAAAAGGAAACAAATACCGGCATAAAAAGGGACAAATGAAATAAAAACATAAGAAAATGCAATTAAAGTTCATGTAAATTAAACTAAAAATACGATATGATTTCGTGTCATCAGTGTTCGTTTGCTTCATATTGATAGATCAACTTCAATCAACTACTCTTTCAACCAGTGACCAAGTTCGTCAACGATGCAGATCCGAAAGCATAGGTATTCTGGTTACTTTGATTACATCACATGGAGAGGAACATATCGATTTTAGACAGGGTCTTGTGGGGAGATTCTTATGCGATAAACCCATACACTTTAGGTCGATGAAAGTGCGCATGGCAAACCTATGGCGTCCTATCATGGGGTTGAAGATCAAGGAGGCACAACCAGGACTTTTCTATTCCAGTTCACTCATCCTCTTGATATGGAAGGTGTGATTAATGGAGGTCCGTGAATATTTGATAAAAACATGTTGCTTATGGAAAAAGTGCAGGTGGGTCTGCAATTAGAGCAGATACCTTTATTTCATGCTCCATTTTGGGTGCAAATCCATAACTTACTAGTGGGTCTGAATAAAGAATCGGTGGGGGTCAAGCTTGGAGACTATATCAGAGAGTTCATGACATATGATAAGAATAACAATTCATGCTTTTGGAGGAAATATATGCGAATTCGAGTCAACATCGATGTTCGACAACCATTGAAGCAAGATTCACGCGTTAAAAATAGAGAAGGAATTTGGTGTACTGTTAATTTCAAGTATGAGAAGCTTGGTACTTTTTCTTTGTATGTGGAATTATAGGACACTCGGAAAACAAGTGTGCTATTTGATTTGCTATGGAACACGATGATGGCAAAAAAGAATGGTCGTCCAACATAAGAGCAGATCCTAGAAGAGGAGAAGGGCAACAAACTTCACGTTGGTTGAAAGAGGAGAATGGTGGTGGTGGTGGTGGTGAAGAGGAAAGGGGAGGCGCTAGGGCAGGAGGAAGCAGAAGTCCGACAGTTACAACCACAAAGGGACCTAGTCAAGCTGACAAGGCAGGTACCTCAATGAATATTCCCAATACTCTATCTCATGCAATCAATTCTATAACCGCTAATAAACAAAGCAAATCATTGACCATAAATTACCATCAAACACACCCATCTTTTACTCTTCCTGTCATTCCAGCCATTAACTCACACATTGATAGCAATAACTGAAATTCTCACTCCCATTTCAATATATCCAAAACTGCCCAAGACAACCTGTACAAGCAATTATCATCAAATAATGGAATGGCTTTCTCTCACCAGTAGACATCCAATAATGAGGCCATAATGATAATAACTCCACACCAAGACATCACTTTTCAAAGTCAAAAAATGCCAACTACACAACACCTTATCACCAAAAAACATGGGACCCACACACCACCCAACAAAATTCGACCCACCAAACCCAACTCTCCTTACATGTCCCTTACTCGAATCAAGCAATATACCAGAATACAACAACTTAAGAACCAATCTCTAACCCAGTTCAACATAATAACCTGATCGGGAGCAAGTTAACAGGTGAAAAAATGGAGGTGCAAATTGAAAAGAAGAGAAGAAGGGAAACTGAACAGAAGGCCAACAATGAGGAAGAGAACCCATCTCAGTCTTTTTAAACGGCAGGTCCTGGCAGCCAGGATAGCCGGGACCAATGAAAATACTCAGCTGGAATTGCCGGGGATTGGGCACCCCGAGTGCAATTCATAATCTACGGAATATTGCCCAACGCCACCGCCCTGATATTCTGTTCTTATTCAGGAAGAAACTTATTGGCGCCAAAGGGCGAAGATGCATTGTCTTAAGGAAGGCGATCCTAACACCAAGTTTTTCCATATGTCCGCATCAGCAAGGAAAAAAGCTAATAGAATTGAAAGCTATAGAATGAGAATGATGTTGAAGTAAGAATACAACCGGAGATGTGTTAGGTAGCCAAAAGTTACTTTGCTCAGCTGTTTAAGCCAAATGCGAGTTCTCACAAACCTGTCCTAAATCTTATATCACCGAAAATTACTTTAGAGGACAATGACATTTTGTTGGCTGGTATCACTAAGGAGGAGGTAAAGAGTGCACTATTCCAAATGAATCCGGATAAAGCTCCTGGCCTGGATGGCTTTAACCCGGCATTTTAGCAACATTTTTGGAATTTATGTGGCAATGATGTGTTTGTAGCAGTGAAGGCGTGGTTGATGAGAGGGTATTTTCCTTCCTCACTAAATGAAACCAATATTTGCTTAATTCCGAAGTGTGACAACCCCACATCTATGAAAGACTTACGACCCATTTCCTTATGTAATGTCTGTTGAGGCAAAATCCTTGTTATATGTTTTAAAGATAACAAACATCTTAATTATATTTTAATGTAATTTTGGTCATTATGTTATCTAACAAGTGCTCTTGAGTGTTTTTAATAAGATAGGAACCATTGAGCCTTTTTAACAAAGTTTCAAGATTAATCTTTCATCAATCTTTGATCTGCACTACACTCTACATGATAAGGCAACACTTTATCATTAGTTCTCTTCATCAAGATATCCTTAACTCCTTTTGGTATAGAATTTATTGATGTCTTTCATAAGACTTACTCTTTGAAGCCAAACAAAGATATAAAGCATGTGCCAAAGAATATTCTTGCAGCAAATGGACATTTAATATGTCTCAAGAATTTATCATGATGGAGAATATTGTAGACCAATAAGAAAGCAACAACAAGCCTGCTAATACTATTGAACAAGTACTTACAAAAAGGTTATTAAATGTTCATTCTTCAAGTAAAGGCTAAAGGTTACAAAATGGAGGTTGTACTTGCAAAAGTACTACATCACATCTACAAAGCTACTCCTTGACAACAAGAAGACTTTTTGAAGAGGATGTCCCCACACCATTCTCCTATGTTTATCAAAGATCAATCTATAAGGATGCAGATCATTCTTTCATATTTCAGATCAATCTTTGATCACTCTTTGGAAATACAAGAGACTAAAAGAGGAAGATTAATCATGGATATATCACTTATACACTTGTTAATTACAAGCTCCAGGACTAACTTTATTTCCAAGCAAAGAAAGTACAAGTGCCAGCTCAGCTCATATGCTCCTCTCAAAGAATGATCTTTCATCAATCTTCCAGGTCTGCCTTCAATTATTTGAATACAACGGCTAGTGCAACATTCTCTGATATTTATTACATTCTTCAAGGAATTTAGACGCTCCTCCACTCTATATATAGAAGACCTCTCAGCAGAAGAATGACAAGTGTTAGTGTTTTTGTGTTGGCCTCATTTTTGGCATAACACGATGTGAAGAACAATGTGCGCACATCATTCCAGTCCGGAAAGAATGAACCATAAGGGTTACTTATTAACCTAATTTTATTTGTAAAATGTATTTTCCAAATATGGAAATATTTTATATGGTTCAAATTTATGTTTCTTGGGTCAGAATTCTTACAAGACTATCTTGAAGCCCAAGACACGTCTGAAGACCTGTGCTAATCAGAAAGACTATATATATGTGTGAAGACTAAACCTAATAATCACTTAAGCCGTCATTGAAGAATAGAGTTTTTAGGGTTTGAGTCTTGTGTCTTGTGTTCTTGTTATTTGTGAGCCATTGCTTATGTCACCTAGATTCTTGCATAAGGACTGGGTTTATTGAGTTGTAATCCGAAGCTTTTAAGCAAGGAATATTGTTCATTTCTCTAAGCTTTGAAGTACGAGTGGTGTTTATTGTTTGGGGAGTGTTCTCTAAATCTTTTATTGTCGTTTGTTATAGATAACACTGGTCTGTGTTTAGATTGGAAGTAAGATGGGTTTCTCTTACCTATGGCGTACCTAGGTAGAAATATAGCACGGGTATTAGGCGAGTTTCTAAGTTGTAAACCGAGGTGTAAGCCGGATAACTTAGGAATAGCATTACACTAGTGGATTTCCTTCCTGGCTTGGTATGCCCCCAGATTAGGACCTTGGGCCGAACTGGGTTAACAATTTCCTTGTGTTATTTACTGCTTTTATTATTTGTTGCTTTATTACTTGTTCAGCAAGTTTGGTTAATGTGCGCACATCTTACCGCACATTATTCTGTCTGATTATTAATTATAAGTAGTAAGCTAGAATTTCAATTGGCATCAGAGCAGGCACCCTGCCTGTTTTTGGGTGAGCTCTAGAGAAGATGAATTCTGGAAATACTGACAAGGAAGGAGGATTTGTTACCAGGCCACCTCTACTGGATGGTACAAACTATGAATGGTGGAAACCCAAAATGCTAGCGTTTTTCCAGTCTCTAGACAACAAATCATGGAAGTCTATTCTGCAAAAGTGGGAACCACCTATGATCATTGACAAAGATGGTAAGGTTACTGATGTTTTGAAGCCTCTAGAAGATTGGACCAAAGATGAAGAAGAAATTGCATATGGAAATAACAAGACATTGAATGCCATATTCAATGTTGTTGATAAGAACATGTTCAGACTTATTAAGAAACAGACTATAGCTAAAGTTGCATGGGATATGTTGAAGACAAATCAAGAAGGTACGTCTAAAGTAAAAATGGCAAAGTTACAGCTTCTCACAACACAATTTGAAAATCTTAAAATGAAGGAAGATGGCAATATATATGATTTTCAAATGGAAGTGTTAGATTATGCAAACATGTTTGATTCTCTAGGAGAACCAATAGCTGAAGAAAAACTTTGTAGAAAGATTATTAGATCCCTTCCTAAGAAATTTGATATGAAAGTCACTGCCATTGAAGAAGCTCAGGATATTGCAAACATGAAGATGGATGAGCTCATAGGATCTCTTCAAACGTTTGAAGGAGTTCTTAATGACAGAAATGACAAGAAGACCAAAGGTATTGCTTTTGTTTCAAATGCAGGACTTGAAAATATTGGAGAAGTTGAGATCAATGATTATACTACAGAAGAAATGGTTCTTCTTGGAAGACAGTTCAATAGAATCTTGAAGAAGTATGGGAGAAACACACAAACTGACATCAAAAGATCAAACTCTCCAAGAAAAGCTAGAAGTGAAGAAAAAACAAGTCATGGAGAGGGAGTAAGATGTTATGAGTGTGAAGGCTATGGTCATGTCAAACCTGAATGTCCTACCTTTCTTAAGAATCAAAAGAAAGGACTAACTGTTGATTGGTCTGATGATGACTATGAAGAAGAGAACAATGGAGGAGAATCTGCAAAGTTCATCACTACTTTAACTAGAATATGTGATGCACCTGATATTGAATCATGTAATAAGAAAGTACCCTATGAAGAACTTGCTGCTAGCTTCAAGGAACTATGTTATGAGGCTGAAGCCACATATAAGAAGCTACATGAGAGCAATAAAATCATCACTCAGATGAAGAATAAAAGGACTAATCATGTCTCTCAGATTTCAAAATTGAATGAAGAAATTATACAACTGACCTCAAAATTAGAAGACATGAAAAAGCAAGTCAGGATGATGAACAATGGCACAAATATGTTGGAAGAAATTCTTGATATTCAAAAACCTGGAAAACCTAAAGGAATTGGATTTGATTATCAAACTCTAAACAAGCAACATCAGAAAAGCAATGTCACTAAGTTTGTTGCAGCAACTAGTAGCAATTTCCATTACAAACTTCTTCACAATATTTTTGGCATACTTGCTTTAAGATATAAAGATATTGCCTTCCATTTCTTTGACTTGAAGAACAAAAAAGTATGTCAATTCTCCTACATGACTCATTTTAAATTGAGATTGCATCTATTTGATGAAATGTTGGACCATCTGCTGACACATCCCACCAAAAACAATGTCAACAACATATATTTGTGTTATCATCAATTTGCCACTGTTTTCTCTTACAAATAAATTTTGTCATTTCCTCCTTTTCTAAAGGCATGAGTAGTAATAAATTCAGTTAGCTTCTCATACCAAGCTCTTGTAGCTTGCTTCAACCCATACAATGTTTTCTTCAACTTGTACACATAGTCAGGATCATTATGATCAACAAAACCTTTGGGTTGCTCAACATATACTTCTTCACTTAGCTCTCCATTCAAGAATGCACTCTTGACATCCATTTAGAACAATTTAAATTTCAGAATACAAGCCACTCTAAGGAGTAACCTAATTGACTCAAGTCTTGCCACTGGTGCAAATGATTCATCAAAATCAATGCCTTCAATTTGAGGGTATCCTTGAGCCACAAGCCTAGCTTTGTTTCTTGTCACAGTACCATTTTCATCAGACTTGTTTCTATAGACCCATTTTGTCCCTATGACATTTGTATCTTTGTTTGCAGGAAGATGTTCAGAGTTTGTATGAATAGATCCATGGGTTGATGCAGCTTCAACATTACTCTCTTATTCTTCATTCTATTGATAGAATGTGTCCACATATGGTGACACATTTCTTCTTTATTACATGGCATGTCATCAACACTAACAATAATGGACTCCATTACAATGTTGGTTATATAGTTGGAATACTCTATAGGATCTACTATTTGTTGAATAGCCTAGAAAAATTCCTTCATCACTTTTAGGATCCATTTTTCTTCTTTGTTCGCTATCAGCTAGGATGTAACACTTACTACCAAACACATGAAAATATTTTACTGTGGGTTTTCTGTCTTTCCACAATTCATAGAAAGTGGTAGTGGCACATGATCTCAAAGTGACACGATTGTGTATGTAACATGTTGTATTCATAGCTTCAGCCCATAAATAATAAGGAAGTTTCTTTGAATGTAACATGACCCTTGCATATTCTTGTATGGTTATGTTCTTCCTTTAAACTATATGCCATTCTGTTGAGGAGTGATGATGGCTGAGATTTCATGCTTGATACCATTAGTTCAGCATTAGTCAATGAATTTTGAGTTTTCAAACTATCTTCCATGATCGCTTCTATATTCTTATGACTTTTTCATATTTTTCTATATGAAGTTGAGTGCATCAGTCTCTGAATACCTCAAAAGTATCTGATTTTTCTCTGATAATATTAATCCAAGTAAATCTTGAAAAATCATCGACAACAACAAAGGAATATTTCTTACCACCAAGACTTTCAACTTGCATAGGTCCCATCAAGTCCAGCTACACCCCAATAGTTGGGGTTTCCTTCGTGCGTTTGAACTGGTGTGCCAAGGTACCATTGGAGTCTTTTTTTCTTTCTATCAAGTGAAAAAACCTGAGTATGGGAAATGGGTGTCACTTACTCCCCAGCCGGGTAAGGGCCGGTTCACTTTGTACCAATCCTCTTACAAATATTTCAAAGAGAAGTTTTTCCGAGTGATGCCTTCACCCGCCATTCCTTCCTGGTTGCGGGATTCTGAAGGTCAATTGAAGTTTTCCTTGTATTGGCAATGGGAGCCCACTGTAGTCACATGCTTTGATGTTGACAACTTTTCCGAGTTTGAGGCTGCTACTGTCGCTTTCTTATCCAAGTTCCAGATGATTTCTACCCGGGAAATAATTACTTCTAGTGAAGATGAGGTTACTTTGAGGATATTGCTGCGTAAGGGTCGCGGTTGCCTTATTCCTATCCTATCTTTTCCGTTTAGGTGCTCCTAAACTTACCCGTTGTTTTCTTTTTGCAGGAAAGATGAGTCGCGCCCCGGCCTCCCACTGGAAGAGTTATATTGCCGCTGCTCTGGAGCGTAAAAATCAGGTGGCCACTAAGTCTCTACCCGGAACTGAGTCCCCAGTTGTAGCTCAGTCTCATCAGGAAGGTTCTTTCACTAATGAGTCTTCTCCGCGGGCAAAAAGGTCTCGCAATGAGCCTATCGACGTTGATACTCCCGACGGCAAATTGAAGACCGGGGAAGATACTGATGCCACCTCTTCGAAGAGGGTGAAGATGGGAGCTGAACCAAGTGGCCAGCTAGGGGCGAATGTTCCTTCACCTTGGACTGAAGGTTTCAATGCTGCTGCGTTTATGGATTCTGAATATCATTAGCTTATTCAGCTAATATGTGAAGAGTAGTGCCCTCTCATTAACTTATTCAGCTAATGTGCACCGTTTATGAAGTTATGAGCGCCTGCCCCCATTATTAACTTATTCAGCTACTACACTTTGTATGATCTTGCAATAGTTAACTTGGAATAATAATGTCATTAATCATAAAATGAATTTTTGAAATAACAAAACAGATGGAAATTGATATAAAACTACTGTAGGCCTCATTAAAAACTCCGTAGAGAAAAGAGTGCACTACTTATTATTAATGTGACTGACTAGCTAAAATAAAAACGGAGGTTGGATATGTTCCAAGTGCGTGGTAGTACTGAAAGAAAATAGTAATAGTAAAGCAGCGGAATTTCAAAAATTTTCCTTAAGAGATCCTTACGAAGGGGCATGATCATGTGTTTAGGGTTTTACCTCTTGAAGCGTAGAACCCTTGAATTACGGACGAGATGATCACGAACGTTGAAGGTAGAACCGCAACGTCTCTAACTAGTCCACACGAACAACTTTTCTCCAATCCAGGTGCTAGCTTGTGAGTGAAGAATTATATGAGAGAGATAGAATCTAGAGAAAATATTAGGATTCACGTAACCCTAATATTCTTTATGAAAAATCTCTAGTATGATTTTCTCAAGTGTGTGAAACTCCACCATAGCGCGCGCCCACCATAGCTTATGGTGTACCGACTTTTATTAATTTGTGATATTTTATCACAAAATATATCTATCTCAAATGTACCGTACCTTACGGTGTTCTCTATCTCTCAATATACTGTCCTTATGTGTGTGACCCTGTGTAGTACCCGGCGCAAAAAAATATACAGATATGCAATGATGAAATGCAATGCACAAATGTAAACAATGAAGCCGCCACCATATTTTATTTATCCCGTGAGGGGAAAGGAAAATAATGATAAAACCTTAAAAAGATCGGGTTCGGGAGTTGGTTACATGAGAGGAAGACGTTAACACCCCCTCATATCCGTTGTACTCAACGGGAACCATTTGAGGAATTTTGGTTTGCATAAACAGAAATAACCGCATAAAAAGAATTAAAATACCGCATATTGAACAGAAAAGGGAAAAAAGAGTTTTTTATTATTTGGCTTGACGAGAGAGGCTCTCGCTCCTACGTATTCCCCAAGTACAATGACGAAGTCAAAGCTCACGTAGTTCTTCCCGAAAAAAGGTATTGTGTGTTGGTTGTTTTTAGTGAACGATGCTTAAGTCGCATTCCACTGATACAACAGTATGCTTGTATGCTCAACTGAGGCTTAAGCGTTTGTCTGTAACAGGGGAATGGATAAAGCGTCATCCGTTTAAGAAAAGAAAGTTAAAAAGATTTTGACTGCGCAAGGGCAGTAGATAAAGAGTTGACTGCACGGAGGCAGGAAAACAAATGTGGAGTGAGTTGAATTGTTTTTAGAATTTTTGAGAATATTCAGTGAATGGGAATAGTACACCATCTGAGATGTACATCACAGACTGTACTATTAGAGCCGAACGAGACGTACGTCACGCTCCCTCTTTTCCATTCAGTTATTAGAGTTAATTGATTAAAACGGGAATAGTACACCATCGGAGATGTACGTCACAGACTGTACTATTCGAGCCGAACGAGATGTACGTCACGCTCTCTCTTTTCCATTTTAATTAATCAACTGATGGCTTATCGATTTAAACGGGAATAGTACACCATCTGAGATGTACGTCACAGACTGTACTATTCGAGCCGAAAGAGACGTACGTCACGCTCCCTCTTTTCCGCTTTAATTGAAAAGTCAATGTTTTAATTTTATTTAAGAAGAGAAGATTTAAAAGAAAACCAAGCCAGAGAAAAGGGATAGAAGAATACCAGATGACAAGCAGACGAAGTGGAGAATGCATATGAATATGAGATGCGAATATAACACACAATAATGAATTAAGTACGGAATAAAACATCGAACGAAAGCATTGTTTTATGTTACCATTATTTTTTTATTAGCATTAAGCGATAAAAAAAAAACTAACGTGTAAAACAAAAAGACGAAAACGAAAAGAGCTGACAGGCTTTTTAGAAAAGCCCATGGGCTTTGGGCCAAACCGGGGCGAAGCCCAAGAAGGGGTACGAAAAGCAAAATCCACAAAATGGGCCTAAAGCCCAAAAGTGTACTAGGCCCATCAGGGGGGCGGACACAACATGGTGGGTGTGAGAATCTGAATTCATCCAAAAAACAGGCCCAAGCCCAAACTTGGCAACATGGGGGGAGGTGTAGAAAGCAGAAAGGGGAGTTCAGGAGCAAAAACAAAAAGAAAGAAAAAAAACAGAAAAAATGGGCCCAGGACATATCCGGCCCAGAAACAAACCAACCCAAACTAAACCGGGTCGGGTGAAACGGGTATAACCCGACCCGGTTGGTTACTCATAACCCAGCTCACGCAAAAGGACAAAAAACGTGTCAGCCAATAACCTGCTGACACGTCATCGTCTCCTACCTCTACCCTCAACCCGGCCGAGTCACAACTCGGCGACTCAGCTTCAGCCATGAAAGCTAGGTGAGTCAACTCGGTCCCATCTCTAACAATCGCAAATCATAACCAAATCAAGCGTATGAGTAGTCCAATCAACACGGTTTTTGCATAGATCAAGATTTTAACATTAGTTTTCCGAAACAAGGCTTAAAACAAACACGAACAGAAGATATAGTTTCGGATCTAAAAATATAAACGAATTTTTACATCAAATTCAACGAAATTAGCGATGGCAAAACGTTCTAAGCATTCACATAGGAAGAAAACAACACGAAATTAATCGAAAACACACTCGAATCGATCGGAATTCAACCTTTGTTTTTACGAGTTTTAGTTTCGGATTCGTGCATGATTGGGACCGTCTTACTTCGTTTCGATGCGAATCAAAGAGCAATGGATAGAGGAGGATGAACTGAATCTTATATCTCTTAGTGATTTCTTGATTTGATGAAGATTTTGTGATGAATTTTGATATTGAAATTTTAGGGTTTGAAAGAATGAGAAAGATAGAAACGGCGGAGGAGAGAAATGAAGAAGAGAAATTCTGATTTTTTTTTTGTGACCCTTTCTTGTGATCTCTCTATTACAAGTGTCAACATCCCCTTTATATACTACTCTCAATTAGGGTTGACAAAATTGTAATAAAATGAATTTTTGGGGTAAAAATGTGAAAATGGAAATTGGTTGTAATTGTGATTGTGATTATTCTAAAAGACAAATTTTGGGGGAAATGAGGTGGCAACACTTGATTGGTTCAAAAGAAAGAAAAACTCACAAATGACTAAAAAGCAAATTAAAATTAATGAAAAGATAGAAAATGCAAATAAAAATAGGAAAAATAGAAATAAAAATAAAAATCAAATAAAAATAATATAGAAACTATTTTTAATATTTTTTCTTGTGAAAAAGAAATAATTTGCATTAACTAAAAAAAAATAAGAGAAAAGAAATAAAAAAAACAAGCATATTAAATTTCTAAAATCTTTTTGATATTTCTTATAACAAGAAATAATTTTCAGAATAAAATATTTATTTTAAAAAGTTCAAAATTAGGGTATTACAGTTGCCCCTATTTAATTATCTTATACTCGAGAGCATAAATGACTTGTGCTTTTGTGCACTTGTAGTAAAAGATAATTAAATACAAATGCCCTAATTTTGTGATGTGTATGTGATGTAATGGTAATGAATGCATATGGAAGATGAAGGTGGAAACATACCTGGAATAACTAGTAACTGAATACCTGAGGATGAAATGATCATTACCCGCCCTATGGGTGTGTTGATCTTTGACTGTCAGTGAAGACTGAACCTTTCTTGATTTGCAGCGAAGACTGGATGTTTCTTTTTTATTTTCAGTGAGGACTGAACTTCTGAGACAGATAGTGAAGACTAAACGTCCATTGACTTTCAGTGAAGACTGAATTAAGATTACAGTGAAGACTGTACCCTCCATGACTTTCAGTGAAGACTGAACCGAGATGACAAATGAAAATTGTAACTTTCATGAACATCAGTGAAGATTGAATTAAGGTAACAGTGAAGACTGTAACCTCCATGACCATCAGTGAATATTGAACTAATATGACAGTGAAGACTGTGACATTAACTTCCAATGAAGATTGGATCGAGATGAAAGTGAAGACTGTACTCTCCATAACTTTCAGTGAGGACTGAACTGAAATACAGTAAAGACCATACTCTCCATAACTTTCAGTGAAAACCGAATTTTTGAGACAAACAGTGAAGACTGAATTTATTTAACTGCCAGTGAAGACTGGATTTTCTTGGACTTTCAACGAAGACTGAACTCTTTTCTGCTTGTCAGCGAAGACTGATTTGAGATAACAATGAAGACTGAGCTCTTTTCTGATATTCAATGAGGACCGAATTTTTTTGGATTCTTAGTGAAGATCGAACTTAGATAACAGTGAAGACTGTACTTTGGTTTTTAGCAAAGGCTGGACCTTCTTTGATTTTCAGCGAAGACCGAATTCTTTTCTGCTTTTCAGCGAAGGCTGATTTGAGATAACAGTGAAGACTGTACTTTTTTCTGGTGTTCAATGAAGATCGAACTTTCTGATTTTCAATGATGACTGAGCTGAAATAGAACTGAAGGCTGTATTTAAACTTTCAGCAATGACTGATCTGTCTTGATTTTAAGCGAAAACTCAAGATGACAGCGAAGACTGTGTTTTCTTTTTCTAATATTCAGTGAGGACTGAACTTTTTTTGATATTCAGTGAAGACTGAACCTTAGTTTTCAGCGATGACTGAACTGTCTTGATTTTCAGTGAAGACTGATCTTTGTATCTGAGTATTTTGCTTGAGTTTAAGGTATCTTTGAAGAAAGAAACTCACTGGGAGGAAGAGTCAAATATTCCGCCATTGCTATGGCAAAACTTTGCATGACAACTGTGTTGCTGAGAAACATGGTTCATTAATCAGCTTTTTTGGAGATGCTGTATGCGGAATTCATTGAGGATATGGTTCCGAAACCGACTTGCAGAAGTAAGGTGTACCAACTTTACTGAGGATACAGTATGCTGACGGGCTGACTTATTGATCCATTCACTAAGGATGCTATGCATAAGCCAACTTTACTGGGGAAAATGGTTTAACAACTAACTTCTTGATGATGCGGTGTTCCAACCGACTTACTGGGGATGGGATGTCAACTGGCTCACTGGGGAAAGAAATGATTCATCAACCTTTCTCATTGAGAATATGGTGCACTGACCGATCTGCTTGGGGATGACGCCTTGTTGACCAATTCACTGGGGAAAGAATCATCAACCCATTTCTGGTAGGTGTAGAGTGAGAATCCGTCTGATAAGGATGAAACTATGTTGACCAGTTTGCTGAAGACCAGTGGTAATGATAAAATCAAGTAAGTTCACTAGGGAGATTAAAGATTCACTAATCTTTCTTGTCAAACAAATCTTTCTTGTTGGAGGATTAGGTCCTCTGACCTTCTTCACTGAATGAGAGATCGAAGTTCACAACCTGTTAAACAACATTTTGAACATGTACTTCATGAATGCATGATTGTGTACATCTGATGCCTAAATGCAAAACTAATGCAGATGAATTGTCTGATCATATGCAAAGATTTGTGTGATCCTTTTTGGGTTTGTATGAATGCATGAACCTACATGGATGAATGCATGAATTTATATGCATGAATGCATGACTTTCTGAGTTTCTGTTGATGAGAGTTTGAATTTCCCGGCACCGAGAATTTGAGTAACTCTGACATTGTTGAGATGAGGACCCTTGCAAGCTTCTATTGCAGGACATGTGTTCAAAAAGGTTCCCAAAGAGGAACAACAACTTTCTTCATCTGATGGAATCAAAGGATTGCCATGATTTTGTGTATTTAAGACCGGGGCACCTTACAGTATGCCATGGGTTTCCCTTCAGACACTTCAAGTTTTCAAAACAGTTTGCTATTTTCAAATGCTCTTTCTTATTCGCAATGTTTAAATGCTTTATTTGCCATAAATAAGTAGCACCAATGCACACAATTGGAACATAAAAGCAAACTAACGAACAAATGAATGAAAGTGAGAATTTTATTAATTGCACAAAGGTGCGGAATTTTTCAACTGGATGCAAAATCCCTTGAAGAGGTAATTGCAAATTGAAGCTAAGATAATGACAATGAAAATAAATGAATTCCACTAAATCATAACGATGCCATCCTTCTTCATGATCTCGAGTTTACAAGACCTTGCTTTGGAGAAAGGAGACTGAGTCGATTTTTTTTTTGGTCTGAAGTACCATTTCCGTACAGAGTCAGGTATCGCAATCCTGTGCCCTTTCATTTTCTGATTTGTTTGCACCCTTGTTTTGCTTAAGCCATCTTTCGAGTTTTGACTTAACGGGTTTCATTTTCCTTTTTTGATGCCCCTAATTTTTGCCTGGACCGCCTTTTCAGGTTTTCAGCCCACCGGGACGCTCTCTATTGCCTAAGCCGCCCTTTCAGGTTTTCAACTTAGCGAGCTTTTCTTTTCTTCTTTTCTTCAGGCACAATATTTCTTGACTGCGGCTGAGTTCATTGAGAGTGGAAACTCTTCATTGTCCATAGTAGCAAGGATTAAGGCTTCACCGAAGAAGGCCTTTTTTCACGACAAATGGTCCATCATGGTTATGAGTCCATTTTCCTCGAATATCTTTGTGAACAGGCGGTATGATTTCCTTGAACTATCTTGGACAAACATTCTTGTCGAATGCCCTCTTGACTCTTTGTTGGTACAACTGACCATGACACAAGGATGTCATTCTCTTTTTCTTAGATGAGATTGAGCTGATCAAGCTGGATATGAATCTATTCGCTTCTTGAAACTTGGTTTTCTATCAAGACTCTTAACGAAGGAATCTCAATTTTCACTGGGAATACAACTTCTATGTCATGAACTAGTAGCAAAAGAGTTGCCCCTGCTGAGGTGCGAACTGTGGTCATGTATCTGTGAAGTGCAAAGGAGACATCTTGTGATTGTCCTTGTATGTTTTCATCATTGCTGGTTCTTGAGTAGCGCGCCGAAGTGATCATGTTCACTTGACACTTTGCCATAGGCTTGCAAGAATTCTAAGCGACTAATCAAAGTTCAAACTCATGCACATTTTCGAGGTCTTTGAGGGTTGAAGCTTGGCTTAGGTAAAGGTGGGATATTTTTGGAGAAAGTAGGCTTGTTTTTGGAGTTAGGCATCCACTACTCTTCCTTTTTGTATCATGCAACTTTTTACCTAGAGTACTTTTGATGACCTTGTACAAGATAAATTTTCAGTGTTGTGAAGAAACCTAATATGGATGTATTGGTTCCTTGCTATCACATATCTTGCTCTTTTGTTTTGTTTCTCCTTTTTTGTTCTTTTTTCTTCTTTTCTATGTGATAGCTTTCTTTGTGTACCACTTAAAACTTTGATTGTTGCTAGTTCCATGAGCAACCTTGATCTTGATTGCCGTTTAAAGACAAGAGTATCACAGTTTCTACCTAACTCCAAGGAAGGTGAACAGATAATCTTTTGGTCTATAGGCTTGTAATGTGGTTTGTCACCGAAACAAAAGGATATTTGTTTTTCTGGCTCAAAGTGGGTTAAGCAAAGGATAATAACATTTGTAAGGGTGGCTTGAAAGGCTCTTGGTACCAAGAAAAATGCCTCAATGCACATAAGTCTGAACCAATTAATCAACAGATAATTAGTGTAAGTTCTAGAAAATGTCAAATGCCCCTTGACATTGACAGTCTAATCTTTTGATTTTCAACAACTTGAAGACAAACACGGTGATCACGGCACACTGACATATTGACCCATGATTTTGAATTGAAGGATATGACCTTATATCAGAAGGTGCCCCTTGAATAACAACAGTGGTTTTCCTTCATAACCTTATGCCACCTGACTCTTTTTCTTTTCTCATCAATCGCTAGATCGATCACATCCACTGGTCCTTGACGAGGGTGAGTCATTTGGTGCACTTGAAGCAACTTGACCAACTTTCTCTTGCATATCATGTTGTGGGGAGGCGCCCAATTTGACCTCTTTATTCTTCAGTTACCAGATCAATCACATCCACTGGTTACCGATGAAGTTTAAACATCTTTATTCTTGATTCAACAGTCAGACTGACTCCTCGACAAAGTTTACGACCCGAAACCATGAGGAATTACGGCACTGTTATGATTCAAAGGATTCACTTCTGAATGATGATTTTTTTTTTAATTTTGAATTTGATTGAATGCAAACGTGTTTCATGATATGCAAGAAATTATTGCCATTTTATAGTTATCTTTTTAAAACTGTAAAAAGAAGAATAAATAAGACAGAAATTGTGCACAAAAGCATTTTTTATTCATTGATAATTAAAACATTCAAACAAAGTAGCCCTTACATTGATAATCTTTTGGTCTATAGGCTTGTAATGTGGTTTGTCACCGAAACAAAAGGATATTTGTTTTTCTGGCTCAAAGTGGGTTAAGCAAAGGATAATAACATTTGTAAGGGTGGCTTGAAAGGCTCTTGGTACCAAGAAAAATGCCTCAATGCGCATAAGTCTGAACCAATTAATCAACAGATAATTAGTGTAAGTTCTAGAAAATGTCAAATTCCCCTTGACATTGACAGTCTAATCTTTTGATTTTCAACAACTTGAAGACAAACACGGTGATCACGGCACACTGACATATTGACCCATGATTTTGAATTGAAGGATATGACCTTATATCAGAAGGTGCCCCTTGAATAACAACAGTGGTTTTCCTTCATAACCTTATGCCACCTGACTCTTTTTCTTTTCTCATCAATCGCTAGATCGATCACATCCACTGGTCCTTGACGAGGGTGAGTCATTTGGTGCACTTGAAGCAGCTTGACCAACTTTCTCTTGCATATCATGTTGTGGGGAGGCGCCCAATTTGACCTCTTTATTCTTCAGTTACCAGATCGATCACATCCACTGGTTACCGATGAAGTTTAAACATCTTTATTCTTGATTCAACAGTCAGACTGACTCCTCGACAAAGTTTACGACCCGAAACCATGAGGAATTACGACACTGTTATGATTCAAAGGATTCACTTCTGAATGATGATTTTTTTTTAATTTTGAATTTGATTGAATGCAAAAGTGTTTCATGATATGCAAGAAATTATTGCAATTTTATAGTTATCTTTTTAAAACTGTAAAAAGAAGAATAAATAAGACAGAAATTGTGCACAAAAGCATTTTTTATTCATTGATAATTAAAACATTCAAACAAAGTAGCCCTTACATTGATAATCTTTTGGTCTATAGGCTTGTAATGTGGTTTGTCACCGAAACAAAAGGATATTTGTTTTTTTGGCTCAAAGTGGGTTAAGCAAAGGATAATAACATTTGTAAGGGTGGCTTGAAAGGCTCTTGGTACCAAGAAAAATGCCTCAATGCGCATAAGTCTGAACCAATTAATCAACAGATAATTAGTGTAAGTTCTAGAAAATGTCAAATGCCCCTTGACATTGACAGTCTAATCTTTTGATTTTCAACAACTTGAAGACAAACACGGTGATCACGGCACACTGACATATTGACCCATGATTTTGAATTGAAGGATATGACCTTATATCAGAAGGTGCCCCTTGAATAACAACAGTGGTTTTCCTTCATAACCTTATGCCACCTGACTCTTTTTCTTTTCTCATCAATCGCTAGATCGATCACATCCACTGGTTACCGATGAAGTTTAAACATCTTTATTCTTGATTCAACAGTCAGACTGACTCCTCGACAAAGTTTACGACCCGAAACCATGAGGAATTACGGCACTGTTATGATTCAAAGGATTCACTTCTGAATGATGATTTTTTTTAATTTTGAATTTGATTGAATGCAAAAGTGTTTCATGATATGCAAGAAATTATTGCCATTTTATAGTTATCTTTTTAAAACTGTAAAAAGAAGAATAAATAAGACAGAAATTGTGCACAAAAGCATTTTTTATTCATTGATAATTAAAACATTCAAACAAAGTAGCCCTTACAAGCTCACCCATTTGCCCCGGGCGTGACAAAGGATGTTTTGAAAAAGTAAACTAATTTGAAAATAAAGCAATCTCTGGGATTCCAACAGCCTTCTAGTTTGCAAATAGTGTGTTTGAGGAACACAGGTGCACCCTATCTTGACTATTTCCATTATTCTCTTCATCCTTTAGCATGGCAATTTAATTCCCACTAGAACCCAACATCAGAGAAACTTGCTGAATGCCCCGCTTACTGTTCAAATTTCATAACCGGCTCGCCTTTCTCAAAAGACAACAATTTCTTATCAAGAAGTTCTTGCACCCTGTACTTAAAGGCTTTGCATTCGTCAGTGGAATGACCTTCAGTTCCTGCATGATACTCACATTTTTCCTGGGCATCATACCAAGCTGGAAATGGTGCAGTTTTGGGTTTATAGTCCCAGCAGTTTCCATTCCACTACGTACCAGATAAGGAAGAAGTTCACTGTATGACATAGGAATTGGATCAAAGACCTTTTTGGGCTGTTGTTGAGCCGGTCGTTCCTTTTGAGTTTGTTTAGGCGCATGATTCATTTGCATTTGATATGGATACCCAGGAAATTGATGATGTTGAGCAGCAGCCAAGTACGGATATGGGAAGTAAGAAAACTGCACATGCATCAGTTAGGGAGCTTTGTCATTATCATAAATGACAACACTGATCTCTTCCTCTTCTTTTCCTTTGAAACTATTAGACGGCTTCTTTGTATCGTTCTTAGAACTAGCAACAGATGAAATCCTACCACTCTTGATCCCTATCTCAATTCTTTCACCAGTTCGGACCAAATCAGAGAAGTTTGAGGAAACACTACCAATCATATTTTTATAGTATGCCTCCTGCAAAGTATTGATGAACATGTCCACAAGTTCTGTTTCTAGGAGTGGTGGACGTACTTGAGAAGCCAAGGCCCTCCATCTTTGAGCATAAACCTTAAAAGATTCACCCTCTTTCATAGTGGTATTTTGGAGCTGAGTGCGGCTTGGAGCCATATCCATATTATACTGGTAATGTTTGATAAATGCATTAGCCAAATCCCTCCACGAATGGATGTTACCTTTTTCAAGTTGCATGTACCAGTTGAGAGGCACATCAGCCAGACTGTCTTGGAAACAGTGTATCATCAGCTTGTCATCATGAGAATAAGAGGCCATTTTTCTGATATACATAACCAGATGATTCTTCGGGCAACTCAGACCCTTATACTTCTCGAAATCAGGCATTTTGAACTTTGGTGGAAGCACAAAATCAGAAACCAAGTACATCTTTGAGAAATCCAACGGATCATTACTTGTTTCCACCAGATGCAGTCTCTCCTCTAGCGCCTGATATTTCTGTTCCAACTGAGAAGAAGAATCAACCTTTGGTTCATTAACTGGAGGCTCATGTTCTTGATAAGCAAAATTGGGCCTGTGAGGCTCGGGACCCTCGTAAGCATCTCTAGGATCATCAAATGCTTCTTGATTCAGGTCAACCACTTGTTGAACAACATTAACCCTAGCAGGAACTTCCATAAGTGGAGCAGAGGTCGCAGACACATATTCTTGTGGAACGTAACCTTCGGGTAAACCATAAGCAGGCCAATTATAATTAGCAGAGGCGTTTCCATGAGTAACCACAGCAGCAGGTGCAGGAGTTTCAACCATCCTTGGTTGCGTATTCACATTAGCCAACATCTCAAGAATCTGATCTAACTTCCCACCCAACTGGGTCATTTTTCCACCCAACTGAGTTACCTGTCCACCTAACTGAGTTACCTGTCCACCCATCTGGGTTACCTCAGTCTGTAACGCATCGTGTTTCTCTTGCCAATTGTCCATAATGTAATGAGCAACTCTTCTTGTCCAATAACGGTGCCAGGAAGGTAGCTGTTGGAATGAATGGATGAAAATGAGATTTTTAATCGATAAAAATGCATGATTTTTTTTTATGATTGAAAATGCATGATTTTTTTTCAAAGACTTTTTCCACATTTTTTTTTTGTAAATGTAAGAAAGATGAATATGCATGATTATTTTCATGTATGCATGGATGTCATGAATGCAAAATGTATGAATGGAATGCCTGTATAGATTCACTGTAGCATTGTATCATCCGGCGAACTTGATCTCAAAGTCACAAATCTTCCATATTCATAACAACAGGGTTCTTTTCAAAATGGAATCTCTGAGGCCAAAAGTTCAAAGTTACCTGTAACCCATCCCTCTCACATGTTGTTCTAGGTTGACACGGTTCCCAAAATCCTTGATCACTTTTCCCAAAAGCAACCTCATTTGAGCGAGATAATAATGCCAACTGGATGAGTCGACATTATAACCTCGACACGGGTTCTAAACGGTGGTCCCTAGACAAAGGTTTCGGATACCTAGACTGGATAAAAGGTCCCCAGAGTCCCGGACCCCACATGGATTACATGGCGCTCAACGTGACGTACGTGCACGGAACCCACATATTCCAAGGGAATCTACTCTAAGCGGAATTTTTATGCTGGCGCTGCCGTGACGTACGTCAACGTAACCCAACACAAAAACCCCTCAACTAACCTAAGTTCTTCTCCGGCCCGGTGATGGACCAAGCACTCAGTAACCAAGAACTAAGCCATAAAGGCAAAAAGAAAAAAAAAAGTTGAAGAGAGGACAAAGCCAGCAAATCCAGACAGTTCAATATTTTGCGGTAAAGTAAAAGATAGGAAAGATACGGCTAACCTGGAATAAGCAAACCAAAAGCCCCAAATTAGGCTTAACTCACTAAGTCTTTTCCCCAGTGAAGTCGCCAGCTGTAGTACCCGGCGCAAAAAAATATACAGATATGCAATGATGAAATGCAATGCACAAATGTAAACAATGAAGCCGCCACCATATTTTATTTATCCCGTGAGGGGAAAGGAAAATAATGATAAAACCTTAAAAAGATCGGGTTCGGGAGTTGGTTACATGAGAGGAAGACGTTAACACCCCCTCATATCCGTTGTACTCAACGGGAACTATTTGAGGAATTTTGGTTTGCATAAACAGAAATAACCGCATAAAAAGAATTAAAATACCGCATATTGAACAGAAAAGGGAAAAAAGAGTTTTTTATTATTTGGCTTGACGAGAGAGGCTCTCGCTCCTATGTATCCCCCAAGTACAATGAGGAAGTCAAAGCTCACGTAGTTCTTCCCGAAAAAAGGTTTTGTGTGTTGGTTGTTTTTAGTGAACGATGCTTAAGTCGCATTCCACTGATACAACAGTATGCTTGTATGCTCAACTGAGGCTTAAGCGTTTGTCTGTAGCAGGGGAATGGATAAAGCGTCATCCGTTTAAGTAAAGAAAGTTAAAAAGATTTTGACTGCGCAAGGGCAGTAGATAAAGAGTTGACTGCACGGAGGCAGGAAAACGAATGTGAAGTGAGTTGAATTGTTTTTAGAATTTTTGAGAATATTCAGTGAATGGGAATAGTACACCATCTGAGATGTACATCACAGACTGTACTATTCGAGCCGAACGAGACGTACGTCACGCTCCCTCTTTTCCATTCAGTTATTAGAGTTAATTGATTAAAATGGGAATAGTACACCATCTGAGATGTACGTCACAGACTATACTATTCGAGCCGAACGAGATGTACGTCACGCTCCCTCTTTTCCATTTTAATTAATCAACTGATGGCTTATCGATTTAAACGGTAATAGTACACCATCTGAGATGTACGTCACAGACTGTACTATTCGAGCCGAACGAGACGTACGTCACGCTCCCTCTTTTCCGCTTTAATTTAAAAGTCAATGTTTTAATTTTATTTAAGAAGAGAAGATTTAAAAGAAAACCATGCCAGAGAAAAGGGATAGAAGAATACCAGATGACAAGCAGACGAAGTGGAGAATGCATATGAATATGAGATGCATGAGATGCGAATAAAACACACAATAATGAATTAAGTACGGAATAAAACATCGAACGAAAGCATTGTTTTATGTTACCATTATTTTTTTATTAGCATTAAGTGATAAAAAAAAAACTAACGTATAAAACAAAAAGACGAAAACGAAAAGAGCTGACAGGCTTTTTAGAAAAGCCCATGGGCTTTGGGCCAAACCGGGGCGAAGCCCAAGAAGGGGTACGAAAAGCAAAATCCACAAAATGGGCCTATAGCCCAAAAGTGGGTGTGTGAATCTGAATTCACCCAAAAAATAGGCCCAAGCCCAAACTTGGCAACATGGGGGGAGGTGCAGAAAGCAGAAAGGGGAGTCCAGCAGCAAAAACAAAAAGAAAGAAAAAAAACAGAAAAAATGGGCCCAGGACATATCCGGCCCAGAAACAAACCAACCCAAACTAAACCGGGTCGGGTGAAACGGGTATAACCCGACCCGGTTGGTTACTCATAACCCAGCTCGCGCAAAAGGACAAAAAATGTGTCAGCCAATCACCTGCTGACACGTCATCGTCTCCTACCTCTACCCTCAACCCGGCCGAGTCACAACTCGGCGACTCAGCTTCAGCCATGAAAGCTAGCTGAGTCAACTCGGTCCCATCTCTAACAATCGCAAATCAAAACCAAATCAAGCGTATGAGTAGTCCAATCAAAACGGTTTTTTGCATAGATCAAGATTTTAACATCAGTTTTCCGAAACAAGGCTTAAAACAAACACGAACAGAAGATATAGTTTCGGATCTAAAAATATAAACGAATTTTTACATCAAATTCAACGAAATTAGCGATGGCAAAACGTTCTAAGCATTCACATAGGAAGAAAACAACACGAAATTAATCGAAAACACACTCGAATCGATCAGAATTCAATCTTTGTTTTTACGAGTTTTAGTTTCGGATTCGTGCACGATTGGGACCGTCTTACTTCGTTTCGATGCGATTCAAAGAGCAATGGATAGAGGAGGATGAACTGAATCTTTTATCTCTTAGTGATTTCTTGATTTGATGAAGATTTTGTGATGAATTTTGATATTGAAATTTTAGGGTCTGAAAGAATGAGAAAGATAGAAACGGCGGAGGAGAGAAATGAAGAAGAGAAATTCTGATTTTTTTTTTTTGTGACCCTTTTTTGTGATCTCTCTATTACAAGTGTCAACATCCCCTTTATATACTACTCTCAATTAGGGTTGACAAAATTGTAATAAAATGAATTTTTGGGGTAAAAATGTGAAAATGGAAATGGGTTGTAATTGTGATTGTGATTATTCTAAAAGACAAATTTTTGGGGAAATGAGGTGGCAACACTTGATTGGTTCAAAAGAAAGAAAAACTCACAAATGACTAAAAAAGCAAATTAAAATTAATGAAAAGATAGAAAATGCAAATAAAAATAGGAAAAATGGAAATTCAAATAAAAATTATATATAAACTATTTTTTAATATTTTTGCTTGTGAAAAAGAAATAATTTGCATTAACTAAAAAAAAATAAGAGAAAAGAAATAAAAAAAAACAAGCATATTAAATTTCTAAAATCTTTTTGATATTTCTTATAACAAGAAATAATTTTCAGAATAAAATATTTATTTTAAAAAGTCAAAATTAGGGTATTACACCCTGTAGGTTTCCATAACGTTGGCAATTATATTAAATCTCCTATTCAATATAATAAACAATGAGCGGTGTCTAGCAATACATCATTGCTACCCAAGTTATGAGAAATTATCATGTGATCAAAATGAGCGGTATCTAGCAACACATCATTTCCTAACTTCTTCTTCTGCCGCCTGCTTTCTTTCTTCTCCGAGTCGCCTCTTTCTCTGCGCCACTAGTTTAGCCTTTTCTGCGATTGACAATTTGTGAACGATGACTGATTCATCGATGCTAGGCATGTGTGGTGGTTGCCAGGCGAAGAGATCGATGTTTTCTTTTAGGAATTCCGTGATCCTTTTTTCCTCGATCTCTTCTAACTCGGCTCCCAGATTGGTGTATTGTTCTGGTGATTTGCCTATTTGTACTTGTTTGAGTTCACCGATTGGACTCACTCTTCAGTCTTCCATGTCCTCCCTGGGGTCCAAATTGGTATCTACTGTCTCTCCCTTCTATGCCAGATTTACTTGGTCCGTCTCACCTTGAGGTTCTTCATTCTCCCTTTTCTTTGGCATTATCTGCAAACTAGCTTGGTAGCATTTCCTGGCAGACGCCTGATCCCCCTGCACCCGACCCGTTTCTCCGTTGTCTAGTGGGTACTTCATTGAGAGGTACAAGGTGGAGATAATGGCTTCCAGCGAGTTGATAGTCGGCCTGCCAATGATGATATTGTATGACGGAGAAAGTGTTTTAATTACCAAATATCCTACCTTTATGGTTTTGGCGCTCGTTCCGTCGCCAAAAGTGGTGTTTAGGGTGATGTGTCCCATGACTTCTACTTGCTCTCCCGAGAATCCTTCCAACAGACCGTTGTACGACTGTAATTGCTCTATTGTAAGGCGCATTCCTATGAATGCGTCCCAGAATAGGATATCTGCGGAACTTCCCGAGTCCACCAACACGCGTTTAACGTCGTAGCTAAAGATCTGAACCTGGATCACTAGAGGATCATTGTCATGGGGAGTGATTCCTTCCGCATCAGAAGGAGAGAATGAGATACTCGCGCTTTCGGGTAATGATATCGATCCCATTAAGGAGTTGATCTGATTTATGCTGCGGGTGTATCGCCTGCGGGCGGAACTAGTCTCGCCTCCGCCCGAGAAGCCCCCAGAGATAGTGTTGATGGCTACCCGTGTGGCTTCCTTTCCTGTTTCTGAGTTACTCTTGTCCTTCTGAGGAGATCTTGGCGAAGTTGGTGATCTTGGAGATCTGATACGCTCCTGAGTCTTGCTTTCAGGGTTTTCTCCCATAAATTTCTTTAAATAACCCTCTCGGAGCAGTTCTTCAATTAGGTCTTTAAGTCGGTAGCAGCTTTTTGTGTCATGACCCTTGGCTTGGTGATAATGACAATCGGCATTCCGATTAGGCCCCATGATGACTAGCAGGTCCCTTTTTCTGGGGATCTGTTCCAGTTTGGTCTCCATAATTTCGTCCAGAACATGGGCTAAACGCGTTTTGAGGCGAGTGTATTGAGGGAGATTGCTCATCGGTCTATCAGAATACCGTGGCTGGGATGGTGCATATGTTCGCCCGCTTCTTTCTTTCCAGTGACCGGTTGCGTAGTCTCCGTACTCTCTCCTATCCGATTGTTTCTCTTTGACGTCTCGCTGCCTCTTCTCTGTGTTGCTTTCCTCCCCCTTGATATAACTTTCTGCTCTCTTCATAACTTCTTCCATATCTGATGCTGCCTTTTGTACTAAGGACTCATTGAATTTGCCTGCTTTCAAGCCATTCTGGAACGCTTCCACAAACATTTCCTAATTTAAGTTGGACACTTTGATTGTGGCTTCATTGAAACGTGCCAGGTATTCTCTTAGGCTCTCTTGCGAGTGTTGGCGCAAGTTGAAAAGGATGGTAGTCGTTACCTTGATATGGTTGCTTCCCGCGAATTGGGAAATCATTTTCCGGTGAAAATCGTTGTACCCAGTGATAGAGTGATCAGGGAGGTTCATGTACCATCGTAGCGCCGCTTCCTTCAGTGTACTTGAGAGTAATTTACACCTCAAAGGTTCGGCAGCACCGATGATAGCTAGCTGGGTGCCGACTGCTACCAAATGCTCCAATGGGTCTGTTTTTCAATCAAACGATGGAAGATACGGTGGCTTAAAATTGTCTGGAATAGGTGCCTCCCATATGGCTGGTGACAACGGTTATGACTGGTGCACTGTCTCGTCATCGTGATCGTCGTTTGTCGTTTGTTCTTGCTCTAAGCGCTGCATATGAGTCTGCCTCCGCTCATTCTGTCGTCACAACTCAGCAATGGTGGCCTCGATGTCATCTGTATGGCCATTGCTGCGTGTTGGATTGTCTTCTACTCCTGTCATGTTCGTGCGGCCGGGGATAAATTTTACTCTGGCCCCATGGTGGGCGCCAAAATGTTCCTGGTAGACGTTTGCTACGATCAGAACGATTGAAAGGAAAAATATTATTTTCTTCGTAATTATGCTTTGCCTTTTCTTGTTGTAGAAGCCTCTATATATAGGCCTGTAAGGAACCGTTTCTTCATCCTCCAATGTGGTCATCGTGGGAAGTTGTGCTTCCTAGAATGTAGCCAATGATGAGATCATGGGGTGATCTTCAGCTGAGAAGCGGATCATGGGGGAAGTGGTGCTGGCCTCGGTAAACATGTGTATCACATGTTGTTTTAGTCCTGCCCAATACTGGGCCGAGTGCCATTGTTAATGGGCCGAGCATGGCTATTGGGCCTGGTCGTGTGATCCAGTGCTAACGGCCCAGTCCAATTTTGATTACAACTTTTGCATCATTTGTAGGAGAAGTTATAGCCTTGATCCATTAGGATATATAATCGACAAAAAAAAGTATGTATTTATCTCCTCCATGATTCTAACTTTTGTAATAGAGATTCTTACTAATCTTACTAAAACAGTATGTATTTTTTTCTTCTATTATTGATTTATATTAAGATATTTTGTTATAAAAAATAACAAGAAATAAGTATAAGTATTCAGTTTCTTTATTTTGCTCTTTTACACACCCATTAGAGTTATCCTTCAATGAACATTCAAAGTTTTTTCAAATTTTCCATTTTTACATATACAAAACACTCCATCTTTGATTTATTATAGGTTTATCTAAATAATAAATAAATTTAAATTAAAGAAAAGGAAGAGATTTCATTTACATACTTTGTCATTCTTATTCATTTTCACACCCGTATTTCTCTTCTTTTTTTACGTGTGAGACAACTTTGTATTTCCTGCAAAATAAAAGCAATTGATCGGTTAGAAAATTTAATTGAAGATGAGAATGAGAGAAATAGATAATAATATGAAAGAAATAAGATGAGAATGAGAGGATGAAATAGAGAAAAGAAAAGTTAGATAATGAAAAGTAAAAGAAAGAGAGAAAATAGATTATTATAGAATAGTAATGAATTTAGGATGAATGATTTAAAAGAGAAAAAAGTGAGATTCAGATTTGAATTTTGAATTTTGAAGTGTAGAAGGTGGGAAAAATGGGTCTATTAATACTATCTTCGTCCATTTTGTAAAACACAGTTTGACAAAATGCACTATTCATATATTTTGTTTTGATCGTATTTTTTTAAGAGTATATAAATGTAAATATTATTATCATATAAGATCTTGTTTGATTTGTTACGCTACATATTTTCAAAATATCAAATTTCTATAATTTTTACTAATAAGCAATTATAGATATTCACCATAAAAATCATGTATTGACAAACGTGCAGTGGTCAACGATGTCTTATATTTTGGGAAGGAGGTAGTATATTTTAATGAGTCAAAGTATAATTGAGTAATAAACTAACAATAAAAAGAACATTACTAAGGGTAAAAAGACAGTTTTTGAGTGAAAAAGGAGATGTGTCAATTTTTGAAGCATGGGTATTATGGAGATATCATATGTATCTTCTTTATATATAGGGTTAATAGGTCAATACCCTCTGTAAAATATACGAATTTTGCAATACCCCCTTGTAATTTTTTTTTTTGAGAATCCCCCTGTAACGTTTGGTGTTTTGCAATACCCCCTTGGAGTCAAACAACCATCATATTTTGCGGCAGTTTTTTTTTTTGTGGTGGTTTAAAACCCTCGCTAAAATTATATTTTTTTGCGGCGGTTTTTATTTGCGGTGATTTAAAACCCCCGCTAAATTATATTTTGCGGGGGTTATATTATGGTTGTTTGAGTCCAAGCAAAAAATCAAAAGGGGAATTTTCATTTTTTTTTCCTCATTGTTTTTGCGTTTTATTTGTTGTTTTTTGGAATATTGATTTATGGGGGAATTTGATTACACCATTTTCATCAAAAGATGCAGGATTCGTGTTTTCAATTCATATCTTTTCAATATCTTCAACAATTTCATTAAGATAGTACCCTTTTTCAAGGCAATAATTACCATTCAGGTTCTCCAATTCTAACTCATACTCACTCTTCACTGCAAATATTTCGTTCTTCAACATCAGAGAGTGAACCCACAGAAACTTTTGCATCGGTATTGGTTTGATGAGATTCACAATCAAGCACATCCTTAGAATCGAAATCTCTTGCTCTAGTAGTTATAATATTTTCAATCTTGTCGGTATCTCGTGACATCAAATTCAGGTTCTTTCTTTTTACTTTCTTTATTTTATTTTTTTTAGATGTTTTTTTTTCCCCTGTGATTTGGAAGTTGGTGTGTGTGTGTGAATTGAATTTGAATTTGATTTTGAATTGCAGGGATTTTGTTGGATTTGTGAATACCTCTGATCTCAAAGGCAAGTTTTTCTTCATTTCCATTTCTCATTATTTGTCACTAATCATAAATTGAAACGATATATGGATCAAAAATTTTCTTTGTTTCTTCATTCCAAGTTCTGATTTCTTCGATCTAAATTTTAGTTTCTGAGTTATTTTTCCCCTTGGTTGATCTATTGATGTGTGTATTTAGATCATGATTTCAACTTTGATTCTCTTTTTATTTATCAGTATTGAAATCAGGATTAATTGATTTAATTTGTGTTTGAATTGGTTATTATGTTTCACTTTAATAGTAACTCTTTGTAGAAGACAAATTAAATCAATCATACCGTAGAATCATATTATTGTGTCGATGATCATATATAGTTTGGTTTGGTGTTAAATATTCTTGTTAGTTTTATTATTACTTTCAAAAGATATTTAACCATTAAAGGTTTATATGCTATAATTTGTTCATTATAATATTTAATCTAAATGTTTCAACAAATTGGTAAAAAAATTTGACATCTATTTTATTCAACTAATTTCATCATCTATTTAATTTTTATCACCTTACTGCTGTCTTAGATATTGTTAAACTAAATTCTCGCCCGTGCGATGCACGGGTCTTATCGCCTATAGTGTATAATAATAAAATATATTATAGAAAAAATTTGATGCATGTTAAATAAATGATATGACAAAAGTGTATTAACATTAAATGATATGACAAATATATTATACAATTACAAGCTTATCATTATTGTTATTATTTAAATAAAAAAAAATTACTCATAATTTTTTTTTGATAAAAAATAATACTTATAATTATTATTTTTGATGAGATACATATAACACTTGGTTTTTGTTGAGATATAATACTTTAGTATCTCATGTACTTGAAGTAGACAAATAAATAATATTAAAGATGTTGGCCTGACAAATTGGTTAAGACAAAGCAGATGTGAAAACTGGTTTATCAACGCCGCTTCAAATCACGAAATCCCATTAGAGCGACTTTTTGTCGCGGTAGTGCGTATGTCACGCCGCAAAAATCGTCTGAGCATTTAGGACACTCGGAATGACACAGAGTCGCCACTAAATTTTATTTTAAAGGAAAATATCGATAAGACCTATAATAATGGATGGATGGTCATCGCAACCATTTCCAAGTTCGGGAGTTGGTTATGCAAGGGGAAGGTATTAGCACCCCTCACATCCGTTGTACTCAACGGGAACCTCCTAATTAGTTCTAGGGTATTAAGCAATTTTTTAGAGTTTTATTTACATGTTTTTTATTAGATTTTTTATTTTATTAAAAGATATTTACAAAGAAAGAAAAGGAGACCGGTTGCGTAGTCTCCGTACTCTCTCCTATCCGACTGTTTCTCTTTGACTTCTCGCTGCCTCTTCTCTGCGTTGCTTTCCTCCCCCTTGATATAACTTTCTGCTCTCTTCATAACTTCTTCCATATCTGATGCTGCCTTTTATACTAAGGACTCATTGAATTGGCCTGCTTTCAAGCCATTCTGGAACGCGGCCACAAACATTTCCTTATTTAAGTTGG
This sequence comes from Trifolium dubium, assembly GCA_951804385.1. Lineage (NCBI taxonomy): Eukaryota > Viridiplantae > Streptophyta > Magnoliopsida > Fabales > Fabaceae > Trifolium > Trifolium dubium. The sequence goes on along the minus strand of OX638062.1, from coordinate 22,800,912 downwards.
ACACTTTGATTGTGGCTTCATTGAAACGTGCCAGGTATTCTCTTAGGCTCTCCTGCGAGTGTTGGCGCAAGTTGAAAAGGCTGGTAGCCGTTACCTTGATATGGTTGCTTCCCGCGAATTGGGAAATCATTTTCCGGTGAAAATCGTTGTACCCAGTGATAGAGTGATCAGGGAGGTTCATGTACCATCGTAGCGCCGCTTCCTTCAGTGTACCTGAGAGTAATTTACACCTCAAAGGTTCGGCAGCACCGATGATAGCTAGCTGGGTGCCGACTGCTACTAAATGCTCCAATGGGTCTGTTTTTCCATCAAACGATGGAAGATACGGTGGCTTAAAATTGTCTGGAACAGGTGCCTCCCATATGGCTGGTGACAACTGTTATGACTGGTGCACTGTCTCATTGTTTTTGCGTTTTATTTGTTGTTTTTTGGAATATTGATTTATGGGGGAATTTGATTACACCATTTTCATCAAAAGATGCAGGATTCGTGTTTTCAATTCATATCTTTTCAATATCTTCAACAATTTCATTAAGATAGTACCCTTTTTCAAGGCAATAATTACCATTCAGGTTCTCCAATTCTAACTCATACTCACTCTTCACTGCAAATATTTCGTTCTTCAACATCAGAGAGTGAACCCACAGAAACTTCTGCATCGGTATTGGTTTGATGAGATTCACAATCAAGCACATCCTTAGAATCGAAATCTCTTGCTCTAGTAGTTATAATATTTTCAATCTTGTCGGTATCTCGTGACATCAAATTCAGGTTCTTTCTTTTTACTTTCTTTATCTTATTTTTTTTAGATGTTTTTTTTTTCCCTGTGATTTGGAAGTTGGTGTGTGTGTGTGAATTGAATTTGAATTTGATTTTGAATTGCAGGGATTTTGTTGGATTTGTGAATACCTCTAATCTCAAAGGCAAGTTTTTCTTCATTTCCATTTCTCATTATTTGTCACTAATCATAAATTGAAACGATATATGGATCAAATTTTTTCTTTGTTTCTTCATTCCAAGTTCTGATTTCTTAGATCTAAATTTTAGTTTCTGAGTTATTTTTCCCCTTGCTTGATCTATTGATGTGTGTATTTAGATCATGATTTCAACTTTGATTCTCTTTTTATTTATCAGTATTGAAATCAGGATTAATTGATTTAATTTGTGTTTGAATTGGTTATTATGTTTCACTTTAATAGTAACTCTTTGTAGAAGACAAATTAAATCAATCATACCGTAGAATCATATTATTGTGTCGATGATCATATATAGTTTAGTTTGGTGTTAAATATTCTTGTTAGTTTTATTATTACTTTCAAAAGATATTTAACCATTAAAGATTTATATGCTATAATTTGTTCATTATAATATTTAATCTAAATGTTTCAACAAATTGGTAAAAAAATTTGACATCTATTTTATTCAACTAATTTCATCATCTATTTAATTTTTATCACCTTACTGCTGTCTTAGATATTGTTAAACTAAATTCTCGCCCATGCGATGCACGGGTCTTATCGCCTATAGTGTATAATAATAAAATATATTATAGAAAAAATTTGATGCATGTTAAATAAATGATATGACAAAAGTGTATTAACATTAAATGATATGACAAATATATTATACAATTACAAGCTTATCATTATTGTTATTATTTAAATAAAAAAAATTACTCATAATTTTTTTTTGATAAAAAATAATACTTATTATTTTTGATGAGATACATATAACACATGGTTTTTGTTGAGATATAATACTTAAATATCTCATGTACTTGAAGTAGACAAATAAATAATATTAAATATGTTGGCCTGACAAATTGGCTACGACAAAGCAGATGTGAAAACTCGTTTATCAACGCTGCTTCAAATCACGAAATCCCATTAGAGCGACTTTTTGTCGCGGTAGTGCGTATGTCACGCCGCAAAAATCGTCTGAGCATTTAGGACACTCGGAATGACACAGAGTCGCCACTAAATTTTATTTTAAAGGAAAATATCGATAAGACCTATAATAATGGATGGATGGTCATCGCAACCATTTCCAAGTTCGGGAGTTGGTTATGCAAGGGGAAGGTATTAGCACCCCTCACATCCGTTGTACTCAACGGGAACCTCCTAATTAGTTCTAGGGTATTAAGCAATTTTTTAGAGTTTTATTTACATGCTTTTTATTAGATTTTTTTATTTTATTAAAAGATATTTACAAAGAAAGAAAAGGAGACCGGTTGCGTAGTCTCCGTACTCTCTCCTATCCGACTGTTTCTCTTTGACGTCTCGCTGCCTCTTCTCTGCGTCGCTTTCCTCCCCCTTGATATAACTTTCTGCTCTCTTCATAACTTCTTCCATATCTGATGTTGCCTTTTGTACTGAGGACTCATTGAATTGGCCTGCTTTCAAGCCATTCTGGAACGCGGCCACAAACATTTCCTAATTTAAGTTGGACACTGAAATTCTGGCGTACTACTTATAGTTAATGATCAGACAGAATAATGTGCAGTAAGATGTGCACACATTAACTAACCTTACAGAACAAGTAATAAAGAGATAAGTTATAAAAGCAGTAAACAACACAGGAAAATTGTTAACCCAGTTCAGTGCAACGTCACCTAATCTGGGGGCTACCAAGCCAGGAAGGAAATCCACTAGTGTAATCCTATTCTTAAGTTATCCGGCTTACACCTCGGTTTACAACTTAAGAACTCGTCAATACCCGTGCTATATTTCTACCTAGGTACCCCATAGGTAAGAGAAACCCATCTCACTTCCACTCTATAACAATTACAATCAAATAGATTTAGAGAACACTCCCCAAACAATAAACACCACTCGTACTTCACAGCTTAGAGTGATGAACAATATTCCTTGCTTAAAAGCTTCGGATTACAACTCAATAAACCCAGTCCTTATGCAAGCATCTAGGTGACACAAGCAAAGGCTCACAAATAACAAGAACACAAAGAACAAAAAGACTCAAACCCTAAAAACTTTAATCTTCAATATTTGTTTTCGTGAATATTAGGTTTAGTCTTCATGCATATTAGGTTTAGTCTTCAGAGTCTTCTAGATCTTCAGACATGTCTTGGGCTTCAAGCAAATAATTCCTTGTAATAATTCTGACCCAAGAAATATAAATTTGAACCAAATAAAATATTCTCTTGATTGGAAAATATTTTTTACAAATAAAATTAGGTTAGCAAGTAACCCTGATGGTTCATGGAACGCGCGCAACTTAGCCTGCAAGCAAGCGAAGTAAAAACAAAACAAATCTTTCAAGAAAGATATGGCCCGTAAATAAGTGTTGAGGTTCAGGACTTGTATGATGTGCGCACATTGTTCTCACATCTTTAATGATGTGCGCACATTGTCCTCCACATTGTGTTTTGCCAAAAATGAGGCCAACACAAAAACACTAACCATCTCCCCCTTTGGCAAATTTTTGGCTAAAAACAATCTTGAACCTGATATTAATGCTAGAGAGATAAAAGTAACATACTCCTTCATATTAATCAGAGAATAGCAACTTGAAGGAGCACAATCAACAATCAACAATTCACATAGTGGATTCCTTATAGAAATGCTTACCAAATAAGCTTTCAACAATGAACATCAGAGGCACACAGCAGCGGATAAAAACGGCCTCACACAAGAGAAACATAGGTGTTTTAGGAAAACACACATAGGGCTTGACATGCTAAGAGTAGCACATACGCATGCAAGCACACAATCAACAAGTAACAATTAACAATCAACAAGATAGTCAAAACTCCCCCTCAGTTTCAGCTTCACATAAGTAGCACTCCCCCTCAAATCATGCATATCTCAGATTATGCAGACAATTAACAATTAACATAGTGACACCAACCATGTGTCAACATTCTCATGCACATCATGCAGACAACTCATAATCAACAACTAACAACTAACATCAGGTGGCAAACAATGTGCCCACATAGTCATGGACATCACACTCCCAACAATTAACAAAGCATACTTCAACATCTTCAAGTCTTCATGGCATAAGTAGGTAGTAGAGAAAATTAACAATTAACATCAGAACAGCAGCAGAGCAACAAGTAACAACTAACATCTAACTAACATCTACTCCCCCTTTTTAGACATAAAATTTTGCCAAACAGAACATACCATGCAATATGTCTTCAACAAAGAGATATACCAGAGAACTACAGGTAAGCTAGCTAATGATGCTTCCTACACAAGTTGCGTGCACGCATTGATATTTGAAATTTGCCGTTGTGCACGCGTTTTTCCTTGATTGCTACAATTGTTCTATTAGGAAAATGCCCAATTTACCCCTCAACTTTTCAAACTGAGCTGCATCTAGGGCCTTAGTGAAAATATCTGCAATTTATTCTTCAGTGGCAACATGCTCAAGCAAGACAAGTTTCTCTTCGACCAGGTCACGAATAAAATGATGTCTTATGTCTATATGCTTGGTCCTACTATGCTGAATGGGATTTTTAGAGATGTTTATAGCACTTAAGTTATCACATAATAGTGTGAGCACATCTTGCACCACATTGTACTCCTTTAGCATTTGTTTCATCCAAATCATTTGAGTACAACTACTTCCAGCTGCAATGTATTCAGCTTCAGTAGTAGATAAAGATACACTGTTTTGCTTCTTGCTGAACCATGAGATAAGATTGTTGCCCAAGAAGAAACAACCACCTGAAGTGCTCTTTCTATCATCAGCACTTCCAGCCAGTCAGCATCACAATAACCAATCAGCCTTGAGTCTTCACTGTGAGTATATAATAGCCCATAATCAGAGGTCCCACTCACATACTTTAGAATTCTTTTAACCTGATTCAAATGGCTCTGCTTTGGATCAGCTTGATATCTAGCACATACGCCTACAGCAAATGTCTGGCCTGCTTGCTGTAAGATACAATAAGCTGCCTATCATGCTTCTATACTGAGTTTGATCCACACTGACCCCTTTTTCATCTTTAGTAAGTTTTAAACGTGTTGGAGCAGGTGTTCTCTTGTGACTAGTAGTTTCTAATCCAAACTTCTTGACAATGCTCTTGGCATATTTGCTTTGAGATATGAAAATTGTGTCTTCCATCTGCTTAACTTGTAAGCCAATAAAGTATGTTAGTTCTCCAACATGGCTCATTTCAAATTGCGATTGCATCTGTTTGACGAAATGTTGAACCATATGTGTACACATGCCTCCAAAGACAATATCATCAACATAGATCTGAGCTATCATCAGATTTCCTCTGTTTTCTCTTACAAATAAGGTCTTGTCATTTCCTCCTTTTCTGTAACCGTGAGTGGTGAGAAACTCAGTCAGTTTTTCATACCAAGCTCTCGGTGCTTGCTTCAGCCCATATAGAGCTTTCTTTAATTTGTATACATATTCAGGATGTTTGTGGTCAATAAAACCTTTTCGCTGTTCAACATACACTTCTTCATGTAGTTCACCATTTAGGAATGCACTTTTGACATCCATTTGAAACAATTTGAACTTCAGAATACAAGCAACTCCAAGCATTAGCCTTATTGACTCAAGTCTTGCTACAGGTGCAAATGTCTCATCAAAGTCAACACCTTCAATTTGTGTGTATCCTTGAGCAACGAGCCTTGCTTTATTTCTGGTTACAGTACCACTTTCATCATATTTGTTTCTAAAGACCCATTTTGTTCCTATAACATTGGTGTCTTTTGGTCTAGGAACCAAATCCCATACATCATTTGTTCTGAACTGACCAAGTTCTTCCTGCATAGCGTTTATCCAAAATTCATCAGTCAAAGCTTCTTTCACATTCTTTGGTTCCATCCTTGATACAAAACAAGAGTTTGAGACAATGTCATTTGATCTTCTGGTGGTTATTCCCTTATTTAGGTCACCTATGATGAGATCAGTAGGATGATTCTTTTGAACTCTGATGGACGGTGCTTTTTCAACAGGAGGTGCTTCAACTTGTACAGTCTCAAGATCAGATGTTTGTTCAGTGTCATCATTTATCACTAGCTCCAAATTCTGCTGATAAAATGTGCCCACATCATCGTGCACATCTTCCACTGGCATACTTGGCATATCATCAACAACCACATTGACAGACTCCATTACAGTGTTTGTTCTATAGTTGAATACTCTGTATGCTCTGCTGTTTGTTGAGTATCCCAGAAAAATCCCTTCATCACTTTTAGGATCCATTTTTCTTCTCTGTTCTCTGTCAGCTAGAATATAACATTTGCTACCAAACACATGGAAGTATTTAACTGTGGGTTTTTTGTCTTTCCATAGTTCATACAGAGTATTGGTAGTACCTGACCTTAGAGTGACACGATTGTGTATGTAGCATGTTGTGTTCATGGCTTCAGCCCATAAATTCAAAGGAAGTTTCTTAGAATGTAACATAACCCTTGCAGATTCTTGAATGGTTTTGTTCTTCCTTTCAACTATGCCATTCTGTTGTGGTGTAATGGGAGCTGAGAACTCATGCTTGATCCCTTCAGATGAGCAGTAATCAATAAATCTTGAGTTTTCAAACTCTCTTCCATGATCACTTCTAATTCTTATGATTTTTCCATCCTTTTCTCTCTGAAGCTGTGTACACAATTCCTTAAACACATCAAAGGTGTCTGATTTTTCTCTAATGAAGTTGATCCATGTGAATCTAGAGAAATCATCTACAACAACATAAGCATATTTTTTGCCACCAAGACTCTCAACTTGCATGGGTCCCATCAAATCCATGTGCAATAATTCTAAAACTTTTGATGTGACTAGATACTGGAGTTTTGGATGTGGTACCTTAGTTTGCTTACCAATCTGACAATCACCACAGATGCTTCCTTCATCTATGTCAAGCCTTGGTATTCCTCTGACAGCCTCTTTTGAGATTACTTTCTTCATTTCTCTTAGATGGAGATGACCTAATTTCTGGTGCCATAGTTTTACTTCTTCAACTTTGCTTAAGAGGCTTGCTGATAGACTGTTCTCTTCCTGAGGTGACCACATATAGCAGTTATCTTTGGATCTAGATCCCCTCATTACAATGTTTCCTGAACCATCAGTGATTAGACATTCTGTTTTGGAGAAGCTTGCCTTGAATCCTTGATCATAGAGTTGACTGATGCTAATAAGATTTGCTGTTAAACCCTTTACCAGCAACACATTTTCTATTTTTGGCAGTCCACTGGTGATTAAGTTTCCAACTCCTTTAATTTCACCTTTTGCACCATCTCCAAAGGTTACATAGCTAGTAGAGTGAGGTTTTAAGTCAGTTATGAATTTTTTCACTCCTGTCATGTGCCTTGAACAGCCACTGTCAAAGTACCAATCTTCTTTTGATGAAGCACTGAATGATGCAATCAATCCAACACATTTCTCCTTTGGTTTCCACTCCCTTTTTGTTTCTGATTTATCGTAGTATTTTTCAAAAGAATGATGATTTGGGTACCCATACAACTTAAAACAAAAAGGTCTTATGTGTCCTTTCCTGCCACAGTGATGACAAACCCAAACTCTGGTGATGTCCAGAGATGTGATCCTAGGATGTGTATACGTATTTTTAAGAGAATGTGTCCACATGGTGTCACACATTGTTGGATCATAGGTATCTGTTGCTGCAACAAACTTTGTGACATTGTTTTTCTGACACTGCTTGCTTTGAGATTGACAATCAAATCCAATTCCTTTAGGTTTCCCAGGAAGTTGAACATCAAGAATTTTTTCCAACATATCTGTACCATTGTTCATCATTCTAACTTGTCTTTTCATATCTTCTAGTTTTGAATTTAGTTGCAACACTTCTTCATTCAGCTTTGATATTTGAGATATGTTATTTGTTCTTTCAGTCATCATCTGAGTGATAGTTTGACTGTTTTCATGCAGTTTTTTGTAAGTACTTTCAGTCTCATAGCATAAATCCTTAAAGCTTGTAGCCAGTTCTTCATAAGGTACAGCACGATTTGAAGATTCATGCTCAGGGGTTTCACATATCCCAGTCAATGCAGTGACATGTTTAGCAGCTTCATTGTTTTCATCTTCTGAATCATCATCTGACCATGCAGCAGATAAACCTTTCTTTTGATTTTTGAGAAAGGTAGGACATTCAGATCTGATATGCCCATGTCCATCACATTCAAAGCATCTTACTCCTTTTCCTTTGCCTTCAGTTGTTTTGCTGGGAGACTTTGATCTTCTGTCATTAGCTTGTATGTCCTGTTTTGGTTTTCCTCCAAACCTTTTTAAAATTTTGTTGAACTGTCTTCCAAGAAAAACTGTTTCATCTGTACTGTTGACACCAATCTCATTCTCTTCAATTTTCTCAAGTCCTACATTTGATATAAAAGCAATACCTTTAGTTTTCTTATCAGTTCTGTCATTACATGCACCTTCAAATGTTTGAAGAGATCCTATGAGCTCATCCATCTTCATGTTAGCAATGTCTTGAGCTTCTTCAATGGCAGTGACCTTCATATCAAATTTCTTAGGAAGAGATCTGATTATCTTTCTACACAATTTTTCTTCAGCTATTGGTTCTCCCAGAGAATCAAACATGTTTGCATAATCTAGTACTTCCATTTGAAAATCATATATATTTCCATCTTCTTTCATTTTAAGATTTTCAAATTGTGTTGTTAGAAGCTGTAGCTTTGCCATCTTTACTTTGGATGTACCCTCTTGATTTGTCTTCAGCATATCCCAGGCAACTTTTGCTCTAGTTTGCTTTTTAATGAGTCTGAACATGTTCTTATCCACAGCATTGAATAAGGCATTCAATGTCTTGGGTTTTCCATATGCCAGTTCATCTTCTTCTTTAGTCCAATCTTCTGGAGACTTTAGTACACTAGTAGCATTACCATCCTTGTCCATGATCATAGGTGGTTCCCACTTCTTCAGAATTGACTTCCATGATTTGTTGTCTAGTGACTGAAGGAACGCAAGCATTTTAGGTTTCCACCCATCATAGTTTGTACCATCAAGTAGTGGTGGCCTGGTGACAAATCCACCTTCCTTGTCTGTATTTCTAGAATTCATCTTCCCTGGAGCTCACCCAAAAACAGGCAGGGTGCCTGCTCTGATGCCAATTGAAATTCTGGCGTACTACTTATAGTTAATGATCAGACAGAATAATGTGCAGTAAGATGTGCACACATTAACTAACCTTACAGAACAAGTAGTAAAGAGATAAGTTATAAAAGCAGTAAACAACACAGGAAAATTGTTAACCCAGTTCAGTGCAACGTCACCTAATCTGGGGGCTACCAAGCCAGGAAGGAAATCCACTAGTGTAATCCTATTCTTAAGTTATCCGGCTTACACCTCGGTTTACAACTTAAGAACTCGTCAATACCCGTGCTATATTTCTACCTAGGTACCCCATAGGTAAGAGAAACCCATCTCACTTCCACTCTATAACAATTACAATCAAATAGATTTAGAGAACACTCCCCAAACAATAAACACCAGTCGTACTTCACAGCTTAGAGTGATGAACAATATTCCTTGCTTAAAAGCTTCGGATTACAACTCAATAAACCCAGTCCTTATGCAAGCATCTAGGTGACACAAGCAAAGGCTCACAAATAAGAAGAACACAAAGAACAAAAAGACTCAAACCCTAAAAACTCTAATCTTCAATATTTGTTTGCGTGAATATTAGGTTTAGTCTTCATGCATATATATAGTCTTCAGAGTCTTCTAGATCTTCAGACATGTCTTGGGCTTCAAGCAAGTAATTCCTTGTAATAATTCTGACCCAAGAAATATAAATTTGAACCAAATAAAATATTCTCTTGATTGGAAAATATCTTTTACAAATAAAATTAGGTTAGCAAGTAACCCTGATGGTTCATGGAACGCGCGCGACTTAGCCTGCAAGCAAGCGAAGTAAAAACAAAACAAATCTTTCAAGAAAGATATGGCGCGAAAATAAGTGTTGAGGTTCAGGACTTGTATGATGTGCGCACATTGTTCTCACATCTTTAATGATGTGCGCACATTGTCCTCCACGTTGTGTTTTGCCAAAAATGAGGCCAACACAAAAAGACTAACAGACACTTTGATTGTGGCTTCATTGAAACGTGCCAGGTATTCTCTTAGGCTCTCCTGCGAGTGTTGGCGCAAGTTGAAAAGGCTGGTAGCCGTTACCTTGATATGGTTTCTTCCCGCTAATTGGGAAATCATTTTCCGGTGAAAATCGTTGTACCCGGTGATGGAGTGATCAGGGAGGTTCATATACCATCGTAGCGCCGCTTCTTTCAGTGTAACTGAGAGTAATTTACACCTCAAAGGTTCGACAACACCGATGATAGCTAGCTGGGTGCCGACTGCTACTAAATGCTCCAATGGGTCTGTTTTTCCATCAAACGATGGAAGATACGGTGGCTTAAAATTGTCTGGAACAGGTACCTCCCATATGGCTGGTGACAACGGTTGTGACTGGTGCACTGTCTCGTCATCGTGATCGTCGTTTGTCGTTCGTTCTTGCTTTAAGCGCTGCATTTGACTCTGCATCCGCTCATTCTGTCGTCGCAACTCAGCAATGGTGGCCTCGATGTCATCTGTAAGGCCATTGCTGCGTGTTGGACTGTCTTCTACTCCTGTCATGTTCGTGCGGCTGGGGATAAATGTTACTCCGGCCCCACGGTGGGCGCCAAAATTTTCCTGGTAGACGATTGCTACGATCAGAACGATTGAAAGGAAAAATATTATTTTCTTCGTAATTATTTCCTTGTTGTAGAAGCCTCTATATATAGGCATGTAAGGAACCGTTTCTTCATCCTCCAATGTGGTCATCGTGGGAAGTTGTGCTTCCTAGAATGTAGCCAATGATGAGATCATGGGGTGATCTTCAGCTGAGAAGCGGATCATGGGCCGAGTGCCATTGTTAATGGGCCGAGCATGGCTATTGGGCCTGGTCGTGTGATCCAGTGCTAACGGCCCAGTCCAATTTTGATTACAACTTTTGCATCATTTGTAGGAGAAGTTATAGCCTTGATCCATTAGGATATATAATCGACAAAAAAAAGTATGTATTTATCTCCTCCATGATTCTATTTTATTCAACTAATTTCATCATCTATTTAGCTGGCTAATTTCATCATCTATTTAGCTGTTTCTTCTTGATATTCTTGTTAGCTGGCTCTACAGCACCGTTCATTTTGGGCCGATATGGTGAGGAATTGTGATGTTCAATTTTGAATTCTTCACATAACTCCGTTCATCTTATAGTTCTGGCATTTGTGGCAAGTTTTAACATTGCGGAAACAATCAGCTTCCATAGTCAACCAGTAGTAGCCTTCCCTTAAGATATTTATTTCCATCGTATGTCCATTGGCAAGGGTCCCAAAGAATCCCTCATGAATTTCATTGATGATTGTGTCGGCCTCCTGTTTGTCCACACATCTGAGCAGGACCATTTCATGATTCCTTTTGTAAAGAGCATCCCCATCTAGAAAGAATTGTGATGCCAACCTTCTCAAGGTTTTTCTGTCTGTGGTTGATGCATTCTCTGAATAGACCCGCTTCTCAAGATATTGTTTGATGTCATGGAACCAAGGTTTATCATCCATTTCCTCTTCGAGTGCACTCATTGTCGGCTCATCTTTGCGATGAACTATTATTAATGGTGCTTCATTGCGAAAGTTCACTTTATACATGGATGATAGAGTAGCTAAAGCATTAGCCACCTGATTCTCTTCTTTAGGAATATGGTGAAAGGTGATTTCATCGAAGTACTTTGCGAACTTCAGGATATGATCCCAATATAGGATTAGGTTGGGATGTCGTGTCTCTCATTCCCCTTTCACATAGTAGATGACTAGTGCAGAGTCTCCATACACCTCAAGGATCTTGATCCTTAAATCAATTGCAGCTTCCAGGCCTAGTATGCATGCTTCATATTCTGCTATGTTATTTGTGCAGTCAAAGCATAACCTGGCTGTGAAAGGCTTGTACCCATCTCTTGGTGATATTAAGACAGCTTCGATCCCGTTCCCCATGGCATTTGATGCGCCATCGAAGGCGAGCTTCCATCGAGCTCCTAGTTCTGGCCCTTCATCATCACCTATGAATTTTTCACTGTCTATGACCACAATGTTTTCATCTAGGAAGTCAAACTGTATAGGTTGGTATTCCTCCAAAGGTTGGTGAGCAAGGTGCTCGGAGAGAATACTCCCTTTTATTGCCTTTTGTGTAACGTACTGGATGTCATACTCAGATAACAACATTTGCCAGCGTGCAATCTTCCCAGTTAGAGCGGGTTTCTCAAAAATGTACTTGATGGGATCCATTTTTCAATGAAAATAAAATGCATCTTTATTACTGATAGATAAATAATTGAAACATAAGGGGGCCCTATAAAAATTATCCTTATGCCTTGGGCAGAGCATAGGATTTTTTTTCAAAACAGAAAATTACTTAGAAATAGAAAATATCTCCGGAATCTTTATGGCCTTCCAGTTGCTGAGAGTCTCGTTTGGGAGCAGTGATAGACCAGATCCTGTGTTTCCTCATCAGCGTCTTCAATGGCAACCACTTCTTCATCCTGATTGAATACGGCACTGTTTAATGTCTCATTGATGGTCGGGATTCTTCCTTTGCGCTTCTTCTAAACCGTGGTCTCTGATGGTTAATATCCAAGCCTGAAACGGTCCTTCTTTTCCAGAATGTCTGGCAGCTTGCCCCACCCTTCGAGATTACACTCCTCCGAAGCTTCCTTCATAGCTCTCCAAGAAGTCAAGGGCAGGTTGGTATTTTTGACACAAGCGTGCCTCGAGCCCATGGTCGTGACAGTGGCAATCTCTAGTGCTTGGAAAGAAGTTTCCTCGGCCCCTTCGCCTCCATCTATGTAATGGAATGATGAGAGGTGGCTTACCATTAGGTCCTCTTGGGCAGAAACAACCACCAACGTATCACCGGCTATGAACTTGAGTTTCTGATGCATTGTGGAAGTGACATCACCAGCAGCATGGATCCAAGGTCGTCCAAGAAGACAACTGTATGTTGGGTTGATGTCCATGACTTGAAAGGTAATAGTGAAGAGCTTAGGACCAATTGGCATAGGTAAGTCGACTTCCCCCAATACTGCCCTTCTGGATCCGTCGAAGGCCTTCACCACTAAGGTACCTGACCTCGTTGATGCATCATCTTTTGTTAATTGCAATAAGGTTCTTTTGGGCATTACGTTCAGGGACGAACCCGTATCTATTAGTACTTTAGACAGAGTAGTATCCAAACATTTCACCGAGATGTGCAGGGTCTTGTTGTGATAATTTTTACCTGCGGTTAACTCATCTCACTTCAACATTTTCGATCTATGACAACACTCAAAAACTGTAGCTGAATGTAAAAAAACCGTTCTCCTATCCTACCAGAATGGTTTTAAAACAGTGGTGTACTAAGGCGTTGTCTAATGTTTCGAGAACGGTTTTTTGCTTAAAGACAACGCCGTTTGAAAACCGTACTGTAAGGTATGTTTATAAGAACGGTTCTATTATTTTTCATAAACAACGGTTTTTCAGTGTTGCCTCAAAAAACCATTCTCGTAGGAGACTATTAGGGAACAGTTTCAATTAGCTACTTTACAGTACATTAAAAAACCGTTGCGGTTGACTATAATTTTTTCAAAAAAAATCAGAAATCTTTTGAGTGCTCCATTAATTCATTCATGTAAATGAAAATAAATAAGAAGGTTATTTATAGGGTAAACATCACTCAGATTCAATGACAGTACAATCAATACAAATTACATTAACTTTATTATTGTTATATAATACATAAAATGGATGGAGGAATAGTATTCTAACACTTGGTTCTAATGCTTACGAATCTCTACAACATACAAATTAGATTAACTTTCTTATTCTTATATATATATAATACATAATACATAAAATGGATGGAGAAAAATATTCTAACACCTTGTTCTAATACTTACAAATCTCTACAACAAATTAGAAATCCTTATTGTGGTTGAAGATTTGATTTCACGCACTTCTAAAAGTTTATGTTGTTCCTTTCATTCTCTCATGTCTAGCTTGCAATTTCAAACATTGATGATTTAAAATCTATATAAAATAGTAGTGAATTGTAACTTAAAAGCACTCGATCTACTGCTCTAGCTTGAAATTGTAGACTAGAGCACCACACCAAAATTTACACCTTATTCATGATTAATTCTATGTTGTCAACAATCGGAAAACACCTGAAAAGGAAACATTTCTTATTAACCACAAGAATAAAGATAAGAATAGAAATTAACTAATACACAAATGGCAAGAAATGCATCACAAAAAAAAAAAACAAAGCCACAACTTATTACTTTAACTTATAGCAATAAAATGAATGGAAAGTGAACATAGAATAATCATGACTTCCTCATTACAATAAGGCATTACTTCTCTATTGGCTTACCCTGCATATGATAAAATTGATATCTAACGGCAAACTAAATCTTTCAGCATAGCATTGTAATACACATTAATGTATTTAACTTGAGAATAGAAACAAACTCAATTTGTATGGACATGTAAAACACACGTCCTTAAAAAACATTAGTCAAATCCAACCATGGGACTTATTATTTCAATAAACATGCATTTAGCTTGATAATAGAACAATGAACTATGTGCAAAAGTATTGGAAAAACTTATAAGACAAGTTGAAGCTACTGCATAAACTTGTCCAAGTTCATTTCACTTTTAAATGCCTCACCCAACTCATAAACAAGTTCTTCAAGTCGCTCATTAAACCATTGCCGTAATTTTGAGCACCAAAAAACAAAGATAAAGATAGAATATGAACTATTAAGCACAAGCAAATGAGTGGTAGCACAAGGATACCTCTCACAGTTTGTAGTCGGCGCTGCCAAAACCCTCTTAGAAGAGGAAGGTGGACTTTTCAACACTTGAATTAGAAGAGGAAGCTTCACTGGAATCAGAGGCTATACCATAGAGTAGAAATTATAGTCCATAAAACAAACAATTTACCATAAATTAGGAATTGCAGTCCTATAAATAGAAATCATTCATAAAAAAAATTAAACACAACCATATAAACAAATAAAATCAACAGCCAAGCAGCAATTATCAACAAAGCATAAAGTAAAAGAGATTAAAAACCATATTCGAAACGAGTAAATGAATTTCATATTTCGTATTTACCAAAGAGTTGCAAAACTATCACACAAAATACCGAAGGAATAAAATGATGAATAGAAGAGAAAATGAACACTCACACAGGATTAAAGTCACAAAATTGCAATTTGAGAAAATCACTTAATAAAAACAAAACGCTCATAGCAAAGAAACTAAAGTAGTGTTAATTTCACTTCATAAGCTAGACAAAACATTTATAATAATTTTAAGGCTTTATAGATCACTTTCTCGTTTCTAAAGTTGCTATATCCTTAAATTTAAGGCTTGGAGGATATACAAAAACACACATATGCTTAAAAAGTATATTCTCCGTCATTAGATTTCATTATTAGACAATCACACAAACATAACACACACAACACACATGGTAGGTTTATTTTGATTATGAATCACATAATATTTGAAGAAAAAGAAGAAATATGAATAGAAGAGTGAGTACCTTGCGGGAATCCCGTTCTCTTTGAGTGCGCCTAGCGTTTTGACGAAACGGAGAGTTTGCGTTTTGACGAGATGAAGAGTTCGCGTTTCTTTGAATGAGGCTAGGGTTCGTTGCTTTCTTGGAATGAATCAACCCACGGTTTCTTCAATTTCTGAGAGTTTAGGCTAGGGTTTTGAGTGAGAAAAATTAACCCATCGAAAGGGATTAGGGTACATACAATGAGTTTGAATCGCGTTCTCGTTTGAGAGAATTCGATTTTTGAGAATCAATTTCTGAGGTTAGAAATTGATTTTGAGAAGAAGATGAAATTTGGGGATGAAGAGGAGAAAATAAGGATACGCGTTATATTTTGTTTTAGGAGAAAGATCTTCTATTTTTTATTTTTTTTTGAGAGAAATAGTTTTTTTTTTTTAATTTAACAAAGGTCAAAGGTACATACGTGAGTTTTTTTTTTTGAAATATATATATATATATATATATATATAAAATAAACAGCTTATATCAAAGTAAAAAAAAATTTAACAAAAAAACAACATAATGAAAAGTTTAAGAATGGTTCTATATTATTTAATCCATTCTAAAAGAACGGTTTTACCTATGTAATTTTGATTATTATAATTTAAATTATATCATAACGGTTTTCAACCGTTGCAGTATAAAATAGATATAAAACCGTTCTCGTTGAACCTATAAAAACAGTTTTTCAATGTTGCATAACATTAGCCAAACAAAAGTAAACTACCACAACGGAATATGAAAACCGTTCTCGTTGACACTCTAAGAGAATGGTTTTTTTGCATCTTAAAATATAGGCGTTGCTAGAGGCCTAAAATGTTGTAGTGTCTTCAGTGAACCCAAGACATCTGCTTGCAGTGATATTACCGACCACCCCATCAAACTGATCAATAGTGATGTCTTTTGCCACATGAGCGTCGCTTAAGACTTTCAGTAGTGCTTCTCGGTGAGCTTCAGAGCTGAGAAGCAAATACAACATAGAAATTTTGGATGGCGTCTGACCTAGTTGGTCGATTATCTTGTAGTCACTTTTTTTATGTTTCTCAAGAATTCTCCAGCTTGTTTTTGAGGTACAGTACTTTTTTCTTTAGGAGGTGCTGAGGGGCTTGCATTCCCCTTGGCCAGCTCTGGGCATAGATTCTGCCACTTCTTGTTATGCCTCATATACCTGTTATATTTGTGACATCAGGTTCCACCTTTGATAGCAGTTTTCCTCCCATAGAAACAATGTGCTCATAATTCCATGGTACCTCTTTTGTGTTTTCAAAAGGAAACGGTGCAGGCACATGGAATACTATGGGATCTACTGATTTTACAGGTATATGTGTCTCCTTCCTTCGGTAAGAGATCTCAATAGGTGCTGGACTTTGAGACTCCAAAGTGGCAACACATGTATCGACCTTTGAGTAACCGACCTGAACCAAGCCTTGATCCATCATCTGTTGCAAGCACGCCTTCATCTTTCGACAATGGCTTGGATTTGTGGTGCAGATATCACAGTGAGAATACATTTCTTCGAACACATCATACCCAATCAACTTTTCTCTAATTACTGACATGGGAGTCGTTATTTGAGACACCTCCTTGATTACATCATACCCTTGATATTCTTCCACAACATTTACTGAAGCACCGGTGTGACCGAGAAGCGGACTGGTTGTCACATTTGGCTTCTCCTCCTTAAAGAGTAATTGTTTTTTATCAATGAGCACTTGAACTTTGTACTTGAAAGCCTTACAATTTTCAATGTTGTGACCCGGTGCCCCTTGATGGAAATCACATTTAGCGTTTACATCGTAATTCGGTGGATATGGCGGCATCACGGGGTTGAGGGACCTGGTCTCTACCCATCCTTGTTAGAGTACGTATGGTAAGATCTGACCATATGGTACGGGGAAAGGATCAAACCGTACTTGTCCTCTTTCATAATTATTCCATGCCCCAGACTGATTTCCACTAGTACAAAAAACGCTTGTTAAGTCGGTTAAAAATGACTTTTTAAGTCAGTTCCACGCGTTGTTGGAACAAAGGATGTTCAGAATCTAACTCTTAGTGTTTTGATGATAACAAAGTATTAATGAACAATAGGGTATTTTAATATTTAATTTTAAGTGTGCAGATTAAATAAATTATGTTGATTAAATTAAGCTCTGAAACAAAGCATTAGCATAGATATCAGAAGCATGGATATCAGAAGCATGGATATCAGAAGCATGGACATCAGAAGCTAAGATATCAGAAGAAACGCTAATCAGAAGCAAGTCATCTCAAAAGATTAATGTTGAATCAGAAGCATTGTATGGAGAAGACCAACAGTTTCAGAAGCTGAAGACATTAGAAGCATATGTCTGATACATAGGCTCTGAATAACAAGCCAGAAAAGTCAGTATTAACTGATAGTGATTCAATGATTGGAAATCATTTGAATTAAAGGCTGTGATTGATTGATACATCATAGTACTACAACCTTATCATCAAGGATTGTGACGTTAGTACTATTTTACTCTATAAGGGCGAATATTCTCAAGCAAAAGGAATAACAGGATAAGCATTACCAGAATTGGCAAATATCCCATGTTACCTTGTCCTTTTCACAGCTGGCTTGAAAATGACCTCTGCAACGGTCATTATCTTCAAACGTCTCTATTTCCTCTTCACATATAAATAGAGAATCTCTCTTTGAAGATAAAAGGTTACAACAACACACGCACTTATACAACTTTACTCCTTTACATAAGACTGAAAGCACTGCTTCTGAAACTATTTCTGGTGTGCTTCTGACACTCTGTTTTTCTAATTCATTAGGAATTTTGTGTTAGAGTCTTAAGAGTCTTGAGTTGTAATCTTGAGAAAACTCTTGATTTTATAATCAAGTGTTTATCACTTTCTATTTTATTTTTTTTATATTAGGAAGCCTCTTGCTAGTGTGCTTGAGCAAGTAGGAAGTCTCTTACTAGTGTGTTTGAGCATTGTAATAGTCTAGGTGATTATAGTGAAATCCCTTGGAAGTGCAAGGGGACTGGACTACTCTCGGTTTGTGAGAGGAACCAGTATAAAATTGCTTGTCTCGCCTCTCTCTCTATCCTTACTCTTTTGTGTGAGTGTGTTAATTGTGTTTCTTTATCCGCTGGTGCTTCTGAAAGGTTTCAGAACTTGCAAGAAGTTTTTTAAAAACGCCAAAACACAATTCAACCCCCCCCCCCCCTTCTTGTGTTTTTCACACCTTCAATTAGTATCTAGAGCTCCGGTTTGTTACGCATCACTTAACAGTGAGACAAAAAGATCCTGAAAAACACAATGTCTGAAGATTCAAGTTCAAAGAACGTTGCTATTCCATATGATTACAATTCTGAAAAGTCTGAGAAAACTGGTGGAACTTATAGCAAAGCACCCAAGTTCAATGGTGATCAATCAACCTTCAACTGGTGGAAATACAAAATCTATCCTCATATCATAGCTGAAGATGAAGGTTTGTGGGATATCATTGAAGAAGGTGTTAGCTTTCAAGATAAGCTTGATGAAGATGGTAAGACAACAGCAGCTGTAAAGAAGACCTTCACAGCTGAACAAAAGAAAGAATGGAAGAGACACAATAGAGCTAATTCTATCCTTGCTAGCTGTATCACTCATGATGAGTTTTTGAAACTTGGAAACAGATCTAGTGCTAAGGGTATTTATGACTCTTTGTGTGCTACTTATGAAGGAAACCAACAAGTGAAAGAAGCAAAGGCTAATCTTCTGGTTCATCAGTATGAAATGTTTAAGATGAAAGACACAGAGAGCATTGAAGAAATGTATGCAAGGTTTAAAATCTTGGTTTCTGGTCTTGGAGTTTTAAAGAAAAGTTATACCACTGCTGATCATGTTAAGAAGATTCTGAGGTGTTTACCACCCAAGTGGAGACCTAAGGTCACTGCTATACAAGAAGCAAAAGATCTCAATACCTTAAGCCTAGAAGAGTTAACTAGTTCTCTCATAAGTCACGAGATGGAACTAACTTCTGATGAGCCTAAGAAGAAATCAAAGTCATTGGCTTTGCCAGCAACTTTGAAATCTCCTAAAGCTTTAAAGGCTAAAGTTATTGAATCTGATGCTGATGAATCTTCTGTAGATGAACAGGAGGATGGATCAGATGAGGAACTCTTTGCTCTGCTTTCAAAGTTCAGGAAATGGAATAAGTACAAAAACAACAAAGCTTCTGGAAGAAGTTCTGGTTCTAAGAGTTATGGGAACAAAAGCTCCAGTTCTAAAGACAAGAAAGATGGTTCTAAAAATAGTTGTTTCAACTGCAAAAAGACTGGTCATTTTATTGCCGATTGTCCTGATTTGAACTCAAATGATAAAGGGAAAAAGGGCAACTTCAAGAACAGAATGAAGAAAAGTCTTATGGCTACTTTTGAAGATCTTGAGAAGTTATCAGATACTGAAGAAGATGATGAGGAAGCAAATATAGCACTTATGGCTACAACATCTTCTGATAATGAATCTGATATGGAGAATGAATCTGATACTGATGATATTGATGAGGTAATTTCTAAACTTCCTCATGATAAGCTTCTTATTGCTCTCAGAGACACTATGAAGCAATACATAAACAAGTCAAATGATTTCAAAAGTTTAAAAACTAAAATTGACTTGCTTACAGAGAAATCTGACCAACTTCAATCTCAATATAATGAATCTCTTTTGAAAATTAAAGAGCTTGAAGAAGGTTGTGTTGCTTGTAACAAATCACATGATAAGCACGAAGTTGCTCTTCATGAGTTTGTTAAACAAAATGTTAACAAGAGCAAAGTTGCGTCCATGATTTACAGTGTGAGCAAGAACAAAGGATATGGACTTGGTTATTCTGCATCTTCTGATAAAGAAAAATCAAGTCAGTCTGTTTGTTTGAGCAAAACACCTCCTCCTCTCTATTCTACTTTCATATCAGAAACTGGTAACTCTGAGAAAGTTTCACAAACTTCTGTTTTGAATAAGGGCAAATCAAAAGTCTCAGAAGATAACAATTCAGTGATTCTTGATAACTCAAATTCAAAAATGAGATACTCAGAAGTAAAGATTCTGAAGAGACCAGTTCCTAAACCAACTAAGGTTCTGAGAACTTCAGAAGCTAGTACTTCTGATACAAAGTCTGTGAAACCTATTAGAAGTTTTGGCAAGAAGAAGTATGCTCCTCAAACTGGTTTTCAAAAATCATACTTCTGTTGCAGGGATTTTGGGATTTCCACCACTAACATTGACCTTTCATTTCCAAAGAGGGGAAAGTGTCGAAAACCGTTTAAAAAGAAAGATTCTAAGCTCTGGGGTTAGTTACGCCTAGGGAAGGTATTAGCATCCTAAACGCCCATGGTACTCCATGGTAACCTCTAATTTATTACTTTTTCTTGCTTTTAATTTGCTAAAGAAATGAGAGAGAAGTTTGTAAGAAATGGAGGGAGAAGTTGTATAGAAAGAAAAGTGTGTGCATGTGGAGATTGGATTGAGAAGAGAAAATTATGACATAAAAGTGAATTTAAAGTTTAAACCTAAACTAATCGTGCGACTAATTTGGATTTGGACTAAAAAAATTTTATTAGAGAGAGAAGAAGTTGTTTATTTGTTTTCTATTTTTTTCTAAAGAATATTACTAAGCGCGCCTCTTCGGAAATGAAAGTTCATTTTTAATTGGTTTTTTTAGCGTTTGCGGAAAGCGGTAAAAATAAAATGCATGCAATGCAATTTTCTACTTCCACTTCGGGGTTACATTTCGCCTAAATACATTCTAAGAGCTTTGCGATAAAATAAACATGAATGAATGCAACATTTTAATGCATTGCAATATTTACAAGTTAAAGGGAATTATAGACGGAGTAAGAAAATATAAGCTAAACTAATTAAAACAACTAACTAGAACTAAACTAAAAAAAATCCTAAGGTTTAAACTCTAATTCTAAAGTCCGTCTCAAATTGCTAAGGTATTAGTTTTAGTCCGCAATCACAATCAAAGAACCAATGAAATGCAATAATATGATGACATGAAAATAAAATAACTAGAAAATAAATTGTAAGAAATATAAATGATAAAAATAAATGGACTAAATAAAGTAAAATGAACTAAAGCACAGAATCATGAAATAATATACTAGAAGAAAATGAATTAAACTAGAAGTAAAGTAAAAGGCCATTAAATGAAATGAAATAAAAAAAAAACTGAAATAAAAAACGTAAGGAAAATAAGATGAATAATAAACAAGGGTATATTAGTGGAAAGGAGGTATGAAAAGGAAATAAAAAAAAAAACCAGAAGTCACAAAGAAAGAAGCCCAGCCCAATGTCACTGGATCAGACCGGTTCAAAGCGGGTCAACCCCTGGGTTGATCCAGATCCAGGTGCCAGATTCAGTACACTGCACTCTCGTGAGATCATCGTGCACTAACATTATTATCATCACTATGATCTGATTACCAGATCATCAAACGGCTCTGATTAAAACAAGCACCAACACGCCAGATTTAAAGAAAAGATCTAACGGACATGATTGAAAGTTGCAGAAAAGGGTGCATATTATAGTCCGTCACCTTCCTGCGAGCGAGTCACTGACTCAGTGACTGAGTCACAACTCACTCGCCATGGACGAGTTTTAGAGAGCTTTGGATTTGAACCAAACAACGCGTATGAGTAGTCGATTCGACTCGTTTTCTCGCGTAGATCTCAAATCCGGGCTTATTTTTCACAAAAAGAGTTATATATTTTCAAAAACCGAACAAAAAAAGTTTAGATCTAGAATTTCGAAATTGATTTGTACGCAAAATTGATGAAAACTAATATGTGCATTAGCTTCGTCGTGTGATTGCGAGTTCAATGAGCCAAGAATCAAGTGAAACGGAGTTGTAATTAGTGAGAAATCATCACCTCAAGTTTTGGTGAATTTTGGACTCGGTTTTGTGATCCGGATCTATTTCGATCGTGTTTCTGAGTTGTTTTCGTTGATTTGGGGTGATGAATGAACCTATGGATTGAGATGGAACAATTTGATAAGGGTTTAATGGATTTTGGTGAGGAATGGAAGCAACGGAAGGAGTATGTACGCACTTCTTCAAGTTCTGGGAAATGAAGAACAATTGTTGTTCTTCTTCTTTTTTATTATTTTTTTATTTGTTTGATTTTTTTTGATTGGAGAGAATTTGTGATCGGAGGTTTTTTGTGAATTGTGGGTGAAAATTGTGTTGTTTGATCGAGTGATATGAGGTTTGTATTTATAGGAGAAAATTTGTTAAATGGTATTTTTGTAATAACGATTGAAAATAGAAAATGGTTTATGATGAGAATGAGATGAGGTGGCATAACTTCATTGGTCTATGCTAAAGATTTTTTTGGTGAGGTGGTGACAACTATTTTTGATTTATTTTAAAATACATAAAGAGATAATATTGATGAGACATGAGATAGAGCAACTTGTGCTCTACTCTTTCTCTTCTTGGCATATTTTTAAAATAAATGTAAATGAAAATAAATTGAACTAAAATGGATGAAAATAAAATATAAACGTAAATATTTTTTTGATATTTTTGAAATATGTAGAAACAAAATATAAAATGCGCGTAAAATAAGAAAAAGACTATTTTTTGATATTTTTGGAAATTTACGCTAAAATGCGAACTATTTAAAATAAAGTGAAATAAAATGAAATATTTAGAAATAAAAAGAAATTTAAGAAAAATTATGAAAATATGAAAAATGAATGAGAAATGCAAGAAATAGGAATAATTTTTTTTTTTTTATATTTTTATGCATGAAATGCAAAATTGGATTTGTAGGTCCAAAATTGGGGTACAATAACTTCTACAAGGCCTACACTAACCCATCAGGACCCAACAAGTTGTGGGTACCAAAATCTGAAATAGTTTATGTTGCAGGTTTGCACTCAAAAAGAGAAAAACTCAAGTACATGGTACCTGGACAGTGGCTGCTCTCGACACATGACGGGAGAAAAGCATTTATTCCTCACCCTGAATCTGAAAAAGGGAGGATCTGTAGGATTTGGTGGGAACCAAAAAGGCACAATAATTGGTACTGGTACAGTAGGTAGTTCCTTATCTACTATTTCTGATGTTCTTCTTGTTGATGGACTTTATCATAACCTTCTTAGCATAAGCCAATTATGTGACAATGGTTATGAAGTGGTGTTTAATAAGAACACATGTACTGTAAACAGATACTCTGATAAGTCTGTAGTTTTCAAAGGAAAAAGGAAAGGCAATGTTTACAAAATCAATCTTTTTGAATTAGTAGAACAACAAGTTGTTTGTCTTCTGACTCTGAGTGAAGAAAAGTGGGTCTGGCACAAAAGATTAGGGCATGCTAACTGGAGATTAATCTCTAAGCTAAGTAGTCAAGATCTTGTGGGAGGCCTTCCTGTTCTAAAATATCAGTCAGACACAATTTGTGGTCCTTGTCAAAAAGGAAAGCTTTTCAAAAGCTCTTTTAAAGATAAAAACATTGTCTCTACCACAAGGCCTTTGGAACTGCTTCATATTGATCTATTTGGACCAGTTAGTACTGCTTCAATAAATGGTAAGAAGTATGGACTTGTCATTGTAGATGATTTCAGTAGATGGACATGGGTTAGATTCCTGAGATCCAAGGAGGATACATATTATGTGTTTAAAACCTTCTGCACTCAAATACAAGTTGAAAAAGACTTGAAAATTGTCAAGGTTAGAAGTGATCATGGTGGTGAGTTTGAAAATGAACCTTTTGAAATCTATTGTGAAAACAATGGAATTCTTCATGAGTTCTCATCTCCTAGAACTCCACAGCAAAATGGGGTTGTAGAGAGAAAGAACAGATCTTTACAAGAAATGGCCAGAACCATGATGCATGAAACTAACCTAGCAAAACATTTTTGGGCAGAAGCAATAAACACTGCTTGTTATATTCAAAATAGGATCTATATCAGACCTTTATTGAATAAAACAGCATATGAATTGTTCAAAGGAAGAAAACCTGATATTTCTTATTTTCATCAATTTGGTTGTACATGTTACATACTGAATTCTAAAGTTCATTTAAAGAAATTTGACTCTAAAGCTTCTAAGGTTATCTTTATTGGATATTCTGAACGCTCTAAGTCATACAGAGTGTATAATTCTGAAACTAACACTTTTGAGGAATCTATGCATGTAAGATTTGATGACAAAGAGCCTAGAAGCATGGATATCAGAAGCATGGACACCAGAAGCTAAGATATCAGAAGAAACGCTAATCAGAAGCAAGTCATCTCAGAAGATTAATGTTGAATCAGAAGCATTGTATGGAGAAGACCAATAGTTTCAGAAGCTGAAGACATCAGAAGTATATGTCTGATACATAGGCTCTGAATAACAAGCCAGAAAAGTCAGTATTAACTGATAGTGATTCAATGATTGGAAATCATTTGAATTAAAGGCTGTGATTGATTGATACATCATAGTACTACAACCTTATCATCAAGGATTGTGACGTTAGTACTATTTTACTCTATAAGGGCGAATATTCTCAAGCAAAAGGAATAACAGGATAAGCATTACCAGAATTGGCAAATATCCCATGTTACCTTGTCCTTTTAACAGCTGGCTTGAAAATGACCTCTGCAACGGTCATTATCTTCAAACGTCTCTATTTCCTCTTCACATATAAATAGAGAATCTCTCTTTGAAGATAAAAGGTTACAACAACGCACGCACTTATACAACTTTACTCCTTTACATAAGACTGAAAGCACTGCTTCTGAAACTATTTCTGTTGTGCTTCTGACACTCTGTTTTTCTAATTCATTAGGAATTCTGTGTTAGAGTCTTAAGAGTCTTGAGTTGTAATCTTGAGAAAACTCTTGATTTTATAATCAAGTGTTTATCACTTTCTATTTTATTTCTTTTATATTAGGAAGCCTCTTGCTAGTGTGCTTGAGCAAGTAGGAAGTCTCTTACTAGTGTGTTTGAACATTGTAATAATCTAGGTGATTATAGTGAAATCCCTTGGAAGTGCAAGGGGACTGGACTACTCTCGGTTTGTTAGAGGAACCAGTATAAAATTGCTTGTCTCGCCTCTCTCTCTATCCTTACTCTTTTGTGTGAATGTGTTAATTGTGTTTCTTTATCCGCTGGTGCTTCCGAAAGGTTTCAGAACTTGCAAGAAGTTTTTTAAAAACGCCAAAACACAATTCAACCCCCCCTTCTTGTGTTTTTCACACCTTCACGCGTGACTTAACAATTCCTGACATAACAAGTTTTGACATGTTAAGTCAGATTTTGACCTGACTTAAGAAAACACTTGTTAAGTCATTTAAACTGAGTTTTTAAGTCAATTCCGCGCGTGACTTAACATTTCCTGACATAACAAGTTTTGACATATTAAGTCGGATTTGGACTTGACTTAAGAAATAGTTGTTAGATCAAGTAAATAATATGCGACTTAAGAAGCTTTAGTTTTTAGAACAACTTGTTGCATGTGACACTGACTTAAGAAGATTGTTTTTTTATGTCGGATATGTTTAACCGACCTAAGACATTTTTTATTTTATTTTATTCCTGGACAGTTTTTTTCCCTCTATTTATAATATCACATTTATGTGCTGAATTTAATGCAACCAACAACAGTTCATAATAAAACCATAGAAGTAAAAATAATGTCATACGAAATTAAAATATAACATTGTGATCAAAGTAGATAAACAACCACGTAGGATAACATTGTGATACTGTGTGAGATTGGTTTTCTATGTTACAAGGATCTCTGACCGCTTTCGAATCTGTTGAGATTTGTAGGATTCATTTTGAATCTCTGATGGTTTCCAAATTTGTTGAGATTTGCAGGTTTCTTTGTATCTGGTTGACTAATCCCGCATCAGTATTGACTATTTGGAGGAGGTCTGCACGCTTAAATGTATATGCCTAGGTTCTCACTCTACCGCTGTCTTTCAATTTTTGACTAAAGGAGCTGTTATTTGGATTCTGGTGGGCCGAGTAATTTTGATTCGAGTTCGGGAGTTAGTGTCTAATAGCATCTCTTTGAGTCAGACTGATGACATTTTGGTAGTTTGGTAGCTAAGAAGTATACTTCTTTTAAGTAGTGTAGGTTTTGGTTTTTTATTGGTGTTCCGCCTATACGGCGTCTTTATTTTGAAACCTCTTTTACCGGTCTCGGTTCTTCTTGTGCTGAGATCTGGCCTTATTAATAATATTTTGCTATTCAAAAAAAAAAAGATCTGTTACACTTAGCTAAATGTTTGTCTTATCAAAAGAGCATAAATAAGAGTAATTAACTACTTATATGAAACTAAGTACTTATATCAAACAATAACTAAGTACTTGTCATGATACAATCAAAACAAGAAACCTTAAAAACCACAAAAAATCATATATCCACACTTGCTTCAACACATTCCAAAATCAATTTTGCACAGCGTTCTTGAACATTTTTAACATCTTCCTTATCAAATGGATTTGAGTCACGAAAAATCTGAATAAATAAATATTTACATAAATTAGATAAAAAATAGTATTAATTAATTGATACAACTTTGATACAAAATTTCTATTACTTACTTGGGTCCATGAACCAACAACACTAGCGGAAACGATGTTTAACATGTGAATCATTACATAATAGCCGCACTCATAACTAACTTGTTGCTTTTGACTCTAAAATTGACATCAGTAAATATTATTCAAAAATTGTTATAGAATATATATCAATTAATCATTGATTTAAATATTAAGTTAACAACTTACGAACGAATATAACCATTCTACTTTCTTCTGCTTTCTCACACCTTGTAACTTATTATAAGCTCCCAAAGCTCTACAATAAAGAAATATTTATTATAGATATCTATCATAAAACATATCACACAGTTCATGTTGAATACTTACATTTCAACAATTTCATAGATTGTCTTATCCGGCTTTTTTCCCAATGAACATAAAAAAGTTACTTCAAGCTTCTTAGGACTAATCTATATCTATATCTATATCTATATTATTATTATTTGAGACCTATATTTCAAAGCACTTTGTACACGTGTCATCTTAAAAACGATTCTCTTCTCACAACAATTTGGTATTCAATGGTATTTTGATAAATTTTTTTTTTGGTACATTATGATTATTAAATATACAATGCAATTTCACAATGATTTTATATTTATTATGATTAGCCACATTTATTTCAATTTCAAAGCCATTAGCATTATTATTTTATTTTATTTTTTCGGTGCTAATTATTAGCATTCTTATATTATGTGACATTTTTTTATATGCAAAAAACTTTAATTTTTTTCTTTATTATATTATTATTCTATTATTTTATTATGTGGCTTATCTTTTCTTCTTTTGTTAGTAATATTCAAAATTAATTTTATTTGAATTTAAAAATTTTAAAAATTAATTTTGTAAAAAAATTAATTAAAAATAATTTTTTTTTCACACCACTGTTCAAAATTAATTGTTGTTATTCTAATTATTTTAATAATTTAAAAATGTACTATATATACATTTTTTTTTTAAAATAATAGATATAAATAGCAAGTTGTCATCGAAAAGAAAAAAAAAAGATACGTTTAAAAAAGATACGTTTATAAATAGCAAGTTTTTTTTGTATTAAATGCATTCTTTTATTTTTGGAAACAAAAATGCATAATCATTTTTGTTTTCAAATGATTTACTACTAAGAAATACGTTTAAAAAAATGATATAAAAAGTATTATTAAAGTATTTATATAGAAACAAAATCAATTCAATTAATATTAACATTAAACACATAGCAAATTATTTAACTCACATTAAACACAATTAATATTGACTTGACCAATTCAATTCTATTAATTCCATTAGTATCAAATTGATTTAGGCTCCTTTTATTTCATTCCTATATATACTCGATCATAATATTTCACTAAGAATAATGCTCCACTTGTTTTTTCTCATCAACTACATAATTCATGTCACTCATCTATCTATACTATTATTTCTTTCTGACTTTCTTTGCAATTTCTTTTGTTTCATTTTTTTATTCTCTTTCAATAGGGTGGGTTGATATATATGGATTGTTCTTTGAACAAACATTTTTTAATTTGACTCAATTTTATTGATTTGTTGTTTTTTTGTTTATGTAGATTGATTCAAAGATAGAAGCATGGGACTACAAAAAGTAGAAGCATGAAATAACCAGTGATGAAGTTGAAGCACAACAGATTTGTACAATTGTATATTTTACAAAATTGATTAAAGTTTTAAATGTATGTAAATTTAGAATATAAGAATTATGTGTAGTAATAGTATGTAGTAGTAGTATATGTATTTGTTTGTATTATAAAATGTTAAAGATACGAGCGATAGTAATAATATTGTTACAAATGTCTAATTGATCACAATTTTCATGAGCTACTATTTTTTTTAATGTATATATCAAGTATTTTCTCTATTCTCATATATATAAACAACAATTCATATTTTTTTTATTGAATACTTGATGTACATAGTTTACATTATAGACTCTCATTTATCAATGTTATTTACAAAATGAATCTTGTGTCTTCTCAAATTTGAATATCAAATCTAATGTTTCTCATACCTAATTATATTGTAGATGCAAGTAGAACTTAATGATTCATCTTGAATTATTTTTTTATCTTTCTTTGTCAGCCTTAGATCTAATTTGTTCCTTTTTTCTATTTTGTTTGTAGGCAATAATTAAAATAGAACACCAAATAGAAAAGTGGAAAATGTTATGCAAATGATTTTGCTTCTGTTTTACTTCTATCTAAATAATTTTCATATCAATCACAAATAAAAAAAATAATGATTGAAATAATTAATAAAATTAAAAGCAAAGAAAATTGAAACTTTATGGTTTGAAAATGTTACATGCATTTGGTACGATGAAATGAAATGCAAAAGAGAGAAAGAATTAAGGAAAGTGTGTGCAGTCAAAAATTGCAAGAGGAATTGTCGGAGAAAGATGGAGAAGGAGATTTGATTAAATTGATGTTGAACAAATAAGGCTAAATTGCAGTTTTGGCCCCCAAGTTTTTCAATTATGCAATTTTAGCCCCCTAGATTTTAAATGTGCGATTTTAACCCCTCATGTTTCTTAATTGTGCAATTTTGTCCCTCGGATTTCAAATGAGCAAATTTAACCAGTATAATTGTGCTTCCAGGATTACTTCTCATCGGTTCTTCTCCATAATTCCTCAGATGCTTATATTGCTCGCTTCCTTCAATCATCTTTAAAGCGTCGTTTTCTTTGTTCTTCTATTTGGTTATCTTTCTTAACATTTTAGTGTGATAATTTTAATTAAAAAAACTCTAATATCTCATTGCTTTATTAAGACTTTCTATCTCCTTTTTTATTTTTTGACAAAAAATAATAATGTTAAGACCTTTTTAAAAAACAACTTTTAAAATATTTACTCAAAATAGTCAACGATAATAAAAATTGCACAATTAAGAAACATGGAGGGTTAAAATCGCACATTTAAAATCTGAGGGGTTAAAATCGCACAATTGTGAAATTTAGAGGGCTAAAACTGCAATTTAGCCAACAAATAAATCCAAATTGTCTAGAGTATTTTACATTCAAGTTTTATAACTGCAAATTAAAGCAGTCAATCACTGTTTTTTACATAAATTTTATTTACAAATTTTAATAGCCACAAAATACAATTTTATTGCTGCATACAATTAATGCTCTCATAAAGAAAATCGAAACTTGATTCTTTGTGTTATAAGACTTTGGTATGTCAAAGATTTTGCTTCGACCAAATTATCATTTTCAATGGAAATGGTCATTGTAGACAATAATGTATGTTTATTGTATTAGATTCCTATTTTCTTTAAAAGTGACAGACAGTTTACCATTTTTTTTAACTTTATTTTGTTTTTTCATTTTAAGGGTGACGTAGACATGCCACCTTTAGCCGAACTATCATATACAAATATGAAAATGAAATAAAAATTACTTAATTTCCATTTTTTACAAATATGAAAAATTAAAAACCTTGAAACAAATAATGATTCTTTTATATAAATTGATAAATATTTATGCATATTTTTCTCTTTGTTTAGAACATGCATGAATTAAGAAGATAATTATTTTGATATGTATCATATATTTTTTTTGTTGTTGAGCGAGTACATATATCATATTGTTACTTGCATATGCATATGAAATATTAGACAAGTCACAAGACATGCTTAAGTTGGTAATTTTTTTAGATTATTTGTGTTATATATTTATCTTACTATTAATACTATGAGACGAGATTCATTTGATTTTGTTTTTTGTTTTTTTAGGGCATCCTTTTAAAAATTTATAAGTAGCATATAGTTTTACTTACTCATATATTAATAATTGGTAATTTTTTAAAATTTATATGTGGCCAAGATTTACAAACACACACACAGATATATATATATATATATATATATATATATATATATATATATATATATTAAAACGAGTGAGTATCTTTATTTTTTAATTTATAAGGGATCTTTTTTTTTTAATTTTTATGGGAGTTATATTTTAAGAATCTCCATAGGTTATTCTCTAAAAATTTGATAATTAATCTAACTCTTTTTGTTAGCATGGGAAATTTTCTTAAAAAATATTTATACGGAATCTTATATTTTCACTCATATATAAATACACATGCCTATTTTTTATATTTTTTTACGGCGCCTATGTTGTTGTTTTTTGTAATTTACATGGAACCTATTTTTTTAATTTATAAGAGGACTATATTTTTTAAAATTTATACGAATCTTTTTTAGTTAAATTTATATGGGCCGATACTTTTACACATATATGAATATGAAAATTATATTTTTAGAGAGAATGTTAAAATGTGTTCTTAAGGCATATGTTAAGAAACTTTACAAGAAAATGTTGATTAAAAAAAATGTTATAAAATGTCATTTTCGTTTCATATTTATTTTGTCATAGATATTATGAGATTAATTTGTCTTTATTTTTTGTTTCTTTATGGGCATTTTTTTAATAAAATATATAAAAGTATATTTTTATAAAGTATGTTTAAAAGTCAATAAACCTACAAACGTATTTTTTTCCCGTGCATGGCACGGGCTCATAAACTAGTGATGAGCAATTGCCAATGATGACTACAAAAGAAAACATAAATTTAATGTGTTAAATTAATTATTTTTACCTAATATAAGTGATTGACTATAACAAGTATTAGAAACTTCTTACTTGTTAAAATAAGGAGCAAGGTAACAATCTTTTTTATCATCACACATCTTCTTTTGTATGTAAGAGTGAACACTACCACGCTCATTTTGACTATGAGTGAATTGCGGATCAATAAATCCATAAATGTCATTGTTGCCCAACTCATGACATAGACGGTGCAAATATCTAAAAAATTGAAAGTTATTTACATTATAAATGAAATTAAGTAAATGATAAATTAAGTAAATGATAAAATATACTTACATTAGCCACACTTGTAAAATAGTGAAGCGTAATTGTTTTTTACACACACACAAGTCAACAATATCTTCTCTTGGAAGTTCAATAACACAACTTTTCCCACCGAGCTCATCATTAAACTTCAAGGTTTCGTCCATATTTAGCTTTTACTCCCAATTTTTGACAGATCGATTCCGACTTTTTCGGTGGAACATCATATTTCTTAGATCAAATATTTTGAATCATTATGATAAAAATATTAAACATATTTGAAAAATCTGAAGTGTAAAAAGAGAATAATAAAAGTAATGAATACCTTATTGGGAACAAGTTTCAAAAGTCTTTTCGGCCATTGAATGAAAGTGTTGAGGGCCTCACTAATTTTTGTAACCTCCTCCGTGGGTAGAGGTACTTTAGCATTTGCCAGTATCACCTTGGTTACAGCCACTCTCACCATATCATTATTCAGAACTTGATTATGTTTCTTGCGCTTCTACTATTCACATTCTTCAAGAATATCCTCTTCATCATCATCTACCATATCTGCAACCCATGAAGAACTACCCTTTGTGCTCGCTTTTATTGTGGTATTAGGAGAACAAATTGGTTTATTTGAGTTTTGTTGAGAGAAACCCGACAAAGAGGATAAATCTCCCAAAATTTCCAGCTCAGCCTTTATGGTCTCCAATTGATTTTTAGTCATAATAGGAGGGGTTGAATATTGACGAGAATGTGAACCAAAGTATTGTCGAATCCCCACACCTCCACCAACTGCACGAACACGGCCAGGGTGCTCACCAATCCATGTGGCTTCTGTCAAAATATCATGACGACCTTGTGAGACAAAGGTCCCTTCTGACACCAAAGAATCCTACAACATAAGATCCAACAATTATAAATTTATTAATTAATTGGCAATTTCACACTATGTTTTAAAAGGGTGTTTATGTTGTTGCTATATTTTTGTTTTATGAGTAATAATATTAGGAGTTTAATGTTTCTTTCCTAATAGGGTCTTACGACATTATTGGCCAGGGATAATAGGGTCCTATGACATATTTCAATCATCATGAATCAGTCCATCTACAAGCAACCTTATGCTGAGTTTTCACTCTCACCTCAAAAGCCTTTAATAGTTGATGATGAAAATTTTGATCATTTCATTTATGATGGGGATGGTGGAATTTTATATTTAAAAGATGGTCAGGGATTTAATCTTACATCACCTAGCTAAAAGGTTATAATCTATATTGGAAATGGGAAGAAATTGCAATTTAGAATTGTTGTTATCAAGGTTTCAGTGCCTCACTGAATCTATTTCATTTTCTAACTACTTTATAAATTTAACATTTCAATGCATGCCCAAAATACTTATTGGTTGTCTTTTTGCATATAAAACAGACTATACCCATGAGTCAACACTTATATAAAACAATGTACATGGACACTAACAGACCAAGAACCACATACTAGAAGCACAAGAAACATATATATGGACAATAACAGCAGAACCACAACTGTATAATTATGTATTTACTTACAATTTTTTCTGCAACAATACGTGCTCTTCTGAGGTATACTCTCCTGATGGTTTTAGTCGGGCTCTTTTCCACTTTTCATGACGTTGTGGTGGAGATGGAGGTGGAACCTCCGCCCCTTCAGCTGCTGATGCTTGTCTTTCTTTTAACTTATCTGCCATCATATTTTGCTCAAGCAAATCATATCCCCCTTGTGACAATCTAAGGGGATATTTATTATGAGATTGTACCTCTTGTCCCCTCTTTCTTTTCGCCTATTATAAATAGCACACTAATTCATTATGTAGTACTAAAAATTTAATTAATTGATGAGCTAAATAATATAGCCAAATTACCAAAAAGGAAGGGTCCTCTCGCGACTTTACAAAATCGTTCCATGTTTCTTCATTAATATAAGGGTAAATATCAACAGGAGACTCATCACTCTTTTTTCCTTCAAATAAATATCTACTTGTTAAAGTATTTTTAAAGGCACTCCAACGCTCGCCGGCATATATCATCGTTTTCTTATCAACAACATCACTCTTAGGAATTATCCATACTTGCTATGTTACACAACAAATAAGTGTTACTATATGCAAAAATTAAAGTTATGTACAATAGTGACAAGAGTAATGTTATGGTTACACCCACTAACACACTCATGTTAACATACTTCCATCTATTGGTCCACATCATCACTTTTTTTAATCATTTACCTAATAACCTATTCAGCCGGTTGAGAAAAAAAATCAACATTTTTTTATAAGTAAGAAAAAAAAAGTGAAAGACAAAATTGTGTTTGTTCTCTGCAACTGTCTCTTCCTAGTTTCGTCCATCTCTACTCACAAGCAAACTGAATCAAATTTTTTTAAGTTCTCTTTCTTGTAGACAAACATTTGGGTATTAGTAATTACACTTGATTAAAGAATTATTATTATAAATTTGATGAATCAATGGGTTATTTGTTGAATTGAGTGAAGATCAAAGGTATTTCTATATAGTAAACTGAAAATGACATTCATTCAAAGGTGTAAATAACATAGTTATGATAAAGATTCGAAAATGACTCACTAAATCATTAGAATTCATATCCTCTATTATGATGACTGACTTATTTTATGGTAGTTGCTATATAAGCCAGTGTGCATTGTCTAACTACATAGCATAAATTATTTATCTAAAAAAGATGAAGTGCAAATTTTGCAACACATTCAACAAATTTTTCTGCACACTATGTCAGAAAAGACCCATTTGACATTTAAACAACGACTTTAATTTCACAATTATTGTATGGTATTTGATCAAGTTTTTGGATGGAATATTTTGGAGTAATCTAATTTCTTTAGAAACTAATACATCACTACCCACTTAAAGTCAGATCAGATATCTTATTGAATTTGATGGATTCAAATAATAACAAATAAATAAATAACGTTGAAATCCCTCACATTTTTATTAACCGGTACCAAGTAAATGATTAAAAATAGTTGATGATGTGGACTAATAGATGGAAGTGTGTTAAAAGGATTGTGTAAGTGAGTGTGATCATAGCACTACTCATAATGACAAATACAATTAAAATTACCTTAAGTCCTTTCCAAATTTCATCCTTGTCTTCAGTACCAACACTACCCCACTCATCAATCAAAATACTAATTTTCTCTCGAGCAAGAGAAGCCACATGTTTCTTGAAACGTTTTGCATGTTCCCCAATAGGATTACCATATGAATTAAAATCAATTTGTTTCCTCTCGCCTCCTGCAGCCATAACTTGCAACTTTTTCATTCGGGTGCAACCTCTTCCCTTTTTTTTGGTTGATTGAGTATCCAACCCACTTTGTGATGAAGCTAATGAATCAGCCATGATCTGTTTAGAGATAGAAAAATAACATAATAATGATCAGTTTCAAAATAATATGATAATTTATGGAATTATTTTTTTGAAAAGGCAATTTGTTTTTTGAACTGCAAAGAGTAGTATACAAGAAGTA
This sequence comes from Trifolium dubium, assembly GCA_951804385.1. Lineage (NCBI taxonomy): Eukaryota > Viridiplantae > Streptophyta > Magnoliopsida > Fabales > Fabaceae > Trifolium > Trifolium dubium. The sequence goes on along the minus strand of OX638062.1, from coordinate 22,765,349 downwards.
CCAACACTAGGCAGCCAAGAAACATAGTTACTAAGAGGGACAACAGAACAAACCCATAAAACAATAAGGAAAAACTAACTCCATCTAGGCCTAGGGAGTGCCTATACAAAGACAGAAAAGCCGCGTAAAACATCAGCACAATACTAAGACCAAGAGTGCCAAAACTGCCAACATTCACTAAAAATCGAAAAAAAAAATAGCAGCATAATCTGTCAAAACAGCAGTAGAAAAGCCAGTTGATGCACCATAAAACACATGCCTATACACCACATGTGGGTAACAACACTGACTCAAATAAATCAATACAAACAAACCCATAAATTGTTTTCACAAGCTCTAACAAGAAGTGCTAATGTGAGTAAATACACTCAAATAGGACAATACAAAAAAGATCATAAATTGTTTCCATAACCTCTAACAAGTGCTTAGATAAGCTCAAATAATCCAATCCAAACATACCCTTAATCGACTAAAACTATTAGAAAAGCAAAGCAAACAAAACCAATCATGTGGTATAAAAAATCAAAACTTTAGAAAGATCACATACCCATTTGATAATTCAAAAAAAAAAAACAATTGTGCATTGCAAATTAAACTTAAAAATACATAATATAAATTACTCATGTTTAAGCTATTTCTAAAATAGAGATATGAATTAATAAACTTTAAAGAATAAACTTCATAAGAAGAGATGAAAGATTAAACTTCACAAATTACCTTCAAAGATTAATTGAACAATATGTAGCTTTCATACACTTCACTCAATTTGTGCAGAAATAGAGTTCAAAGAAAGGGTTTCATGCGTTGACAGGTTCAAGGGTTCGTAATAGAGAAACGGCAGGTGATGGTGACGGTAGATTGAGAAAGGGCCTGTGATGGTTGTGATGGCTGGTGATGCTGACAAGAGAATGTGAAACAGCCGCGGAGACAGGTTCGTGACGGAGAAATTGAAACCCGATTGTAATGCACAATTGTGACGGTGAATAGTAAGACGGCGTGAAGAGATGGTGAACGGTGAATGTCGACAAAGGGGCGAAGAAACGGGAATCGTGTGACGAAGGCGAAGGGTTTATGGAGGGAAGCGTGTGAAGCTCTGAAGAAGCACAAAAAAACGTGAATTGAGAAAATTTGGTTTTTATTAACAATAGCTCTTTTTTTTTTTTGGTATGGAAGTTATTAACAATATAAAATATTTGTTTTTACAAAATATTTGTATAAAATATTTGTTTATAAAATATTTGTGTATATAAAATATTTTTTTGAAGAAACGTGACTTTTTTTTTATATAAAATATTTGTTTTTGGTAGTGAGAAGGAATCAAAAAATTTAGAGGGAATGAAATTTTTCTCAAAATTATAATTCGTGCTCATTTAACATAGTGAAACGGTTTTTTTAATTTTTTTTTGGTACTATTTTTTTTATATTTTGTATCTATGGTACGAGAACGGTTGTATAATATTTTAATATAAATAATTAAAATTTCCACCAGAACAGTTTACATGGATTGCGTAATGAATAAATAGAAAACCGTTCTCATTTAGTATACGAGAACGGTTTGGAGACGTTGTACAAAAGTTTTAAAATTTTCACACGCTACTAGAACGCATATACAAAACCGTTGCCGATTAGAGTCTTTCGGAATGGTTTTTGTGCCCTCCGAAATTTGGTGGTTGTCGTAGCTCTTAAATGTTGTAGTGACACAAACAGAGAAGCCAAAAAAAGCATAAAAACTACAAACAAAACCAGTCAATAAAAACTGGAAAACATCGACCATCTCCTCCAACACTCTCCTAAACTAATAATATATGGAATTATATGAACAAAAACTATTGTAGATGAGAATAGTTTCAAAATATAATGATAATTAATATAGGAGACAAACAAAAATTACTTAAAAACTACATATTTAGATAAATAAAAAATTACTATTTCTTATCTAAATTTGTATTGTTTAATTTTTATTTTTCCCATATCCCTTCATCATGGTCATCACAAGTGGCATACACATCGTCGACAATAGTATCTTCAACTAAAGTTGGCACATGTTGTGAGAAAGAAGGAGTCTCATAAATATGTAGCGTTTGATGCTCGTTGTCATTAGATCCATAATTGATTTTACCTTGGAGAACCACTGTGTAATACCCTAATTTTCACCTTTTTAAATAAATATTTTATTTTAGAAAATTATTTCTTTTTTTCATAAGAAATGCCCAAAAATATTATGTTACCATTTTACGTTGCATTTTATGCGATTTATTCCTTTTAAGAGAAAAATAGCAAAAATAAATAAAAATTAGTTCATTAGGATTTTATTTGATTTTTATACTTTTGTCTCCACATTTTCATTTAATTACATTTTCATCCATTTTATTTGATTTATTTGCAATTTTGCTCCATATTCATAAAACTATCCACTTGGACCAATCACATTATGCCACATCATCCTCTCAACTTCATAATCATTTCTCATTACCATTATCATATTAACCTTCTCCTTAACCTCAAAATTATCCCAAAATTACAAAAAATGCCACTTAACCTAATTCATCACTATAAATACAATTAAATAATCAGATCAAAAGAGGAGGCACAAATCCCAAGAAAAAAAATCAGAAAAAATCACCACCACCATCTCACCGGCGCCGCCTCCGGCCGCCCCTCAACCACCCTCAACCACCATGCCAAAAACCACCCAAAATCAACAATCAAACACTTGATTCTTATCGTTTGGACCCTCCTGAGTCCGAATTTACCGTCAGTTTCTTCATAAGCTCGCCGGAAAACCATTAAAAACAGATCTAAGTGACGGCCGAAACCAAACTTCCATTTCCGGCCATTTCAAGCTCAAACCAAGGCAATTAACGATCGATCTATACTCCTAAGACATCTCTGAACGTTTCTCCTTGGCTTGTTTCGTCGAAATTCACTGGAAACTCGCGTTTTCCGTTCAAACCCGTCGGTTGGTTTTCGCTCTTTTTTCGCTTTTTTTGTTCATTATCTGTGAAAATTGATACTAAATTCATGATCCTTGTAAATTTCTGTTTGATTTGGCATATTTAAATGTTGTTTTTGGTGACCGGAAGTGAGACGAAGTTGTAACCGGCGATGGTCAAGTTTTCCGGTCGACTGGATCTGTTTTCAGGCGAGGAAGAAGAAGGAGAAGTGGCTTCGCCACGTGTCGCGCGCGGAGAGGCTGAAAGCTTCTCACGCGCGCCCCCTCTTTCTCACCGCACCCCCTCCGTTTTTTTTGTTTGGATTGCTGGGTTTGTGACCGGGCGGGTTTGACCCATGGGTCGCCCGACCCGATCGTTTTCTTTGTAATTGGACTTGGGCTTGACTTGTGTTGGGCCTTGTTTCAGTTTTTTTTTTTATTTCTGTTTATTTTGTGATTTTTGCTGCTGCACCCCTTAAGCTGTTTTGTACCTCCCCGCTGAGATTAATTAATTATGATGTTAACAAATAAAAAAAATGCTATTCCATTTATGTTCGAAAACTCATATTCGGAATAAAAATAAATCGGACTCTGACGTACGTCTCGTGTCCTCGATTTATTTTTATTTCGAGTATTTTAAACAATTTAATTAATGTAGAGGTAAAAGGGCTTGACTTACGACTTGTCTCTGTTTATCCTATTTTAATTAATTTCGTTTAAACGACTTTTTTTCATTACTTCGCCTGATCACTTGTAACGTCATAATTAAATAATATCTCAGTTGTTTGTTAGATTTAATTTTGAGCGAAATAAAGATAAATTGGGCCCTGTCTTACGACTCGCGCTTTGAATTTATTTCTTATTTCATTCAAAATGTAATTTGATGTTCTGAACGTAAGATAAGCGAGAGCCTGACGTACGACTCGTCTTGAGCTTATCTTACTTTTGCTTGCTAAAATGTCCGTTAATTTACTTCTCTATTTACCAGTTTCATTTCATGCCTGATTATTTAATTAGTCATTTATTTATGTGTCCGCATATTTATTTCGAGTATTATTTAATTGTTGCATTATTACACTGTCATTATCATATATCATGCATTCGCATTCTTCGCATCTTCTACCTTTTTTTCTTTTCTTTTCTGATCTAAAATCTGTTGTGAACTTATCTTTGAATATGGAATGTGAATAAATCAGTCTCTGTCGTACGACTCTGGCTTCGAATTATTCGCAAGCCATTTAAAACGGAACACTCTTTAATTAAATGAAATGGGAAGGAGCCTGACTTACGACTCGCCTTCGGCTCGTTTCACTTTAATTAAGAATGTTCATTTAATAAACTGAATGAAAAGAGGGAGCCTGTCGTACGACTCGTTTCTGCTCGGATGATCTGGTCCCTGACTTACGACTCGTGATTTAGGATCATTCTCATTCTCCAAACAATTTTCTAAAATCTAAAAGACACTCAACCCATTCAATTGTTTTCCTGCCCTTGCGCAGTCAGCTCTTTTTCAACTGCTCTTGTGCAGTCAAATCTTTTTTCAACTTCTTTTTCCTAAATGGATGACGCTTTATCCATTCCCCTGCTACAGACAAACGCTTAAGCCTCCGAAGCGAGCATACAAGCATACTGTTGTATCAGTGGAATGCGACCTAAGCATCGTTCACTAAAAACAACCAACACACAATCTTTCTTTTCAGGAAGAACTACGTGAGCTTTGAATTCCCCATTGTACTCGGGGGATACGTAGGAGCGAGAGCCTCTCTCGTCAAGCCAAATAATAAAAAAACTCTTTTTTTCCTTTCTGTTCAATATGCGGTAATTTAATTCTTTTCATACGATTATCTTTGTTTATGCAAACCAAAATTCCTCAAATGGTTCCCGTTGAGTACAACGGATATGAGGGGGTGTTAACGTCTTCCCCTCATGTAACCAACTCCCGAACCCGATCTTTAAGGTTTTATCATTATTTTCCTTTCCCCTCATGGGATAAATAAAATATGGTGGCGGCTTCATTGTTTACATTTGTGCATTGCATTTTATCATTGCATATCTGTATATTTTTTGCGCCGGGTACTACAGCTGGCGACTTCACTGGGGAGATAAATGATTAGTGAGTTAAGCCTAATTTGGGGCTTTTGGTTTGCTTATGCCAGGTTAGCCGTATCTGTCCTATCTTTTATTTTACCGCAAAATATTGAACTGTCTGGATTTGCTGGCTTTGTCTTCTCTTCTACTCCTTTTTTTTCTTTTTGCCTTTATGGCTTGGTTCTTGGTTACAGTGTGATTATGCTCCGTACCCGAGCTAGAGTGATACTCAGGATTAGTTGAGGGATTGTCATGTTGGGCTCCCTGACGAACGTCTCTGGGCTTGGATGTGATGGTCTCGACCAGAATAGATTCACTTGGAATAATTGGACTCCTTGGCTTACGCCTTGCGGGCTTCATGTTTCCTTGTTGGGTCCGAAACTCTGGTGGCCTTTATTAGATGTTTGAAACTTTTGTCTAGGGACCACCGTTTAGAACATGTGTCGAGGTTATAATGTCGACTCATCCAGTTGGTGTTATGATATCGCCCAGATGAGGTTGCTTTTGGGAAAAGTAATCAAGATTTTGGGTAACCTTATCAACCTAGAACAACATGTGAGAGGGTGGGTTACAGGTAACCTTGAACTTTTGGCCTCAGAGATTCCATTTTGAAAAGAACCCTGTTGTTATGAATATGGAAGATTTATGACTTTGAGATCAAGTTCGCCAGATGATAAAACGCTACAGTGAATCTATACAGGCATTCCATTCATGACATTCATGCATACATGAAAATAATCATGCATATTTATCTCTCATACATTTACAAAAAATTGCGGAATAAGTCTTTGAAAAAAACCATGCATTTTCATTCATAAAAAAAAATCATGCATATTTCAACCAAAAAAAAAAAAAAAAAAAAAAATCTCACTTTCATTTATTCATTCCAACAGTTACCTTCCCGGAACCGGTATTTGGTCTAGAAAGTATTACACTGCACCATGGACAATTGGAAAGAAAAACACGATGCCTTGCAGGGCAAAGTGAATCAGATGGGTGGAAAGTTGGACAGAGTTATAGAGATGTTGTCCAGTTTGAATATGCCACCAAGACCGGCTGTGAATGAGGTTCCGGTACCTATTGTTGAGATCCCACGAGAGAATGCTTCAGTGACTAATGTGAATTGGCCACCTCATGGTGTACCAATTAGATATGCTCTACCTGAATATGTGCCGTTTGTGTTTGATGTTCCATCCGGTTCCCAAGCTGTCGAGAATCAGAATAGAGTACCTCCAGTTCGTCAAGGACTCAATCTGTCACAAGGGAATTTGGTTGACCCTATGAATGCTCACCAGGGTAATGTGATACATACTGATATGTCAAAAGTGGACTCTACTATCCCTCAGATAGAGGAGACTATGCTGAAATTCCAGGCTCTAGAGGAGAGATTGAATCTGGTAGAAACGGGTAGTGATCCGTTAGATTTCACAAAGATGTACTTGGTTTCTGATGTGGTGCTCCCACCAAAGTTCAAGATGCCTGACTTCATAAAGTACAAGGGTCTGAGTTGCCCAAAGAACCATCTGATCATGTATATCAGGAAAATGGCTTCTTATTCTCATGATGATAAGTTGATGATCTACTGTTTCCAAGACAGTCTTGCTGAGGTGCCTCTCAATTGGTACATGCAACTCAAGGGTGGTAGTATCCTTTCATGGAGAGATTTGGCTAATGCCTTCCTTAAGCAGTACCAATACAACATGGATATGGGTCCCAGTCGTACTCAACTTCAGAATATGACTCAAAATGATAATGAATCATTTAAGGTCTATGCACAAAGGTGGAGAACATTGGCTTCTCAAGTACGTCCACCACTCCTAGAGACAGAACTTGTGGACATGTTCATCAACACTCTGCAAGGGGCATACTTTGAAAATATGATTTGTAGTACTTCCACAGACTTCTCTGACTTTGTTCGAATTGGGGAAAAAATTGAAATGGCGATCAAAAGTGGCAAGATTCAGCTTACTGCTAGTTCTCAGAATGGACAATGGAAGGCTAGTAATAACTTAACAGATGAAGAAGAGGAGGAAATTGATGCTGATACTTCTGAAAATGACCAAGCTCCTGTTCAGTTCCCATATTTTCCATATCCATATGTGGCAACAATGCAACATCAGCAGTTCCAAGGATATCCTTTTCAAGTGCCTGTGAATCATGTACCACAACAAGCTCAACAGCCACAACAGGCCCAGCAGCGGCCTAGAAAAATCTTTGATCCGGTCCCTATGTCGTTCAGTCGACTCCTTCCTTATCTTGTACACAGTGGATGGGTGGTTCCTAAGGTCCAAAAGCCATTGACTGAACCATTCCCTGATTGGTATGACGCAGAGGCTAAGTGCGATTATCATGCCGGAACTGAGGGGCATACCACTGATAATTGTAGATCTTTCAAGTATAAGATACAAGAGCTTCGTGATAAACAATTGTTGTCCTTCGAGGATGGTGAACCGGTTATCCGAGATAAGCAGTGAATAGGGCATTCAACAAGTTTCTCCAATCTTGTTTTTTTTGAACAATTTGCCATGCCAAAAGATGAAGAGAATAATGGAAATAGTCAAGATAGGCTGCACCTGTGTTTTTCAAACATAGTCTTTGCAAACTAGCTTTTTATTTCCTTCTTGTCAAGCATTTGTTTGCTTTTAAGATTATGTATTTTGTCAAGTACTCTTAATATAATAAACATGCATGTTTTTGAAATCAATCCATTTGTGTTCACCTCTTTTTCTTATTACTTGCAAATTTGGAGCGAGGATGATGAAAACAAATAACTGATCTTTGCTGATATATGCTTTCAATGGTGAAAAAAAAAACCTAGTTGAGGATGTAAGGCATCGTTTTACTTTCTTTCATTATTTCATAAAATAAAAAAAATTGAATTGAGCCGTTCTTGCATATGTTTTGTTGTTATCTGATTCTCCTAGTTTCTTGAGATATATCTTTTTAGAAAAGAAAGAATAAACAAGTAATTTTGGTTTGATACTTGACATGACACTTTAAGAGTATATAAGTTGTTTTGCACTTTAGGCTACGTTATGAAGGTTCAGAAATGATTCAATAAAATCGGTACTGTCTTAACATCTTAGACTCTTAGAAGTATGTAAGATCAATTTGAGTACTGATTTTGACGAAGACCTGAACATAAGTTTTTAGGTAACCCTCAGTAGTTTATCTTAGCAGTCGGCACCATCTTGGACACAAACTAAGTAGGAAATCGAGGAACATAAGTGAATGATCCAGAAATGAAATTTTGCATACTTTGGTTAATGCACTTATTGAGTTATATGACCCTCACTCGGTTGTTTAACCCAGCAGTTGTTGAAAAACCATAGTAAATATACCCATTTAGTAGTTGGTTCAGAGGAGTCTGGTTCTGAACTTGGTAGGGCGGGTTGTTATCCGATCCCCCACAACTGCATTTGGAAGAGAAAAAAGGGTTTACCAAACTGATTTTACCAGCTCCCCTCGATATATGATCATAATCACTAATAGATTTTTCTACCATGAGCGTGTACAAGATAACGGGCTTAATGTGATTGCGCTTGAATGAAAAGGGTGAATAAAATTTAAGCAAAAGTTAGAGTCACAATAAAATGCTTCAGATTTGTCTTCATATGATGAGAGTCTCTGACTGCATTATGTTGTTTTGTGTTATTACAGTACCCTTGGTATTGATTTCTATTACTTGATTTTCTTCTTTAGCCGGCAACCACGTATGATTAAAGTTGTCGTGGTCTGTTTCAAACCTGTGTTGCAAAAAAAAAAAAAAGTTACTATTTATGTGCTCAAGGACAAACAAATGTTCAAGTATGGGAAATCAGATGACACAAATTTATATCATTTTCTAGCTTGATTTACATGAATCCTAATTGCATGTTATAATACTCAAAAGACCTAATTGAAGCTAGGTTCCCTTTGAAAGCATTCGGCAAACGTATTGTTAAGCTGACTCCTCCAATTTGTTGAGTAATTAATAATCATCTCTCTACACATCATATGTGTTTCAAAAAAAAAACTTGCATGTTCAAAAGAAATGATTTTACTTGCAAATTAGTGCTTGACATTAAAGAAATTTGAACATTGGTCTGATCAAGGACAAAGATGATTTGAAGACGCTCCTAGCTAACGGCAAGTCATCTATGGATTCTGCCAATCAGGGGCAAACAAGTTGAATACCCTGCTTATCAAGGTGAATTGGTTCGAGATTTGGTTACATTGCAAATATCAGTTGATCAGGGACATATCCTTCATGGATTCAATTGCATGGGGCAAACTATGCCAAGATTACATCTTCCTGAAAGTCACATGTGGTGAAATACGGCAGAACTGTGGTTCTCAATACAATGAATGGTAAAGAGTTTCCACTCTCAGTGCACGCTGTTGTAGTCAAAGAAAGTTGTTGTTCCTCTTTGGAAGCCTGTTTGAACACCCGTCTTGCAATAGAAGCTTGCAAGGGTCCTCATCTCAACAACTTCAGAGTTACTCAGATTCTCGGTGACCGGGAAATTCAAATTCTCTTCAACAGAAACTCAGAAAATTCATGCATTCATGTATAACATGCATTCATGCATACGAACTCCTGCATATTATCAGATAATTCATACGCATTAGTTTTGCATTTAGGCATCAGAAATACATAATCACGCATTCATGAAGCACAAGTTCAAAATTTTGCTTTAACAGGTTGTGAACTTGGATCTCTCATTCAGTGAAAAGGTTGATGTACCTAATTCTCCAATAAGACGGTTATTGAATCACAATTTCTCAATAAGAAGGGTTGATGAATCTTTTCCCCAGTGAACTGGTCAACAAAGTGTCATCCCCAAGCAGATCAGTCAGTGCAGCATATTCTCCATGAGAAAGGTTGAGGAATCGTTTCTTTCCCCAATGACGCAATTGATAATTGTTCATCTCCAGTAAGTCGGTTGGAACACCGCATTTTCAGCAAGTCGGTTGTTAAACCGTTTTCCCCAGTAAAGTTGACTTATGCACAACATCCCCAGCGAATGGATCAATAAGTCATTATCCCCAGTAAGCTGATCAGCATACTGCATCCTGAGTAAAGTTGGTACTCCGTACCTCAGCAAGCTGGTTTCCCAAACCATATCCTCAATGGAGTTTCCGCATCTACAACAAGTTGATTGATGAACCATGTTTCTCAACAAGACAGGTGTCTGACAATTGCGAAGAATAATGGCAGAATGTTCAATTTTCTTTCCCCAGCGAGTACTCTTTTTCAAGATACCTCAAACCTCAGCAAATTACTCCAGCAAATTTTCAGTGAACTACGGTTCAGATTGTCAGTTCTCCAGATTGGATGGTGAATGATTCAAGTCAATATCTCATCTCACAATTTTCCGGATAGGTCGGGAAATTCTCTAATCTCAAGGTGATTTTTCGGATTGGTCGAAAAGTTATCTCACATTTTTCCGGATAGGTCGGGAAATTTTATAATCTCAAGGTGATTTTTCGGATTGGTCGAAAAGTTATCTCACATTTTTCCGGATAGGTCGGGAAATTCTATAATCTCAAGGTGATTTTTCGGATTGGTCGAAAAGTTATCTCACATTTTTCCGGATAGGTCGAGAAAATTCTATAATGTCAAGGTGATTTTTCGGATTGGTCGAAAAGTTATCTCACATTTTTCCGGATTGGTCGGAAGGTTGTCTTTTTCAAGGTTTTTCGGATTGGTCGATAAACCATTTCATATCATGGTTTTCCAGACTGGTTGGTAAGCTGTGTTATATCTTGATCTTTCGGATTGGTCGGAAGGTTGTCCTTTTCATGCTTCTTCAGATTGGTCAAGAAAATGTTTCAAATCATTGTTTGCTAGTTTGGTTGGTAAGCTATGTTATCTCATGATTTCTACGGTCGACACACCAGTAAAGTGGTAACGATCAATTTTGGAGTTCAGGTACCCTGAGGGGAGAAGACTTCGTTTTTCTTTTATGATTAATACACCCATAGGGCGGGTAATGATCAGTTTTGGAGATAACGCACCCTGAGGGGAGCCGACTCAGCTTTTTATGGTCTATACACCCATAGGGCGGGTAATGATCAGTTTTGGAGATAATGCACCCTGAGGGGAGGCAACTCAATTTTTTTATGGTCTATACACCCATAGGGCGGGTAATGATCATTTTATTCTCAGGTATTCAGTTACTAGTGATTCCAGGTATGTTTCCACCTTCATCTTCCATATGCATTCATTACCATTACATCACATTCACACCACAAAATTAGGGCATTTATATTTAATTATCTTTTACTTCGAACACGTAAATACGCAAGTTATTTACGCACTCGAGTACAAGATAATTAAATAGGGGCAGCTGTAATACCCTAATTTTCACCTTTTTAAATAAATATTTTATTTTAGAAAATTATTTCTTTTTTTCATAAGAAATGCCCAAAAATATTATGTTACCATTTTACGTTGCATTTTATGCGATTTATTCCTTTTAAGAGAAAAATAGCAAAAATAAATAAAAATTAGTTCATTAGGATTTTATTTGATTTTTATACTTTTGTCTCCACATTTTCATTTAATTACATTTTCATCCATTTTATTTGATTTATTTGCAATTTTGCTCCATATTCATAAAACTATCCACTTGGACCAATCACATTATGCCACATCATCCTCTCCACTTCATAATCATTTCTCATTACCATTATCATATTAACCTTCTCCTTAACCTCAAAATTATCCCAAAATTACAAAAAATGCCACTTAACCTAATTCATCACTATAAATACAATTAAATAATCAGATCAAAAGAGGAGGCACAAATCCCAAGAAAAAAAATCAGAAAAAATCACCACCACCATCTCACCGGCGCCGCCTCCGGCCGCCCCTCAACCACCCTCAACCACCATGCCAAAAACCACCCAAAATCAACAATCAAACACTTGATTCTTATCGTTTGGACCCTCCTGAGTCCGAATTTACCGTCAGTTTCTTCATAAGCTCGCCGGAAAACCATTAAAAACAGATCTAAGTGACGGCCGAAACCAAACTTCCATTTCCGGCCATTTCAAGCTCAAACCAAGGCAATTAACGATCGATCTATACTCCTAAGACATCTCTGAACGTTTCTCCTTGGCTTGTTTCGTCGAAATTCACTGGAAACTCGCGTTTTCCGTTCAAACCCGTCGGTTGGTTTTCGCTCTTTTTTCGCTTTTTTTGTTCATTATCTGTGAAAATTGATACTAAATTCATGATCCTTGTAAATTTCTGTTTGATTTGGCATATTTACATGTTGTTTTTGGTGACCGGAAGTGAGACGAAGTTGTAACCGGCGATGGTCAAGTTTTCCGGTCGACTGGATCTGTTTTCAGGCGAGGAAGAAGAAGGAGAAGTGGCTTCGCCACGTGTCGCGCGCGGAGAGGCTGAAAGCTTCTCACGCGCGCCCCCTCTTTCTCACCGCACCCCCTCCGTTTTTTTTGTTTGGATTGCTGGGTTTGTGACCGGGCGGGTTTGACCCATGGGTCGCCCGACCCGGTCCGTTTTCTTTGTAATTGGACTTGGGCTTGACTTGTGTTGGGCCTTGTTTCAGTTTTTTTTTTATTTTTGTTTATTTTGTGATTTTTGCTGCTGCACCCCTTAAGCTGTTTTGTACCTCCCCGCTGAGATTAATTAATTATGATGTTAACAAATAAAAAAAATGCTATTCCATTTATGTTCGAAAACTCATATTCGGAATAAAAATAAATCGGACTCTGACGTACGTCTCGTGTCCTCGATTTATTTTTATTTCGAGTATTTTAAACAATTTAATTAATGTAGAGGTAAAAGGGCTTGACTTACGACTTGTCTCTGTTTATCCTATTTTAATTAATTTCGTTTAAACGACTTTTTTTCATTACTTCGCCTGATCACTTGTAACGTCATAATTAAATAATATCTCAGTTGTTTGTTAGATTTAATTTTGAGCGAAATAAAGATAAATTGGGCCCTGTCTTACGACTCGCGCTTTGAATTTATTTCTTATTTCATTCAAAATGTAATTTGATGTTCTGAACGTAAGATAAGCGAGAGCCTGACGTACGACTCGTCTTGAGCTTATCTTACTTTTGCTTGCTAAAATGTCCGTTAATTTACTTCTCTATTTACCAGTTTCATTTCATGCCTGATTATTTAATTAGTCATTTATTTATGTGTCCGCATATTTATTTCGAGTATTATTTAATTGTTGCATTATTACACTGTCATTATCATATATCATGCATTCGCATTCTTCGCATCTTCTACCTTTTTTTCTTTTCTTTTCTGATCTAAAATCTGTTGTGAACTTATCTTTGAATATGGAATGTGAATAAATCAGTCTCTGTCGTACGACTCTGGCTTCGAATTATTCGCAAGCCATTTAAAACGGAACACTCTTTAATTAAATGAAATGGGAAGGAGCCTGACTTACGACTCGCCTTCGGCTCGTTTCACTTTAATTAAGAATGTTCATTTAATAAACTGAATGAAAAGAGGGAGCCTGTCGTACGACTCGTTTCTGCTCGGATGATCTGGTCCCTGACTTACGACTCGTGATTTAGGATCATTCTCATTCTCCAAACAATTTTCTAAAATCTAAAAGACACTCAACCCATTCAATTGTTTTCCTGCCCTTGCGCAGTCAGCTCTTTTTCAACTGCTCTTGTGCAGTCAAATCTTTTTTCAACTTCTTTTTCCTAAATGGATGACGCTTTATCCATTCCCCTGCTACAGACAAACGCTTAAGCCTCCGAAGCGAGCATACAAGCATACTGTTGTATCAGTGGAATGCGACCTAAGCATCGTTCACTAAAAACAACCAACACACAATCTTTCTTTTTAGGAAGAACTACGTGAGCTTTGAATTCCTCATTGTACTCGGGGGATACGTAGGAGCGAGAGCCTCTCTCGTCAAGCCAAATAATAAAAAAACTCTTTTTTTCCTTTCTGTTCAATATGCGGTAATTTAATTCTTTTCATACGATTATCTTTGTTTATGCAAACCAAAATTCCTCAAATGGTTCCCGTTGAGTACAACGGATATGAGGGGGTGTTAACGTCTTCCCCTCATGTAACCAACTCCCGAACCCGATCTTTAAGGTTTTATCATTATTTTCCTTTCCCCTCATGGGATAAATAAAATATGGTGGCGGCTTCATTGTTTACATTTGTGCATTGCATTTTATCATTGCATATCTGTATATTTTTTGCGCCGGGTACTACACACTGACCACTTTTTCTTAGAAGGATCACTGACATAAAACACTTGTTTTGCTTGAGAAGCCATAATGAAAGGTTCATCCGCACAAGCTACTTTCTCAAGGTCCACCAATGTAAAACCAAAATCATTAGTTTTAACACCATTGTTTGTGTCGATCAATTTACATTTAAAAAGTGGAACTTTAAATGTAATGAAATCGATATCCCAAATCTCTTCTATGATCCCTTAGTAAGGTATTGATGCCAAAATAGGATTTTTATCATTAGAACTAGAGAAGTGCATGGACTCAGCTACAATCATAACTCCATTGTTTTGCACAGTGTCATCATGTGGCTTCGTATAAAATGTAAAATTATTGATATTGTAGCCGGTCCAAGTTATGACATCAAATTTTGGCGCCCTTGCTAGACGTTTTAATGTTTCTGAACATGTCTTGTCGGTTAAAATGGTTTCTTTAAACCACTTTAAGAAAGTCTTGTTATGCTCATTCAACACCCATTTCTCAGTCATTCGAGGAAATTTTTTCTTGACAATGCTTTGGTGAGCAGAAATGTAAGGTTGAACTTCATCAGTATTATTCAATATATACAAGTGTGCTTGGAGTATTTCCAATCGTCCCATGCTCTTAAGTTTTAAACCATGTATACCTCCACATCTTCCGCCAAGACGAGATTTAGGAATTCCTATAGTATCCGCTTCTGATAACAACAACTTCATTTTCCAACCCATCTAATTTTTTACGATCAATGTGTCACGCCGCGAAAATTGCCCGAGCGTTTAGGACACTCGGTATGACACAGAGTCGCCACCAAATTTTATTTAATTAGGAAAATATTGATAAAACCTAAAAACTAAGGAAGGATGGTCATCGCAACCATTTCCACGTTCGGGAGTTGGTTATGCAAGGGGAAGGTATTAGCACCCCTCACATCCGTTGTACTCAACGGGAACCTCCTAATTAATTCTAGGGTATTAAGTGATTTTTTAGAGTTTATTTACATGTTTTTTATTTATTCGATTTTTATTTACTATTAAATATATTTACAAAGAAGGGGGAAAAATTCGATTTTTTATTATTATGCTTGACAAGATGACTCTTGCTCCTACGTATCCTCCAGTGCGATGAGGAAATCAAAGCTTTGTAGTTCTGGGTATAAATTGTTGGTTGGTGTTTTTTAGGGAACGATGTTTTAATCGCATTCTTGTGGTTAAACGTCGCTTGTATGCTCGCACGGTGGAGACTTAAGCTTTGTTTGTATCACGTTTGAATTGATTGAAAACATGTTCGTTTATGAAAAGGATTTTCCATTGATTTTTAAAATTGACCCGAAGGCGAAAAAATTACTTTGATATGTGTTGGTATTTTTTAATAGTGGAAGACGACTAAAAGTCGGACAAAGTGTGCACTAAGCCCCCAATTAGTCGAGAAGCGAAAGGATGTGCATCCGCCTCCTCCTTTTTAATCCACAATTTTATTAGAAAAAATTTGATCTAAAAGAATAAAATTAACATTTGTACATTCCTAAGAATTAATGTTACTATTTTTTTTATATTTACATCATGCTTAAATTGACTAGTATACCAAATTAACCAAAAAGGTAGGGTGGTGTCCGCATAAGTCTCCATTAATTTTAAATTCATCCAATCATGATAACACATGGCACTTGATATTCTTAATCATCAAATCAAACAAATAAACAAGTAGCAAGCATTATAAACAAATACGGTAACACCAATATCTCTAAATAAACAAATATAGAAAACTATCAAACAAAACTTATCAAACAAATATACATAAAGGAATATAAGTACAGAGACGGGACACAAAAACAAACCAGGAACCAACTGCGTTGATATCTCTCTGCCTTCGATTCAGAGGTTCGGTGACTGCTAATGGCGGCTGGTGATGCAGCAAAGTGGACAGCAACAAACAGAGCGTGCGGCAGCAAGCAGAATGACGTGATGTTGGACGATCGACGCCGGTGGTAGGTGGGTTGCAAACGGCGGCCTTTCGGTGGTGATTAATGTGATGGTAGTGATAGTGATGGTAATGTTATGTGGTGTTATGATGAATGATGATGATGATGATGATGATGAAGTAGCAATAAGTTGTTACTGTATTACGAATTTTGTGTCGTGTTGCAGAATTTGTGTGTATGAGTGAAGAATTGGTGTGTGTATTATTGTGTAGAAAGAGCCTCTATTTATAGTTTTGAATTTAGGCTTTTTAAAACTTGAATGAATCTTGAGAGATTTGGTTTGTAAATTAATTTGAGAGATTTTGTTTGTTTTTAATGATTGATTTGCTCTCATTTTATGTTTTAGTGTTAATTCTCTTGCTTGCTCTTCAAGACCAAAGATTTGGTCTTCTTTTGTTTTGATTTACTTCTCTTTTATATTTTTGTGTCTTTTCTTTTTTCTTTCTACATAAGTTTATATATTTTCCTTCTTTTTATATATATGTTTTATTTTTTTTATAATTTATGACAAACAAAAAAAAAGTGATAAAATATATTTTAATAGAAAAAGTTTCTTGTTAGAAAAATAAATAAAATTGACTAAAATAAATATGTACTAAAATTTGGAGGGTAAAATTTGGGGTATGACAGCTGCCCCTATTTAAATATCTTTAAATGCCTTTGAAAGATAGTTAAATATAAGAAATACCCATAATTTTGCCTTATGAAGGTGAAAGATCGACAATTGCCTTGACGATGTTTAGATCTTAAGGATAGTCCCCACCCCGAAGGGTGCTTAAACCAAAAATAGGCATTGTCCCGTAGGGCGCCTAATTTTTTGAAAGATAACAGTTTCCCCGTAGGGTGATCAGCTAAGAATAAGTCATTGACCCGTAGGGTACTTCAACTAAAAGTAGGCATTGTCCCCAATGATGCCTAACTTTGAAAGATAACCATTCCCCGTAGGGTAACTAAACCAAGAAGAAGTCATCGCTTCGTAGGGTAATTCAACTAAAAGTAGGCATTGTCCCGAATGATGCCTAACTTTGAAAGATAACCATTCCCCGCAGGGTAACTAAACCAAGAAGAAGTCATCGCCCCGTAGGGTACTTCAAATAAAAGTAGGCATTATCCCGAATGATGCCTAACCTTGAAAGATAACCATTCGTCACCTCGAAAGGTGCTTCTATCCAAAAGTTTTCCATTGTCACCTTGAAAGGTGCATCTATCCAGAAGTTATTTGTTTGTCACCTTGAAAGGTGCATCTATCCGAAAGGCGTTACCCCTGAGGGTGCCTGTATATCAATGATATGAAATCATTACCCCTTGGGGTGAGTAAGGAGAGTTAAGTCATTTCCCCTTAGGGATCTAGATCCTAGGAATGAGCATGATTGCCGCAAGCCCGTGGCCGGACAAAAGTTGAAAGATAAAATGTCGCAGGCTTGTTGGGCCGGACATACATTGATTAAATTGTCGCAGGCTTTATGGGCCGGACAAGGATAAGCTGTCGCAGGCTTATGGGCCGGACTGAGATTGACGAATGAATTGTCGCAGGCTGGTGTGCCGAACAGAGACAAATAGTTGCAGACTTTTGAGTCGGACAAAGATTGATTAAATTGTCGCAGGCTTTATGGGCCGGACAAGGATAAGCTGTCGCAGGCTTATGGGCCGGACAGAGATTGATGGATCGATTGTCGCAGGTTGGTGTGCCGGACAGAGACAAATTGTTGCAGGCTTTTGAGCCGGACAAAGATAAATTGTCGCAGGCTTTTGAGCCGAACAAAGATTAATTGCCGCAGACTTGTAGGTCGGACAGAGACAAATTGTCGCAGGCTTGACTACCGGACAATGATATTGGATGAATTGTCGCAGGCTGGTGTGCCGGACAAAAATTGTCGCAGGCTTGTTCGCCGAACAAAGGTAAATTGCCGCAGGCTTGCAAGCCGGACAAATATACAAAAAAAAGTTATCGCCGCAGGCATACGGGCCGGGCAAAGACTGAAAGACACATTGTCGCAGGCTTGTAAGCCGGACAAAGATAAATTGATCTGATGGGGATGAGGTCATCCCACTTAACCATTTTATGCTAAAGGTTGATCCCTAAAGATGATCTTTTGACAGAAGTACGTGCTTGAGGGGTACCATTTCTTGGTATGCATGACTTATGCTCATGAATTATATATCATGGCCTATGCTGTAAGAAATGCATGATGTATGCATGAAATGAAATGCTGGCGGAGACTGAGCTTTGAATGCACTTTGATGCAGACGCATTTGTGATTACGCGTAGTATATGTTATGCATGAAATGAAATGCATTATTGATGCATGCCAATGATAATTGGGCTTCAACATGAATGTGTTATGCGAATCTTTGTTTTCTTTTGATGGGAAAGACCAAGTAGACTTTTGAAATGTCCGCTAGGATTAACCTTTGGGGACCAAGGAGAATCAATGTTTTTTTTTTTGGATAACCGACTGAGGTTGAATAAAAATTGCGTTTCGGGGTTGCCAAAGGATTTTGGATTTTGGTGAATTGATTTGAGTTTTGAGTGGTAATGCAAATTAGTCACAGGGATGCCAATGCATGATTTGATGCTAGATGGACGCGAACATGAATAATGCATGAATATGATTTGAAAGTGTATGAAAGTTCCATTTGTGGTGGGCAATTGAATGGTTTAAGGCTTGAAAATATGTTTTGTCACGGAATTTCTTTGTTTATAGGTTACATGAGTTTTGCTAGCATGTTCTCCCGACACTCATTCTGAACTCAACGGTTGCTGATGTTTGACATGATCCACTTGAACGCCTTGAAAGTACGGAGAGGGATGGCCCCTAGAGTAATTTGTCTTGCCCCCTTTTTTCTAGGCATAATATCCTTGACTGCATTGGAGACCTATGAGCAGAGGTTCCTTTTCCTCCATGGTGGTGATAATCAAGGATTCTCCACAGGGTGACCCTTCGATGGGAAGTACTACTTTCAATGTTGAATACTGGTGCAGAGGAAATTGCTTGAAAAGGAATTTGGATCCATCTAGGTCTGATATGACAATGCTACGAACTGCCCCATTATTTGAATTCTCGAGAGGTATGCTCCCCAATTAACTGGCGTTTAGGGATAGTGCCTCAAGTTGACCATTTCTTGAACTCTTTTGACCATGACTAGCAGGAGCTTAGAGGACCTGCCCCCTTGATTATGAAAAATTGCTACCGATTGGTAGGACCCTCAGATGCCATGCCCCTACTTAGGAGCGTCTTGATTTAGTTCTTCTTTGATTGAACCGTTTGCTGAATTAACCAGATGCTGAGTATTGATTTGCAAGTAAAAATCATTTCTTTTAACAAGTATTTCTAACACAATGCACATGCGAGTTTTTGAAATTGAATATATATTTTTGGTGGAAGCACATATGGTATGTACAAAAGATAATTATTGATTACATAACAAACAGGATGAGTCAGTTTAACAATAAATTTGCCGAATATGCTTTTACAGTGAACCTAGCTTCAATTAGGTCTTTTGAGAATATAAATTCATGTAAATCAAGCCAAAGACAATATAAATTTGTGTTATCAAATTCCCCCGTACTTGAGCTTTTGCTTGTCCTCAAGCATAAAAATAGTAACTCTTTTTAGCACATGTTTGAAACAGGACACGACAACTCTAATCATACGTGGTTGCCGGCTAGATAGGAAAATCAAGTAATAGATATCAAATACCAAGAGCACCGTAGTAACGCAAAACCACTCATTGTGGTCAAAGATTCCCATCATATGAAGACAAATCTAAAGTATTTTATCATGACTCTAACTTTTGCTTAAATTTTATTTATCCTTTTCATTCGAGTGCAATCACATTAAGCCCGTTATCTTGTACACTCTCATGGTAGGAAAATCTGTTAGTGATTATGATCATTTATCGAGGGGTGCTGATAACAAAAGTTTGGCAAACCCCTTTTTCTCTTCCAAATGCAGTTGTGGGGGATCGGATCGTAACCCGCCCTACCAAGTTCAGAATCAGACACCTCTGAACCAACTACTAAAAGGGTTTATTTACCATGGTTTTGCTTTGTATGTTCAACGATTGTTGAATTAAACAACCGAGTGATGGTCATCCAACTCAACAAGCGCATTCCCACTTTTAAAATCAACCAATGTATGTAAACTTTCATTTCGGATCATTCACTTATGTTCATTGATTTCCCACTTAGTTTGTGCTTATGATGGTGCCGACTGCTAAGATAAACTACTAAGGGTTACTTTAAGATTTAAATTCAAGTCTTTGTCAACATTAGTACTCAAATTAATCATACATATTTCTGGGTGTCTAAGGTGTTAAGGCGGTATCGATTTTATTGAATCATTACTAAACCTTCATAATGTAGCCAAAGCGCCAAAACAACCTATATACTCTTAAAGTGTCATGTCGAGTATCAAACCAAAATTGCTTGCTTTTCTTAAAAATTTGATATATCTCAAGAAACTAGGAGAATCAGATAAAAATGAAAACATATCCAAGAATGACTCAACTTAGCATGAACTAACTAATTTTGATATATATTTTTTTATTTTGAAAACGCCTTACATCATCAACCAGTTTTTTTTTTTTTTACACCATTAAAAGCATATATCAGCAAATATCAGTTATTTATTTTCATCATCCTCGCTCCAAGTTTGTAAGTAATAAAACAAGAAAAGAGTGAACACAAATGGATTAATTCCAAAGACATGCATGTTTATTATATTAAAAATACTAGTCAAAAGTTACAACTTTAAAAGCAAAAGAATTAAATTAAGACTGGAAATTCAAAGCTTGATGATCCTTGGAAGGGGAATTCTTGTTGATTGGCCAACTCTAATGGATGCTACTTGGAGTTTTTGCACTTTGTTCAAGAAAAGGGTGACCATTGATGAACGGAATGCCTCCTTTGAAACTTAACTTCTTGTTGTCGATGAGTTCTTGAACCTTATATTTGAAAGCTTTGCAATTTTCAATGGTGTGACCCGGTGCCCCATGATGAAAGTCACATTTGGTATTTACATCGTAACCTGGCGGATATGGCGGTATTATGGGCTTGAGAGGTCTCGTCTCTACCCACCCTTGTTGGAGTAAGTATGGTAGGATCTGACCATATGGTACGCGAACAGGATCGAACTGCACACGGCTCTTCCCATAATTATTCCAAGGACCGGACTGATTCCCAAGTGGATACCCCTTTCGTCGTTGTTGATTTTGTTGAGGTGCCATGGACGGCTGTTGTAGTAAATGCTGCCGAGGCAAGGGTATCACCCATGGTTGCAGGGTTTGAGGCGCTGGATGACCTTGTGACTGATAAGGTAACAGGTTTTCATTTTTCCCCAACAAAATTTGTATTATCAACTGCACTTGAGTCTTCAATTGGGCCACCTCCACCCTTAATTGATCGTGGCCTCTTTTGAGTTCTTCCATATTTTTTTGAGACATTCTTCCAAGTCCGTTCATGGGTATCGGGATACCTGCTTGCGGCATTATAGTTCGAGGACGGTGAGGAAAGAAAAGATATGACTATTTATTTTGAGGATGCAAGTGCATGAGAATGTATGATATGCATGATAGATGCAAGATGGTGAAGGTTGGATGACCTAATAGGTAGGCTCCTTAGGCGGTTCTAAGTTTTCTACCAACCCCTCACAAGGATGGCTCTAAAACATATCACCTAAGGTCTTGGACCCATATGTGATTTCACAGGGTCTCCCTTAGGTGAATTTATTGGTTTAAGGTAAGGTTCCCAGAGTCCTAGACCTAATTCAAATTTTCATTGAGGGGGTAGGGGCTAGCCCATTCTCAATGAACCTTTTGAATAGATCTCGTCTGAGCGGAGTTTTCACAAATCACCAAATAGGATGTGCATCCTACCGGTCCATGCTACTAGTCCATATGTGACTTAAGTTTTTCTCAAACTCGGCTGGAGAGTTTCACTTGACATAAAATAACCCACCCCACAATATATATACATGAAATAAAATACAAATAAAAAATAAAAAATAAATACAAATAAAACATGTAAAAAAACAAAACACTTAACCTTAAAACTAAAGGATAGGCTTAACTCTCTAAGTCCCCAGCAGAGTCGCCAGCTGTCGCGCCGCGAAAATCGCCCGAGCGTTTAGGACACTCGGTATGACACAGAGTCGCCACCAAATTTTATTTAATTAGGAAAATATTGATAAAACCTATAAACTAAGGAAGGATGGTCATCGCAACCATTTCCACGTTCGGGAGTTGGTTATGCAAGGGGAAGGTATTAGCACCCCTCACATCCGTTGTACTCAACGGGAACCTCCTAATTAATTCTAGGGTATTAAGTGATTTTTTTGAGTTTATTTACATGTTTTTTATTTATTCGATTTTTATTTACTATTAAATATATTTACAAAGAAGGGGGAAAATTAGATTTTTTATTATTATGCTTGACAAGATGACTCTTGCTCCTACGTATCCTCCAGTGCGATGAGGAAATCAAAGCTACGTAGTTCTGGGTATAAATTGTTGGTTGGTGTTTTTTAGGGAACGATGTTTTAATCGCATTCTTGTGGTTAAACGTCGCTTGTATGCTCGCACGGTGGAGACTTAAGCTTTGTTTGTATCACGTTTGAATTGATTGAAAACATGTTCGTTTATGAAAAGGATTTTCCATTGATTTTTAAAATTGACCCGAAGGCGAAAAAATTACTTTGATATGTGTTGGTATTTTTTAATAGTGGAAGACGACTAAAAGTCGGACAAAGTGTGCACTAAGCCCCCAATTAGTCGAGAAGCGAACGGATGTGCATCTGCCTCCTCCTTTTTAATCCACAATTTTATTAGAAAAAATTTGATCTAAAAGAATAAAATTAACATTTGTACATTCCTAAGAATTAATGTTACTATTTTTTTTATATTTACATCATGCTTAAATTGACTAGTATACCAAATTAACCAAAAAGGTAGGGTGGTGTCCGCATAAGTCTCCATTAATTTTAAATTCATCCAATCATGATAACACATGGCACTTGATATTCTTAATCATCAAATCAAACAAATAAACAAGTAGCAAGCATTATAAACAAACACGGTAACACCAATATCTCTAAATAAACAAATATAGAAAACTATCAAACAGAACTTATCAAACAAATATACATAAAGGAATATAAGTACAGAGACGGGACACAAAAACAAACCAGGAACCAACTGCGTTGATATCTCTCTGCCTTCGATTCAGAGGTTCGGTGACTGCTAATGGCGGCTGGTGATGCAGCAAAGTGGACAACAACAAACAGAGCGTGCGGCAGCAAGCAGAATGACGTGATGTTGGACGATCGACGGTGGTGGCAGGTGGGTTGCAAACGGCGGCCTTTCGGTGGTGATTAATGTGATGGTAGTGATAGTGATGGTAATGTTATGTGGTGTTATGATGAATGATGATGATGATGATGAAGTAGCAATAAGTTGTTACTGTATTATGAATTTTGTGTCGTGTTGCAGAATTTGTGTGTATGAGTGAAGAATTGGTGTGTGTATTATTGTGTAGAAAGAGCCTCTATTTATAGTTTTGAATTTAGGCTTTTTAAAACTTGAATGAATCTTGAGAGATTTGGTTTGTAAATTAATTTGAGAGATTTTGTTTGTTTTTAATGATTGATTTGCTCTCATTTTATGTTTTAGTGTTAATTCTCTTGCTTGCTCTTCAAGACCAAAGATTTGGTCTTCTTTTGTTTTGATTTACTTCTCTTTTATATTTTTGTGTCTTTTCTTTTTTCTTTCTACATAAGTTTATATATTTTCCTTCTTTTTATATATATGTTTTATTTTTTTATAATTTTGGACAAACAAAAAAAAAAGTGATAAAATATATTTTAATAGAAAAAGTTTCTTGTTAGAAAAATAAATAAAATTGACTAAAATAAATATGTACTAAAATTTGGAGGGTAAAATTTGGGGTATGACACAATGACTTTGCTACAAATAGCGTTGAAAAATAAGCACAACCTAGTTAAGACAACTCTAACCTTTTTAGGCAATATACCACGAATAGCTACTGGTAGAAATTGTTGCAATAATACGTGACAATCATGAGACTTCAGGCCAACTAATTTCAAGTCTTTCATTGAGACTAGACTCTTGAAATTTGAAGAGTAACCACTAGGCACCTTTATGCTACGTAAACACTCACAAAAACTTCTCTTCTCATTTTATGACAAAGTATAACAAGTTGGAGGTAAATATGTCCGTTTACCATCAGCTGACACTGGAGCTAATTCTTGTCGTATACCCATCTGAACCATATCCAAACGAGCATCCACACCATCCTTTTTTTTTCCTTTAATGTTGAGAAGTGTTCCGATTAAACTATCACACACATTTTTCTCCACATGCATCACATCGATACAGTGCCTGACATATAGATTGCACCAATAAGGGAGATCAAAGAACACTGACTTCTTCTTCCATCTGTTTTTATGAGTTGTTTGTTTTTGGCCCTTTCCAAATATAACATTGATATCCTTCACATGATTGAAAACTTCCTCTCCGGTTAAGGCATTCGGAGCAATTCCAGTCTCTTAGTCTCCATTAAACGCCTTTCTCAACCTACGATATGGGTGATTGGGTTTGAGAAATTTTCGATGCCCAAGGTAAGCTGTCTTACTTCCATTGCTTAATTGTTGAAAGCACGTTTTATTTTCACATATAGGGCAGGCCTTATGTCCTTTAACAGTATAACCGGACAAGTTCCCATATACAGGGAAATCATTGATCGTGCAAAATAACATTGCACGCATCTTGAAATTCTCACTAGAATACCCATCAAACACATCAACACCTTCCTCCCAGAGCATTTTCAAGTCTTCAATCAAAGGACTTAGACAAACATCTATATCATTTCCTGGCTGCTTTGGGCCAGAAATCCTCATAGATAACATAATATATTTTCGTTTCATGCAAATCGAAGGAGATAAATTGTAAATAATTAATAAAACAGGCCATGAACTATGAATACTACTTAAGTTTCCATATGGATTCATTCCATCTGTAGCAAGTCCAAGCCTAAGGTTTCTTGGCTCATTACCGAAATCCGGATACAAATCATCTATTTTCTTCCATTGCAAGGAATCTGCTGGATGACGAAGTTGTTCGTGACATTCCCTCTCAGTTGCATGCCATCTGATATTCTTTGCATCGTTTGCATTAGCGAATAATCTTTTGAACCTTGGAACTATTGGAAGATACCACAACACCTTTGCAGGAGGACGCTTTGTGTTGTCATCACTATTAATATCACCATCCTTCACTTTGAAACGTGAGTGCCCGCATGTGGGACAATTTTTCAACTCTTGATACTCATTTCGGTAAAGTATGCTGTCATTAGGGCATGCATGTAATTTCTTGTACTCCATACCCATCAGACACAATATCTTCTTTGCCTCATAGTTACGATTTGGCAATTTGTTACCTTCAGGGAGCATTTCACACAACAACTCAAGCAGTTCAGTGAAACTTTTATCTGTCCATCCATTTCCCACCTTCAAGTTGAACAATCTTAAGACCCCATATAACCGTGTGAAGTTAGTGCATCCCGGATACAATGGCACTTTATTGTCGCTGCATAAAGTATCGTACATGTGAGCACGCTGAAAAGACTCAGGTCCAATATCACAGATCATATCCTCTAGACGATTGTCCATATCTACATCAACTACTTCCCTTTCCGACACACTTGGCATGTTTGACGGTTCAGCGTGCCATATCCAATTGGAATAAGTTTGCCAAATGCCATCACAGATAAGATGATTTTGTATTTCACCTAATAAAAGTGTTGGATCTCTATTCAAACAATTAACGCAAGGACAATACAACTTTCCATTATTATTAGGAATTTTTTCACAAGCATATTGAAAAAAAAATGTTCAATTCCTCTCTCGTACTCTGCACTTAAACGATTAGCTTTCATCCAACTACGATCCATAACTAGTTCTAAGAAATATAAATCTTTAATTTCTTTCTCGTACTCTGCACTTATGTAATGTAATATTCTAGTCTAGACTTTTCTGTGTAACATTCACAGAAATCAACAAGAGAAATTTAAGTGATTTGAACGGTTTGTTGCTAATGTTAAAACGATTATTTTAACGGTTTTTTTTTCCATTCTATCATTATTTTAATAAAACAATTGCTGCAATAGACCAATTTAAGTGATTCGAACGGTTTGTTGCTAATGTTGCAGCGATTGAACTTTGCGTTTCTGCTTTTCTTAATTGAAATTTGTGGTTTTCGTTTTCAGATCGAAGTTTGTCGACAAGAGAAGCGTTTCCTGACTAAAATTTGTCGAGAAACCATCACCCAATTAAAATAAACAATAGCAGAAAGAAGAAAGGAACAGAGTGAAAGATTAGAAACGTAGTTCCTGCGGTCAAACCAAATAGCCGTATAACAATAACACAGTAGAACGGTAACACAAAACAGAATTCGAAACAAAACAAGGAAGAAGCTGCCATCGTCGAGTATCCGCAAGAGAAGCGTTTTGTGTGTTCAGTTTTCAGATTTGAAGCATTATGCGTTTTCAGATGGCGAAGAGAAGAGAAGGTTTTATGTTGATTGAACTTTGCGTTCTGCGTTTTATGGGTTTTGAGAAAAAGAAGAGTTTTGCTATATGATTTATATGAGAAAGAAGATAAGAACAAACAAATTTTTTTTTTTGAACAAAGAACTTTTTTTTTCTTCTATATTTTTGTTTTTATATATTGTTTTCTGTATAAAACTTATTTTCGCATTTAACTTATTTTTTGAACGATTGCAGAAAGAAGATAAGTGTTTTATGTATTAATTTTTTTATATATTGTTTTTTTTTTTTACTAAAAAGGCATATATATTGTTAAATTTTGTAAAAGGTAGGAAAATTTAATTTGTTAAATACGAATAATACTTGTTAGGTCCGGTAAGGGAGACCTGACTTAACAGATAAATACAAATAAAATATTTTAAGTCAGAGACAATGCGTGCGACTTATTAATTAAATACAAATAAATTTTTTAAAAGGTACGGGGTTCGAATCTCACATAGAACACATTGCAATTTAATTTGTTAAATATAAATAATACTTCTTAGGTCAAGCGTGGGGTACATGACTTAACAAGTAAGTTTTTTAAGTCAGGGACGATACATGCGACTTAACAATTAAATACAAATAACATTTGTAAAAGGAACGGAGTTTGAATCTAACTTAGAACACATTGAAATTTAATTTATTAAATTTAAATAATACTTCTTAGGTCAGGCGCAAGTTACCGGACTTAACAAATAAGTTTTTTTAAGTCAGAGACGATACATGCGACTTAACAATTAAATACAACGTTCGAATCTCACTTAGAACACATTGTAACTTAATTTATTAAATTTAAATAATACGTCTTAGGTCAGGCGCGAGTTACCTAACTTAACAAATAAGTTTTTTTAAGTCAGAGACGATACATGCGACTTAACAATTAAATACAAATAACATTTGTTAAAGGTACGGGGTTTGAATCTCACTTAGAACACATTGTAATTTAATTTATTAAATTTAAATAATACTTCTTAGGTCAGGCGCGAGTTACCTGACTTAACAAATAAGTTTTTTTAAGTCAGAGACGATACATGCAACTTAACAATTAAATACAAATAACATTTATAAAAGGTACGGGGTTCGAATCTCACTTAGAACACATTGTAATTTTATTTATTAAATTTAAATAATACGTCTTAGGTCAGGCGTGAGTTACCTGACTTAACAAATAAGTTTTTTTAAGTCAGAGACGATACATACGACTTTACAATTAATTACAAATAACATTTGTAAAAGGTACGGGGTTCGAATCTCACTTAGAACACATTGTAATTTAATTTATTACATTTAAATAATACTTCTTATGTCAGGCGTGAGTTACCTGACTTAACAAATAAGTTTTTTTAAGTCCGTTCGACGATACATGCGACTTAAACAATTAAATACGAATTATATTTTATTTATTTAATCTTTGTTATGTCAGTGTTAAATGCACCTGACTTAACAAAGTTTTAAATATTTACAAATCCGCCATCGCGTGACCTGTTAAGTCAGGTGGCTAGTCCAACTGACTTAAGCGCATTTCAACTATTTTGTTGAAGGAGAGATGGAGATTAGAATACCATGGAGAAGAGATGGTGTTAGAAAGGCTGAATCAGTAGATGTAGAAGCATGGAATGAAGCAAATCTACGGCTGTGCATTTATTCTAGCGTGCTCTTGGTAGAAGAGTTTTGGTGTTTTTTGATGCTGCTGCGCGTGCTTGTTTTAAAGTTTCTATATCATGCTCACTCTGTTTTCATTTTTTATTTATTTAATTGAAATCAAATTGGGCTGGATTTAGGGTTAAGGGTTGATTAGGGTTAATTAGAAGACTTAACAACTTTTATATATACTAGACTTTTACCCGTGCGATGCACGGGTATTTTAGTACATGTAATTTAAAATTCAATATATTTTACAAATAAATTGCTAATTGCTAATAAAATCTAAACAAAGTCAATATAGTGTGTATATATAAAAAATATTATAACAATACGATATACAAAAACATGATGTTACTAATTTTTGTTCTTCTATAAGTGATATTATTATGAAGGCTAAAATTGTGAGCAAAACTATTCATCCTCTATGTCAAAAGATTTTAGCTGGTACAACAAAAATTTCAACAAAATTTGCTTTGCCACTTTGGAAAGATGCATATTATTATCCTGCAAACATAAAAAATAAAATAAGAATCAAATTAAGAAAGCAAATAAGCACCAAAATTCAAATTATCCTTCTTCTGTCCTTTTTTCATTTTCATGTCGTAAACACCAAAGAATAGTTCTTTCATTTTTCACTCCAAGTTCATAAGTTCAACTCAATTCCTAATCCATAAAACCCTTTCTTCACCTGTAGAAGGCACAAATATCAATATTACATAAAACCAATTCTATTATAGCCTCTAAATAAATATCAAACACTAAATAAAAATCAAAACCAATCCTGCAAACATTTTAGCAAACATAAAAGGAGGAAAAAATTGTACTTGAACATAGACATGGTGCAAAACATAAATTCGACAAAGAGCTATCAAATCAATGTGCAAGAGGATTATAATGTAGCATCCATGTCTACTTATTTAGTCTTGGATATGCTATCAAATGGCAGAAAAACCTTACTAATAGTGTTCTCGAATTCTTTTGATTATTATACATGTTTTCGCTATTAGAATCTTAAATGAAATCCTACATAATTTAAACTCCTTTAATACATACTGCTATGCTTTCTTCATTATTTCTCTAGCATATGCTTTGTCACTCATAACCTCAATGGCCAAATGTTAGAGAGAGAGAGAGAGAGAGAGAGAGAGAGAGAGAGAGAGGGGTAAATAGGATGATAACATTTATGAGTGAAAGGCTCAATTCATTTTGTTTTCAAGAATTGGAAGATAAAAAACATATTTCTGCATTTCCCATAGAAAGTATGGAGAGCACTTAGTGCTTGCTTAGACTTCATTTCAAAATTCAAAATGCACATGCTTATACATTGGCCGGCTACATTAATTCTCTATAAGCACAAACTATGCACTCATGGGGAACAAAGAAGCATTGCGTAGCAAAAACTATTGGACTGGTATCAATGTTGTTGTAACAATTAGTTAGTGTATGCATAGGTAAAACAGATTGCAATTAGAATAGATACTTCTATAATAATATTTGTATCGCCTCCTCTTCCTAAAAAAAAAACACAAAAAGTAGACATTCAATAAATATTAGAAAACCAGTCATTAGTCTAACATGCATTCAAAGGATAAATTATAACCTAAGATCATATTCATGCAATTGACAAAATAAAGCTAATATATCAAGTAGAATGACATTTTATCAAACACCTAGAATGCATAGTGTTTTCATACTCATTCCAGCCCCACTAAACCTCATACCTTCAATACCAAAGAAACAAATCAGAATAACTTATATGTGAAGTACATGAAAACTCAAAGTTAATGCATTCCAACATAAATTCTCAGTCTTCCAAAGCTTATTCTTATGAAGAATATGTGTCAATTGATAAATGCACTCCACTGATGTCATTGGCTCATTCACTTTTTTTCTATGGAAAATGAAACTCTTCTTTAAACTACATGGATGCATCAATAACATCTCATAATCACACATCATCATGGCATAAGCATATTTATTTAACTATGTAAGCTTCTCATATATCATTTGATTCACAATATTTTTATCTTCTTCGAATTCATACCTGAAAATTCTTCATATTTAACCTTAACATTCTTCATATGCATAGAACATAGTGAACAAAACTACATGCAGCAAGACAATTTGCAAAACCTAAATCTATAAAACACATTAGTGGTTTCAAAACAATTTCACAATAAATGAAAAGAAATGAATGAGTGGATACTGGATACAATTTTCAACATGAGGGGTGATAGTGAAATTCAATGAGTTATTTCATCGAATGTGTAAAAGGAGAACTAAGTAAAGTTTTTTCAACATCAATAGTGATAGTGAAATTCAATGAGGCATTTCATCGAACACGTAAAAGGAGATCTAAGTAAAGTTAAAAAAAACTTACACAAATAGGAATTTTTTCACTCTAAATCACCCCTCTTCTTCTCACAGATGTCACCCTTTGCTGATACAAAATCATATCAGTTGGAAATCAAACATCCAAGGGATGAGATTAAATATTGAAAATAATAGAAAAAGAAAAAAAGAAAAAGTAAACATGTTTCTTATGATATACTATGAATATGTCTCAAATCCTAATTCTCCACATTTGTGTTCCTATTTCACCACATACATTCTTGTCCACCACTCACAATAGAAAAATAAATAAAAATATATAAGTGAGAAAGAAAGAAACAAATAGCCAAGCCAATTCCATCTGCATATGAAAAAACAAACAAAATGATTCCTACTACACAAAAAATGGTTGTTTTCATCAAAATAATTCCTTTGAAAACAATGAACTGGTGGTATTGATATCCTTCGTGAGTAGTTTCATAACAATACTACAAATCTTTTATACCATTGTCCATTGTTTTAAAATCTGCCCAAACAAAGAAAAAGAATAATAAGTAGTAGTAGTAGTAGGTGAAAATCTATATCATTTCATCATATTTCTCTTCCATGTTTATACTAAAAATAAACCCTAACAATCCATGAAACAATTATTTGGAAACAGATGAAACAAATCAAAATTGTAATCAATACACAAAAAACTAACCAAAAATGGAGGAAATCAGAATGGAGAGAAGAAGAAGACCATGGAGAAGGGATGATGATGTTAGAAAGGGTGAATTTGAGTTGGTGTTTTGGAAGAAGATGATCATAATTGTTTTTGATTTTCTATGTAGAAAGAAGCATGGATGGAGCAAATTTCAGCGGTGTTTTTTTGTTGCTGGGCGTGCATGCTTTTACGTTTCCAATACCAGCAGTGTTTCCTATCTTTTGTTTGCTCTGTTTCACGTGCTCTCTTTCTTAATAAATAACTGGTCTGTTTTTTTTTTTAATTGAAATCAAAATGGGATGTATTATTTTTGGGGTTAGTTGATTTGGGTTAGGAGTAATTACTAATTAGGACTGATTAGGGTTAGCAATTAGGATTAATTAGTGTTAACTATCATACTTAACAACTTTTATAATAATAAAGATTAAGATAAGATAAGATAAGATTTCTCTTGAGGGAGAGTTTTGTCACCCCTTATGATTCTATCCGACTCAAGATATAAGTCTTTACAACAGCGCGCAGAGATACCGGTTCAAACCAAAAAAATCTCACATTGTTTTTTTTTTCTACTACTTCAATAACAAAAAAAATCTATATTTATCCGTGAGAGAGTAATTAGGATAGTCTCACTATAAAATTGTCACTATATTTTATTTTATTATGTTATTCTCACTATATTTGTGGTAAAATAATTAAATAAAAATTTAACTAAATTAAAATTTTGTTTCAAGTCCATAGGCCTTATTGAATAATATTTGGATTTATGGCAATAAATTTTACAGCAGCATATGTCAGAACAACTAAATTGTCATATAACCATGACATAAGGTGAAATTTTATCATAACATTAGAGCAGATACATTGGTGTGTGACAATTTATCATAACTTTGAATTTATCTATTACTTAAAAACAAATACAGACTTAGAGAACTCTGATATTACTTTTCACCACAGATGCTCAAGTAAGGTTACACAATTTCTATACACAATCCTTATACAATCCATCAAACAAGTCCAAGATAAGAACTTCAGCATAAATATACATTCAAATCAACACAACTATTCCGCTTACATATTTCACTTACAGTAGCATGACTAATCTAAGGGACCAATTCTACCTTCTAAAACAGCAGCCACAACAATTTGTACAGCCATCTCAGCACACTTCCTCACCTTTCCCTTTGCATCTTATATTATGTGCAGTGTGCAAACTAATCTTCAAAGGCAGAGGAATCCATGTCTCAACCATTGTTGTTGATCTTCCATTGCTTTATCCGATGTAAATTTGATGCCTACTCTCCACAATCATCTCTTTCACACCTGCTAGAGTTTGAAAATTTATGGAATTTTTTAATACACAATTTTTGTACAATAATCTTAAATAAATTTTAAATATATACTAAAATATTGATATAGGGATTCTTTCACATTAACTTCACTAATCTCATAAAATAGCTCTACTGGTTTCTGTTGAATAATCTTAAATAAATTTTAATTATATACTAAATATTAATATAGGGATTCTTTCACATTAACTTCACTAATCTCATAAAATACCAATCTCATATAGTACAAATATTTGACATCAGCTCATAGTACAAATAACCTATAGTTCTCAGAAAAAATCACTATCAATATCCTCAATTACCATAGTACAAACAGTTGACATCAGCTCATAGAACAAATTAAGTCAAGCACATATTATACTACGGCTACCCAAGTAGACACATTTTTTGCTTCCTAATTCATGCTGAAATTCGATCACAAAAAATAAAAGTATATGTTGTCATATGCACCAATGGTTTTCAAGATTAACCCTCTGTCTACTATTTTCAACTTTTTCCCTTAATTTTTGTATGAAAGTGAAAATTAGTTTCAACTATTAATAAAACATATAACAATGCATGTCATATTTTCATGATCCTAATTTTATTTTTGCGCAAAACCTCATTCATATATAATTATTTTCATCTTCAGATGTATAGACTACTAGTCCAAATATATTTTCCTTTGCAAAGTTTGGTTAGTTGCATATCATTTGTGTCTATCAATATAGACAATCTATAATCCTTAATAGATTTTGGTTCATGATCCTCATTATCTTTTATCCAATGTAGCGCTATATTATATACAAAAATATCGTCAACGTTGACTATATTTCAGTTCCATCGTATTTCATTCTTGACATAATTTATCGAGCTCTCTTTATTTTCGTAAATTTCAGGTACCTGATAAGTTCTTCTAGAACTGTAAAATCAATATGTTAAATATACTTTTGAATTTTCATAACCTCACCAGATTAGGGGTGGCAATGAACCGAACCAACTCGAAAAAAGTTCGAGACTCAATTCGACAATTGATTCGTTGAACTTGGTTCATGAACCAATTGAGCCGAACGTGAGCCCATAATTAAGTTCGTTAATTAAATGAACTGAACTTAAACTCTATATAGTTCGACTCCTTTGGTTCACGAACATACTCGATTATATATATAAGACATAAACAAATTTTGTTGCAAGCTAAAACCAGCATCAAGATAATTTCCAACTTAAATAATATTCATCATCACAACATCAGATTTTGTTTCACCAAATTTAAAAGCAAACTATTTGTTCTTACATTTATCTTATGTATAACACATGATGTGACTTTGTGTATCATGGAAGAAATAGTAAGGATGCTAGCATTTGGTTTTATTATAGTCCCACATCGCTCATACGGAGTAATTGGAATTGCTTTGATCCTCTATAATTAAGAGGAAGTAGTCTTCCGATCCATAGTATTCCTTCCTTTTTTTAGTGCTTTTTTAAACAATAAAAAGTGATAAGTTTGGAAAAAAGTTTAAGATTATATTTTTTTAGTGGACCAACTAGTTATTTATAATTGGGCATGGTTCAACAGTTTGATTGGATTGTCCAGTCCAGTTTTGATAACATTGTTATAAACGGATTGAACCTAATGAGTCGAGTCGAATTGTTCGTGAATTTTAAATGAGCTGAACTCGAGTTGAAAAAAGAGTTCGTATCGAATTCGAACCACGGGAACCGATTTTCTTTCCATGCTTCATGTGCGGTTGGAATCATTTGTGAAATTCTGGCAACCAGCCAGACAAATGTTGTGCACAATGTTAGCACTAGTGTCCGAGCATTTGAGAGATTGAGAATTTTTGAATGACGATGGGAGCGACAAGAGAGCAGTTGAGAAGTTTAGAAAAGGTTTGTAAGGAATAATGATGATCGCGTGTGATTGTTATGTTTAAGGGAACTTTTGATTCACTTCCTTGATAGGCGTGCAAGTAGCGGTTGAGGAGAGAGAAAATAGCTGATGCACGCCTCACACATAAGTTCTGCTACAATTCCTCAATTAGGCAAATGCCTAACCGCCTTCTAAGTTTTTCAAATTGGGCAATATCAAGAGCTTTTGTGAATATATCTGCTAATTGCTCCTCAGTTGCAACATGCTCAATAACAATAGCCTTTTCTTCAACAAAATCTCTGATGAAATGATGTTTGATATCAATGTGCTTGGTCCTACTATGTTGTATAGGATTTTTGGAAATATTGATTGCACTCAAGTTGTCACAATATAATGTCATGGCATCTGTCTTTACATTGTACTCACTCAGCATTTGTCTCATCCACACCAATTGTGTACAACTACTGCCTGCTGCTATGTACTCAGCCTCAGCAGTTGATAAGGAAACACAATTTTGTTTCTTACTAAACCAAGATATGAGATTATTACCTAGAAAGAAACATCCACCAGAAGTGCTTTTTCTATCATCTGCACTTCCAGTTTAGTCAGCATCACAGTATCCTATCAACTTATTACTTTCTCCATGAGAATACAATAAGCCATAATCACTGGTACCATTCACATACTTCAAAATTCTTTTCACTTGAGTTAGATGAGTCACCTTTGGTTCAGCTTGGTACCTAGCACATACTCCAACAGCAAATGTGATATCTGGTCTACTTGCAGTTAGATAAAGTAGACTACCTATCATACTTCTTTACAAACTTTGATCTACATCTTCACCTTTGACATCTTTTGAAAGCTTGACATGTGTAGGAGCAGGAGTTCTTTTAGTGGCAGCATTCTCCATGCCAAATTTCTTAACCATATTCTTGGCATACTTACTCTGTGACATAAATATAGTGTCTTCCATTTGTTTCACCTGAAGACCTAGAAAGAAATTAAGCTCTCCTACAAGACTCATTTCAAACTCAGATTGCATTTGCTGGACAAAATGCTCTACCATCTGGCCAGACATTCCTCCAAAGACTATGTCATCCACATATATTTGTGCAATCATGAGCTTACCTCTCTCATCTTTCACAAAGAGTGTCTTGTCATTACCTCCCTTTCTATAACCATTATTCACCAAGAACTCAGTTAGCCTCTCATACCACGCTCTAGGAGCTTGCTTTAAACCATACAATGCCTTCTTTAACTTGTAGACATGATTTGGAAAGGCTGGATCAATAAAGACCTTGGGCTGTTCAACATAGACTACTTCATTCAAATAACCATTTAGAAATGCACTCTTAACGTCCATTTGATATAGCTTAAATTTGAGTATACATGCAATTCCAAGTAATAGTCTAATAGCTTCTAGTCTAGCTACTAGAGCAAAACTTTCACCAAAATCAACTCCTTCAATCTGTGCATAACCCTGTGCCACTAGTCTAGCTTTGTTTCTGGTGATAGTGCCATTCTCATCTGACTTATTCTTGTATACCCATTTAGTTCCTATGATATTTGCATTATCTGGCCCTAGGAACAAGATCCCATACATCACTCCTCTTGAACTGAGTTAGCTCTTCTTGCATGGCATTTATCCAGAACTCATCAGTTAGAGCCTCCTTGACATTCTTGGGTTCAAAGTTGGAGATAAAACAAGAATTTGATATCTCATTAGTTCTTCTTCTTATTGTGATGCCTTGATTAGGATTACCAATGACTTGATCAATAGGATGATTCTTCTGAACTCTGATAGATGGCCCTTTGTTATTGACTAAATTTTCAGAACTGATCACTCCTGAGTCTACTTCATTGACAATCTCATCTTCTGTCATTTCTTGTAACCCACATGCTGTGCCAAATGTACTGTCATCTGGTGTAGCATCAGTACGTTTATCATCTATCACAACATTTATGGACTCCATCATGGTATTAGTTTTAGAGTTGAATACTCTATAGGCTCTGCTGTTAGTTGAATAACCTAAGAATATCCCCTCATCACTTTTAGCATCCATCTTCCTCCTTGGTTCTCTGTCAGCTAAGATATAACATTTACTTCCAAAAACATGAAAATGTTTCACAGTTGGTTTTCTATCCTTCCATAGTTCATACAGAGTTGTAGATGTTCCTTTTCTCAGTGTAACTCTGTTATGAATATAGCAGGCTGTATTCATAGCCTCAGCCCAGAAATAGAATGGTAACTTCTTAGCATGTATCATAACTCTAGCTGATTCTTGTAATGTCCTATTCTTATTCTCTACTATTCCATTCTGTTGAGGAGTAATAGGTGCAGAAAACTCATGAAATATTTCTTCAGCAGTACAAAATTCAGAGAACTTACTATTTTCAAACTCCTTGCCATGATCACTTTTGATTCTAGTTATACCACATTCTTTCTCTCTTTGTAGTTTTAGGCAAAGATCCTTAAATTTCTCAAAAGTGTCAGATTTCTCCTTGATAAAGTCAATCCAAGTATATCTTGAATAATCATCTACCATGACAAAAGCATACTTCTTTCCACCTAAGCTTTCAACTTGCATAGGCCCCATTAAGTCCATATGCAGTAACTCAAGTACTCTGGATGTGGTCATATGTTGCAACTTCTGGTGAGGCATCTTAGTCTGTTTACCTATCTGACATTCTCCACATATGCTTCCTTCTTGAATCTGAAGTCTTGGTAAACC
The DNA here is from genome assembly GCA_951804385.1 of Trifolium dubium. Lineage (NCBI taxonomy): Eukaryota > Viridiplantae > Streptophyta > Magnoliopsida > Fabales > Fabaceae > Trifolium > Trifolium dubium. Next base: position 22,727,930 of record OX638062.1, on the reverse strand, counting down.
TCTGATGGCTCCTTCAACAATAGCTTTATTCATGCTTTTGAGGTTTAGATGTCCAAGGTTTTGGTGCCACAGTTTCACATCATCTTCTTTAGTTATTAGACAAGTAGATAACTCAGCTTTGTCTTGAGAGACCCATAGATAACAGTTATCCTTTGACCTTTCTCCTTTCATCAGTAGATCACCTTTACTATCAGTAACTAGACATTCATCCTTTGTAAAGTTGACCTTCAGACCCTTGTCACATAGTTGACTAATGCTAATTAGATTAGCAGTAAGTCCTTTCACATGAAGCACTTTGTCAAGTTTAGGCAACCCTTCAGTTTTCAGTGTTCCTATCCCTTTAATCTCTCCTTTGGCTCCATCACCAAAAGTCACAAAGTTGGTAGCATATGGCAAGACATCTGTCAAGTAGTCTCTATTTCCAGTCATATGTCTTGAACATCCACTATCAAAGTACCAATCACTCCTAGATGATGCTCTTAGAGATGTATGAGCAATTTGAGCAATCTCCTCACCTTCAGGTTCAGCTTGATCAGAATCGACAGTATTGCTTTTCTGCTTCCATTCTTTCTTCACAGTTGATTTAGTTTTTGATGGAGCAGCTTTGTCGGGGTACCCGTACAGTTAGAAGCAGTAAGGTCTAATATGTCCCTTTTTTCCACAATAGTAACATACCCAACCAGAATATTTTTTCCTTGACTTGGTCTTGTATCTGCTTTTCTGTTGTCTCGTCTGTTGCTGGGGCATCTGTCTTGGCATAGTTGGATCATAGGTAGTAGTAGTTGGAACAAACTTCATCATAGATGCAGGTTTCTGATGACGTAGTGAATGATAGTTGAAACCAATACCCTTTGAATCATTTGAACTCTGTCCTATCTCTAGGATTTCTTCTAACTTATCAGTTCTTGTATTCAACATCCTCACCTGTTTGTTCATGTTGTCAATCTTGGATTTGTATAGCTTAACTTCACCAGCTAGTCTTGAGTTTTCTTCCAGAAGTTTGGTTTTCTCAGCCTGTAGTAAAGCAACAGTTTTCTTTTGCCTTAAGAAGCCATTACCAACTTCTACACTTTTAAGCCATAACTCCCTATAAGACTCAGCTAGTTCTTCAAAGGTCATATCATCATCTTGTGATTCAGCATCAGATGAACATATTCCAGTCAAGGCAATCACATGTTTGGCAGATTCAGATTCTTCTTCAGACTCATCTTCATCTGACCAAGAGACAGTCATTCCTTTCTTTTGCTTTTTAAGAAAAGTTCCACATTCAGTTCTTATATGACCATAACCTTCACATTCATGACATTGAACTCCTTTTCCTGGACTTGTCTTGTCATCTGTCTTTGGTTTCCTTAGGTTGTTGACATTTCTATTGATGCTGTGACTGTTGTCCAGAGCATGTGTCTTGGCCTGTCCCATTCGTTTGAAAGCTTTGTTGAATTTCTTACCCAACATCACAATGGTTTCAGATAAACTATCATCAGCCTCCATATCACTCTGTTGATCAGCACCTTCAGATTTAGAGGCAAAGGCAATGCTTTTTGTCTTCTTTTCAGATCTCTCATTTGCAGACATTTCAAATGTTTGTAAAGATCCAACTAACTCATCCATTCTTAGTTGAGAGATGTCCTTGGCTTCCTCTATAGCAGTGACCTTCATGTCAAACTTCTTAGGCAGGGACCTAAGCATCTTTCTCACAAGATTTTCTTCAGAAATCTTTTCACCCAAGGCATCAAATTGATTATCAAAGTCAAGCATTGTCATATGAAAGTCTTGAATACCTTCATCTTCCTTCATCTTTAAGCTCTCAAACTTGCTGGTCAAGAGTTGCAGCCTTGAGCTTTTCACCTTTGAGGTACCTTCATGAACAGTTTGGAGTATCTTCCATGCATCCTTTGCAATAGTGCATCTTTTGATCAATTTGAAAATATGCGCATCAACTCCATTGAATAAAGCATTTAGAGCCTTAGAGTTTGCATTGGCTAATGCTTCCTCCTCCTTGCTCCAGTCCTCCTCAGGTTTCAGCGTGGTGGTAGTCTCCCCTTCCTTACCAGTAGTGATTACAGGATGTTCCCATCCTTTCATAACAGCTCTCCATGTTTTGTGATCCATGGATTTCAAGAACATAGTCATCTTGGACTTCCAGTTGTCATAGTTACCATCACCAACCAAAAGTGGTAGTATATTCATAGGTCCTCCTTCTTTGTCCATCTTAACCAGAAATATCTTCCCTGGAGCTCACCCAATCAGGCAGGGTGCCTGCTCTGATGCCAATTGAAATTCAGGCAACCAGACAGACAAATGTTGTGCACAATGTTAGCACTAGTGTCCGAGCATTTGTCACACAATAATAAAATAACTTAGCGTAGCAAAGTAAAATAAGCGTGACTAAAAAGTAAAGAACACAATGAGTTTGTTAACCCAGTTCGGCGCAACTGCCCTAGTCTGGGGGATACCAATCCAGGAATGAACCCACTATAATAGCTCTAGTGAAATACACCAACGTAGCCTCACTACTTGGTTATGCACCTAGACCCTATCCCGGGCTGCTCTACCTAGGAACTCCTAGATATGAGACCCCGTCTCAATTCCTACCAAACAGTACAACCAGCACTGTTATCAATTGTTCTTTTCGTTTGTTTGTTTGAAGAGTCACACTCTAAAGACACAACTAACTCTGTACTTCACAGCTTAGGAGCAGTACACAATTACAACTCAAAAACACAGAGTACTTGACATGAATCAGCAGATACACGCAAGACTCTTAGCTAACAAGAAAACCTAAAACACACGCTATAGTTCACACAAGGTTTTCCACACACCCAAAACTAGGGTTTGTCTTCATACATATATAGTACTCAGCAAGCACGGGTTTGGGCTTCAAACATAGCTTGGACGTTGTCAGGTCCAGCTAACAATTCTTCATGAGCAAGAATATTGTTTCCAAAAATATATCAATATTAATTATGGAAATACACAAAGGCCTGTAACCTTGTTACAGCTCAGCAAACCTGCGCGTCTTGTTCTCCACCCTAGGTTAAACATAAAACTTCATAGAATCTCCAGAAGATCTTCAACAGAAATATAGCGCGTGTTGGCGCGCAACACTCAAGTCACACAATGCTGTTCCACTTGCTTACAGCATTTGTCTCAGCATTTGGCTAGTAGATGTTTTTGCAAAATGTAGCCAACATACAAAAACCCAACAATTTGCAATAGAATTTATTAGATTGTCTAACAGAGACATCCCTTTTGATTGGAGCATTAGCAGCTTGATAACTGATTTCATAAATTTTGCAAATGATTTATCTTATTAACATCAGGTTCAAACTATTTTAATTTATACGAGGATCAAGATAAGATAACTTATTCATAATAATTATTCATTTGAACTTCTGGTTCATATTTGCTGCCTATTATCTCCGTCTAATATTGAGAAAACTAATTCATAAATTGATAATTAGCCTTCTAGGCTATAAACTAGTCTCCAAATTTTGGCTCAAGGTAATTGGAGATTCATATCAAATATATTTTCTCAACATTCTTTTAAAAAAACCACCTTAACATATTCTATTAGAGCAATTAAAATATACACAACACATCTCTTATCTCTTATCTTTAAATGTTGTTAATTTAGTGTTGGGTTTTTGTATGTTGGCTACTCTATGACTTTCCTTATGCATGAAATTATGTTTGTCAGAATTTATGGCTAAAAAGGGGGAGTAGTAGTATATGTTAGAAATTAATTTTTCTTATGCTTGAAGTTGATCTGTTGCATGCTCTTGAAGTTGCTATGCTATGTTTATGCATGAAGACGTATTGTTAGAATTCCCTTTCTTATGATCTGAAGATGCTCAGACACATGCTATGTTTGGACAGATGCTCTGACATTTGTCTTATTGAAGTAAGTATGTTATTTTATGTGCATGCATGTTTTGAGGGGGAGCGCGTATGTTATGTGATGTGAATGCATGTGTTGAGGGGGAGCACGTATCTCTGATCTCTATCTGTTGTGGAAGAATTATCTTTTTAAGAGTATGTTTTCATCTCTTTATATCAACCCACTATCTATATGTTCCTTTTATCTGGCTATTTCTGTGAGGCTAGACGTATTATGATGAATGCCTCTGATATTGTTACAAGCTATCTCTGTTCAAGGAATCCTCTTGGAGGTAGTTTTGTTATATGTCATGCTTGTTTTGGTTGTGAATGCCTATGCATGATGTGAGCTTGAAGTAGTTCTGTGTATCTCTCCAAAGAACTGGCTATAGATTATTTTAGCCAAAATTTTGCCAAAGGGGGAGATTGTTGGGTTTTTGTATGTTGGCTACATTTTGCAAAAACAACTACTAGCCAAATGCTGAGACAAATGTTGTAGCATGTGAAACAGCATTGTGTGACTTGATTGTTGCGCGCCAACACGCGCTATATTTATGTGCAAGATCTTCTAGAGATTCTATGAAGTTTTATATTTAACCTAGCGTGTTGATCAAGACGCGCTTGGCTGATGAAGTGTAAAAGGCTGTCGCCTTGGTGTATTTCCATAATTAACTTTGATATTTTTGGAAACAATATTATTGCACTTGAAGAATTGTTAGCTGGACCTGACAACGTCCAAGCTATGTTTTGAAGCCCAAACCCGTGCTTGCTGAGTACTATATATGTATGAAGACAAACCCTAAGTTTGGGGTGTATTGAAAATCGTGTGTGTACTAAAGCGTGAGTATTAGGTTTTCTTGTTAGCTGTGAGTCTTGCGTGTATCTGTTGATTCATGTCAAGTACTCTGTGTTTTTGAGTTGTAATTGTGTACTACTCCTAAGCTGTGAAGTACAGAGTTAGTAGTGTCTTTAGAGTGTGACTCTTCAACCAAAAGAACAATTGATAACAGTGCTAGTTATACTGTTTGGAAGGAATTGAGACGGGCTCTCATATCTAGGAGTTCCTAGGTAGAGCAGCACGGGATAGGGTCTAGGTGCATAACCAAGTAGTGAGGCTACGTTGGTGTATTTCACTAGAGCTATTATAGTGGGTTCATTCCTGGATTGGTATCCCCCAGACTAGGGCAGTTGCGCCGAACTGGGTTAATAAACTCATTGTGTTCTTTACCTTTCAGTCACGCTTACTTTACTTTGCAACGCTAAGTTATTTTATTATTGTGTGACAAATGCTCGGACACTAGTGCTAACATTGTGCACAGCATTTGTCTGTCTGGTTGCCTGAATTTCAATTGGCATCAGAGCAGGCACCCTGCCTGATTGGGTGAGCTCCAGGGAAGATATTTCTGGCTAAGATGGACAAAGAAGGAGGACTCATGAATAGACCACCACTGTTGATTAGTGATGCTAACTATGATGACTGGAAGTCTAAAATGACTACGTTTTTGAAATCCATGGATCACAAAACATGGAGAGCTGTGGTTGTAGGATGGGAACCTCCTGTGGTTACTACTGGTAAGGAAGGAGAGACTGTCACTAAGCTGAAACCTGAGAACGAATGGAGCAAGGATGAAGAAGCATGGGCCAATGCAAATTCAAGGGCTCTAAATGCCTTAACCAATGGAGTTGATGCGCACATTTTCAAATTGATAAAAAAATGTACTATTGCTAAGGAAGCATGGAAGAAACTTCAAACTTTTCATGAGGGTAACTCAAAAGTAAGAAGCTCAAGGCTGCAACTTTTGAGTAGCAAGTTTGAGAACTTGAAGATGAAGGATGATGAAAGCATTCAAGAATTCCACATGAGAATACTCGAGTTTGATAATCAATTTGATGCCTTGGGAGAGAATATTTCTGAAGAAAACCTTGTAAAGAAAATGCTTAGGTCTCTACCTAAGAAATTTGACATGAAGGTTACTGCTATAGAAGAAGCCAAGGACATCTCAGAATTGAAAATGGGTGAACTAGTGGGGTCTTTACAAACATTTGAAATGGCTGCAAATGAACTATCAGAAAAGAAGACAAAGAGTATTGCTTTTGCCTCTAAATCTGAGGACAGTGATATGGAGGCTGATGATAGTCTATCTGAGACTATTGTGATGTTGGGTAAGAAATTTAATAAAGCTTTCAAAAGGTTTGACTGACAAGCCAAGACACATGCTCCAGACAACAGTCACAGCATTAATAGGAATGCTAACAATCAGAGGAAACCAAAAACAGATGAGAAGCCAAGTCAAGGCAAAGGTGTTCAATGCCATGAGTGTGAAGGTTATGGTCACATCAGAACTGAGTGTGGCACTTATCTTAGAAAGCAAAAGAAAGGGATGAATGTCTCGTGGTCAGATGAAGATGACTCTGAAGAAGAATCTAAATCTGCCAATCATGTAACTGCTTTAACTGGAGTATGTGCATCTGATGCAGAATCACATGATGGTGAAATGCCTTATGATGAACTGGTTGATTGCTACAAGGGTTTATGGCTCAAAAGTGTAGAAGTTGGCAACACTGTGTTAAAGCAGAGGAAGACCATTGCTTTACTACAGGCTGAGAAATTCAAACTTCTGGAAGAAAATTCAAGACTAGCTGGTGAAGTGGAGCTATACAAATCCAAGATGGATAACATGAACAAACAGGTGAGGATGTTGAATACAGGAACTGAGAAGTTAGAAGAAATCCTAGAGATAGGACAAAGTTCAAAAGATTCCAAGGGTATTGGTTTCAACCACCATTCACTACGATATCAGAAACTTGCATCAGTGATGAAGTTTGTTCCAGCTACTACTACCTATGATCCAACTATGCCAAGATAGATGCCCCAGCATCAGGTGAGACAACAGAAAAGCAGATACAAGACCAAGTCAAAGAAAAAATATTCTGGTTGGGTGTGCTATCATTGTGGGAAAAAGGGACACATTAGGCCCTACTGCTTCAAAACTGTATGGATATCCTGACAAAGCTCCTCCATCAAAAACTGAATCAACTGTGAAGAAAGAATGGAAGCAGAAAAGCAATATTGTGGATCCTGACCAAGTTGAACCTAAAGGTGTGGAAATTGCTCAAATTGCTCATACATCTCAAAGAGCATCATCTAGGAGTGATTGGTACTTTGATAGTGGATGTTCAAGACATATGACTGGAAATAGAGACTACTTGACAGATGTCTTGCCATATGCTACCAGTTTTGTGACTTTTGGTGATGGAGCCAAAGGAGAGATTAAAGGAATAGGAACTCTGATAACTGAAGGGTTGCCTAAACTTGACAAAGTACTTCATGTGAAAGGACTGACTGCTAATCTAATTAGCATTAGTCAACTATGTGACAAAGGTCTGAAGGTCAACTTTACAAAGGATGAATGTCTAGTTACTAATAGTAAATGTGACCTACTGATGAAAGGAGAAAGGTCAAAGGATAACTGTTATCTATGGGTCTCTCAAGACAAAGCTGAGTTATTTACTTGTCTAATAACTAAAGAAGATGATGTGAAACTATGGCACCAAAAGCTTGGACATCTAAACCTCAAAAGCATGAAGAAAGCTATTGCTGAAGGAGCCATTAGAGGTTTACCAAGACTTCAGATTCAAGAAGGAAGCATATGTGGAGAATGTCAGATAGGTAAACAGACTAAGATGCCTCACCAGAAGTTGCAACATATGACCACATCCAGAGTACTTGAGTTATTGCATATGGACTTAATGGGGCCTATGCAAGTTGAAAGCTTAGGTGGAAAGAAGTATGCTTTTGTCATGGTAGATGATTACTCTAGATATACTTGGATTGATTTCATCAAAGAGAAATCTGACACTTTTGAGAAATTCAAGGATCTTTGCCTAAAACTACAAAGAGAGAAAGAATGTGGCATAACTAGGATCAGAAGTGATCATGGCAAAGAGTTTGAAAACAGTAAGTTCTCTAAATTTTGCACTGCTGAAGGGATATTTCATGAGTTTTCTGCACCTATTACTCCTCAACAGAATGGAATAGTAGAGAGGAAGAATAGGACATTACAAGAATCAGCTAGGGTTATGATACATGCTAAGAAGTTACCTTTCTATTTCTGGGCTGAGGCTATGAATACAGCCTGCTATATCCATAACAGAGTTACACTGAGAAAGGGAACATCTACAACTCTGTATGAGCTATGGAAAGATAGAAAACCAACTGTGAAACATTTTCATGTCTTTGGAAGTAAATGTTATATCTTATCTGACAGAGAACCAAGAAGGAAGATGGATGCTAAAAGTGATGAGGGGATATTCTTAGGTTATTCAAGTAACAACAGAGCCTATAGAGTATTCAACTCTAGAACTAATACCATGATGGAATCCATAAATGTTGTGATAGATGATAAAGGTACAGATGCTGCACCAGATGACAGTACATTTGACCAAGCATGTGGTCTACAAGAGGAGACAGAAGATGAGATTGTCAATGAAGTAGACTCAGGAGTGATCAGTTCTGAAGATTTAGCCAATAACAAAGGGCCATCTACCAGAGTTCATAATCAGGGCATCACAACAAGAAGAAGAAATAATGAGATATCCAATTCCTGTTTCATTTCCAACTTTGAAGCCAAGAATGTCAAGGAGGCTCTGACTGATGAGTTCTGGATAAATGCTATGCAAGAAGAGCTAACTCAGTTCAAGAGAAGTGATGTATGGGATCTAGTTCCTAGGCCAGATAATGCAAATATCATAGGAACTAAATGGGTATACAAGAATAAGTCAGATGAGAATAGAACTATCACCAGAAACAAAGCTAGACTAGTGGCTCAGGGTTATGCTCAAATTGAAGGAGTTGATTTTGGTGAAACATTTGCTCCAGTAGCTAGACTAGAAGCTATTAGGCTACTGCTTGGGATTGCATGTATACTCAAATTTAAGCTGTATCAAATGGACGTCAAGAGTGCATTTCTGAATGGTTACTTGAATGAAGTGGTCTATGTTGAACATCCCAAGGGATTTGTTGATCCAGCCAACCCAGATCATGTTTACAAGTTAAAGAAAGCATTGTATGGTTTAAAGCAAGCTCCAAGAGCTTGGTATGAGAGGCTAACAGAGTTCTTGGTGAATAATGGTTACAGAAAGGGTGGTAATGACAAGACACTCTTTGTGAAAGATGTGAGAGGTAAGCTCATGATTGCACAAATATATGTTGATGATATTGTCTTTGGAGGAATGTTTGACCAGATGGTAGAGCATTTTGTTCAGCAAATGCAATTTGAGTTTGAAATGAGTCTTGTGGGTGAGCTTAATTTCTTTTTAGGTCTTCAAGTAAAACAAATGGAAGACACTATATTTATGTCACAGAGTAAGTATGCCAAGAATATGGTTAAGAAATTTGGCATGGAGAATGCTGCCACTAAAAGAACTCCTGCTCCTACACATGTCAAGCTTTCAAAAGATGTCAAAGGTGAAGATGTAGATCAAAGTTTGTAAAGAAGTATGATAGGTAGTCTACTTTATCTAACTGCAAGTAGACCAGATATCACATTTGCTGTTGGAGTATGTGCTAGGTACCAAGCTGAACCAAAGGTGACTCATCTAACTCAAGTGAAAAGAATTTTGAAGTATGTGAATGGTACCAGTGATTATGGCTTATTGTATTCTCATGGAGAAAGTAATAAGTTGATAGGATACTGTGATGCTGACTAAACTGGAAGTGCAGATGATAGAAAAAGCACTTCTGGTGGATGTTTCTTTCTAGGTAATAATCTCATATCTTGGTTTAGTAAGAAACAAAACTGTGTTTCCTTATCAACTGCTGAGGCTGAGTACATAGCAGCAGGCAGTAGTTGTACACAATTGGTGTGGATGAGACAAATGCTGAGTGAGTACAATGTAAAGACAGATGCCATGACATTATATTGTGACAACTTGAGTGCAATCAATATTTCCAAAAATCCTATACAACATAGTAGGACCAAGCACATTGATATCAAACATCATTTCATCAGAGATTTTGTTGAAGAAAAGGCTATTGTTATTGAGCATGTTGCAACTGAGGAGCAATTAGCAGATATATTCACAAAAGCTCTTGATATTGCCCAATTTGAAAAACTTAGAAGGCGGTTAGGCATTTGCCTAATTGAGGAATTGTAGCAGTTATTATGTGTGAATGGTACCAGTGATTATGGGTTACTATATTCTCATGGTGAAAGTAATAAGTTGGTAGGATACTGTGATGCTGACTGGGCAGGAAGTGCAGATGATAGAAAAAACACTTCTGGTGGATGTTTCTTTCTAGGTAATAATCTCATATCTTGGTTTAGTAAGAAACAAAATTGTGTTTCCTTATCAACTGTTGAGGCTGAGTACATAGCAGCAAGCAGTAGTTGTACACAATTGGTGTGGATGAGACAAATGCTGAGTGAGTACAATGTCAAGACAGATGCTATGACATTATATTGTGACAACTTGAGTGCTATCAATATTTCCAAAAATCCTATACAACATAGTAGGACCAAGCACATTGATATCAGACATCATTTCATCAGAGATTTGGTTGAAGATAAGGTCATTGCAATTGAGCATGTTTCAACTGAAGAACAATTAGCAGATATATTTACAAAAGCTCTTGATATGGCCCAATTTGAAAAACTAAGAAGGCGGTTAGGCATTTGCCTAATTGAGGAATTGTAGCAGTTAATAGGTGTAAGGCGTGCATCAGTTACTTTCTCTCTCCCCAGCCGCTACTTGCACGTCTATCAAGGAAGTGAATCAAAACTTCCCTGATACAAAACAATCACACTCAATCATCATTATTCCTTACAACACTTTTCTGAAACACTCAACCGCTCTCTTGCCGCTCCCATTGCTATTCAAAACTTCTCAAATCTCCAAATTCTCCAAAGCTTTACTACGATCATGTCTGCTTCAACACAATCTCCAATCGCAAACGATCAAACTTCCCCCTCTGTTCCTGAAACTACTTCAACGGTTCTGGATGTTCAACCGCTCGCAACAATGATCGATTCACCAGCAATCAAACAGCGTCCTAAAACGCTTGTGTCAAGAAAGAAGAAAACCAGAAAAGGATCTACTTCATCTGCTGCGAAGAAGACCCCAAAACCAAAAAGTAAGAAATCTTCTTCTGTTCAACGTGTAGGTCTTAGCATGCATGATCTGTACTGTAAGGAAAATCCTTTCAAGTCGACTGTTATAGAACCAGATGTTGATACTTCTGGCACTAGATCTGATGATAAGCCCGTTGAGGGAACTGAAGCGTTTACTAAAACCCTAGGTTCTGAAAGTCCTAAGGTAGATGACGATTTAGATGCTGGTAATTCAAATTTGCATGTTGGTGGTGTTGAACATGTTGATGACAAGGCTATTGCTGATAATACAAATGTTGCTGAGAACATTGCTGTGACAGAGGAAATTGTTGAACCCTCTGCTGATAAGCCAGATGCTGTGCCAGATGCTCAAGCATCTTTGGCACAGGCCAATGTGGAGTCTTTGGATGTTCCAAACACTCCTGACACTGTGGTGGCTGAAGAGAATGACTCTCCCAAGCCTCAAGATCAAAATGCTGACACTTTTGAAGATGATGGTAAGGCTGTTGATGTGAATATTGACCAAACTGATGTGGTCAATGTTGATGAAGTGGAGTCTGAAGACAGACCTCAAGAAAAGACTCCTGTTATTGGTGTTGCTCGCAGGACAAGGAGCAAATCCACTATTGTTGCATCCACTACTGGTACGGATGCTAAGAAAGACAAGAAGAAAACTGCTGATACTGGGAAGAAGCACATTGGCCCCCCCAAGTCTTGGAGTAAAGTAACTCCCAAGCCTGATCAGAAGAAGAAGAGACTCAAAAGAAAGGATCATCCCTCAAGTGATTCTGATATTGAGATTGCTGAGACAGATGCTGCCCCATCTGGTGGAGCATCTAGAAGAACTGTCAAGGGAATGAAAGTCCCTCTGGTTATTCCTCCAGCTCCTCTGGATAATGTCTCCTTTCACCTGGAAAGTGGAGCTACTCGCTGGAAATGTGTTTATCATAGGAGGCTTGGATTGGAAAGGAATTTGAAGGCAGATGCATTCAAATGCAAGGAACTTATGGATGTGCTGAATTTTGCTGGGCTGATAAAGACAGTATAGAACCTGGGTAATTGTTATGACAAGCAGGTTAGGGAATTTGTGGTCAACATCTCTGAAGACTGTGATGACTCTAGGAATCCAGAGTACAGGCAGGTGTTTGTTTGTGGTAGGTGTGTCAACTTCTCTCCTCAAATCATCAATGCTTATCTAGGGAGGTCCACTGCAGACATTCCTGAGTTGGAAGTGACTGATGACACCATCTGCAAGGAAATAACAGGTAACAAGCTTAGACACTGGCCTAGACATTTTTCTGCTGCAAAACTGTCCCCATTGTATACACTGTTGAACAAAATTGCTGCTCATAATTGGTCCCCAACCACTCATTCCAATTCTGTTGCAACTGGTCTGGCTAAGCTCATCTATGCAGTAGGTACTAAATCTGCATTTGATTTTGGTTCTTATATTTATTATCAATTTTTAGAGCAAGCTAAGTCTTTTGCTGTTAAATTCCCTATTGCCTTCCCTACCCTGCTCTGACATTTGTCTTATTGAAGTAAGTATGTTATTTTATGTGCATGCATGTTTTGAGGGGGAGCGCGTATGTTATGTGATGTGAATGCATGTGTTGAGGGGGAGCACGTATCTTTGATCTCTATCTGTTGTGGAAGAATTATCTTTTTAAGAGTATGTTTTCATCTCTTTATATCAACCCAATATCTATATGTTCCTTTTATCTGGCTATTTCTGTGAGGCTAGACGTATTATGATGAATGCCTTTGATATTGTTACAAGCTATCTCTGTTCAAGGAATCCTCTTGGAGGCAGTTTTGTTATATGCCATGCTTGTTTTGGTTGTGAATGCCTATGCATGATGTGAGCTTGAAGTAGTTCTGTGTATCTCTCCAAAGAACTGGCTATAGATTGTTTTAGCCAAAATTTTGCCAAAGGGGGAGATTGTTGGGTTTTTGTATGTTGGCTACATTTTGCAAAAACAACAACTAGCCAAATGCTGAGACAAATGATGTAGCATGTGGAACAACATTGTGTGACTTGATTGTTGCGCGCCAACACGCGCTATATTTATGTGCAAGATCTTCTGGAGATTCTATGAAGTTTTATATTTAACCTAGCGTGCTAATCAAGACGCGCTTGGCTGATGAAGTGTAAAAGGCTGTCGCCTTGGTGTATTTCCATAATTAACTTTGATATTTTTGGAAACAATATTATTGCACTTGAAGAATTGTTAGTTGGACCTGACAACGTCCAAGCTATGTTTTGAAGCCCAAACCCGTGCTTGCTGAGTACTATATATGTATGAAGACAAACCCTAAGTTTGGGGTGTATTGAAAACCGGTTGTGTAATAAAGTGTGAGTATTAGGTTTTCAAGTACTCTGTGTTTTTGAGTTGTAATTGTGTACTACTCCTAAGCTGTGAAGTACGGAGTTAGTAGTGTCTTTAGAGTGTGACTCTTCAACCAAAAGAACAATTGATAACAGTGCTGGTTGTACTTCTTGGAAGGAATTGAGACGGGGTCTCATATCTAGGAGTTCCTAGGTAGAGCAGCACGGGATAGGGTCTAGGTGCATAACCAAGTAGTGAGGCTACGTTGGTGTATTTCATTAGAGCTATTATAGTGGGTTCATTCCTGGATTGGTATCCCCCAGACTAGGGCAGTTGCGCCGAACTGGGTTAACAAACTCATTGTGTTCTTTACCTTTCAGTCACGCTTACTTTACTTTGCAACGCTAAGTTATTTTATTATTGTGTGACAAATGCTCGGACACTAGTGCTAACATTGTGCACAGCATTTGTCTGTCTGGTTGCCAGAATTTCATTTAGCAACAACTAAACCCTAAATTTTCCCCTCCTAAACACCCTTAATTATTTCATTAAATCTACTACTACTATATTAAAGTTAATTACATACAAAATTCCATTAGTAGCCCTGCATAATCTCACAATTTCACTAATTTTTTGAGTTGTTTTGTCTTTTTGCTAATTGTTATTGGTCAAATTCAAACAGTGTAATGATTAGTATCATTAATTGTATATGAACATTCATTAATTAAGTAGTGAAATTGCATTCTCCAAGCTTCACACAAGAAAGAAAATGAAAGGTTAAAAAACATTTGTCAAAAAACCAAAGAAAAAAAACTCATTTTTTATAGGCAAAAGAATTAAGTTATAAGGAGTCTCTTTGTTTCAAAATAATTGTCTCTTTATCATTTTTTATTTGTCTTAAAATAATTGTCACCTTAGAATATCAATGCAACATTTATTACTCCCTCTGTTAAAAATTCTTTAGAATAAATTGCATAGGAAGATATTGTTTATTGAGAAAAGAACAAGAAAGAAATTGCATTTAATTTTATGAGAATGATTTTTTTCCTTATAATTTGGGACCAAAAAAGTGGATTTTTCCCTTATAATTTGAGACAGACGGAGTACTTTTTTGTATTATTATACTTTTATTTATTGAATTTTATCTAATTTACATTTAATTTTATGAGAATAAGAAGAAAAAAAATATCTTTGAAAATGTTTTTTCCCTTATAATGTGGGACCAAAAAAGTTGGCTTTTTCCTTTATAATTTGAGACGGGCGGAATACTTTTTTGCATTATTATACCTTTATTTATTGAATTTTATCTAATTTAACTACTCCACTAACTACAATTAATAAGAGTATTGAAATCAACATAATTAATCATTTCCTTAAAAAATGCAAAAACCTTAAACGACTACTCCCTCCGCCCCGAAATATAAGGGAAAAAACTTTTTTTTTGTCTTAAAATATAAAGGAAAAACTATTTTCAAGAATGTGTTTTTCCTTATTCTCTTAAAATTAAATATAAATTGCATTTAATTTTTCTTCTCTCTCCTTTTCTCAATAAACAATAACCAATAACCAATAAAAAAAACCCACAAAACCATATTTCAAATTCTCATGATTATATTTTCTTAATAAGTGAGATTATTTTTTTCCTTATATATTATGGGACAGGAGGAGTATTATTTTGAGATGGAGAAAGTAGTACGTGTGTACTCAACCTTTATTTCATTTTTAACTTTTATTTTTAGAAGAGTATTAAGTTGATGTGGCATCTCAAAAAAACTCTAAACTAGCTATTTTAATCACAGTTTTATTCTTAAATGCAAAAGTTTTTTATTAAGTTGTTATGTGGTTGATTGGAATTTCATGACTCAAAGAATTCCAAATAATGAAGTAGATAGTTTATACAATTAAAGAGACTTATAAAAATAGTAAAAAAATTTAAATTGATCAAAGGTCAATGACAAATCTTAAAGTTACAAACAAAACAAATATGTTGTTCTTGCGGTGTATGAACAGGGAATAGCAAGAGCAACAACTGTTGGACGGTTCTTCTTCACAGTCATGGCAAGGTTTAACAATTATAAAAGTCTTTTAATTGGTTGATATGTATAACTCATAAGTCTTTTAATTGGTTAAAAATCTTTTTTTTTCTTTGCAAATTTGCTTTTAGTTTTAATACATAACAAAATGATTTGATTATAAATTATGCCTTTGTATCTTAGTCATCGTTAGAGAAAAATTATGTGAAGTAATAAAAGAGATAATGTATTATTACTCATTTTTATTTATTTATGTTTAATTCTTGAGAGGTTGAAAAAATATAATCTATATTTTGATTATATATTTTTTTTTTGTGTATTTGCCGATCACATATTATGCCTTTGTATCTCAAACATCATTAGAGAAAAATTATAGGAGGTGACAATAGATGTAGGGTCTTTATCACTTTCTCGAAGATTTTCACAAATTTTGTAGAATGACAAGTTATCCTAAAAATTCATTCTATATTTCTATATATATAATATTTAAAATAATCCAAAGGGTGTGGTTGAGCAGTTGGGGCTCATCCTCCCTTAACCAAGGGTCGAGGGTTCGATCCTCACACCTTGGGTATGGAGCAGCTTTAAATCCTTGGGCTAGCTATCCCACCCATCGAGGTGTCTCCAATCTAGCGAGGAAACAGTCACTGCGTTCGGCGGTGGATACCCCGGTCTCGACCAAAAAAAAATATATAATATTTAAAAAATTTCAAAATATTTCAAGAGAAAAAAATTAAGGTTTTTATTTTTCAATTGATCATTGCCAATTTTTATTCCATATAATTACAAGAGAACACAATATTAGCTTATGAATTTGATATTTAATTATTATAAGAGTTGGATTTTTAAAAAAAAAAATCACTTTCTCACACAAATCTTTGAAATACTATTTTTTCTATTCCTTGACTCATTGTTTAATTATAATCCTTCATTCACTCATTCATTGTAATGTAAAACTTTATCCATGTATTTTCATTTTTATGCGACCTTCTTTTTTATAAGATGTAACTTTTCATTCTATTTTACTTTAGTTGTTTTGTGGCACTACCTTTTGAATAGATGATTTGTGAGATATTCACGTTAAATATACCTTCTTTTTTTTTGAAAAGTTGCCGTTGAGAGCTTTAGTACGCATGTGCAGTACTGAATTTAAGGTAAATTTATATATTTGAATGGTACTAAAATTCGAATAGATAATATTTGAGAGATTCACGTTAAATATAATGTAAGTGTTTTCAAATTTATGTGAGCCCCACTTTTGTGAGATGTAACTTTTCATTCAATTTTACTTTAGTAGTTTTCTTCTATATATCCAATTGATTTTTCTTTCTATCTTTAACCAATGTGTGTAGAAATATGTAATTTTTTTTTCTAAACAATAAATACGTGACTTTATGCACAACTACATGTTTGCAATATAAATTTTGAGAACTTATTTTTGTTGACGTGTCAACCTTACAAAATTCTCTATTTTTTTCTATTTTTGCTAAGATTTAGTTGATGTTTATGTGTCATCTCTCATTGCATGATCATGTGTACTTTCTTTTTAATTAACGTAACATCCGATTAAGTTGCTTATTCATTAAACTATATAACTCCTTGAATTAATGACGAGATAAGAGTGTGTTAAATAATTTTTATAGTGTGTCATTTTTTTCTTAAAATTATTTTAACAAAGATTTTTTTAAAAAAAAAGGAAAAATTGATTTAAATATTTTATCTTAAAATATCTTTTTATGTATTTCTTCATTTTCTGACAAAAATTTATGGAGATTAAATTTTAAAAAATCTCTAAAATAACAAAAATTCTACATGTTCATAGTATAGATCATATTATTCATATATTTTATAGTACATTATGTATAATACTATTTTTGAAAAAACTTGACAACAACCCGCGCAACGCGCGGGTCTAAATCTAGTATGCATTGAAAACAATCTAAGAGGTTATTAGATCTATCAAATAAACAACTATTTTATAACTAAAGTTAAGCTTCTTCTTTAATTCTTTTTTAGCACTCCGTATAAAATATTTAAATCATATATTAAAAAAACACGGGAAAAATGTTGAATAAAAATATATTAATTAAATATATATTGCGGAACAATAGAATTAATAAAATCAATTACAATATACTAATTATAACTTATTTAAAAATATACATGGAACAATATATTTTAACAATATATTTTCTAAATATACTAATATATTTTTTAAATTGTTTTGGTCCTTTAACTATTTTTTTGTTCCGTTTTGGTCCTCTAACTTTCATTATGTTAATCTAGTTGGTCCTAATTATCGTTAGAAAAATGTCAAAAACGTTAATTTTGCGTACGTGGCACTAAGGGACTTGGTGGCTTTGGTGTGAGATCCAATAGGAAAACGCCATGTGGCCAGAGACCTTCTTCTTACTTATTCATCGCTTACGGAGCTTCCGTCAGCACCGTCTCCGTCCACATCACCGGTGCTCTTTCTAGTCATGAAAGCTTACGAAACGATACTCCAAAACCTCTTGTTATTCACGATGAGTCCAAATCTAATGTCAATTTTTACAATAGAGGCTTCTACCTCTCGTTTTTGACATTTTTCTAACGGTTAGAACTAAGTAAGTTAACAGAATGAAAGTTAGAGGACCAAAACGGAACGAAAAATAATTAAAGGACCAAAGTGAAACCTTGAAAATACTTAGAGGATCAAAAATATATTTAAGCCTTTAAGATATATCGAACAAAATAAATGGACCCGTGCGAATGCACGGGTATTTTGCTAGTTATTGGCATAAAATAAATAAATAAAATAAGAGGCAACTTTTTCATCTTCCAATGCATTCATAATACATTCATGTCTCATTCAAACTCCTACCATTTTTTGTTGACTAATTCAACATGAAAACAAAACTAAGAAAAATAAATTAATAAAATAATTTATCTCTCTTTCACATGGTATTCAAAAAAAAAAATTATTCAAAGATTATTTCACCATGGTGGTCGATTAGATGTTACTTACTTGGGGTTACTGATTCTTGAAGTCATTGGTATTATTTTGAAGTGATTTTATTACTCTTAGACAACCTGTATTAGGTTGGTATGTTTAACAGGGCCTTTTACAAGTTGAAGAAAAACGGTGTTTTGTGTAATTTAGAGTTTGGATAGAATGTTTGCTTTCTACTGATTGAGGGAGTTTGCAATCTGCAAGATCTATTGTGCAAAAGAAGAAAAAGAACGTGGATACAAGTTGAACATCGATGACAACAAAATGGGTGTGAGAGAGAAGGAAGAGTCGTAAAAAAATTAACAAAATAAAAACAATATTATTAATCTTGATAAATAAATTACATTTGTGTCCCTTATATTTGCTTTTCCAAAAACAAAAAAGTTGATTTTTTTGTCGAAATAAAAAGGTTTTGCTTGCTAAAATAGACCTTCACAAAAATGAGTGAGTCTATAGTAGCAAAACTCATATCTAAATGAGTGAGTCTACAACTATTTTTGGTTCCACTATTGTTTAATTGATCTAAATATACCATGTTTATAATTAATTTAAGGGCTCTAAAGGCATATGATAAGCAATTTAACATTAATGTTTGTACATTTTTTCAATTTTATCGTTTAATTTTATACTTTCATGTTTAATATCATTGTTATATAATTGTTTTACCTCTTTTTATTATTGAATCTTAACCTTTTTATTTTAATATTTGATGTGAAATAATTTATTAGGTTTCAATTTGGTCCCAAACGTTTATTTTAGGTTTCTATTTGGTTCCAAACATTTATTTTAGGTTTCAATTTGGTCCCAAACGTTTATTGAAACCTAAAATAAACGTTTGAGACTAAATGTTTAATTAAGCATTTATTGTTACAATTAACAGCTTATAATACCCATGCATCGCAGGGGTAAAAGTCTAGTCTAAAAATATACTAAGATGAAGAATATTAGGTTATTGATCTAAAACTGTAAATTAAATGGAAGATTTACATATAATAATTTGTTGGCTTGATGTGAATCAATATCTAAAGATATATGATTGAGTGTTCCGAAAATATGTGTTAAAAGTTATGATCTCATAAGTATCGGCCACAATGAACTTTAGACGTCTAAAGGATGGATCTTCAAGTCAATTTTCTTTATATTAATATATACATATATATATTCTACAAGATATTCATTATCAATTTCAATTGACATACGATATTAGCAAATACTTTGTAGAGATTGAGCTTTTAAAAGTAGTTGAGAAAACAATCTAACAGACGCCAGGTGTGAGTTGAAAATAAACATATATGTGACCATTCATTTGATGCATCATGAAATATATAATTGATCCACATGAATATAACCTCATATAGTTTAGAAATATGAGAGACTCATTCACTCAAATTACCAACTTTCTTTGGAAACAAGGAATGCACATAAGCTAGATTGAAGAAACTTCTGGCTCTTCAATACATGAAACATAGTTTTTTGGCTTAAACATCATTTTCGTCCCTGTATGTACATAGAATTTTGGTTTTAGTCCCTGTATCAATTTTTGTTATAAATAAGTCCCTGAATCAATTAATTTTTTTGATTTTAGTCCTTAAAGCGAAAATCCGCAGGAAAATTTGCAAATTTCCTGCAGATTTTCCTACGAATTTTCCTGCGGATTTTCGCTTTAGGGACTAAAATCAAAAAAAATGGTTGATTCAGGGACTTATTTATAACAAAAATCGATACAAGGAATAAAACCAAAATTTCACGTACATATATACAGGGACTAAAATGATGTTTAAGCCAACGACAATTTAGTATGATTTCTAAACTTCTTATTTACAATAATATGTGCTTCAATTGCACCGATAAAAGTATAGTATGATCTAGAGCAAAGACATGAAACATTTCTACTATAATTACTTTATTCAAAGTATGTCTCGTAAAAAAAAGAATTATCTCACAAACTTCTAATTGTAATATGACTACTCATATATACTCTAGAAATGTGAGAGGTACTTATTTCTCTCAAATTGTCAACTTTATTTACGATCTAATAACATATAAGATTATTTGATTAAAAATATCGTTTGTCTCTTCAATACACAACGACAAGTAACAAGATGATTAAAATCAATTTATATTTGCAAGAAATAATAATAAGAATGAGAGAGAAAAATGTATGAATTAAGCATGCATTCTGTTGCGGTGATTTTTGGAGATCAAACTATTGATTAACTTTGAGTCGCAAAATAGGATTCACCACCGAACTTTAATTTTTCCAAGGGAAAGGGGAAAGATGGAATAAAATCCACAAATAAATATGCAAAGCTAAAGAAGCAATAAAGCAATGAGCAATGCAATAAGACATCGAAGGTACGGGGGTTGGTTACGCTTAGGAAGATATTAACACCTGAAACGTCTATGGTACTCCTTGATAACCTCTTGTATAAAATACTTTTTGTGCTTTTATTTGTATGCTTGAATAAAACAAAAGAGAAAATGTTATTTTTGATGATTTTTAAATATGATTAGATTTTGTTAAGTTTTATTGAAAAAAAGAGTTATAAATCATATAAACATGTTCTTTTTTTGAATGTTTTTGTATTTTGAGAGTCCAAAAGAACAAAGATAGATAAATAAACATGCAAGTATGCAAGAATCATATAATGACACAAAGTTAACAAAACAATCCCTTCCATTGAATTCACAAAGAAAAAACCAAAAAAAATTATATTTTTAACATATTTTTGGGATATTTTAGATACTTATATATATAAATATATATAGTGGTGAATGCTTATCAAATAGTACTTAATAAGAACTAGTACTTATTAAGTACTACCATTGGAGTACATGCTAAAATGGTACCTATTAAGTACCTATGCTTAAATAAGCACTTTCTCTCTTATGGTGTTTAATGGGTCCCACACATTTTAATATATTATTTTATTTTCTACCACACTTTAATATTAAAATTAAATGATATATAGTCATTGGCGGGACCCATTAAGAACTATTTAGAGAGGTTTTGGGTTGGAGGAAATGAGTGCTTATTAGGTACTCTTATTAAAAAATTATAAATAAATGATGTGTACAAGTGAGACCCTATAAATACTAAAAAATGAGGTTCTCCATTGGAGATGCTCTAAGGTGAGGGAGCAATTAAGGGTGCGTTTGTTTCAGCTTTTTTTTTTTCTAAAAAATCTATTTTTTTTATAAAAAAATCATTTTTTTTTCATTTTACTTGTGTTTGTTTCCGATTTTATAAAAATCATTTTTTTAAAAAAATCATTTTTCTCTTTAAAATGAAAAGCTATTTTGAATAGCTTTTATCAAAATCTATTTTTTTAAGAACATGAATCATGTGTTTGTTCTTAAAAATGATTTTTCTAATTATAAACAAACACAAAACAACTTTAGATTCACCACCGAACTTTAATTTTTCCAAGGGAAAGGGAAAAGATGGAATAAAACCCACAAATAAATATGCAAAGCTAAAGAAGCAATAAAGCAATGAGCAATGCAATAAGAGATCGAAGGTACGGGGGTTGGTTACGCTTAAGGAAGATATTAACACCCTAAATGTCTATGGTACTCCATGATAACCTCTTGTATAAAATGGTTTTTGTGCTTTTGTTTGTATGCTTGAACAAAAGAAAAGAGAAAATGTTGTTTTTGATGATTTTTAAATATGATTAGATTTTGTTAAGTTTTATTGAAAAAAAGAGTTAATATTATTTGAATGTAAAATCGCGCGCCAGCATCATCTTCTTCCTCTGTTCACGTCTTAAACAACACCACCATGGAAGAAATCGTGTTTCTTCATTTCTTAACCAAATTTGACATGTTAATAAATTTGAAATTAAATGGCATACATAAATATTCAATGCCCAAAACGTTAGGGCTATTATTCCTCACATTTCAGCAAGCATGAACGAGACAAGAATGAATTGAAATGATGGTCAAATAAGTGAGTTTGAATTCTCAAGAAACTTACCAATTGGAGAAAGTCCAATGCTTCTTCTCAGGGTGTTTTAAGATGATAAAATGATCTCTTTAGCTTTTAAACCTTCTGAGTTGTCCTACCAAAATCAAGTTGAAAGTGACAAAAAATGGGGATTTGGAGATGGTAATGGAGGTGTTACAGTTGCTTATTAGTGCATACAGAAACTTTGTTATGATCTACTGATGTTAATTTGATGAAAAAAAACACAAGAAACTTGAAGGTTTCAAGGAATTTGAAAATATGGATTTCCAAGCTTCTTTAATGGAGTTTTGAGAGAAATGTTTGTGTATTTTCTGTCTTTTTGAGCTCTGAGGCTTGAGGGGCTTTTATAGAGGTTCCATTTGGTCTTCAGAAGTGAACAAGATTGGAGTTTAGTTGGCTTTCAATGCTGGTTTGTCTCTAAAGTTACAAAAGTGGTTGAAAAAGCTTCATGGTTCCAATGTGAGATGGAGTGATCAGGGAGGCAAATTAGGAAGCTTTCTCTGAGTTTAGAGGCTTGCTTCTGATCTTTTGGATGAAGTGTGATCAGAAGGAACAATAACAAAGCTCAATGCAAGAGTTGTTGGAGAAAACCCAACTTTACAAAATGTCAATGGAGCTTTTATGCAAAAAGTGTACCATAAAGGACATGCCGTTGGACAATGCTTCAAACACTTGTGTAATGAACCAAAGACTTGTGTAAAACATCAGTTTTGTTGAGGTTTTAGAAGCAACATAGGCCTGTAATCACTGATCATAATGTTGGAATTGGTTTGATCAAGAAACTTGACATGATTATAGAACAATAAATCTGCTTCAACATGGCCACTTTGACTCTTCGAAACTTGCTTCTCAAGCCATCAAAATTCACGATCTTCGTACCAATGGAAATAGGGAATGGCATTATACAACTTTGATGTTGGACACTTGAACTGAATCAACTTATATCATGTAGAAAATTGGCCACGAAAAATCAATGTTGTAACTGTTAAAAACACTTAGAAAAATTTCTCATCAGAATTTTCCAGCAACTTGGAACATCAACTTTGGCCATCCATTTAAGCACTTTAATGATCTTTCTGACTTCGAATGTTTACACTAAGTTTCTGTTTGCCATGAGGTCTTGAGATAGAGCTCTTGTTGGAAACTTTTGGTGGCTTGAGGATGAAGTTACAACCATGCAAAGTTACCTCCATGACCATTAAGTTTTGTAACTTAGAAAAAATTTTAAACCTTTAATCTTTGACTTTTGGACATTTTCTTGACTTTCTTGATTCTTGATGATCAAACTTGATAATCTCACATGTTTTTCTTGATATTTGACTTTAGAGGTTCAATGTTGACCAAAAAGTGAAAAATCAAACTTTGACTTTGGCTAACAGTTGACGTTTTATCAATTGATTCGAAAACTCCGTCTTACCAAAAGAAGCAAACACAACAAGATATTTTTTTTATATTTTTTGTTAGTGAGAAATATGATGTATGATTTTAGGTCCAAAATTGGGGTACAACAAGTGTATGATTCTAAATGATAACACATGTATGTTGTTGATGTCAATAGGTAGTATATAGTGGGTTAATGGTGTGTATATTAAGTTATTTATATACATACATAATCTTATTAATGGTGTGTAAAAAATGATGAGAGCCTAACTTGAAAAATATCATATACATTGCATTCGACCTCATTTGTTAAATGGATTTTTCATTTGAACTTTGAATAGGTCCATTTCTTAATTTGGCTCCTTCACAATGTAGCATCTATGTGTCTTTTTATGAGTTTTTATTCCTATTTATTTTATACTGATAACAACTCACAATCTTACTGATATTGGTTATGTTTACTTTAGTTATAACCAATTAATTGATTATGAAAGTATATCAATTTAGTGAAAGGTCTATTAAATTTTTGAGTGAGAACTTTAACTTTAAGAATCTATGCTAGCTTTACTCATATATTGAACAAAATTCAAGCCATGTTGTAAAAATCATAAGTCTCAAAAGGGGTTTATGTTATTCTTTTAACATTTTGGTATTCTAGAAAAAGATACGATAATTAAAAATTCAATCAAAAATTAAGTAAAATTTGATAAAGAATAATAAGGACCAATACGGCAATACCCCTAAATTAACAAACAAAAAATGCCAAATTAAATTGTAAGGCTGAATTTGTGTGAATTTTTAATGACTTATTATTTAAGTTGTGTGTCTTTGAATGAGATAACTATAAATTTTAGGTAATTCAAATAATTTAATTGAATCCTCTTTCTTTTAAACGTTTTTGTTTAGATCTATTGATAAAAAAAATTCTGATAATATCAACATAAGAATTTTGAAATTTCTCCATATTTTTATTAGACAAGAAAACAAGTAAGGTAGATAAAATCATCTAAACTAGGTTGACACCATTACTCAAACTTTATTAAAAGTACAAAATAAAACCATGATAAAATATTATTAAAAGTACAAAATAAAACAAAAATTGGAAGACATAAATCAAACTTTATTTGAATTTTAAATTTCTTAACTTTTTTATGTAACGTGAATCTCAAATTAATTCCTTCACTCATAATTCATGGACCACTGCTAAAAGGCATTGATGAACCACAAGAAGTGGAATGCTGATTTCACAGGAATCTGACTTTATAGCTCATTTCACAAAAATCACTCTGCTACTGCTTATTCATCAGATGGTGCACTCTGCACTCTGCTTATTTATAGCTCATTTCACAAAAATCACTCTGCTCATTTCACTCTGCTAGTGCTTCCCATCTCATCATAATCATCAATGGCCACCGCAACCAAACTGGAAATTGTTTTTCTTCATCTTCTTCTGCTTCACCTTCACTACTTGTAAGGTGAACATAAGCAAAGTACTGCTAAGCCACCACAAATTCCACACTGTTGCTTCCATGCTTAAGGATTATGGCGTTGAAAATGAGCTGGGAGCATATCAGAGAGGTTCCGGCATAACACTATTCATGCCCGTCGACGACGCTTTCGTCAATTTACCTCATACTCTTAATGTTCAATCATGGACAGCTGATGAGAAGCTGATTCTCTTGAGAGCTCATGTGTGTAGAGGATATTTTCCTCTCGAAACAATCCACTTAACTTCTTTTTCCCCACTTGCCACTGAATCTGAGGGAGCCGGAATGTATACCCTCAACATTTCGAAAGTTTCAAATGGTTCTGTCATCATTAGGACAGGAGTTGTGGAAGTTGTCGTCAATGACATCCTTTATGAACACCAACCCGTTGTGATCTTTGGTATTTCCACTATATTGTTTCCCAAAGAGCTGTTTGTGAAAAAAGTCAGAAAACCAATTCAGCTTGATGGAGGGCTTCCAGAAGTTCCAGTTCCACACCTTTCTCCTCCCCCGATGAGCTCAGATGCCGTCTTAATGGCTCCTCTGCGTTGGTTCTGCGTTGGTATACTAGCCTTGCTTCTGTTTTGAGAAATGTAGAAACTGTTTGTTCGGCTTGTTTGGACAGAAAAGAAATGTACCAAATCCTTAGTTTTGTCAAATGATTAGGGAAATTATCAAGTATAAGTTTAATCATTCAGTACAACTTTGTGATCTTGTAGTAACTCATTTCTAACTTAGTTACATGATGAAAATTGTATATGGAATTTTTCAATATTATGTTTTGATATGATGTACTACAGCACTCGTGTTATATCTATGTGCTTCAAAAGAAGTTAAGTGGATTGTTTCGAGAGGAAAATATCCTCTACACACATGAGCTCTCAAGAGAATCAGCTTCTCATCAGCTGTCCATGATTGAACATTAAGAGTATGAGGTAAATTGACGAAAGCGTCGTCGACGGGCATGAATAGTGTTATGCCGGAACCTCTCTGATATGCTCCCAGCTCATTTTCAACGCCATAATCCTTAAGCATGGAAGCAACAGTGTGGAATTTGTGGTGGCTTAGTAGTACTTTGCTTATGTTCACCTTACAAGTAGTGAAGGTGAAGCAGAGAAGAAGATGAAGAAAAACAATTACCAGTTTGGTTGCGGTTGCCATTGATGATTATGATGATGATGATGATTATATTTGGTTTTCTCTTCAACAATTGATACTTCCTTCTAAACGTGATTCTACAAGAAGTTGGGAATCCTAGCTTTTCCGGTGAGTCAAAATCAATTCTTCATTTGTTGTTGGGTTAGCCTAAACCACTATCATCCTTTACCCTTACTAGAACTCATTAATCAACAATCATCAACCAAATTGGTCACTCCCACTTGTTGCATGTTGCCTTTCCTTTATGAAATTCACAGCAACTAAGGTTCATCTCCAATATGTAGAAATGTGAGTGAAAACGAAATTAAATCACGAAATTGGAGAATTGTGAGAGTGAAAATGAGAAATTATTGAAAAAAATCGTTAATTTGGAAGATAGATAGTGAAGAACGGTTGTGGTTGGAGAGATGAGGGAAGGAGAAAAAAGAAATGAAAGGAAATATAAAAGCTGTGTTTGAAGGTTTTAAAGAACTCGAGAACTATATATAATAGTTGAGTAATTTTTTTTCCTCGAAAAAAAGTTGGAGTAATTTTTATTTTATTTTACTTTTTAGTTATATGTCCATTTTACTTATTATACATTTAAAAGCAATTTTAAATAAAACTATCCAAACAACATAAATTTTGTTTAATAAAATATGCATTATTGCATCCAAACATAAATCAATTCAATCATAATTAGTTCTACCAGAATACATTTTATCCACCATAAACCCAAACACACACTTGATATGGTAACTGTTCTGGACTGGCCAAAGGCCCAATACTCAAATATAATACGAGGCCCATCAAACAGCTGGGCCCCGTCGCGCAACCCTAGGACAGCTGTAACTCGTCACGCACTCCAAGGGCTTTCCACCATAATAGTTACTGTACAACGACTCTGTACGGGACTAGAGCGCAGCTCAATATGGACCGTTGGATAAACCGCCCTCAATCTCAACGGCCCTGATTCCTACACGGAATCCGTCCTCATCCATTCACACTTTTGCCTATAAATATGTGGTTTAAACACCACATTCTGGTACGCTTTTCTCCAACCCTAATTCTCTCATCTTGCTCACTTACTGACTTGAGCGTCGGAGTCCCTTTCTTTGCAGGCACCCCCCCCCCTTGTCCAAGGAGCTGAGCTGTCATTCACCACCGTACGCCATCGTACACATTTCACCGGAGTTAAGACGTTTGGACCGTTCACAACAGTAAGAATGATGTTTGGCTTCAAAAATAGTATATTGATTTATAGTCTAAACTCAAGTTAGCCTTAAGTTAATATATGTAGCTTTTGCCTTCAACAAAATCAATTTCACTCTACCCAAGGTTAGTTGGTCCTGTGGTGATTGGCGTTGGACTTGATAGCGAAGACCGCGGTTCGATCCCGTAACTAACTCTGATTTTGGAAGAGGACTAAAATCATTTAATGTCAGATCTCGCCTCATATTTTAGACTACTAGGTCCCTTTCCCCTAAGAATCAGAGAGTAAAAGCCAAAAAAAATATCAATTTCACTCTTTTATCAAACAATTATTTTATATATTATGTGCTTGAACCGTCAGCTAAGAATATTTTTTGAAAATTTAAAGAAACTAATAATTTGCATAAATGACTTGTATATTGAAATTTAGAATAAAATAAGTAATTTGAAAATAAATATGGACTATTTCGTATAACTTTTTAAAAAATATTTAGGAACCAATTTCCAGAATTTAAAAAAAAATTGGTTTTCCAAATGATGTTTCTTTTTATGGTTGGTGTGGTCACTCTTTAAATTGTCTTCATAGTATATAAGTGATTAACATTATGAATTGTAAGGGTTGAATAACCCTTATACTCCTTATAATTTATTCTTTTTGCTTATAAAATGAAAAAATTATAAAAAAATCACAAGAATCAATTTTAGATTTTTCTGAGTTATGAAATTAATTTGAGATTCTTACGTTACATAAAAAAGTTAAGAAATTTAAATTCAAGTAAAAGTTTGATTTATATCTTCCATTTTTTATTTTATTTTGTTAACTATATATTAATATAATATACTAAGCAAATTACTAATAAACCCTTTTTTAAATTTAATCATATTTATTTAAGTCTTTATTAATATCTTTTATTGTAATTAAATAAACATAGAGAAGTTATTTTTCAAATACTTCTAATCCCACTACCTAATGGTTACAATTATTAGTTCCATTAGTTCTTTCTTTCCCACTACCACATGGTACGGTTGCTACTGCTTTTATTTTCTTTCTTTGCTTTGCCAACTACATAGTTCCTTTGCTTAATTGCTTTTACACGGTAGTGCCAATTTTACTTCCATTCAATGTTTTATTTGTTAATGCTTTTTTTTTTCTTCCTTTCTTTAGCATATAAATTGGTTTTGTAATATGTAGATAGGCATTTGAAATTAGTTTTCATAATGTTTACTTACTTCTTAAGCATTATAGTGTATGTGGATTGTCACTTCTAGAAATGGACAACAACACATTCAACTCATTGTGCATAATTCTAAAATATGTTATGTACATTATATAATATCACTACAAGAAAATCTCACATTTGATACGAAAATTTTCCTCTTAAATGGACCAATTTTCGTCACTAATGTACATTTGTGAGGAAATTTCCTCGCAAATGATGTCAAACCACTCTGAAGGATATTTGTGACGAAATTTCCTCGCAAATGTCAAATCTAACACTAACGCGCGTTCACGTGGGGGACAGCGATGTGACATGTCTGCACACTACATTTGCGAGAAAATTTCCTCGCAAATGTATTAAATTAATTTTTTTAAAAAATAATAAATCAGTCACAAATTTAATTATAATTTTTAAAAATTATAATTAAAATAAATTTAAAATTTTAATCAATAAATTTAAAATTGCAAAAAAAATTTGCTGGAAAAAATGAAATTTGAATTTTCGATAAAAATTTATTGCGGGAAAATTTGGAAATTTATTGCGGGAAAAAATGAAATTCGAATTTTCGTTAAAATTTATTGCGGGAAAAGATGAAATTTAAATTTTCGTTAAAATTTTTTGCGGGAAAAGATGAAATTCAAATTTTCGTTTAAATTTATTGCGGGAAAAATTGAAAATTGAATTTTGCGCCAAAATTTCGCTGGAACACATTTGCGAGGAAATTTCCTTGCAAACGTCAGAAATATAAAAAAAAATTAAACAGAAAACATTAGCGAGGAAATTTCCTCGCAAATGAATAAAAAAAATTAAAAATTCGCCAAAAGTAATATATTTTCAACGTAAATACCTATTTAATTTGTTAAAATATGTTTTAAAAAATTTTAATTGGATCCAAAAATTAATATTTATATATATATTATGAAATACGCGAGATGTACCGGAAGATGTTCCATAGAATCAAAGAAAGAGGGGGTGGGGGGGGGGGGGGGGGGGAAACTAGCTCCAATTTATAAAGTATTGTAGCAATATTCTTATCCATTTTACAAGTTCATCCCTCCTGAGCGTTGAAGCACATAAATTCTTAAAAAATTGACTCAATTCAGTCAATGGATTCAAGACATGGTTTGGTAATGAACAAAACACAATTGGAATTAAGCGTTCCATTAAAACATGTGAATCGTGACTTTTAACCACTAACAAACAGATTTTGCTTCATCGGATGTTAAACAATAAACCGCCTTGGGTTTTAGAACTTTTCCATTTGGAAGACTTTTTAGCTGCAGTTCCGGTCTATTGCAAAACTTCTCCAAATCAAGTCTAGCCTTCTCATTATCTTTTGTTTTACCGGACACATTCATCACTGTTTTTACTATGTTATCACAAAAATTCTTTTCAATATCCATAACATCAAGATTGTGTCTCAGTAAATTGTCCTTCTAGTAAGGGAGGTCCCAAAAGATACTTCGTTTTGTCCAGTTGTGCCTCTCGCCATATCCATCGTATCTGACTCTTTTTCCAACATCTGGATATTCATCTAGGCCGCTCACTATTTGAGATATGTCATACGAAGATAACTTAAGAGGAGGACCATCTCTTTCTACAGTTTCTTTCTTGAACTCATCCTCCATCCTCCGAAATTGATGATTTTTAGGTGAGAATCTACGATGACATTCAAACCACGAAGTCTTTCCTTTTATTTGAAATGCTTTGGTGTCACCATACAATGTGGACACGCCAATCTTCCATTAATCGACCAACCAGACAACATGCCATATGCAGGAAAGTCATTAATGGTCCACATCAAACCAGCCCTCATTTTGAAATTCCCCTTCTTTGCAATATCATACGTCAATTCACCATTCCAAAGCCTCTTCAAATCATCTATTAACGGCTATAAGTATACATCAATGCCATCAGTTGGATTCGACGGTCCCGGGACAATACAACTCAAGAACATGTACGGTTTCGTCATGCACATCTTAGGAGGAAGATTATATGGAGTGACAATAATTGGCCAACAAGAATACGGCGCTGTAGACGCATGGATATAGGGGTAAAACCATCAGAGCACAATCCAAGTCTTACATTACGTGGATCATTCGCAAAATCAGGATAAGTTTGATCAAAATGTTTCCAAGCCAACCCATCATATGGATGCCGCATCTCATTTGAATTTGTTGCGTTGTCATGATGCCATGTCATTTTGCTCGCAGTTTCCATCTATGCAAACAATCTCTGCAACCTCGGTATTAACGGCAGATAAAATATTGACTTAACTGACACATGTTTCTGCTTACGATGCACATCACTGCTGCGGACCTGATACCTCGGTGCACTGCAAAATTTACACTCCTCCAAATCACCGTCATTCGTACCGAACACATTGTCGTAGAACAACATGCACCCATTAACGCAATAGTCGATCTTCTTAATTTGCAATCCCAACTTCGACACCAACTTCTTCGCTTCGTAATAACTAGATGGCAGAGTTTCTGGTACATGCGGCACATCTAACACCAGCTTGATAAAGAACTCCAAGCAATCTTCAGGTACATTCCAATTTGACTTGGCGGCTAAAAACCTCACGCACACCGATAACTTCGACTCAGACGACCCTTCATACAACGGTCGGTTCACTTCCTCCAACATTGCATAAAACTTCAGCGCTTTCTGGTTCGGGATTATTTCCTCTTCGCCTCCCCCTTCGTACGACAGGTTCACCCCGAGAGTGTCGCCAACCATATCATCCATCCTATCAAAGTTTTCACACTCCGCATGCGCTTCACTGCCCGAAGCCTGCGCATTGACATCAACCTGTTGGGTGTTAATATCCGCCGACTCTTCTTCACCGTGATGTCTCCACACGTAATAGTCATTCATAAATCCATTTTTTCTTAAATGAGCCGTGACATCTTCTGGCCTCTTAATCAACAAACACATACATTTGATACACTAACATCTTATCTCTCCTTCCGTCCTAAAATCTTCTAGTGACATCGCATACTCAATAAATTGTTCAACTCCTTCCTTAAAACGCGCTTTAATCAACCTCATACCCGGATATTTTCTATTGTACATCCAACTTCGTTGAGATCTATCTAATTTGATCCATCTATATATACCAACTGAGTTGTTTCCAATAATAAAAATTAATCAGGTTCAATACATTAATTAAATATTTTATCCATTAATTAATAATACATTAAAACGATTAACTAAATATTTTTACTAACATATATTTATAGCACTATCTTTTTATAAAATTGTTTTCATAATTTATAAAATATCTTTTGATAAACTAAAATATAAATTAAATATAAATATTTTTACTAACTAGTTTTGTTATAATATTTTTTTCACACTATTTTTACTAACTAATTTTTTTAGTCAAATTTACGATATATTAAATTTAAACTACAATACATTTAATTAAAAATTAACATTATTTAACTAAAAGATATATAACTAACACATAAATTAATAACATATTTAACTAAAAGATATATAATTACCTCAGATAATTATGCCGATGAGTTTTGAAGAAGGAAGAACCGATCCAACAAATCAACGCACAACAAACAATCACCCTAAAAAGATAAAATTAAAAGATTATTAATTAACATTATTTAACTAATATTTTTAAAAGACTAACATCATTATATATTAAACTATACAAAACTAATTAACTACCTAAATAAAATACTTAATTAAAATAAAAAGTAATAATAAAATAAATTTTAATTAATTAATTATTGGTGGGGGCGTACTAATTTTTTTTAAAAGATGGGGGTTTGAATTTGGAAACATATATAGTAGGTGTTTCTTTCAATTTTTTAATTAATTTTTTAATTTAAAGTAATAAATAATAATACTAATAATTTATAATTTTTTATTTTTCTTAATTATCTCTTAAAATATAACATATTTTGAAAAGTACAATATATATATATATATATATATATATATATATATATATATATATAACTTGAGCAACAACAACTAGTTATATCACTCTAAAAAAATATAATTAAATAATAAAACAATTAGACCACATTTTTCTATTATAACAAATTTATTTTTACTAACTAATTTTTTTACAAAACAAAAGAAAATTATTGAACTTATATTTTAAAAAGAAAAACATTATTATATATACTTAATCAACATAAATAGAAATAATAATATAAATTATAAATAATTAATTAAGGGTGGGGGGGGGTGGGTGGGGGGGCGTAACAATTTTTTTTTAAGGGATGGGGTATTGGGGTTGTTGCAATTTTGAAACACAGTGGGTGTGTTTCTTTCAAAAATAATTTCATAAATTTATTAATTTATAGTAATAATACTAATATAAATTATTAATAAACAATTAAAAATAAATTACACAAGTTAAAGTATTAACCTAGAATAATATGATGATAGATGGGATGAGAAAGAGCTCCGAACCAAAATATTGCCACAACAACCCAACAACAACAACAACCTAATTAAATAATAAATCAAAAAAGTGTGTTAAAAAATATATAATTACAAATATTTAGATAATATAAAAAATGTTAACATAATATATAAAACTAACCTTGATTAATAATGAGATAAAAAAATAGAAGTAGATAAATATAATTTCTTTTTTGGTACAAGATAAATATAATTTAGATAGAAAGAATTTGAAGAGAAGAAAATTTTGTGAGAGAAGAAAATTTTGAAGACAATGAATGAATTAAGAATGAAGAATGGGAAAAATATATAGAGGAAGGAGGAAAGGAGCCGTTGCACAACGTTCCATTTTTTGGTGGGCCCGAATATTTGCGAGGAAAAATTGAATATTTTCGTCGCATATGTCATTTGTGTCAGGTCTTGCCAGGTCGTGTCACTAACGCGCAGAACGCGTGTGGCACACGCGCTGATGGGCGAGCATTTGCGAGGAAAGTCGCTCTAGTTTCGTCACAAATGTTTTCAACGTCAGACTAGTCAGGAATCTCATCAGTGCGTTGGTCCCACTGCATTAGTTTCGTGGCAAATGCAAAAATTTCTTGTAGTGATAAATCTGTCAAATTATGTTAAAATAATCATAGATTCCGTTCAAATTTGTTTTAAATATTTTATAAGTAAGTGTTGTACCGAAATTTTGGACCTAAAATCTTATATCATTTTTCTCACTAACAAAAAATACAAAAAATATCTTGTTGTGTTTGTTTCTTTTGATAAGACAGAATTTTCGAATCAATTAATAAAAAGCCAACTGTTGCCAAAGTCAAAGTTTGACTTTTCACTTTTTGGTCAACATTGAACCTCTAAAGTCAAATATCATGAAAAACATGGGAGATTATCAAGTTTGATCATCAAGAATCAAGAAAGTCAAGAAAATGATCAAAAGTCAAAGATTAAGGGTTTAAAATATTAAGTTACAGAACATGATGGTCATGGAGGTAACTTTACATGGTTGTAACTTCCTCCTCAAGCCACCAAAATTTTCAAACAAGAGCTCTATCTCAAGACCTCATGGCAAACTGAAACTTAGTGTAAAAATTCAAAGTCAGAAAGATCATTAAAGTGCTTAAATGGATGGCCAAAGTTGATGTTCCAAGTTGCTGGAAAATTCTGATGAGAAATTTTTCTAAGTGTTTTTAACAGTTACAACATTGATTTTTTGTGGCCAATTTTCTACATGATATAAGTTGATTCAGTTCAAATGTCCAACATCAAAGTTGTAGAATGCCATTCCCTATTTCCATTGGTACGAAGATCGTGAATTTTGATGGCTTGAGAAGCAAGTTTCGAAGAGTCAAACTGGCCATGTTGAAGCAGATTTATTGTTCCATAATCATGTCAAGTTTCTTGATCAAACCAATTCCATTATTATGATCAGTGATTACAGGCCTATGTTTCTTCTAAACCTCAACAAAACTGATGTTTTACACAAGCCTTTGGTTCATTACACAAGTGTTTGAAGCTTTGTCCAATTGCATGTCCTTTATGTTACACTTTTTGCATTAAAGTTGCATTGACATTTTGTAAAGTTTACTTTCCATGCATTGAGCTTTGTTATTGTTTCTTTTGATCACACTCCATCTCAAAGCTCAGAAGCAATGCATACCAACTCTGAAAAAGCTTCCATTCTCCCAAAAGCACTCCACCTTTGTTGTCTTGAAACCATATGCATTTGAAACCAAATCTTCCAACTTGAACCAAACTAGCATCCAAAGCCAACTAGGGATCACTTTCATGAACTGAATTAAACCTCTATAAAAGCCACTCAAGTCTCAGAACTGAAACACACAAAAAATACACAAACATTTCTCTCAAAAACTCCATTAAAGAAGCTTGAAAATCCATATTTTCGAATTCCTTGAAAACTTCAAGTTTCTTGTGTTTTTTTATGAAATAACCATCAATACATCATAACAAAGTTTCTGTATGCATTAATAAGCAACTGTAATACCTCCATTATCATCTCCAAATCCCCATTTTTTGTCACTTTCAAATTGATTTGGGTAGGACAAATCAGAAGGTTTCAAAGCAAGGTGACTGAACCATTACGCTCCTGGGAACTCAAGAAAGCTAAAGGGATCATTTTATCATCTTAAAACACCCTGAGAAGAAGCATTGGACTTTCTCCAATTGATAAGTTTCTTGAGAATTCGAACTCACTTATTTGAACATCATTTCAATTCATTCTTGTTTCATCCATGCTTGTTGAAATGTGAGGAATAATAGCCCTAACGTTTTGGGAATTGAATATTCATGTATGCAATTTAATTTCAAATTTAGGTTTTAAGGTTCTCATGGTTTTTGGTTGATTCCGAGTTATATAGTTTATTAAAGTTAAATTAAAATCCATAGTTAGATTCCTTGTGAAATTCTGAGCAAAATGGTATATTAACATGTCAAATTTGGTGAACAAGTGAAGAAACACGATTTTTGCCATGGTGGTTTTGTTTTGAAACACGAACAGAGGAAGAAGAAGGTGAGGGCACGCTCTGTTAATTTAAACGTCTATTGTGATTATTATATTAACAGTGCCGTCTTAAAAATGGAACGTGCACTAGTTCAGGTGGCTGCAAGTTTGTTTTGTCATTGAGAGGTCATGGGTTCAACACCCTCCTCCCCCACATTTTTTATTTAAAATGCATTTTTGTTTTATATTTTGTTTCTTTTTAATCTCATATATTATTATTATTATATTTATTAAAATATCTAAAAATCCAAAAAAATATGTTTCTTTATTTATTTTTTTCATCAAATATTCAAAACAACATAAATATGTTTTAATTTTTATTATGTTAAAAATACAAAAAATATAAATGAATGATATCTTTTTTTTTCTTTTTTTTTTCTTTATGAATCCAAGGGAAGAGATTTTTTGTTAACTTTATATCATCTTATTACTCTTGCATGTTTATTTATCCATTTTTGTTCTTTTAGACTCTCAAAATACAAAAACATTCTAAAAAACTAAATCTTCAAAAAAAAAAAAGGAAATTTTATTTAAGAAAACCTTGACTTTCGTCAATAGATTTTTAACTCTTTTATTTTTCAATAAAACTTAACAAAATTTAAGAATATTCAAACGTCTTCAAAAATCATCAAAAACAACATTTTCTCTTTTCTTTCTTTTAAGCATTAAAACAAAAGCACAAAGAGCATTTTATACAAGAGGTTACCATGGAGTACCATGGACGCTTAGGGTGCTAATACCTTCCTTAGGCGTAACCAACCCCCGTACCTTCGATCTCTTATTGCATTGCTCATTGCTTTATCGCTTCTTTAGCTCTACATGTTTATTTGTGGGTTTTATTCGATCTTTTCCCCTTCCCTTGGAAAAATTAAAGTTCGGTGGTGAATCCTATTTTGGGAGTCAAAGCTAATCAATAGCTTGATATCCGAAAATCACCGCGACAGAAATGGCGACTTCACTGGGGATACTCTCCTAAAGAGGGTTGAACCTAACTTATGTGTTTATATGTGTTTATTTGTTTACTTGCTTTATATATATATTGTGGGGGATCATGAGTTGAGATAAGCTTGACTCAGGCTTGAGTGCACCATGAGATAGATTGTGGTAAGATCATAGTGGATGGGCGAAACAGTGTTTTGCACTACCCGCAAGTGATTTAGCCACGCACAATGGAGGGTCATGTTGTAGTATTCATTTCGACGCGAGATTCGCGTAGTTTGTTGCTATGACATGAATTCCGAGGATATTGTGGACCTTTAGATGCCTTTAACCCATCTTGGCCTTTTTAGGTTGTGGTGCGATGGCTAAGCCGAGAGGTTCTTGGATTAGTTGTTCCGCGATACCACGCTCAGACGAGACTCTCCCTAGGATATTTCATTTGGCCATGAGTTTCGTGGACATTGGTATTTAAGAAGGAAAGTTGATGACGTTGGGAACTTTGTGGAACCCGTGTTACGAAAAGAAGATAAACCAATAGTTCATACCTTGTGGGTGGTTCTTACCTTTAACTCCAACATCATGATATCTTAACCAACCATGTTTTCTTATGTTTGTGATTGTTGCATCCATACATTCACGCATCCATGCATTCATGAAAATCTCTTTTCATTAGTTTTCAAATGACTTAGAGGAATTTCTTCATAAACTATACAATCATCATGGACCATGAAAAAAAAGAAAAAGGGTTGCTTCAAAAAAATCTTTTGATCATTTACAAACAAAAAAGGAGGTCTTTTATGATTTGTATCCTAAAGTCCTTTGAAAATCAAAAACAAAACAAAACTCTCTTTCTCATGCATCATTGTGCATTCACGGACTTCTTTAAAAAAAAAAAGAGTCTAAGCTTCGTGTCTTCCTCTCAGTGGTCTAACGCTCTTGTGCAAAGTCAACTTGCAAGTCAACACTCGTGTTAATCAAAGGAAAAGAATGGAAGCAATTATGCAAGAGAACACTCAACTCCGTGAAGAAGTCATCACGCTTCGGGCAGAATTAAAAAAGAAAAATGCCCTGATTACTTCATTAATGGCGGTGCAAAATAACCACCATGTTCTTCTCGAGCCACTGTTTTTGCCTTTACAATCCCAACAAAGGCAACAATTTCAATCACAGCCTATCCAATAGGCTCCAGTCCAGGCTCAACAACAACCTCAATCACAGCCAATCCAATAGGCTTCAGATCAGGCTCAGTTACACTCTCAATCACAGCTTCCCCAAGTGGCTCCCCAACGGCCAAACAAACAGAAATCTGCTCCAAAGAGAGAGCCTAAGTTTGAATCAATCCCTATGTTGTATGCAGATCTACTTCCTATTTTGCTTGAGAGGAATCTGATTCAGACTAGGATACCGCCTAAGATACCTACAAAATTACCATGGTGGTATAAACCTGAGCTCTCTTGTGCTTTTCACTCAGGGGCACCTGGCCATGACATCGAAAATTGTTATCTCCTGCAATCTGAAGTTCAAAAGTTAGTTAGGGCTAACAAGTTTTCTTTCGAGGACATAGACCCAGCTCTGTTATGCATGGGTGTGGTTTGATACCATTGGGTTGATGTTGATGTCATCTTTGCTATTCTTCTATCCAGTTGATGTCAGTGATACAAGGAAGCTCATCCCTTTGATCGCAAGGCTTTTATTTCTTTCTTGTCAAGCTTTTGTTTGCTTGTAACATTATGTCTTTTGTCAAGTACTTTTAATATAATAAACATGCATGATTTTAGAATTCATCTATTCGTATTCACTCATTTCTTGTTTTATTACTTACAACTTGGAGCGAGGATGATGAAAATAAATAACTAATTTTTGCTGATATATACTTTCAATGGTGAAAAACCTAGTTGACGATGTAAGGCATTGTTTCAACTCCCAAACAGTGGAGATATAAGGAGAGAATCCGTAGTCAACCCCTTTGAGCCCGAATTCGGTGTTTCTTTTTACTTTCTTCTGAACCCTCGATCTTGAACCTGGGACAGGGTAGTCTTTCAATTAATTTGATGATGCATTTTGATGCAAGAGAATCAATTCATTTGGTCATACCAAGTAAGAGGTTTAAGCACAATACTTTCCTCAAATAGAAGAAGCTGTCAAGAGATGAGACTCACAAGGATTCATACGGCAGTCACAATATTCATATATCAAAATCTTACAATGGTTGTTCCAAAAAAAAGAGAGTGAAAATACAAAAAAAGAAAATACCAAAAAAAAAAGATAAAAAGAGCCCATAAAATCAAAGGAGGGGCATCCTGATGGACCAAAAATTCAAAGTTCAAAAAGAACTGGTCCATCCAAATAAAGAGTGATTCAAAAAATAGGAACAACTTCATAAAACGAAAAGTGACTGCCACTTCAAGAAATCTCATCAAAGTTTGTTCTACAAAAAGGATGTCAATAAAGCTTCGACCAAAATGTCAACCTCAAACATCATTGTCAAAAAGATTCTCTTGTCGACTGAGTGCATCAGTTGAATTAATTGAACTTAGGATTGAAGAACATCAAGAAGAATGGGTGGGACCAAATAAATTTTGAGCCTAACAATCTTGTTTTTTGAAAACCGTGAGCCCAGCCACGTTATAACATGCAAAAGACCTAATTGAAGCTAGGTTCACTGTGAAAGCATATTCGGCGAATTTATTGTTACGCTGACTCCTCCTGTTTGGTTAATCAGTAATAACCTTTTGTACATACCATATGTGTTTCTACCACAAAAATACTCAATTTCAAAAACTTACATGTTCATTTTATCAAAAATACTTTTCAAAAAGAAATTATTTTACTTGCAAATAAATACTTGACATCAAAGAAATTTGAGCTATAGTCTGATCAAGGGCAAAACTGACTTGAGACGCTCTTAGCCAGGGGCAAGTTACATATGGATTCTGCCAATCAGGGGCAAACAAGTTGAATATTCTGCTTATCAAGGTTGAAAATTTTCAAGGTTTGGTTACACTGCAAAGATCAGTTGGTCATGGGCATACCCTTCAAGGTTTCAAGCACTTGGGGCATACTATGTCAAGATCATTTCTTCTTGAATAATTACATGTTGTTAAATATAACAGAATCGTTGTTTTCAAATATCATGGATAGAGAAGAGTTTCCACTCATAATATACATTGCTGCAGTCAACAGATACAATGCCTAAAAAAAAAAGACAAAAAAGACAAAAAAGAGAATATACAAAAAAAAAAAAGATTTCGCTAAGTTGAAAACCAGAAAAGGCGGCTTAGGCAAAAATGAGCGTCCCGGTGGATTGAAAACCTGAAAAGGCGGTCCAGGCAAAAATTTGGGACACAAAAAAATATATACAAAAAGTATACAAAAAAAAACAAACAAGAAAAAGGGCATAATGACTGCAGCACGCTCAATGTAGAAGGGTAACCAGTCACGCTCTCCGAGCAATTCTTTCAAAGATTTATCAGACTGATGCAAGAATCTAAAGCAAGGGGCAAGTCGTCTTCGTTTTCTCAAGTTTTTTCGTCAACAGCAAACATGTTTTCTCGGAAAAGATGTCAACAGTTATCTCAAGGCAGTTTCCTATACATCAGTGAGGACTTAGGTCTGGTATCTCCAGCAAAAATTGGATTCAGTTTTGATTGACATGGGTTCCACCCAGACATGGACACATCCTCAGTGAGGTCCATGCAGTTATTCTACCTTCAATAGAGTTTTGATTCATGTTATTTACTGACATGGGGTTTTCTTCCAAGGAAAGGGTACATCCCCGATGAAAGTTGATCATGTTGTCTTGAATACAATCAAGTTTGATTACAGATCATTCAACGAAAACAGTCATTTCCCAGAGAAGTTGTTCCTTCCCCAAGAGGAGTTCTCTTATTTCATCTACAACAACATATACACCTTGTTGAAATGCCTTGAGTTGTACTGCGACGTTGGCTTGTTTCTAGTCTTGGTCGTTCTGTCTGTTTTGTAAGCAAATACTTACATACATACATTCATAACTTACATTCATACATACATATATAAATTCATAACATACATAGTATTTACATGTGCCATAAGTATTTACATCATTCATACATTACTACATCATATACAGATTTTTGTCTCTTTTATCTTTTCTGTGTCTACAAAATAGAGTCGGGATGGGCATGTTGTTCTCTCCAATTAGAGTGTCAGCTTAGGCAGATAAGTGTACACCTCTTATTTTAAAAATTCCCCACTAGACTCTTCTCTTGTGGATGATGGTTGTTTCAGTTTTTCCTACAACAAAAGGAAAATTCTAGTTGAATTTATTCTTCAATTGGACACAGAGTCATGTTTTACAGTTTCCCTCCGGTTTGTTCCTGGATTGGACGTCTTTTCAAAAACAACAAGTGACAAGTTTTCCACACAAGAAGCTTGTGTTTTACCAGATGCACTTTACAGTTCCTCGGGTGGTTTTTATCCACAGTGAGCTTTACAGACATAATATAAAAGATCATACAAATCTTTTCTCATTACAAAAGACCAT
Organism: Trifolium dubium; assembly: GCA_951804385.1. Taxonomy (NCBI): domain Eukaryota; kingdom Viridiplantae; phylum Streptophyta; class Magnoliopsida; order Fabales; family Fabaceae; genus Trifolium; species Trifolium dubium. Next base: position 22,686,759 of record OX638062.1, on the reverse strand, counting down.
ACAAGTCTCATACAGTTCAGCCTACAAATGTTCGTGTTACATTCTCTCACTTTACTATCGGTCGGTCGATAGTTGATGATTTGAACATGTTGCGTGTCAGGGTACAACATTCTTACTGTCGGTCAGTCGATAGTTAGTGATACATTAACATTGTATGTCAGTGTACAATGTTCCAGCTGTCGGTCAGTCGATGGTTGATGATTTCAATGTTGTATGTCAGTGTACAACATTTTTGCTGTCGGTCAGTCGATAGTTGTTAACCTTCAAACGTTATATGTCAGTGTATGACGTCTTTAATAGGATTGGGTTCTTAAATGTTGTATGTCAGTGTACAACATCCCTTCTGTCGGTCAGTCGATGGTCGGTGTTTTCTTTAATATGTTGTATGTCAGTGTACAACGTTCCTGCTGTCAGTCAGTCGATAGTAGTTGATTCTTAAACATTATATGTCAGTGTACAATGTTCCAACTGTCAGACAGTCGATAGTTGATCTTTTTAATGTTGTATGTCAGTGTACAACATTTTTGCTGTCGGTCAATAGATAGCTGTTAACCTCCAAACGTTATATGTCAGTGTATGACGTCTTTACTGTCGGTCAGTCGATAGTATTTGGTTCTTAAATTTTGTATGTCAGTGTACAACATCCCATCTGTCAGTCAGTCAATAGTAGTTGATTCTTAAAAGTTGTATGTTAGTGTACAATGTTCCAGCTCTCGGTCAGTCGATAGTTAATGACCTTTTAAATGATTGTATGTCACTGTACAACATTCTTGCTGTCGGTCAGTCGATAGCTGATGATTTTTAAGCGTTGTGTGTCAGTGTACAACGTCTTTACTGTCGGTCGGTATATAGTTGAATATTTGAAAATGATTGTATGTCAGTATACAACATTCTTGCTGTCGGTCAGTCGATAACTGATGATTTTTAAGCGTTGTGTGTCAGTGTACAACGTCTTTACTATCGGTCAGTCGATAGTTGAATATTTGAAAATGATTGTATGTCAGTATACAACATTCTTGTTGTCGGTCAGTCGATAGCTGATGATTTTAAAAGTTGTGTGTAAGTGAACGACGTCTTTACTATCGGTCAGTAGATAGTTGATGATTTGAACATGTTGTGTGTCAGGGTACAACATTCTTACTGTCAGTCAGTCGATAGTCAATGTTTTCTTTAAAATGTTGTATGTCAGTGTACAACATTCCAGCCATTGGTCAGTCATTGGTTATTTCTTAAAAGTTGCGTGTACAACATCCCTTCTGTCAGTCAGTCGATAGTCGATGTTTTCTTTAAAAACGTTATATGTCAGTGTACGATGCCCCAGCTGTCGGTCAGTCGATAGTTGATGATTTTTAAAGTTGTGTGCCAGTATACAACGTTCTTGCCGTCGGTCAGTCGATAGTGGATAACATTTTTTTTCCCCAGTGTTTGGTTACGTTCCCCAGCGGAGTTTGTTTCCCAAAGGACTCAGGGTACATCTTGCTATTTTCTCCGTCGGGCCATGTTTTGTCCTTCCCCTGTGGAGTCTTAACTATGTTTTTCTTCTATTGTCTGTCTTTTACAACATTCATACAAAATTCAAAAAAAATTCACTATCTACATTTTTTTGCATTCATATTTGCATCATAAGCATTGTTAGAGGATTTTAGGTCCACAAATGGTGCACGTTTTTTATTTAAGTCTCTTCAATCCCGTCTAAACAAAGATTTCAATCTTCCTTTTTCCGATTGAAGAAACTTAAATGGGGGCAGCTGTTGTACCCCAATTTTGGACCTAAAATCATACATCATTTTTCTCACTAACAAAAAATAGAAAAAATATCTTGTTGTGTTTGTTTCTTTTGATAAGACAGGATTTTCGAATCAATTAATAAAAAGCCAACTGTTGCCAAAGTCAAAGTTTGACTTTTCACTTTTTGGTCAACATTGAACCTCTAAAGTCAAATATCATGAAAAACATGGGAGATTATCAAGTTTGATCATCAAGAATCAAGAAAGTCAAGAAAATGATCAAAAGTCAAAGATTAAGGGTTTAAAATATTTACAGAACTTGATGGTCATGGAGGTAACTTTACATGGTTGTAACTTCCTCCTCAAGCCACCAAAATTTTAAAACAAGAGCTCTATCTCAATACCTCATGGCAAACTGAAACTTAGTGTAAACATTCAAAGTCAGAAAGATCATTAAAGTGCTTAAATGGATGGCCAAAGTTGATGTTCCAAGTTGCTGGAAAATTCTGATGAGAAATTTTTCTAAGTGTTTTTAACAGTTACAACATTGATTTTTCGTGGCCAATTTTCTACATGATATAAGTTGATTCAGTTCAAGTGTCCAACATCAAAGTTGTAGAATGCCATTCCCTATTTCCATTAGTACCAAGATCGTGAATTTTGATGGCTTGAGAAGCAAGTTTCGAAGAGTCAAACTGGCCATGTTGAAGCAGATTTATTGTTCCATAATCATGTCAAGTTTCTTGATCAAACCAATTCCAACATTATGATCAGTGATTACAGGCCTATGTTTCTTCTAAACCTCAACAAAACTGATGTTTTACACAAGCCTTTGGTTCATTACACAAGTGTTTGAAGCATTGTCCAATTGCATGTCCTTTATGTTACACTTTTTGCATTAAAGTTGCATTGACATTTTGTAAAGTTTACTTTTCATGCATTGAGCTTTGTTATTGTTTCTTTTGATCACACTCCATCTCAATGCTCAGAAGCAATGCATACCAACTCTAAAAAAGCTTCCATTCTCCCAAAAGCACTCCACCTTTGTTGTCTTGAAACCATATCCATTTGAAACCAAATCTTCCAACTTGAACCAAACTAGCATCCAAAGCCAACTAGGGATCACTTTCATGAACTGAATTAAACCTCTATAAAAGCCACTCAAGTCTCAGAACTGAAACACACAAAAAATACACAAACATTTCTCTCAAAAACTCCATTAAAGAAGCTTGAAAATCCATATTTTCGAATTCCTTGAAAACTTCAAGTTTCTTGTGTGTTTTTTATCAAATAACCATCAATACATCATAACAAAGTTTTTGTATGCATTAATAAGCAACTGTAATACCTCAATTATCATCTCCAAATCCCCATTTTTTGTCACTTTCAACTTGATTTGGGTAGGACAAATCAGAAAGTTTCAAAGCAAGGTGACTGAACCATTACGCTCCTGGGAACTCAAGAAAGCTAAAGGGATCATTTTATCATCTTAAAACACCCTGAGAAGAAGCATTGGACTTTCTCCAATTGATAAGTTTCTTTAGAATTCGAACTCACTTATTTGAACATCATTTCAATTCATTCTTGTTTCATCCATGCTTGTTGAAATGTGAGGAATAATAGCCCTAACGTTTTGGGAATTGAATATTCATGTATGCAATTTAATTTCAAATTTAGGTTTTAAGGTTCTCATGGTTTTTGGTTGATTCCGAGTTATATAGTTTATTAAAGTTAAATTAAAATCCATAGTTAGATTCCTTGTGAAATTCTGAGCAAAATGGTATATTAACATGTCAAATTTGGTGAACAAATGAAGAAACACGATTTTTGCCATGGTGGTTTTGTTTTGAAACACGAACAGAGGAAGAAGAAGGTGAGGGCGCGCTCTGTTAATTTAAACGTCTATTGTGATTATTATATAAACAGTGCCGTCTTAAAAATGGAACGTGCACTGGTTCAGTTGGCTGCAAGTTTGTTTTGTCATTGAGAGGTCATGGGTTCAACACCCTCCTCCCCCACATTTTTCATTTAAAATGCATTTTTGTTTTATATTTTGTTTCTTTTTAATCTCATATATTATTATTATTATTATTATTATTAAAATATCTAAAACCCAAAAAAATATGTTTTAATTTTTATTATGTTAAAAATACAAAAAACATAAATGAATGATATCTATTTTTTTCTTTTTTTTTTCTTTATGAATCCAAGGGAAGAGATTTTTTGTGAACTTTATATCATCTTATTACTCTTGCATGTTTATTTATCCATTTTTGTTCTTTTAGACTCTCAAAGTACAAAAACATTCAAAAAAACTAAATCTTCAAAAAAAGAAAGGAATTTTTATTTAAGAAAACCTTGACTTTCGTCAATAGATTTTTAACTCTTTTATTTTTCAATAAAACTTAACAAAATATAGGAATATTCAAACGTCTTCAAAAATCATCAAAAACAACATTTTCTCTTTTCTTTCTTTTAAGCATTAAAACAAAAGCACAAAGAGCATTTTATACAAGAGGTTACCATGGAGTACCATGGACGCTTAGGGTGCTAATACCTTCCTTAGGCGTAACCAACCCCCGTACCTTCGATCTCTTATTGCATTGCTCATTGCTTTATCACTTCTTTAGCTTTGCATGTTTATTTGTGGGCTTTATTCGATCTTTTTCCCTTCCCTTGGAAAAATTAAAGTTCGGTGGTGAATCCTATTTTGGGAGTCAAAGCTAATCAACAGCTTGATATCCGAAAATCACCGCGACAGAAATGGCGACTTCACTGGGGATACTCTCCTAAAGAGGGTTGAACCTAACTTATGTGTTTATATGTGTTTATTTGTTTACTTGCTTTATATATATATTGTGGGGGATCATGAGTTGAGATAAGCTTGACCCGAGCTTGAGTGCACCATGAGATAGATTGTGGTTAGATCATAGTGGATGGGCGAAACAGTGTTTTGCACTACCCGCAAGTGATTTAGCCACGCACAATGGAGGGTCATGTTGTAGTATTCATTTCGACGCGAGATTCGCGTAGTTTGTTGCTATGACATGAATTCCGAGGATATTGTGGACCTTTAGATACCTTTAACCCATCTTGGCCTTTTTAGGTTGTGGTGCGATGGCTAAGCCGAGAGGTTCTTGGATTAGTTGTTCCGCGATACCACGCTCAGACGAGACTCTCCCTAGGATATTTCATTTGGCCATGAGTTTCGTGGACATTGGTATTCAAGAAGGAAAGTTGATGACGTTGGGAACTTTGTAGAACCCGTGTTACGAAAAGAAGATAAACCAATAGTTCATACCTTGTGGGTGGTTCTTACCTTTGACTCCAACATCATGATATCTTAACCAACCATGTTTTCTTATGTTTGTGATTGTTGCATCCATAAATTCACGCATCCAAGCATTCATGAAAATCTCTTTTCATTAGTTTTCAAATGACTTAGAGGAATTTCTTCATAAACTATACAATCATCATGGACCATGAAAAAAAAGAAAAAGGGTTGCTTCAAAAAAATCTTTTGATCATTTACAACCAAAAAAGGAGGTCTTTTATGATTTGTATCCTAAAGTCCTTTGAAAATCAAAAACAAAACAAAACTCTCTTTCTCATGCATCATTGTGCATTCATGGACTTCTTCAAAAAAAAAAAGAGTCTAAGCTTCGTGTCTTCCTCTCAGTGGTCTGACGCTCTTGTGCAAAGTCAACTTGCAAGTCAACACTCGTGTTAATCAAAGGAAAAGAATGGAAGCAATTATGCAAGAGAACACTCAACTCCGTGAAGAAGTCATCACGCTTCGGGCAGAATTAAAAAAGAAAAATGCCGTGATTACTTCATTAATGGCGGTGCAAAATAACCACCATGTTCTTCTCGAGCAACTGTTTTTGCCTTTCCAATCCCAACAAAGGCAACAGTTTCAATCACAACCTATCCAACAGGCTCCACTCCAGGCTCAACAACAACCTCAATCACAGCCTATCCAATAGGCTTCAGATCAGGCTCAGTTACACTCTCAATCACAGCTTCCCCAAGTGGCTCCCCAACGGCCAAACAAACAGAAATCTGCTCCAAAGAGAGAGCCTAAGTTTGAATCAATCCCTATGTTGTATGCAGATCTACTTCCTATTTTGCTTGAGAGGAATCTGATTCAGACTAGGATACCGCCTAAGATACCTGCAAAATTACCATGGTGGTATAAACCTGAGCTCTCTTGTGCTTTTCACTCAAGGGCACCTGGCCATGACATCAAAAATTGTTATCTCCTGCAATCTGAAGTTCAAAAGTTGGTTAGGGCTAACAAGTTTTCTTTCGAGGACATAGACCCAGCTCTGTTATGCATGGGTGTGATTTGATACCATTGGGTTGATGTTGATGTCATATTTGCTATTCTTCTATCCAGTTGATGTCAGTGATACAAGGAAGCTCATCCCTTTGATCGCAAGGCTTTTATTTCTTTCTTGTCAAGCTTTTGTTTGCTTTTAACATTATGTCTTTTGTCAAGTACTTTTAATATAATAAACATGCATGATTTAAGAATTCATCTATTCGTATTCACTCATTTCTTGTTTTATTACTTACAACTTGGAGCGAGGATGATGAAAATAAATAACTAATTTTTGCTGATATATACTTTCAATGGTGAAAAACCTAGTTGACGATGTAAGGCATTGTTTCAACTCCCAAACAGTGGAGATATAAGGAGAGAATCCGTAGTCAACCCCTTTGAGCCCGAATTCGGTGTTTCTTTTTACTTTCTTCTGAACCCTCGATCTTGAACCCGGGACAGGGTAGTATTTCAATTAATTTGATGATGCATTTTGATGCAAGAGAATCAATTCATTTGGTCATACCAAGTAAGAGGTTTAAGCACAATACTTTCCTCAAACAGAAGAAGCTGTCAAGAGATGAGACTCACAACGATTCAAACGGCAGTCACAATATTCATATATCAAAATCTTACAATGGTTGTTCCAAAAAAAAGAGAGTAAAAATACAAAAAAAGAGAATACCAAAAAAAAAAAGATAAAAAGAGCCCATAAAATCAAAGGAGGGGCATCCTGATGGACCACAAATTCAAAGTTCAAAAAGAACTGGTCCATCCAAATAAAGAGTTATTCAAAAAATAGGAACAACTTCATAAAACGAAAAGTGACTGCCACTTCAAGAAATCTCATCAAAGTTTGTTCTACAAAAAGGATGTCAATAAAGCTTCGACCAAAATGTCAACCTCAAACATCATTGTCAAAAAGATTCTCTTGTCGACTGAGTGCATCAGTTGAATTAATTCAACTTAGGATTGAAGAACATCAAGAAGAATGGGTGGGACGAAATAAATTTTGAGCCTAACAATCTTTTTTTTTGAAAACCGTGAGCCCAGCCACGTTATAACATGCAAAAGACCTAATTGAAGCTAGGTTCACTATGAAAGCATATTCGGCGAATTTATTGTTACGCTGACTCCTCCTGTTTGGTTAAAATCCATAGTTAGATTCCTTGTGAAATTCTGAGCAAAATGGTATATTAACATGTCAAATTTGGTGAACAAATAAAGAAAAACGATTTTTGCCATGGTGGTTTTGTTTTGAAACACGAACAGAGGAAGAAGAAGGTGAGGGCGCGCTCTGTTAATTTAAACGTCTATTGTGATTATTATATTAACAGTGTCGTCTTAAAAATGGAACGTGTACTGGTTCAGTTGGCTGCAAGTTTGTTTTGTCATTGAGAGGTCATGGGTTCAACACCCTTCTCCCCCACTTTTTTCATTTAAAATGCATTTTTGTTTTATATTTTGTTTCTTTTTAATCTCATATATTATTATTATTATTATTAAAATATCTAAAAATCCAAAAAAAAATGTTTCTTTATTTTTTTTTTTCATCAAATATTCAAAACAACAAAAATATGTTTTAATTTTTATTAGGTTAAAAATACAAAAAATATAAATGAATGATATCTTTTTTTTTTCTTTATGAATCCAAGGGAAGAGATTTTTTCTTAACTTTATATCATCTTATTACTCTTGCATGTTTATTTATCCATTTTTGTTCTTTTAGACTCTCAAAATACAAAAACATTCAAAAAAACTAAATCTTCAAAAAAAAAAAAGGAATTTTGATTTAAGAAAACCTTGACTTTCGTCAATAGATTTTTAACTCTTTTATTTTTCAATAAAACTTAACAAAATTTAAGAATATTCAAACGTCTTCAAAAATCATCAAAAACAACATTTTCTCTTTTCTTTCTTTTAAGCATTAAAACAAAAGCACAAAGAGCATTTTATACAAGAGGTTACCATGGAGTACCATGGACGCTTAGGGTGCTAATACCTTCCTTAGGCGTAACCAACCCCCGTACCTTCGATCTCTTATTGCATTGCTCATTGCTTTATCGCTTCTTTAGCTTTGCATGTTTATTTGTGGGTTTTATTCGATCTTTTCCCCTTCCCTTGGAAAAATTAAAGTTCGGTGGTGAATCCTATTTTGGGAGTCAAAGCTAATCAATAGCTTGATATCCGAAAATCACCGCAACAGTAAGTTTTTATCTTTTATTTTTTGAATGAAATTTTATTAAAGAAATCAGATGGATCTCAAATCTTTTGAGATGAGAGTTACAATTTAGTTCATTATTTTCAACACTATACTAAGAATAAAAGCATATTTCAATTTAAAAAAAAAAAAAAAGAATATTTATAAATTATTAACGATGATGAACCAAAAGAAGTTTAAGTTGAGTCATGTTAGCATGTACCCTTTTGAAATTGAACAAAACAAATTTTCAAACATGAATGCACAATTCTAAGATATAATTACCATATTAGCTAGGCTTCTTAACATGTGCCTATAGACCACATTAACATTTTCCTTAAATTATTATATAAAAAAAAGTTTTGACTCAGATGTTTTGACTGTGACACTACAACTGTTGTGTTCAAAGAGGTTTTCCATATAATTACTATTTTCATTCATTAGATGTAATTTTTATAAATTACTTATGTTGCACTTATTCACAAATATGTTGCAGATACTCAAATTGTGATCAACTTCTTTCAGACAAGATCTTAGAGACGTAGAGTATGAGTTGCTCATTTATATTTAACTTCAATGTATGTAACTAACTGTATACCATTGCTAAAAGAATTCTATCTAGGTCATGTTAGAACCTGCTAGTGCTAGATGTGTGCTCAAAACAAACTTAATTCAACTTCGATACATGTGCTTCAAAAGAATCAAAACAGTTCGCTAAAGTTTTGCTAAAGAGTTGATATAATGACATAAAAACAATTCAGTTAACAAAGTGTAAGACAGTAAGAGTGACTTAGAAATAATTAAAACATGATGCGTGATATGATACATAACATAGATACAACATTAAGCAAATCATATGATACATAGATACAACTTGAACATGATTTGCAATTTCAATGGAAGATGATTCTTCACGATTTCAGAACTGCGATTTAAATGTGAAGATGAGAATTGGGAGAGAAAAATGAGAAATAACCCTAGGTAAGAACTTCAACATTGAAGATTTTATTAAAGGTCTACTAGTGTCAGTTCAATTAATATATTGCATAATTGATGATATGATTCATTCAGCTATTTAGCAAAAAAGAATAATGACATTTCTTATGCATAAAGAACAGATTAACCGATTAACAAATCAAATTAAGTTGATAACAAAACATTAAAATGCTCCTTTATTTCTACCTCTTGCATATGAAAGTCTAATACACTCCAGCATGCAATTTGCTGAATTAGGCATTTTAATCAATTGAACATAAAACTTCATAATATCTAAAACTTAATTAACAAATTAAGATTGTTTAACAGGAGGAAACATTTATATCAAAGCATTATTTCAAGACTAGTCCAGAAGTGCAAAGGAGGAATTAAAAGGAAAATTACAATCCTGCTATATACCAACAGGAAAACAGAAGCAACACGACATATTGGCTACAATACCAACACACCACCAACACGGCATCTGAGCTCATCTTGGGAGTAAAAATGTGTGGAAGCTCTCCATCAAACTTAGGTGGTGGAAGATGGGTTGGGGCGTCGAACGTGTTTCCCTCGTCGTTGTCAAACTGAATCGGTTGTTTCCCGAAAATCTCTTTGGGAAACAATATATTGGTAACACCAAAGATTACAACCGGTTTGTGATCATATATGACTTGAATGACAACAACTTCAACAATGCCCGTGCTTATGACCACAGAGCCATTCAAAGCTTTGGAAATGTTGAGGGTGTACTTTCCAGCTCCCTCGGATTCTGTGGCAAATGTTGAAAACATGGTTGATTGAACTTTTCCGAGAGGATAATATCCTCTGCACACATGAGCTCTGACGAGATTCTGCTTTTGATCGGCTGTCCGTGATTGAACATTGACAGAACGAGGTAAGTTGACGAAAGCATCGTGACGGGCATGAAAAGTGTGACCCCGGAACCTCCCGGCCTGAAAGGCTCCCAGTTCATTTTCAACGCTGGAAGCCTGAAGAATGGAAGCAATAATGTTGTAGTTGGAGTGGCTTAGTAGTACCTCGTTAATGTTTACCTTAGAAGAAGTGAACGTGAAGCATAGAAGAAGCAAAACAACGACAACAATGTTTTGAAGCTTTGTCATTGATGATTATGATGATGAGATGAAGCTTTTTAGTGGAGACTGAAGAGAGAGACGAGAGTACAACAACACAATAACAATTACGTGATTGACTTGTGGTGGAGACTGAACGTTGGAACGATGATGAGTACAATTTGAGTAACATTGGAATGATGATGTTTTTGTTTTGGTCTTACAACAGCACAACAATTATGTTTGTAAACATTAGTTTATAGTTGAGTTCAAAATCATGATTTTTTGTGTGCAGCCAACAAGGGAAGAAATGCATATGTCTAAAGACCACAAATGCATACCATGCATGTCAAAAGAGGGAATGCATACGATTTATTTTTGCAACAGCAAAGAGAAAGAATAATATTAATATTGGGCATAAGAAATGCCATAAGAGTACAATACAAAGGAACCCACTTCAAAACAGTACAGTCACTATTGTTACAATAGCTACTAATTCTAAAAAGCAAACCAGGCAAGGCAAGGCAAGGCTTCAACTATTCAAAAAACCAAAGTAAAGGCTTCAACTATTCCCAAAGAAGAACAGGCAAGGCTTCAACTATTCAAAAAACCAAAGCAACTCCGAACTCTATTCAACTAAACAGAACAGATGCACAAGTAAGGATCAAAAACATTAACTCCTCCAAACTAACATAATGCATTCTCTAGCAAACAACTCGGAGACCCGATCCTTTCAACAAAAGAAATCTGCAGAAACGCAGACAAGGATGCTGCAGTGCTATAACAAAAGCATAAAGGAGCTTTCCATCCTCGTCCATGAACCTGCATTATCGCGCACAACACACCAAACCACTGATTTCCAAAAAACAGATCCAAAAATTACTAATCATAATTCAAACCCCTCATTCCCAAACAGATTATTGGATTCGAATTCCATTCGTAGAGATTATAAGAAAAATTCCTATCCCGAACTTTTAAGATTTTCCAACTTGAAACCTTAATTTCTTCCACCACTTTATACCAATTAAAATCGGCATTATTAAAAATCATTGCATTTCTAGCCTTCCATATTGCATCTACAATTACAAGCCAGAGTAAACCTAACCTTTGCTTAACTTTAGTTCTAATAGAAATTAATCCTTTAAACATTAAAAAATGATCATAACCCCCTTTCACTAAAGCAACAGGAATCCCGAACCATCTTACAATTTCATTCCACGCCATTGAAAGAATAGGGCAATTGAAAAATAAATGTTCTTCCGAATCAACTTCACCGCAACCACCTACGCAAAAAATAGATGAGTTAATATTAATCCCTCTCCTTCTCACAATGTCCTTTGTAGGAAGTCTGTTTTGGAACAGTCTCCAAGCTAACGTCGAGAGTTGTAACACCCTAGAATTATTATTTTAATAGTTATTTAATTGTTTGTGATTTAATTAACTATGTGCGGTAATTGTTATGTTATATTATCATGAGAATAAGTAATGGGCTTTATGATTATTGAGTCTAGGTTATAGTTGGTGAAGATTGTAGTAAGAGCAAGGACAACATGGTAAATAGGCTTGAGATAGTGGGTTTTGTAGAGAAAATAATGGCATTTTGGTAATAACTTGGAGAAATGAAGAGTAGTAATTAACCTAACTATATAAGGGGTTTTAGAGAGAAAAGTGGTCATAGATGAAAAATTGAGAAAGAGGTAGACTGAAGGAAGAGAGAAAGAAAGAACAAAGAAAAGAGAAGAAGAGAAGAAGGAGGAGTAGAGGGTTTGAAGAGAAGGACTAGAGAATCCATCATAAAACCAAGGTAAGAGATTAGTTATAATTCATTGAGATGGTTCATAGAGAGGGGAGAAGTATTCTTCTCCATTCCCAAACTCTCTCATCTCTTGGTTGGGTTGGGTCTCAAGGGAATGTGTTTTCTTGATTAGTTGAATATTTATGTGATTGTTGTTGTGTATGAATCATTGAGTATATCACATGAATAAACTATGATTTTATGTTTTCATCACTTTGTAGTTGTCATGAATGAATATCCATGTTTAAAGAGTTGTTGTTCAAAAATGGGTTCAAAAATGATTCATGATATAATGTATGAAATGATGTTTATTGAAGCTAAATGATGAACTTATATACTTGGTATGAATACACATGCTTAAAGTTGTTATCTTATGTATTTTTCAAGCTTTAGATGATGATTTTCGTGTAGATCTAAGCAAAACACGAGAACAAAGCAGTCTGGCTCGCCAGTTGGCCACGGTTTCTGCTTTGGTCGCTAGAGTTCGCCAGCTGGCCACGGTTTCTACACAAAATATTATTTTGTGGATTTAATGAGATATATGTTTGTATTATGTTCGTGGCATGTTCTTATGATTACATGATGCTATATATATGATTATAATGATGAGTTGATGATGAATTGAATTGATGGTGATGACTTGTGATAACATGATTGTTATTAAATGATATGAGTGCTTGTATGTATGATCTTAATGATGATATGATATTGTGAACTTGAGAAGGAATATTAGGTTGAGCGACCCTAATATTCATGAGTAGATGTGTGAGAGTATCATCATAAGTGGTATATGTACATTCATGCATTCATAAGTCAACTTGATGCGATGTCCCTCATAAGTGGATATAATTCTATCCTATTTTGAGCGGGTACCACATGCATTTAGTTGTGTCTAGGGTGACATAACATTGATGATGGCATTAGTTGCATTTGGAATTTGTGCATTCCTATTTGATACTTGTTAAGTGATGTTGCGTGCAATTGTGATTGATTAAGATTGCTTAAATGTTATACATGATTGAATGTTTACCTTTATGGTAAAGAGTATAACTTTATATTTATTATGCTTGTTGAGATGCACGCAACTAGACAAGAGTGTTGTCTAGTAATACCATGATATTTATATAATGTGAGTATACTTTATCTTCGCATTATGATATTGAATTATAACTAACTCTCTGTTTTGTGTACTTGCTGGACCTTTGGGGGTTCCGATCTCAGGTTAGATGTTGTGTTCGAGTTGTCGGTGAAGCTCCGCTCTGATTGTGACACGGGAAAGGGTTTATACGTATATATCGAGTCTTTTATTCTTACCTTTTTATTAAAATTGTATTGTATTAGAAAATGATTTTTCTTGTACGAATGATTATTATTTTATTATATTAGTATTATGTAATATGTAACACCCCGTTTTTCATAGCCCAAAAGTGGGTCTTTTTTTTTTTTAAAAAAAACAAAGCCTTTGAAAGGAAACATTCACGATCGCCCTTAAATTAAATCAGAGTAAACACTTTTCAAAATAGCGATCGAGATTCTATGCCTCTTTTATAAATTATTTTCACGAAGAAACATTTAAGAAATAAAAACCAAACACTATGTATAAATAAACATAGCGGCACCATTTATTTCTAAATATATCATAATACAATTTCATAATATAATTTCAGCGGACAACTAAAAAGTAAACGAGACTATTAAACAACTACCCCTAAGCTGATCTTTAAACTCTAACTGAAGACATCTGGGTGACGAAGACCCATAGACAGCTTCAAGCCTCGCCGCTTCTCAACGCGGTACAAGTGAAAACCTAAAAAAGTCTCGTAGAGGGTCACCAACTAAAAATAACATATAACCAAAAAATACGCAGTGCAAAATACACAATACATGACATCATTTAAGCATTTGATCATATGAATTACACATCATAGAAATAAGGTGCACGAATAATCTATCAATCACACACAACAATATTCAAATGCACAATTAGCCTATCAATGCAGACTCTATATGATTGTGATCACCCTTGCTGGGTCTTTTTCACATGCATGAATCCCGGAATTTAACCTCTCCGCAGAGAGTCGTAGGTTCACCCCTACTAAAAGTGTCACACAGTCCTCTGCGCCGACACGACTCAATAAAATCCCGCAGGATTAGGTGGGCTCCGTTCTCTAGAGTCCTCATCCGGTGCAGTCCTCTTGACATACACGCAACTATGAAAATGCATGAGCATACGCTTTCTCTACATATACTGATGCATCAAATATCATAGTAACTCAACATATATAATTCTCTCAATTCACATACCAATCACTGGCTATGTAATAAAAATCTCATGTTAATACATATATTCACAAATCATATGTAAAACAACTAATTATCATGTACAACAAGATATTCAATCATGTACATGCATCAACATTTCATATTATCCAATCATACGAAATTCATAACCACATCCAAAACATGTGTATAAAATAGCACGTTCCCAAACAAGTTCTCGTCACGAGAATACATCACAAAACAAGCATGCTCATAATTCACATTGCATCACATCAAGCAAATACACGTATTCAAACAACAATTACACATGCATAAAAAGCACTCGATATTTCGAGGTATATGAAATCGTTAGAAAGTGCCCCTACCTTAGCAAGCTTCCAACACGTTCAATTATACTGCGCGAGCAACATCCGTCTCTATCTCAATGAAATTCTCAATACGGCTAATCCTTTTTAACCTTTTAAAAACACATAACTTGTCTAAGTTAAAACCACATTCTAATCAGTCACTCAAAATTCCTAGATCGGCTACTAATGAAATAAGGCTTAGGGTTGATCTCTCTCAATTAACTTGGCATGAATCATTTTCAAAACCACTTGTAAAACCCCCATAACAAATATTTTTATCCAAAAACGTCGCCAAATAAATTCAACTATTTTAAAGCTTTTCACGAAATAAGAATATATTTTTCGAATAACTTACCCATTTCTTTATAAAACCAAATAAGTTCAAGCTACTAAAATAATGACCATTTCGCCAACTTCTAAAAACATAAATGCTCGATAAAATAATTTCCATTTCAATTTCGAAATAGATTTTTCGACGGAGTCTCCTTTGTGTTTACGCCGTTTAACCGAACCTCGGATTCAAACGATCTACACAATATCACAGACATAAACATATTTTTATCAACGGTACTTTCGGTACATCATTTTAGTCGACATAAACTATTTAAAATCAGAAAACAATAGTAAAATAGTTTTAAAATTAAAACGATCATAACTCATTCAATCTTTGTCCGATCGTCGCAAACCATATGTCCATTTTCATTGTTTTGAAAAGGCGGATCTAATGATTTACATTTTTGTACGAACTAACAATTTTGAAAGGACGAAATTGCCCCTTTGAAATTCGGTCAGAATAAACAATATACCAAAATCATTGTTTTCAACAATCAATCTTAGTTTAATACTTATACAATTACTAATTACTCTAAAACAAACTTAATTTAATTAAGTTAAACACTATAGAAAAATTTCTTCAAACCCTAGATTCAAAACTCATAAAAATTGGGGATTTTGCTTTGTCACAATTTCTTTCAAAAAGTTGAACCACTAAAACAACTAAGACCAACTTCAATTGCAAGAAAATCATATCATAATTTTATTTCAAACATAAACAAAAAAAAAATTCTTGAACCCTAGCTACTAACTTCATGGATGGACATGGTTTTCAAGCATGGAAATCTACCTATTCTTTTAGATCTAAGTTCAATCATAATAGATAATAAGGTTTAAATGCAAAAACTCAAAATCCAACCCCCCAACAACACTAATGATTTTCGGCAAGCAAGGAAAGGAGGGAGGGAATTTCTTACCACTTTACTCATGTCAAAAGCTTCACCAAGTTACAAGGATCACTTTCCATTCCAAGCATTTCTTATAATTCCTTCTAGATCTCTCACAAAAAGGAGTTTTTTGCTTACTAACACTTGGGAGGAAAAATTAAAATTCTAAGGTGAAAGAGAGAAGAGGTTCTCGTGAGAGGGAGAAAAGAGAGAGGGACAAATGTTTGTTAGTTTTACTAAAGCCTCTCATTTATAATCCTAGCATTTTATTGTGAACCATTGGATCAATTACTAAACCATGTGGATTAAATCTTAGCCATATCCATCCAAACTTGGCCACAAAGTTTCTTCTCATAAAATATCTAGATATTTAGTGATCTTGCCAACTCATCTCGCTCAGTCCCTGCGTTCGCTCTTAAATGAGTCGTATCTCGCATACCGATAAATTTTACGGAAATAGAAAATTTCTACCGTAAACAAATTAATTAAAACAATTCATAAATTTTTGAATAAATTTCATTCCGAATAAATTTTCGCTCCTTAGCTCGGAAAAATATAATGAGTTCAAATTTTCACTACAGTCGATATATAAAGTCTCCATTTAAATTTTGACAAAAATCGGAAACGGTAACATTTTCAAACAGCGGGTATATCTTGCCCGTTTTCTCAAAAATCACTAGTAAATTATTTTTGAAATTCTGATAATACAAAAATGGTTCTAAACTCATTTAAATCTTATAAAATCATTGTGCCAATTTTTTTTTTTCAAATATTAAACTACGCGTAGGTCCAAACTCAACAACATTTAAGTCAAAATAGAAAATCAAACGAAAACCAATAAAAACAAATAGCAAAATATTAATTAATATTATCAAAAGTCTATTCTCTGCTACAGTATTTTTAAGGGTCTTACATAATACCATAAACCAATATTTATGTCTTAACTTTCATTTCAAGAAATAAAGTTCTATTTTTCACTGCGTAATTTAAAAATAAATTTTCTAAAGTTTGAATTATTTAAATATTGAGTTTGGGTGTTGCAAGAGTCTCGACGGAATTAGCGTACTCCAAACCTCTCCAGCCCAAGGAATATCTTCACCTTCTCCTTCAATGAGAGTCTGGTACGCATTTTTGACAGAGTAATTCTCATGACCCCACTGCCATCTGATGGTGTTTCATAGACCAATCACAATGCAGCAGCAAGCAACTGAACTATTAGTTGGCATTGTACTTGCACATGTACTTCAAAAGAACATTCTCCAAGGCTTCTCTCATATAAGACAAGGAGGTTTTTACTTGCAAAGGACAACATGAACAACTACCTACATTAGTCCCAGCTGTTTGAGACGCTCCACTACAGCTGTTCATGATCAAGCAATAAAATCCCACTCATGAATTTTTGCATCAGCTCAGAGAGGGGAGAGTGTTGCCAGAACGATCTCTCACCCATGCAGTTTTGTACTTGAACATTCAAAATGAATATCCAGCTGTTCAATGTACTTTGATTTGATGCACAACGGCTATTTGCAACGTCCATACTTGAAGATCAAGCTTCATACAGCCAAATACAACTGTTTACAGCTCATCACCTTTTCTTAGTGATATGAAGAAACTGAAGAGAGTGTTTGCAGAACGTTCTCACATATTTGAATAATGCAGCAAACTCTCTATGAGCTGTCATTTGAAGGATGGAGCGACTCTCTACTGTACTTACATGATGACTAAGCATCAAGAGCGTATTTGGCATTTATAAATAGCACCCCATGGTGCATTGGAAGAGCAAGAAGTTTAGTTACAAGTTTGCATACAACAAGTTTAGTTCTCAAGCAATCAAAGCTCTTACCAGTTTGTTTTTACTCACACTCCAGCTCTGCTATCAATCTTTGGATCACAAATTTAGAGTGTTCTGAGTAGTTTACATAAAGCCTATCAATCTCTAGTTTGAGTCATTGTATAAGCTTAGATCCAGAAACAAACCCTTCTTGTAAAAGAAAGAACTCCTCAAGTCAATACGTAACTATTGATTGAGTGACCTTGGATAGCCAGGATTGGCTAGAGGTAAAGTCCTTGGATAGTCAGGATTGACTAAAGGCAGAAAAGATTTGATCTTGGTCTAGATCATAGAAGAAGAAATTGTATTGAGAGATCGGTAGTATCTCATTCATACTAGTGATAAATCTCACATGAGTGGGGACTGGACTAGCCCAACATTTGGGTGAACCAGGATAAATTGTTGTGTGTTATTCTCTCTTCCCTTGCTCCCTTCCATTTACACACACACAACACATTTATACTGTTTGTTTAGTTAATCTGCTTGCACTAACGAGAACGATCTCAGAACGTTCTATCTCTCACTGTTTAAATTGTTTTATTAAAGTAACAAAGTTGTTTGTTTTAGAAGCTTATTTTTAAAAGGGTCACAATCCAAACCCCCCCTCTCTTGTGAAACTTTGCTACTTCATACATAACCAATATCAGTAAGATTGTGAGTTGTTATCACAGTGTAAAATAAATAGGAATAAAAACTCATAAAAAGACACATAGATGCTACATTGTGAAGGAGCCAAATTAAGAAATGGACCTATTCAAAGTTCAAATGAAAAATTCCACTAGTACAAATATGACATTTGCATACTCCATTTTACATCAGTGTTCTAATATTAGATGTGAAAAGTAATATGTATTAGTTTTTACATCAGTGGAAATTGTACCTGTGAGAAAATGTTAATATGAAACACATTTCACATCTGTGCAATTTATACCTGAAAGGAAAACTGCACGCGGTGGCAAAGATGTAAATATTCTGAAGTTTGTTATAAAGTTTTTCCCTTCTGTCCTTTTTTCCACCGATAGGAAAACCCATTCCTTCACAATACAACAACAAATTTTTCTCTTATTCCTCATTCATGCCCTAACCTCATTCACGACCCTAAATCCCTAACGCAAATCCTCAATACCCAAATTTGTCAAACCTCAAATCGCAAATCATTCAAGAATTCATGAATCCGTCAAACCTCAAAACGCAGATCTATTCCGTTGAATTCACGACCCTAAATCCCTAATCGAAAATCATTCATGAATTTGTGAATCCGTCAAACCTCAAAACTCAAAACTGTTCTGTTGAATCGTGTTCAATCGTGTTCGTGAATCAATTGCTGGTGTGTTCGTCTTCGTAAATCAGTTGTTGGATCGTGTTTGTGTTTCAATCCATTTCATTCACGCCAATCTGTTTGTCTTCGTGTTGTGTTCTCCGCCACCGGTCGAGGATTTCTGTTCGTGTTCAATCGTTCTGTTCTATTCGTGTGACCACCGCCGTTCAACGATTTATGTTCGTGTCCTGTTCAATCGTTCCTTCTTGTTCGTGTTATCGCCGCCCTTCGACCATTCTTCAACTTGTTCTCTTTTGCAGGTAAATTTCTATTTCTTTCTCAACTCTATTGCTCTTTATTTTTGTTCTTAGTTTTCAGTTTGCCAACTCTTAAATTTTTTGAAATAAGTAGAAATGTAGCATAAGATGAGTTTCTCAGATTATAACAAACTAGTTAATATAAGAGTATAGAATTAACTTTCTGGTTATAAACAATTCTAACTTTCTGATTATATCAACAAACTAGTTAATATAAGAGTTAGAAAGGACACTAGATAAATGGGTTGATGAGTTTGCTGCAATTTATTATGAATTTGATGTTACCTATACTTTCAATTTATGATGTTGGGAAAGGACTTTGATAAATTGTTCAAGTGTTAATACAATACTTATTTAGCATATAAAAGTTAACATTATGGTGTCATTTGATCAATGTTGCTGAATATACCTATTAGACTGTTTTGTTACTTGGGAGTGTTTTGAGTGATTTCCTCGTGTTATTACATTGGCCCCTGTTTCATTGCTTCTGTTTGTTTTGATTCCAATCTCATTCTATTAAGCATTTCCATACTGTTACTCCCTCCTTATAAGCAGTAATAACTCAAGAAATTGTCTCATTTTCAACACAGAGAAAGCAATGGCCAACACAACCACCAAACAGGTTAATTTCTATTTCATTGCATGAATGAATGAATCCATATTATTATAGATCTCATTATGTAAATATTGAAATATTTGTTTGTGCAGAGGGAGGTAGAGAAAAAGATTGATGATCATCATGATCACGAAGAATTGAAACATCTTGGATTTGTGAAAATTGCTGCAATTCAAGCATATTTGTTTGCATGTCAAGTCTTTACGAGTATGCAAAACAGAACTCAGACCCTTTGAGATATGCTGTTGGTTCTGTTGAAGGTATTGTCACTACCATTCGTGGTCCTGTTTATCACAAATGCAAGCCTCTTCCTCAAGATCTCTTTCTTTTCCTCGACAACAAGGTCTCTCTCTCCGTTTCACTTTTTCCTTTTGCTTGTGTGATTTTGAGTGCATTTTTTTAACCATTTAGAATAAATCAACAAAAGCTTCATAATAATTTGTGTTTACATTGTAAAGATGACTTTGTTTATTTAGATCAGATCTATTTGTTATGTTCTGTCATGAAAATTGGGACCAAAAGCATCCTTATTCATTTATAGGAGTATCATATGTTTGTTTTTATAGGAACCAATTATGATATCTGTGCATGCATCAATAGTAGCAATGTTGGTGTTTATTTATTCTGATTTTAGAATATTATACTAATCATATCATATAATAAGAAAAAACAATGGAATCTAAATACAATTAGCTCAGTCCACTATCAGCTTAAGAAACATACACATTGCTTCATTGAAACTTGACATGCATGCAGTTTGTTTCTAACGTTACATACATTCAAATGTTTTGTTGACAAACCTGTATAGATTAACTGACCCAATTTATGTTTTATTCTAATGAGGAAAAACTTAGTTATCACAAACACTTAGTACTTAAGTACTAATAATTAAAAAATAAGGCTTTTTGTTAGATGGCCCTATTATAAGTGTTAATACTTATTTAGCCCATAAAAGTTAATATTAGAAAGTTTATGTTTCTTCTCTACTCTATTGCTCTTTTTTATGAAGGGTAATGTATTTATTTTTATTATGCAATAGTCTTCAAATCATTAATACTTATCGATTTATTTGTTTTTTCAGGGCAATGACTGTCATATCTGTCGCTCTAGGATGGACTTTTCATTATGTTGATGAACTCTTACCATTAAGGTTTTTTCTTTATTTCCTTGATTTATTTATCTCTGTGGTATGAATTGGTCATTCTCATACAGGAAAAGTGAACATGGTGCAATAGAATAAACGCTGTATAGGCCACATGTTTCAAAATGACCAACAATGTTGTTTTTCAACACCTTTTGACCAACCATAAGAAAGTTTTATCATAATAACATATCAATTTTGACCAACAACGCTGTATAGGCTAATGTCTTTATTTTGACAAAGTTCCGTGTTTCTTTTAGGAATACTATCACTTTTTCCATGCCTTCCTTTGGAATTATTTTTAGTGTTTGAAACCATTTAACTTGAAAGTATAATCTGACTATCTGATTTGACTAATATTTTTAGGAGAAACTATTACTAGTTATAAATAACTACTTTTTCGGTGTTCATCTAATAAGTTACTTTGCACAGGTTTGGACAAACTGATTTACCTATTGATGATATTGTTGCTGTTTGCCTATTGGTAAACTCACCTCCATGTTTATGTAAATGCATTTGTCTGTAAGCAGCTAAGATTGAGCTAGTGGGGAAGGACTGGGATAGTTTTTGCTATGGGAATGAGACATGAATTTATCCTTTACATTCCGTTTTTAGATGAAACATTAGTTAAGATTTTAGTTTGGCCTATTTGGCTTTTGTTGTAACTTTGCAATTTTGGCTATTTGATATTTTGACCTATTTTGTTGTATGTCCGTGCTTATTATGCTATTTTGGCCTATTTGCTTGTATGTTGAATTAGTATTATGACAATGACTTGTAACTTCATTAATACTACAATCATGAATATATATTGTTTTGAATTTGGATATGAAATAGCAGGGGAAAAATGCTGAATAAATAGCGGTGAAAAAATGCTGAATAATTTTTTTTTAAAAATTAGAACATTTCACATCGGTGTGATAATACAACTGATGTGAAAACTATACTTTTCACATCGGTGATATAAATGTAACAGATGTGAAAACCAACGTGGTGTATTTCAGAACAACCCCTTTCCCTTCGGCCCATCTTGAAACCCGATGTGAAAAACACGTTTTTACATCTGGTGGTCACCCGATGTAAAAGGTACATGACTTACTATTACCCCTCCATTCACATCGGTATGCCAACCGATGTAAAAAGTTGGTTTTACCCGATGTAAAATGTCATTTCTGCACTAGTGTTCATTTAACAAATCAGGTCGAATGCAATGTATATGATATTTTTCGAGTTAGGCTCTCGCCATTTTTTACACACCATTAATAAGATTATGTATGTACTAGCTATTGACATCAACAACATACATGTGTTATCATTTAGAATCATACACTCACTATAATTGAATTTAGAGTTGGTGAAATCCATAAATCTTCATCTTTCAGTCCAACTTCATATTTGAAAAAAAAAATCCAAAAATTAAGGGCTAAAAAAATATCAAAGCTCTCAATGACAAATATTTCAATTCTTGTATCCTTTTTAATATTGTGGCTACAACACTATTTCAATTCAGAAGAATATGTGACCTAAAATATATTTGATGATAAAAATGGAGTAAACATACAAAATTCCAAACGTTAATTTTAAGATATATCATATAGTGTTATTCTACGATGAAAATTGAAAACCAACCAAAGGACCAAAAGCTAGAATTAAGTTGAGTGTGATGTCATAAAGTTACAAACTTTATCATCTCATACAATTTTGGAAGGCTATACATCTACTCTAAATGTACTCTAGATCAATAAGTGCCAACAATTATGGACGAATCTACCTTATGTGATAATGGGGGCAATGACCCTCCCCCCACAAAGCAAAATTATATGGTCACTTGATTATATTTAATAAGTATATATTTTGGTCTCATAAATTTTTTAGGGTCTACCAGAAGAAATTATATGGTGTGATTGATTCTCATAAAATTGAGTATTGTGAGATGAGAAATGTTTTAGCTTTATAAATATATATTCAGGTAATCTCACAACGGATGTACATGTGAGCTTCTTCTTAACAATTTCATAATTTTAAAATTAATTTATTTTCATCATTAATATATTAGTACGTTTAAAGGGAGTTGTAACACCCCAACTAAATTATCTAGAATATTTAGTCGGAATGTAAATAACTGAATCTGAGTACATTAAAATTACTGAAGTTGTTGCTTGAATTACAAAGTATACGTCGTGATTATTCGATACAACAGAGGAAATGAACATGAGAAACTAAACAAATAAACAAAACAAGGAAGAAGACATAAATCTTCTAATGTGACGATTTAAGCTCAGCCTCGATCATCAACTCCAACCTGGTCCTAGCTCTGAAATACCTGTTTATCTGTAACAAAAGGGAGTGGGGTGAGAACGGTAACTTCGTCTCAATGGTTCCAACTACCCCACTACTGTGGTGTACTAACACCAGGGGCAATCGAGACTAAAAGTCCTCTTATCATAATCTAATCCTGATTCATAATATTAATAACATAATACATAATTACGTAAATGGTATAACACACAATTAATTATCATATTCGTTTTAACATAACAAGGACACTCTGAGGTGAGCTGGTCTCAGAGGCCTATCCATATCCGTCTGCGATAATAATGTACATCGACACGGCTGAAGCTCACAATCATAACATGATTGGATTCTAATTTGAATCCCCTGACGTGGTACAAAAGTAGCCACACATAATGATTGTCTTGGTGTTATTGACCAAGAAACCTGATACACAATTCATGACTTAATTTAATAATCTTGATTGTTATCCTGCCCATGAATTCCCTCCCAAGGGTATTTCTAATATGTCCTGATCATGATATTTGCATAACTTAAAGTGTGTATGACAACCTAAACATATAATCATAATCACAGTACTTTTGAAATGCCTTAGAATAGAATAGGACATAAAACAAGTGGAACAGAGTTGAAAAATAAGCAATTCTGCAGTCCCTGTCCAATCATGCTCGCTGAACGAACTTAGCAGAAACAGACACTGTTATTGCGTTTTCTTCATAATTTTGATTGAATTCACCTACAAGCCTTTTTCCATTCCAAATCAAAGTACCATAATCATTACATATGCTCAGGAAGGTGATAAGCTTGGGATTAGCTCCATCACACACGCACACACTAACTTCCTGTTAGCCAATATTTTGGCTAATTAAAATAATAAAGTTTAAATATTTTTCTGAATATATATCAATAATTTTGTGTACTAATAAGTTTCATACTCTATATTTTCTAATTTTTTATCATTGCAATTCATACTTTATATATTTCTAATTTTTATATGTGAATTCATACTTTATATGTTCTAATATTTTATCATTGCGATTCACAAGATCTTATAATAAAGTTTGATGAAACAGTAAAGAACTGCTTTAGATGTCGTAGACTTCTCACATAAAGTTGATGGTATATCAGTTAAGAGTGAAGGTACGAAAAACACAAGAAGGGGGGGTTGAATTGTGTTTTAGATAGTTTAAAAACTTCTTCAAAGTTCTTTCGAACTTATCAGATTTGGCAGCGGAGAACACAATAAAGAGAGAGTAGAGAGAGAGAGAGAGACACAAGCGATTTTATACTGGTTCCTCTCACAAGTTGAGAGTAGTCCAGTCCCCTTGCACTTCCAAGGGAGTTCACTAAAAACACTTAAGTTACAATTGCTCAAACCCAATAGTAAGAGACTTCCAAATGCTCAAGTATACTAACAAGAGACTTCCTAAACTAGATGTGATAGATATAAGTTTTTCAGGACCTTTGAGTACTTGATAAAATCAAATACTTAAGGCAAATTACAACAATAAAACACAAGAACTACACTTAGGTTTCTAAAGAACAATAAGTGAATAAAGCAAGGCTGTTTGGTTATCAGAAGCGCTATTTGCTTTCTTGTGAGTATGATCAGTTTAGCTTGTTGTAATCCACACTTGACTTCAAGTACGAGGTCTCTATATATATGACAAGATAGAGACGTTGCAGATTTGACCGTTGTCAAGCTATTTTGTCCGCTGGAGCAGTTTCTAGGTGGTCACATGTGATTAAGCTCAACAAGGAAACTTGTTGACTTCTCTTTGCAGGTTAAGGCTTTGTGTGTGTCCAAATGTGGTAATGAGAAAATGACTAATGCAAATATTATCTTCCCAAGGTAATATTATAACGTGCTTTGATTTTCCTTCACACGAATTTGAACTTGACCGTTGTTAATCCCTAAGCCAACCATGTGATTTCCTTTCATGAATCTTCGAGCGCAAGACTGATCTCAGAAGCTTGTATTCCCAGTACAGCTTCTGGTGTTGTATACTTCTGATGACTTATGCTTCTGATGATCATCCTTCTGATAGATCATCAGAACTCGCGTTGGTGCTTCTGATCAGAACTTGTGTTGATGCTTCTGATCATCATCAGAACTTCTAAGCTTCAGTGCATTGTTTACTTTTCACTAATGTTCCTGCACACTTAGATTAAATATTAAAATACCCTATTGTTCATTAATACTTTGTTATCATCAAAACTTCAGCAGATAATCATCAGAACCACTTTTGTTCCAACAATCTCCCCCTTTTTGATGATGACAAACTAAGTATTAATTTACAATGGTTGTTGAATTAATTTATCAAGTTTCAAAACAGGTTTATGAGTTTTGCACACTCCCCCTGAGTTAAACATTGATTAATTAAATTCAGTCTAAGATTATATTTTAAATTTGAACTAATTTTTTACATATTTGACTCTTGGGAAAGGAGTTTTGCAAGCTCTCCCCCTAAGTCTGATACTTCTAGAAAAATTGCACTTTTTCTTGAAATATCATATGTTCAATTCTTTCAAGTTTAACATATATTCCCCACAATAAAAAAAACGTTTGCGTAAGGCATAAACTTAAATGTAATGACAGTTTCAGTAAAGTGCATTTAAGTTTTTCATCCAAATTAATTCCTCATTCTCCCCCTTTTGTCATCAACAAAAAACATTTACGTGAAAAGAAGAAAAGAGTAAAAACAGTCAACGCAAACTATTGGTCATTGAAAGCGGTTTGTATTGAAAAACAACACATATTGTTCTATAAAGGCAAATGACCAAGAAGAAACCATATTCATTGCAAGAAAACATTTTCAGAATAGCAATGAATAATGAAACTAGAATCTTTTTGGATACAGCATCTGAAAGTGCAAGAAAGAAGAATCCAGCTGATAGAAAATCAACAGAAGCCAATCGTGAAGATGGCAAAACTACATCAGTGGAATCAACTGCACGCTCAAAAGCTAAGGAGAAGAAGCCAAAGGATGATAATGGGCTTAGTCTCGTGTTGGAAGGATGATAATGGGCTTAGTCTCGTGAATAGAAATCAGAACTGTACTTTTGTAATAAACATTTTTGGACTAAAAATAATCCATACTCAACCTTTATTATTTACCTATGTACCCGCTTTACTTTTCGTTAAAAACTTGGTATAAAGTGTAATAAATGCAGTCAAAAAAAAGAGTTTCAAAAAGATAAGGTCAAAAAATTGGTTACAACTATGTCATAAATGACATTGTTGACCACGACTAACTCAAGTAAAAACCAAAACTCTATAAAAACGCTTCCCATATCATGTATCTCAACACTTCCATATTTTCATTAAGGTAGGAAAATGGATAAGGACAGAAGAGATATCAATGGAAAGAAGTTGGCAGAGAAGAAGAAAGCTAAGAAACCACCAAGTCCAAGACCAATAAATGGTAAAGGAAAGGGTGGAGCATCTTCATCTAGGCCACTCAGAAGAAGCTGTAGAGTTCGTTCAAAGATAAAACCGTCGGAACCAATCACTATCTGTTCCTCAACAGATTCAGATGAGATTGATTCTGATTATGCAGAATTTTTGAGGACATATGATCCTATAGCTGCTGAAGGCTCATCATCCGCTTCAGACTCAACAAGCACAAATCCTAATTATGCAAGGTTTCTGGAGACTTATGTACCTCCAGAAGAACCCTCTTCATCTGAAGGATCGGCCGTGTCTGAATTAGATTCGAAGTAGTAGCTTTAGAATTCTTATGTACTCTAAATTCTACTGTTTGCAATAAAAAGTTATCTTTGATTCGTACTATAGATACTTCTGGCTTTATAATGCATATTTAAAAACTAGTTATAACTAAACACACCAAGCAAGTAAATCACATGCATCTAAAAGAACAGCATTCAGTTTAAACACAACCAACAAGTTTTAACAAAACACACAAAATATCCAAAGACGTAATTAAGTGCATAGATATCCTAGGTTTGGTAGGAGATGAGAGAAGGGTTAGGTAGATTTGTTCTGCAAGATGTCCAGAATGGCCTTCAAGGATTGATTCATATTAGAGATTTCAGCACCTTGGGCATCCTGTTTTGCTTCCAATGCAGCGAACCTTTGCTCCTATCTTGCTTCCATTTCAGCAATCCTGGTATCCACAGAAGCACTTTGACCATCTGGCATGCCTACTTCTGGTTGACCTGCTTCTGGTGTAATCTCTTCTGGGGAAACCACTTCCGCTAACTTAGCTGCTTCTGCTATCCTAGCCTCTTCTGCTAATCTCTGCTCTTTTGCTAACCTCTCCTCTTCTGCTAACCTAGCCTCTTCTACTAACTTGGCTTCCAGTTCAGCAGCACGTCTCATAGCTTCCTCAAGCTTTTCTTTTTCAATTTCTTCATGAGACTTATCAGTCAGCATCAAAACCTTACTTGAAGAAATGACATCAGCACTTTCCAATTCCTCACGTTTTCTTTTCTTTTCTAGCACTAACTTGCGGATAGTTCTCCTTGATATGGCTTGCACAACCCTAGTCACATTGTCTAACAGGTCTTCCGTTTTCCAAGCTACTTGATCAGCAACAAGCAAAGATTTTGAAGCAAATAATTCTACCTTATAACCATCATTTTTTATAAGTTCAGTTAATTGATCATAAAATGGTATGGATGGTTCAGTGGAGTAGTCATTGATTCTAGCAATCAATACCTCATAAGGTAGGGCTTGGCTGAAAAGTAGGTCTCTGATATGGGATTCAGGATGGTTATGCTGAGGTTGTAGAGCAAGGTTTTCATTATGAGCTAGTTCAGATGATGAGGAGATTTCAGCATTGATGTGGATTTTCTGAGGAAATGGTGGAGGTATTCCAGGAGAAGATGATGATGATGATGTGTCAGACATAGATGATGAGTCAGAGGACACATCATGAATGACAGGAGGCTGAGATGGAGGTTGGATTGTTTCATTACCAATTTGTTCTTCAACATGTTCCAAGGCAAACTCATTCATTGGTTCTTCAACAGGTATTTCTGGTTGATTGGTCTGTTCTGGTTCATTTGTAAGCAAAGGAGTTCTTGTTGGATAAGGATCAGGACAGGTTTCATATTGATGATCAAGTGAGTCATCAAAGGGATTAAATGGTTTTTCTAGCTGAGAATTAAAATCAATGGGAGGTGAATGAGGTGGTTGAATTTCTGGTATAATGATATCAGAAGTTAGGTTAGGCTGTTCATCAACTGGTTCAGGAGTGATAGATGCATCTGCTACATTCAGAGGTTGGGCAACTATGGGTGAGTTGCTTAACAGAGTGTTGATGGGTAGGTTGTCATCAGGTGATGTATCAGGAGTGATTTTATCAGATGGTTGGTTTGGCTTAACATAGTCAGAACTAACAGGTACATCAACTAAGGTTTCTACCCTAAGGTTCAACTGTTCAGCCATATCATGATCAACACCAGTCTTATCAGAAATGAGATTAGAAGGTATACCTGAGGTGTTTCCTTCAAATCTTCTCCTTTGCTGAAGAGGTTCTTCATCATCAGTTGATTCATCACTGCTTGATGGTAAGATCAGCCTAAACCTGGAAACCTTCTTTCTATCTTTCTTTGTCAGCATCTCATCAGCTTTTCTTTTATTAAGTGCAACTTCTCTAGCCTTTGCAGCATTTTCTTCCTCAGTAGCAAGACGAATTGTTTTTCCAGATCTCAAAGTTCTATCTTCCACAATTGGTTCAGCAACAGCAGGTTTCTTTGGTTTCCTTCCCTCTTGGGGCTTGGTAGCAAGCTTTTCCTTCTTGACAATTCTCTTCCTTCCCTGCAACTTCTTACCCAGTCCAGCTTTTTCACATGCTTCTTCAAAGATTTCTTTTGAAAGAATTTCATTTCTAGCAATGTAAACTCCATTTGCAGCAGCATCTAGGATCATAGCTTGGATCACATGCTCAGCATCAGCCTCAGAGATCATAGGGAAGTCATCATTGTAAATGAAGGATTTCTTACTCTGAATCAAGGGCTGAGCAGGATGAATTAATGCAGTGCTTTCTACCAGTTTCTTGTGACTTAAGGTTAACTCATTGATTACTTTCTTTTCAACTGTGTAGGGTGCACTCAGAATTTGTGCATACTCAGAATCAACTCGTTTGATCATTTCTAAGAACTTGCTTTGATGAAAAAGTTCAGACAGCAGTCTTGGATGATGTACTGCTTTTCTGTTCTTTGTTTTGCTCTTCTTGATTGCATCACACAAATGCTCAAACAAACATCCAGCAAGGTCTACCTTCTGACCAGTTACAATAGCATATAGAAACGAGACACTGTCAAGAGATATGTACTCTACACCACCTTCTCTCGTCCAGATTGAGCAAATAAGAACATGATACACAATGTTGTACAAAGAAAGAAGTTGAGCAGAAGTAGGCTTTGTGCCTTTCCCTTTCTTCTCGTACCATTCATTCAGTTTAACAGGATCAAAAAGCAATTCCATCATCTCTTTTGGAAACTGAGTACCTTTCTCAGCAACTTTTGGAGTGAAAATTTTCCCTTCCATACCAGTGTTGAGTATCTTAGCTATGTGTTCAGGTCTTATAGCCATGTACGTCCCAAGTATCACTGACCTTATTTCTTTTCCAACATAAGGTCTTAGAACCATTTCTTCTCTAGTTTTTCCTTTTAGGTCAGGATTGTCTCTTACCACAGCATCAACCTCTTCCTGAGCTATTACATCATCGTACACCTGTGCCTTCATCCAAAATAGAGTACATAGATCCTTGTAGATGATTCCGTTGAGAATTTCAAAGTATTTGTCCCATCCTTGCGCAGAGAAGAACGATTTCACATCAAACCCATTTATCTCCAGGCTTTCGAAATCAACCAACTTCTCAGTAGTTAGGGTTAGATCTTTTTCTGGAAAACTTAACATATTCCCAGTATCTTCCAGAAAACGATCACTCTCCTTAAAGATGTTGACAAGAGGAGGAATAGATTGTGTTTCAGAATCCATTGTTGAAGGTTAGGGTTTTGGTAAGGCTAATCGTTTGGAGAGAGAGAAAGAAAATTTCTGTAGTCTGAGAGAGAATGAGAGTGCGTGTAGGTTGTGAAGTGTTTGTGTGCGAGTGTAAAGTGCTTTTGGAAAACAAAAAGTTTTGAAAACCGTAAAACGAGGTACACACAAAAGGAGGGAAAAAGGTAATTAACTTTATGCATTGATAACCGCACTTAATCATCATAAACTGCCTTCCCATCAAATCACATCGAGACACGTGCATTAGAGACTATTTTAGAAACTGACGCGTTAGTGGGTGTCAGTTAACACAAAAGAGGTTACCAACTTTTCCACTTCCATATCAGAACCATACATTAGCTTCTGAAGTTATATCAGAAGCTCTTGTTTATCAGAAGTCTTTACGCGAACGCTTCTGATATCAATCTCTTCTGATCTAATTCAGAAGCTTCATCATTCCAGAACCAAACTTAATCAGAAGTAAAGACCATGTTCAGATTTTTCTTTATGAAATCAAATCTTTCTATCGTTAAAGGTTTTGTAAATATGTCAGCCCATTGATTTTCAGTCTCAACGAACTTAATATCTATAATACCTTTTTGAACATAGTCTCTTATAAAATGATGTTTTATTTCAATATGTTTGGCTCTTGAATGTAAAATAGGATTTTTTGAAAGATGTATGGCTGCAGTGTTATCACAATACAAAGGTATACTGTGACTGCTTATCTGATAGTCTTCTAATTGATATTTCATCCACAGAAGTTGTGTGCAACATTTTGCAACTGATATGTATTCTGCTTCTGCTGTAGACAAAGCAATGGTTGATTGTCTTTTACTACCCCAGGAGACAAGGTTTTCACCAACAAATTGACAAATGCCACTTGTGGATTTTCTTTCTAATTTGTCTCCTGCGTAGTCAGCATCACAGAATCCATTGAGTTGATAATCATTTGATTTTTGATACATTAATCCAAGATTAGTTGTTCCTTTTTTTTTTTTTTTTGACAAAAGTTGTTCCTTTTAGATATCTAAAGATTCTCTTCACAGCAGTGAGATGAGATTCTCTAGGATCTGATTGAAATCTTGCACACAAACATACTGAGTACAAGATATCAGGTCTAGATGCAGTTAGATAGAGAAGTGACCCAATCATACCTCTATATTGCTTCTGGTCTACTTTGCCATCTGAGTCCTCCAAGCTTAGACTTGATGTAGGATGCATTGGGGTGTTCATTGGTTTGCATTCCTCCAGGTTGAACTTCTTCAGAAGCTCCTTAGTGTACTTGGATTGATGAATGTAGGTACCATTCTCCTTTTGATTTATTTGAATTCCAAGGAAGAATTTTAGTTCTTCCATCATGCTCATTTCAAATTCATCCTGCATAAGCTTAGAGAAATTCTTGCAGAGAGTGGCATTAGTTGAACCAAAGATTATATCATCAACATAAATTTGGATGATTAAAATGTCTTTCTTTAAGGTTTTTCTGAAAAGGGTGTTGTCTACCTTTCCTTTTTCAAATCCATTTTCAACTAAGAAGGTGCTTAGTCTATCATACCAAGCTCTAGGAGCTTGTTTGAGACCATATAGAGATTTCTTTAGTCTAAAAACGTGATCAGGATGTTGTATATTTTCAAAACCAGGAGGTTGTTTGACAAAAACTTCTTCAGTTATAAAACCATTAAGAAAGGCACTTTTGACATCCATTTGATAAAGCTTGATATTGTGATTTACTGCATAGGAAAGATGTAACCTGATTGCTTCCAATCTTGCGACTGGAGCAAAAGTTTCAGTGTAATCAATTCCTTCTTGCTGACTATAACCTTGTGCAACTAGTCTAGCTTTGTTCCTAGTTACTTCTCCTTGTTCATTTAATTTGTTTCTGAAGACCCACTTTGTTCCAATGATGTTTTTCCCTTTAGGCTTCGGAACCAGATTCCAGACATCATTCCTTTCAAACTGATTCAGTTCTTCTTGCATGGCTAGAATCCATGAATCATCTTTTAGGGCTTCATCAAAAATGTTCTTCTTGCGCCACCTCATCATCTCCACCTCATTTTCATTTTCATTATCATAATCTTTTCCTTAATCTAAAATTACACCATTATTACACAAATGTCATCCAACCTAATTTTTCTCTATAAATACAAACCTCACGTCACTCAATCATTGGTCACAAATCCCAAAAAAAATCAGAAAAGCTACTCCTCCCTACTCCACCAACACTTTTCCGGCGCCACCGCCGGAATCCCAAAACCACCACCGGAATTCTATTTTCCGACGACCCAAAAATTAACCCAAATCAAAAATCAAATACTCATTTCATACTAATTCGACCCTCCTGAGTCCAAATCCATCGTTGAAATCGCGAAAATATGATCGGAAACGCGTGAACCGAGAGCGTGAAACTAACGGAAACTTTGAACCTCCGATCCGGCCAAATCGAGTCACAACAAAGGTAAAGGAACTTGGACTCATACATTAGAGATCCTTCTAAAGCTTTTCATTCTTGTAGATTTCGCTCAAAGTCGCCGGAAGTGTTGATTTGAGTTTTGTATCCCGATTGGTTTCAAGGTTATTTTTCTTTATTTGTGCGTTATCTGTAAAATATAAACTTAGATTCGTGATCTACATCCAAAAACGATCGATTTGATATAGTCACTTGCAAGATTTGACGACCGGAGCCGCCTCCGGTAGCTCCCCGACGTTACCGTCGGTCTCCCTTCAGTCGTCTGCGCTTTTCAAGGGTTGAAGGAGATAGGGGGCCACGTGTCGCCCTCTGTGTGGCTGACGCGTTTTTCACGTGCGCCCCTCAGCTGGGCGAGTGGGTCGTTTGACCCGTTTGGATCTGAATCTGACCAGATCCGGTCCATTTGGTGAAGGAATCTGGGCCTACCCCTTTTTGGGGCCCAGTTTTATATTTTTTTCTGTTTTATTACTGTTTTGCTGCACCACTATTACTAATGCACCCCTGCTGTTTATTTTAATTAATTTTTTTGATAGTTTAAACTTGAAAGTTTTTACAAATAAAATGAATAATGATAAAATAAGCCCTTGACGGATGACTTGCGGTTTAATTTATCATTATTCTGGGCTTTTAAAAAAGGGTGAATAAAACGCGTTCGTTAAAAAAGAATAAGAAGGAGTTTGACGGATGACTCGCTTTCGTCTTATTTTATTTTAACTAACCGAGTGCAATTAATTGTTTGATTGATACTTGTTTGATGATTTAATTTTGTATCATTATAATTGTTCAACATGTTCATTATCTGTCATTCATGTGCATTCATCTGTTTCTCTATCATCTTCTACCTCTTTCTTTTTCTTTTGTTTATCTGAACTGGAATCTGTGGTAACATCTTTTTTGCTAAAAAAATAGTGTAGTTCCCCAATTTTGGACCTAAAAATCCAATTTGCCTTTTTCGCATAAAAAATATACAAAAATATTTTATTATCTTTTTCATGCATTTTTCATATTTTTATCATTTTTCTTAAATTTCTTTTTATTTTTAAATATATCACTTTATTTTAAATAGTTGGCATTTTAGCGTAAAAATCCAAAAATATCAAAAATAGTCTTTTTCTTATTTTACGCGCATTTTATATTTTATTATCATATATTTCAAAATATAAAAAAGATTTACATTTTATTACATTTCATTACATTTTATCATTTTATTTCAATTTATTTCATCTTCACCTTTTTATCTCAAAGTTTACCAAAAATAGTAAAAATCATACCATTCCACCTCACCATCTCTATTTTTTTCATTTTTCATTTACCATTTATTTTATTTACCCTTTTCCACAATATTACACAAATACCATTTAACCTAATTTTCTTCTATAAATACAAACCTCACATCACTCAATCATTAACAATCGACTCTCACAATTCCCAATACAAAAAATCAGAGAATAATCACATTTGATCAGAAAATTAGATTCCGGCGCCAGAATCTACCTCCGGTCGCCGGAAAATTCAACCACCACACCCATTTTTCAAAACTCCTCCAAATCAAAATCCAAATTACACCATTAGCTTCCTTGTCACTTCCTCGATACAAATCCGTCGTTAATTTCACCAAAAACGCCGCCAAAACCGCCGGAAACCACCACGTCCGTCGCCACCCTCGCCGGAAAATTCAATCACCCAAAAACCATCCAAAATCAACAATCAAATACTCGATTTCTATAGTTCGGACCCTCCTGAACTCAGATATGCAACTCGTTTTGTCAAAAAAACCTCCGGAAAGCAGTGAATCGGAGCTCCAAAGTCACGAAAAACCAAAAACTCCAAACCGGCCATTTCGCTCACAATCGAAGGGAGAAAACGGTCGATTCGTGCTTCTGGAACATATATAAACCTATTCCAATCGTTTTTTCTACTCGATTTCGCGTGAAAATCATTTTTGAATTTTTGGGTTCAAACTTGCGTGGTATTTTTCTCTCTGTACGATCATCAATTGAGAAAATAGAACACATATTTTTGATCTACGTGGAGAGTACTATCAAATCGACCGTTTGTGAGAATTGGTGACCGTTTGAGATTGGTGTGTTTGACCGAAGCTTTGTTAATGGTGGTTCGCGTGAGGTTGAAGAAGATGGAGTCACGGTGACACGTGTCACCCTCTGACTGGTCCGGTTCATTTCTGTGAACCGGGTCTTCGGTTTGGTTTGGATTTTTTGGTCCAACCGGTTTTCTGTTTGGTTCATGATTTGGGCTGGTTTTTGGATTGGGCTGTGACTCTTGCTGTTTACACGCGCGTTCATGGATTGCACCCCCCTCCTGGCTTGAACTCCAATTGGGCTTTGGGCTTTAATTGCTGATTTTCTGTTCTTATTTTCTGCACCTCCCATTTCAGGTTTGAATCTCTTTTAATCTCTTAATTCATTTGCATGCATTTATTATCATCATTTTTTTTAGCTTATTTGAATAAGTGATGATTTGGGACAATAGTTTATTTAAGCATATTGAGTCCAAATTAAACACTAATATTTTAGGGACTTCTTTTGAGATTTAATTTTAATTTCTTTTGTTAGTTGCTTATTTTTTTGCTTATGTGTTCGTACTAGTTTATTTTAATAGTTCTCATAGATGTGATTGCATATGTTTGATCATTATATTCTTTTGCTCTTTTCATGATATATGTCTCATATTCACATTTTTTGCATCATACTTTGCATAACATTTTCGTGTCACTTTATTCAACAATTTACACCGCATTTACATGCTACATTTTTCTACATTGCATTACATTACACTACATTACATTTTTTTTCATGACATTTGACATTACAATTTTACACTACAATTTCACAATATATTTTACTCTACACTTTTTGACATGCATACATGCATTTGCATTTAGATTAGGACAATGCATCATTTGAAAAATGCATGTTAGAGGCAATATTTTGCTTTATAAAATCATTGAGCTCTAGCACTAGCATTAATAGTTAAGTGTCATCTTTTGGCATAAATTCATTTTTGTCATGATTGTTGATTGATTCATTTTTCCTCGCTAGTTTTAAAAGGGTATGCTCATGTGCGATGATTTTTATATGACTTTGTGCTCTTTGCATTTTTCCACTTTCCGTCACATTCATATTATATTTCACATTGCATTTTCACACACACACACTTCATCAATATTTGACATTTTGTTTTCTTTTCTTCGTAAGTGCATTTCATACTCATGTTTATTTCTCCGATTGCATTTTTATTGCCTTTTATTATTTTTCATTTGATTCGATATGGTTGTAATAATTATTCAATTTGGTTGTATTAGCGTAGGACTTTATTGCTTTTGACACATCACACACAACGCTAAAAACCAAAAAAATAAAAACGAACTTTCATTTCCGAAGAGGCACGTTAGTAATTTTCTTTAAAAAAAATAGAAAACAAATAAACAACTTCTTCTCTCTCTAATAAAAATTCTTTAGTCCAAAACCAAATTAGTCGCACGATTAGATTTTGGCAAAATTTACATTTTTGCTACAACTTTCTCTTCTCAATCCAATCTCCACATGCACACACTTTTCTTTCTATACATCTTCTCCCTCCATTTCTTACAACTTCTCCCTCATTTTCTTAAGCACATTAAAAGCAATAAAAAGTAATGAATTAGAGGTTACCATAGAATACTATGAACGTTTAGGATGCTAATAGCTTCCCTAGGCGTAACTAACCCCCGAGCTTAGAATCTCTCTTTTTAAACGGTTTTCGACACTTTCCCCTCTTTGGAAATGAAAGGTCAATGTTAGTGGTGGAAATCCCAAAA
Source organism: Trifolium dubium (assembly GCA_951804385.1). Taxonomy (NCBI): domain Eukaryota; kingdom Viridiplantae; phylum Streptophyta; class Magnoliopsida; order Fabales; family Fabaceae; genus Trifolium; species Trifolium dubium. The sequence goes on along the minus strand of OX638062.1, from coordinate 22,650,106 downwards.
TCCCCGCAACAAATAGAATAAGAATAAACCAGTCCTTGATGGATGACTTGCGGCTTTGAGGTTATTCTCATTCTAAAAACCTAAAATACTTATTAATTAAAAATGAGATAGAAGGAGCTTGACGGATGACTCGTTTCTGGCTATTCTCACTTTTTTGTTAATTCGGTAATAAACTGAATGAAACGGCGGAGCTTGACGGATGACTTGTCTTTGCTAGGATTAACCTCGTCCTTGACGGATGACTTGTGGCAATGAGGTTATCCACATTCACTAAACAGTATCCAAAAATCTTAAAAGACACTCAACCCACACAACTGCTTTTCCTGCCCTTGTGCAGTTAACTTTTTTCAACTGTCAAAACTCTTTTATCTGTTTTCTTAAATGGATAGTGCTTTATCCTTTCCCCTGCTACAGACAAATGCTTAAGCCTCCGAAGTGAGCATACAAGCATACTGTTGTATCAGTGGAATGCGAGCTAAGCATCGTTCACTAAAAACAACCAACACACAAAACCTTTTTCTAGAAGAACTACGTGAGCTTTGACTTCCTCATTGTACTTGGGGGATACGTAGGAGCGAGAGCCTCTCTCGTCAAGCCAAATAATAAAAAGCTCTTTTTTCCCTTTTCTGTTCAAGATGCGGTTATCTTTCTTTTTATGCGGTTAATCTCTATCTATGCAAACCAAAACTCCTCAAATGGTTCCCGTTGAGTACAACGGATATGAGGGGGTGTTAAAGTCTTCCTCTCATGTAACCAACTCTCGAACCCGATCTTTTCACGGTTTTATCATTATTTTCCTTTCCCCTCATGGGATAAATAAAATATGATAACGGCTTCATTATTTACATTTATGCATTGCATTTCATCTTTGCATATTTGTATATATTTTTTTTTGCGCCGGGTACTACAGCTGGCGACTTCACTGGGGTTGAAATGCATAGTGAGTTAAGCTTAGTTTGAGGCTTTTGGTTTGCTTATTCTAGGTTCGCCGTATCTGTCCTATCTTTTACGTTACCGCAAAATATTGAACTGTCTGGATTTGTTGGCTTTGTCTTCTCTTCTACTCCTTTTTTTCTTTTTGCCTTCATGGCTTGGTTCTTGGATACAGTGTGATTATGCTTCGTACCCGAGCTAGAGAGATACTCAGGATTAGATGAGGGATTGTTATATTGGCTCTCTGACGGATGTCTCTAGGCTTGGATATAACGGTCTCGGCCAGAATAGATTCCCTTGGAATGATTGGACTCCTTGGCGGATGCCTTGTGGGTTTCATGTTTCCTTGAGGGGTCCAGGACTCTGGTGGCCTTTACTAGGTGTCCGAAACTTTGTCTAGGGCCACCGTTTAGAACCTGTGTCGATGTTATGATGTCGACTCATCCAGTTGGCGTTAAAATCTCAACCAAATGAGGTTGCTTTTGGGAAAAGTAATTGAGGATTTTGGGAACCGTGTTAACCTAGAACAATATGTGAGAGGGATGAGTTACGGGTAACTTTGAACTTTTGGCCTCAGAGGTTGCATTTTGAAAAGAACCCAGTTGTTATGAATATGGAAGATTTGTGACTTTGAGATCAAGTTCGACAGATGATACAATGCTACTGTGATCATATCCATGCATTTTGCATCCATACATCCATGCATCCATGAAAATAATCATGCATATTCATTTTGCATACATTTCTGAAACAAATATATGGAAAAATTTTGAATAAAAGAAAATCATGCATTTTCATTCATAAAAAAAAAATCATCATCATGCATTTTTCAACCAAAAAAAATCTCATTTTCATTTATTCATTCCAACAGTTACCTTCCCGGCACCGGTATTTGGTCTAGAAAGTTTTACACTGCACCATGGACAACTAGAAGGAAAAACATGATGCCTTGCAAGGCGAAGTGAATCATATGGGTGGAAAGTTGGATAAAGTTCTAGAGATGTTGTCCAGTTTGAATCTGCCACCAAGACCGGCTGTGAATGAGGTTCCGGTACCTATTGTTGAGGTCCCACGAGAGAATGCTTCAGTGACTAATGTGAATTGGCCACCTCATGGTGTACCAATTATATATGCTCTACCTGAATATGCGTCGTTTGTGTTTGATGTTCCATTCGGTTCCCAAGCTGTCGAGAATCAGAATAGAGTACATTTAGTTCGTCAAGGACTCAATCTGTCACGAGGGAATTTGGTTGACCCTATGAATGCTCACCAGGGTAATGTGATACATGCTGATGTGTCAAAAGTGGACTCTACTATCCCTCAGCTAAAGGAGGCTATGCAGAAATTCCAGGCTCTAGAGGAAAGGTTGAATCTGGTGGAGGGAAGCAGTGATCCATTAGACTTCACTAAGATGTGTTTGGTACCAGACTTGGTGTTCCCACCAAAATTCAAAGTGCCGAATTTTGAAAAGTACAAAGGTCTGAGTTGTCTATAGAACCACTTGACAATGTACTTCAGGAAAATGGCTTCCTACACCAATGATGATAAACTGATGATACACTGTTTCCAAGATAGTCTTGTTGAGGTGCCTCTCAACTAGTACATGCAACTCGAGGGTGGTAGTATCCTTTCATGGAAAGATTTGGCTAATGCCTTCCTTAAGCAGTACCAATACAATATGACTCAAAATGATAATGAATCCTTCAAGGTCTATGCACATAGGTGGAGAGCATTGGCTTCTCAAGTACGTCCACCACTCTTAGACTCAGAACTTGTGGACATGTTCATCAACACTCTGCAAGGGGCATACTTTAAAAAAATGATTGTTAGTACTTCCTCGGACTTCTCTGACTTGGTTCGAATTAGGGAAAAAATTGAAATGGGGATCAAAAGTGGCAAAATTCAGCTTACTGCTAGCTCTCAGAATGGAAAATGGAAGGCTAGTAATAACTTCACAGATGAAGAAGAGGAGGGAACTATTGTTGATACTTCTGAAAATGACCAGACTCCCGTTCAGTTCCCCTATTTTCCATATCCATATGTGGCAACAATGCAACATCAGCAATTCCAAGGATATCCTTTTCAAGTGCCTGTGAATCATATACCACAACAAGCTCAACAACCACAACAGGCCCAGCAGCGACCTAGAAAAGTCTTTGATCCAGTCCCTATGTCGTTCAGTCGACTCCTTCCTTATCTTGTACATAATGGATAAGTGGTTTCTAAGGTCCAAAAGCCATTGACTGAACCATTCCTTGATTGGTATGACGCAGAGGTTAAGTGCGATTATCATGCCGGAACTGAGGGGCATACTCTTGATAACTGCAGATCTTTTAAGTATAAGATACAAGAACTTCGTGATAAACAATTGTTGTCCTTCGAGGAAGGTGAACCGGTTATCAAAGATAAGCAGTAAGTGGGGCATTCATCAAGTTTCTCAAATCTTGGTTTTTGAACAATTTGCCATGCCAAAAGATGAAGAGAATAGTGAAAATAGTCAAGATAGGCTGCACCTGTGTTCTTCAAACATAGTCTTTGCAAACTAGCTTTTTATTTCTTTCTTGTCAAGCATTTGTTTGCTTTTAAGATTATGTACTTCGTCAAGTATTTTTAATATAATAAACATGCATTTTGGAATCAATCCATTTGTGTTCACCTCTTTTTTCTTATTTTATTACATACAAACTTGGAGCGAGGATGATGAAAACAAATAACTGATCTTTGCTAATATATACTTTCAATGGTGAAAACCTAGTTGATGATGTAAGGCATTGTTTCACTTTCTTTCATTATTTCATAAAATAAAATAAAAAAGTTGAATTGAGTCGTTCTTGCATATGTTTTGTTGTTATTAGATTCTCCTAGTTTCTTGAGACATATCATTTTTAGAAAAAAAAACAAGTAATTTTGGTTTGATACTTGACATGACACTTTAAGAGTATATAGGTTGTTTTGCACTTTAGGCTACGAATGTTCAGAAATAATTCAATAAAATCGGTACTGTATTAACACCTTAGACTTTTAGAAGTATGTAAGATCAATTTGAGTACTGATTTTGACGAAGACCTGAACTTAAGTTTTTAAGTAACCCTCAGTAGTTTATTTTAGCAGTCGGCACCATCTTGGGCAGAAACTAAGTAGGAAATCGATGAACATAAGTGAATGATCCAAAAATGAAAATTTGCATACTTTGGTTGATTTCAAAAGTGGGAATGCACTTATTAAGTTAGATGACCCTCACTCGGTTGTTTAACCCAGCAGTTGTCGAAAAACCATTGTAAATATACCCATTTAGTAGTTGGTTCAGAGGAGTCTGGTTCTGAACTTGGTAGGGCGGATTACTATCTGATCCCCCACAACTGCATTTGGAAGAGAAAGAGGGGTTTACCAAACTAATTTTACCAGCTCCCCTCGATGTATGATCATAATCACTAACAGATTTTTCTACCATGAGTGTGTACAAGATAACGGGGTTAATGTGATTGCACTTGAATGAAAAGGGTGAATAAAATTTAAGCAAAAGTTAGAGTCACAATGAAATACCTCAGATTTGTCTTCATATGATGAGAGTCTTTGACTGCAATGTATGGTTTTGTGTTATTACAGTGCTGGTGGTATTGATATTTACTAATTGATTTTCTTCTCTAGCCGGATACCAAGTATGATTAGAGTTGTTGTGTCATGTTTCAATCCAGTGCTAAAAAGTGCTTAAGGACAAGCAAAGATTCAAGTATAGGGAAATTTGATAACACAATTTATATCTTTTTGGCTTGATTTACATGAATCCAAATTGCATGTTATAACCCTCAAAGGACCTAATTGGAGCTAGGTTCACTTTGAAAGCATCCGGCAAACGTATTGTTAAGCTGACTCCTCCAGTTTGTTGAGTAACTAATAATTATCTCCCTTTTCTACACACCATGTGTTACCCTTCAAAATATTCAATTCCAAAAACTTGCATGTGCATTATATCCAAAACTTTTTCAAAAGAAATGATTTTGCTGGCAAATCAATACTTGACATCAAAGAAATTTGAGCTATGGTTTGATCATGGGCAAAGCTGATTTGAGACGCTCCTAGCTAGGGGCAAGCCATCTATGTATTCTGCCAATCAGAGGCAAACAAGTTGAATACCCTTCTTATCAAGGTCGAATTGGTTCAAGAATTTGTTACACCTCAAATATCAGTTGGTCAGGCGCACATCCGTCATAGATTCGAGTGCTTGGGGCATACTATGTCAAGATTATATCTTCCTGAAAGGTTACATGTGGTGAGATATGGCAGAACCGTGGTTGTCAATACCATGGATGGTAAAGAGTTTCCAATCTCAGTACACGCTGTTGTAGTAAAGGAAAGTTGATGTTCCTCTTTGGAAGACAGTTTAAACACCCGTCCTGCAACATAAGCTTGCAAGGGTCCTCATCTCAATAATTCCAGAGTTACTCAGATTCTCGGTGCTGGGAAATTCAAATTCTCCTCAACAAAAATTCAGGAATTCATGCATACATGCATTCACGCATACATGCATACAGACTCCTGCATATTATCAGATAATTCATTTGCATTAGTTTTGCATTTAGGCATTAGATATACATAATCATGCATTCATGAAGCACATGTTCAAAATGTTGTTTTAACAGGTTGCGAACTTGGATCTCTCATTCAGTGAAAAAGGTTGATGTACCTAATTTCCCAACAAGACGGTTATTGAATCGCAATTTCTCAACAAGAAGGGTTGATTAATCTTTTCCCCAGTGAGTTGGTCAACAGAGTGTCATCCCCAAGCAGATCGGTCAGTGCATCATATTCTCAATGAGAAAGGTTGATGAATCCTTTCTTTCCCAGTGATTCAGTTGACATTTCATCCTAGTAAGTCGGTTGGAACACCTCATTTTCAGCAAGTCGATTGTTAAGCTGTTTTCTGATGACACGAAATCATATCGTATTTTTAGCTTAATTTAGGTGAATTTTAGTTGCATTTGCATATGTATTTATTTCATTTATGTCTGTTTATGTTAGAATTTTATTTGTTTTTAGTTTTGTCGAATAAAATAGGTCGGAGAAGGGAATTGAGCAAAAAGTGTCAAAAACGGAGCAAAAAGGGGGTGCAAAGCCCAAATTCGCGCAGCCCACAAAGGAGCATGGCAAAAATGGGCATTGGCCCAAATTTGCACAGTGGCGAGCGCCACAGTGGTGGTGGCGAGCGCCACCAATTGGAGGCCCAGTGGCGAGCGCCACAGAATGGGTGGCGAGCGCCACAGAATGGGTGGCGAGCGCCACCCAGTGAGAAAGCCCAGTAGCAACTGTTTTGCGCAACGTGGGGAGCAAGTAGGCGTTCGATCAACCGCTTTTCCTAATCGTGTGGCTATTGGATAAAATCAAAAGAGAGCTTATCATCTCTTATTTTTGTGGATCGTAACCAAAAAAATCCCTCTATAAATAGAGGACGAGATTTTCCTCTTTTCCCACGCATTATTTTTCTTTACTTTTCAGTATTGTTTTATTTTCTTGTTACAGTAACTGTAACGTTATTTCCACACCGGGAATCCGTTTTCAGTTCTGTTTTCACTTTCCTGTCAAGAATTTTATTCCGATTAATTCCAGCAGCTTTATTTCAAGTTTCCAGCAATTTCTATTTTCAGGTTTTTATGTCGTTATTTAATTATTTATTTATTATGCTTTATTTAATTTTCTGTTTTTATTTATTTATTTCCTTTGTCATGTCTAGCTAAAATTCTAGATATCGGTATGTGAATTAATTCTCCGAAGGGAATTTAATAATGATTTAGCACGTACTTATTAAACTATTTTTCTGATTCAAATTCCTAATTTAATTCAAAGCTTTTGAACGAGATTAAAAGAAAGCAACTAAGGTTAAAATCAATAGAGCGAGAGTTTGAGGTTTTAACTAGATAGTAGGAATTTGATATTAATCTTTGAACGAGCGAGAGCCACGTTAGGATTAATTAGAACTAATTGATTTTCAAAATATACTTTCGAAGCTAAGGTGGTAGAAAAGTGACAGTAAAACTCCTAGCTTAGAAGGTATGGTTTTTATCAACAAAACGAGAGTGTGAGGTTTAGACCTTTAAATTGAGAAAGTTCTTCTGAAAAATAAACCCTTTCCGCGCGCTATTAATTTATTAAATTCCCGAAGGTCGATTAAGTTACATACCGATATCCCGCTTTTAATTAATTTTAAATCTTAATTTTAATTTTCTTTTAAAAACTTCAATCAACCCTAAACATCTATTAGCCTTAGATTTACACCGCAACGACAGAAATACGGTAGTTCGACTGTTGGTCTCTGTGGTTCGATATCTTTTAAAACTCAACGACGAAACTGTGCACTTGCAGTTATAAAATATTTATTGATACACAAATCGTCGATCAAGTTTTTGGCGCCGTTGCCGGGGACCAATTTAGTTGATATCGTAACTCCGTCGTTACACCGTAGAGACTAAGGCATTTTAATTAAAAAAATCGAAAAAAAAAATATAACAAACAATTTTAGGATAAGTCCTTTGAGCTTAAATGTATAACTCAAATCCCTTTTATAATGACTATCCTCAAAATTTCAACTACCCTAACCATAACTTCCCATATAACTACCAGCCTCAACCGTCCCCATACTTTTTTTTTTTTTTTTTGAATTGGCAAATTTTATTAAAACTCAACTCAAGAACAAGCGGTACAAGAGGAGCGGAAAATACAAACGGAACAAGTGCCAACCGGCCAAAAAATAACAACACTAACTCAACCGTCCCCATACTTTGAGGGACAATACCCTAACTCTCAGTACAATTACTATCCCCAACATTTCGAGGAACCGGAAGAATCCGTGAGTCCTAGCCTACTAGCGGTATTTAATGAATTTATGGAAACCTCCGCTAATGCTAGGCGAGAGCAACAATTTAGAGAAATGATGAGGGAACAAGACCTTATAAATGAACGGATTAGACAAACCAATCTCGAAACCCAAAGGATGCTCGACGCTATGGTTGCCTCAACAGCGACTCCCCAAGAGTCGATGGAGACACTAATCTCCCAGTTCACCCAGTCAACCATAGAACCCTCTTACGAGAGACAAGTAGACGTCGTAGCAAACATTAATGAAAGCGAGATTGAGAGGTCTAGTGAGGATGATAATGTTGTTGAGAGTTTCAGCGAGGAAAGAGTGGAGATCGAAGAAGCATCACCGATAATCCTCCCTAGTGAGGTAGTCGAAGAGGTAGAGAAGGGAACACTGCATGTTTTCCCTGCTCCCTATATCCCACCAATCCTTGCTCCCCAAAGAATAGTAGAGGCTAAAGTGAACCTGAGACCCCAATCATGTGGTAAGATTGAAATTCCTAAGGAGGATGAGAACGTGGTCGTCAAGGACTTAGGGGAGGAAAAAGTTGAGATTGAGGAAACTTTGCCGAAACCGCTCCAAAGAGAGGTTGTCGAAGAGGTAGAAAAGGAACCACTTTGCGTTTTTCCTTCTACCTATAACCCACCAATCCTTGTTCCCCAAGAGGTAGTAGAGGCTAAAATAGTCCCGAAACCACGATCATGTGAAAAAATCAAAAAAGTAAAAACAATTACACATGGGTATGAGGGCGCAAATAGAAAAAGGAAATTAGGGGAAAGAGAAATTGAGGATGAAGTTAGTGCAAAAAGGATGAGGGTAACATTCGGAGAGGCGATTGAAAGCCCTAAGACAAAAGAAAGAAGGACACTTGAAATTGAACCAGAACCCCCGCCTAAAATAATTAAATCTCCTTTTCTCCCAAATCACAAAGTAATAGAAGAGGGCAAGGATGCTGAACCGCCCTATAGGAGAAAAAAGAGAAAGAGTGAGGGGTATGTGAGAATACTTGATAAATGGCCATGGAAATCATTCCCAATCCGGCCATCACAAGCAAGATAAAACACAAAACTGTCGAGCTCACCGACTTTAAACAAAGCGCTTGGTGGGAGGCAACCCACATGTAGGTTTAATTTTGTTAATTTATTTTTGTCATTTAGTTTGTTTAATTAATAAAAACTCCTGATGAGAGACCGTTTGTTTTATGTTCTTGTGTGCTCATGTGAATTTTTCTTGTGAATAATTGCTCTGTGTTAGAAATGTAAATTGGTGAAATTTTTGTCCTGTTAGAACTTAATTCAACTGTGTGCAAGCTGTACAATTTCCTTTAGACAGGTATAGGTACAAATGAACAACAACACGCTACAGGACGAAAAAGGCCAAAATGCAAAATTTAGCCTAGTGGCGCTCGCCATGAGCATAGTGGCGCTCGCCACAGAATGTAACTTCATGATTTTGGCAAAATTTTGTACAGGAAGCGTGTTACAGTAAGCTTGTATTCAATGGTTTTGTTTTTAGAGTTTTGGAAAGGAATTGATTCTCTGTGAAATGTAGACACCATCATTATGTTTCATTAAATTTTCAACTACACATCATTACATTCATCTTCATTTTTCCATTATAAATACACACACCATGACACATTCACTTCACAACACATTTCTCATTTCACAGAGGCTTTCTCTTTTTCTTTCTTTCATTTTCTTCTAGCATTGCAAGCTAAGATAAGTCAAGCTAATGGCACAACAAGTGGGGTATGCAATCAACTTCCGAGATGGGGTCCAAGCTAAGCTCTACCGACTCCTCCGCCGAAAGGAGTACGAACCAACGAGGTATGCCGATAACTTTTGTCTTGAGACTTTAGGATTATCGGATAGTGTGCGCCATTTGGTTCGTTCATTTAAGCTTGATTTCTTGTTTTCTTTTAAAGACCCCGTTCATGTCCAACTTACCGCGGAGTTTCTTAGCTCTTTAGAACTAAACCCCACCCCCGACCGTGTGAGATTTCGTTTGTTTAATGTTGATTACAACTTTAGCTACGATGAGCTAGCCGAGTTGTTGCACTTACCACACGGAGAGGGAGTGAAAGATGAGTTGCCTACTCAAGTGGGGTGGTTAAATGCCGCGAAGGCACTTTGGTGGGGTTTAACCGGTAGTTTTGAGGGTAATAGAGCTTCATTGATCCAAAACCCTGCCATACGCTACTTTCGCCAACTTCTAGCTTGCACTGTTTTTGGCCGTCTAGGTTCTAACAAGGTCAATGAGAAAGAGCTATTTTTGCTGTTCACTTACAGCGTTTCAAAAGAAAAAGTCCATACTGCCCGATTTATGATGTATCACATGTTTTCGATGGTTAAGTCCAAGGGGGCAATTGTTTTTGGTGGTCTGATCACAACCTTAGCACGCTTGCTAGACCACGGTGCCCAACTTTCTACCCTTACCCCACTTGACTCTCGTACCATTGATTTAGACATGGTGCGAAACATGAGGCTAGTAAAGCAGCGAGCTGATGGAAAATACATGCTCATGATTGATAACAAAGCCTGCCCCGATATCATCCTCCCTGACCCTGCGCGCTTCAATGTGCGCACGATAGCCAATTACCGTTTTCTCCCTGACCCTCCCATTCCCCGAGACTGGAACGTAACAATTGCACCTGATGATGAGGGAGAGAGTGACGGATCTGAGGAGGAGGAGCCCGAGGCTCCGAAAACTAATGCACACAGCAAACACACTTCTTCTGGTTATTTTGCAGGTACTACTTCTGGAGCTGCCCATGAGAGTGGCACTGCCACACTTGATACTGTTCTAGCTGAGATGAGGCAGCACTACACCTTAGATGCCCAGAGGGACCAGCATATCCAGGACATCCAGACTCGTCAGACAGATATGATGAGCATGATGCAGTAGTTTCAGAGTGACCAGCGTGGTTTAATTGATGGCATGGCAGATATGTCTTTACGCATGGATGATTTTGATAGCTATTTCCAACTGCTCGGTGCAGGACCTCCACCACATGAGAGGCGCACAAGGAGGCGTGGCCCGGACCGCCAGTAGTTATTTTCTCTCAGGTTGTACCCTTCCAAACTCACCTTTAGTCGTTGCATTGGGGACAATGCTCGATTTAAGTGTGGGGGAGGAAGCTTTATCGCTTTCCTTTACTTACAGTCATTTAGTTTTGCATGCATAATAAAACCTTAGGATAGTTCACTTAGACTGAGTTGATTTTGCGTGTTGGTCTTGTTATTGTCTGATTTTCCCATTTCTTGAGCCATAACCAAAAAAATTCTTGTGAAAAGCAGGTGTTGAGTTCTAATGCTTGATGTTGATTGTCTTAAAGTATATAGGTTGTTTGCACTATCTAGGCTATTTTGTGAATTTGGGTAACGGTTAGATAAAATCAATACCGTTTTAACACCTTAGATTCCCGAAAGTGTGTAAAACTGATTTGAGTACTAATTTTGACAAAGCTTTGCACTTGAGTTTTAATGAACCCTTAGTAGTTTATCTAGCAGTCGGCACCATCTCAAGGCACAAAGTAAGTGGGAAACCGAAGAACATAAGTGAATGATTTTGATTATAAATGTTATGAATACTATTGGTTGATTCCTTGGAATAATTGATGAAAATTCAGCAAATGTTGAAACATGAGAAGGAAAAAAATACCATAGTATAAAAACTCATTAGTAGTTGGTTCAGAGGTGTCTGATTCTGAACTTGGTAGGGCGGGTTACGATCCGATCCCCCGCAACTGCGAAGTGGGTAAGGCAAATAGGGGTTACCAAACTTATGTTATCAGCACCCCTCGCTGTATGATGATCAAAATCACTAACAGGTTTCCCACCATGGCTGTGTACAAGATAACGGGCTTAATGTGATTGCGCTAGAATGAAAAGGGGGAATGAAACTTAGGTGAGAGGTAGAGTCAAGAGGAAATGCTTCAGGTCTGTTTTCACATAACGGGAATCTCTTGTGTCATTACAGTATTCTTGTTATTTGCACTGCCACCTAATTTTCATGGCTTAGCCGGCAACCACGTACGAGTAGGATGATCGTGTCATGTGTTTTTACTTATGCTTTGCGATTTACTATTCTTTTATGCTTGAGGACAAGCAATGGTTCAAGTGTGGGGGAATTTGATGACACGAAATCATATCGTATTTTTAGCTTAATTTAGGTGAATTTTAGTTGCATTTGCATATGTATTTATTTCATTTATGTCTGTTTATGTTAGAATTTGATTTGTTTTTAGTTTTGTCGAATAAAATAGGTCGGAGAAGGGAATTGAGCAAAAAGTGTCAAAAACGGAGCAAAAAGGGGGTGCAAAGCCCAAATTCGCGCAGCCCACAAAGGAGCATGGCAAAAATGGGCATTGGCCCAAATTTGCACAGTGGCGAGCGCCACAGTGGTGGTGGCGAGCGCCACCAATTGGAGGCCCAGTGGCGAGCGCCACAGAATGGGTGGCGAGCGCCACAGAATGGGTGGCGAGCGCCACCCAGTGAGAAAGCCCAGTAGCAACTGTTTTGCGCAACGTGGGGAGCAAGTAGGCGTTCGATCAACCGCTTTTCCTAATCGTGTGGCTATTGGATAAAATCAAAAGAGAGCTTATCATCTCTTATTTTTGTGGATCGTAACCAGAAAAATCCCTCTATAAATAGAGAACGAGATTTTCCTCTTTTCCCACGCATTATTTTTCTTTACTTTTCAGTACTGTTTTATTTTCTTGTTACAGTAACTGTAACGGTATTTCCACACCGGGAATCCGTTTTCAGTTCTGTTTTCACTTTCCTGTCAAGAATTTTATTCCGATTAATTCCAGCAGCTTTATTTCAAGTTTCCAGCAATTTCTATTTTCAGGTTTTTATGCCGTTATTTAATTATTTATTTATTATGCTTTATTTAATTTTCTGTTTTTATTTATTTATTTCCTTTGTCATGTCTAGCTAAAATTCTAGATATTGGTATGTGAATTAATTCTCCGAAGGGAATTTAATAATGATTTAGCGCGTACTTATTAAACTATTTTTCTGATTCAAATTCCTAATTTAATTCAAAGCTTTTGAACGAGAGTAAAAGAAAGCAACTAAGGTTAAAATCAATAGAGCGAGAGTTTGAGGTTTTAACTAGATAGTAGGAATTTGATATTAATCTTTGAACGAGCGAGAGCCACGTTAGGATTAATTAGAACTAATTGATTTTCAAAATATACTTTCGAAGCTAAGGTGGTAGAAAAGTGACAGTAAAACTCCTAGCTTAGAAGGTATGGTTTTTATCAACAAAACGAGAGTGTGAGGTTTAGACCTTTAAATTGAGAAAGTTCTTCTGAAAAATAAACCCTTTCCGCGCGCTATTAATTTATTAAATTCCCGAAGGTCGATTAAGTTACATACCGATATCCCGCTTTTAATTAATTTTAAATCTTAATTTTAATTTTCTTTTAAAAATTCCAATCAACCCTAAACATCTATTAGCCTTAGATTTACACCGCAACGACAGAAATACGGTAGTTCGACTGTTGGTCTCTGTGGTTCGATATCTTTTAAAACTCAACGACGAAACTGTGCACTTGCAGTTATAAAATATTTATTGATACACAAATCGTCGATCATTTTCCCCAGTAAAGTTGGCTTACGCACAACATCCCCAGCGAATGAATCAATAAGTCGTTACTACAATAAGCTGGTCAGTATACTGCATCCTCTGTAGAGTTGGTATTCCGTACCTCAGCAAGTTGGTTTCCGAACCATATCCCCAATGAAGTTAGGACACCGCGTCTCCAACAAATTAATTATTGAACCATGTTCCTCAATAAGGAAGGTGCCTGACAGTTGCCAAGAATAATGGCAGAATGTTCAACTTTCTTTCTCCAGAAAGTACTCTTTTTCAAGATACCTCGAACCTCAGCAAATTACTCCAGCAAGTTTTCAGTGAGCTACGGTTCGGATTGTCATTTCTCCAGATTGGATGGTGAATGATTCAAGTCAGTATCTCATCTCACAATTTTCCAGATAGGTCGGGAAATTCTTTTATCTCAAGGTGATTTTTTCGGATTGGTCGAAAAGTTATCTCACATTTTTCCGGATAGGGCGGGAAATTCGCTAATCTCAAGGTGATTTTTTCGGATTGGTCGAAAAGTTATCTCACATTTTTCCGGATAGGTCGGAAAATTCTTTTATCTCAAGGTGATTTTTTCGGATTGGTCGCAAAGTTATCTCACATTTTTCCGGATAGGTCGGGAAATTCTTTTATCTCAAGGTGATTTTTTCTGATTGGTCGGAAAGTTATCTCGCAGTTTTCCGGATAGGTCGATAAGCTTTTTCAAGGTTTTTCGGATTGGTCAATAAACCATTTTATATCATGGTTTTCCAGATTGGTTGGTAAGCTGTGTTATCTCTTGATTTTCCGGATTGGTCGGAAGGTAAGCTTTTTCAAGGTTTTTCGGATTGGTCGATAAACCATTTTATATCATGGTTTTCCAGATTGGTTGGTAAGCTGTGTTATCTCTTAATTTTCCGGATTGGTCGGAAGGTAAGCTTTTTCAAGGTTTTTCGGATTGGTCGATAAACCATCAAGGTTTTCCAGTTTGGTTGGTAAGCTGTGTAGTCTCTTAATTTTTCGGGATTGGCCGGAAAGTTTATTTAACCTAGACGAGTTAACGCACCCTGAGGGGAGACAACTCTGTTTCTTTGGTTCAAGCACCCGGTGGAGTGGTGATGATCAGTTTCGGAGTTAACGCACCCTGATGGGAGACAACTCGTTTTTCTACGGTCTACGCACCCGGTGGAATGGTGACGATCAGTTTTGGAGTTCAGTTACCCTGAGGGGAGAAGACTTCATTTTTTCTTTTATGGTCTACGCACCTGGAAAGGAGACTATCAGTTTTTTTTTCTTTGAGTTCATGCATCCTGAGGGGAGACGACTCGCTTTTATGATCAAAGCACCCGGATGCGAGACGATCATTTCATTCTCAGGTATTCAGTTCCTAATCTCTACAGGTATGTTTTCTGTAACACCCCGGTTTTTATATTCTATTTTTATTAATAATTTAGTATTATTTTATTTTATAAATTATTTACTATGTTTGTGCTATTTCAGTTACTTTGTGTATGTGGGTGTTGGGTTGAGAGTTACTAAATAAAGAAGTAAAATAAATGAAATTCGAGTTTAGAAAATAGGAGAATAAGAGAGATTGAATATTTGGGAGTATGGATAATAACTAATAAGTGTGACGTAATGGACGAAGTTTGAATATATTATAGGTATATTTTAATCTAGTGCATAAAAATAGAAAATAAAATAAAATAGTGGGTTGTATGAGAATTGTTAGGAAAATGATTAGAGCAAAATAATTGAGTAGAGAAAAATAATGAAGAAAAAAAAAAGAAATAGAAGTGGGCTTGGATAGTGGGTTGTGGGTAAGACCCATGAGAAAAAGAAAATCTTATTTTTGTTGGCTTAGCTAGTGATGAGAAGAAGAAACCTGCCTAAACCTAACTTTGCACGTAAAAGAAAGAAATTCAGAAAATTGGAAAGTTGGGAAAGAGAGAACAACCGCCGCTGCATAGGAGAGGAAGAGATAAATTCTACGGCTTAGGATCAAAGAAAGAATTCAGAAACTCTAAGGTGAGGGATTAGTCTTGAAATTATGTATGGTTATTGAAATAGTGTTATGATTGAATCATGTTCTCTCCTTTGATTCTCTCGTGTGCTTATGTTATATATAGTGATTGATGTGTTGTGATTTTAATGCTCTAATTTGATAATTAAAAATTCATGTATTCAATTGATTGAGAATTGGTACGATGAGATTTTGAAGATAGAAGAGAGATTTATTAACTCCAAAACTAGTGTTTTATGAACAAAGACTAAATCGATACGGTAAACAAATTTATATGTATCATGCACATGACGCGTTTTCAGTGAGTGTATTGTATTTTATGCAAATTATGTCGATTGATATGTATATATTATCGATGATTGTTTGCTGCTTTAATTTTTCAATCGACGATGTCTTTGTTTTATACTGTGTTTATTGGGACACAAGTTATGGCTTGTTTTGTTTTTAATTTTCCATTGATGCCAATTATATCTTTTTACTATCATCGATTGCTTACTTTTCCATTAACTTGGCATAATCACGTTTCCATATAATAGTATTAGACATGCTTCAGGGACTAAAGGATTGACTTAGATTGATATTTGACTTAATCCTAACTTTTCAAAACAAACCTGTTTTTGTTGAAACGGTTTTTTTAATTATTTTGAATTTAAATTTTAGTTTTCATTTGTTTATTTTCTGAATTATAAATCCTGAACTTTATTTATTTTAGTTAAAAAATTATTTAAAGTCATGTCCTTGATTTTAGCAATAATCCATACGTCTAGCAAATTAAATTTTGGAACCTCTTTATATAGTAGAAATAACGTTGATCAAGTCCTAGTTTTAAGAAAAGGTTTAAAACATCACCGCTTACACAGTGTTTTGTTAATTGGCTGTCATGCTTCAATTGGTTGCTAGAGAAAGCTGCTTAGTACCATTATTGGATATTCCTCTTTTGGATTGAATCTCTTGCATATTGTAGTTGTATTTCCACACAGTAATTCATAGTATATATGAAATCATGTTTTTCAATTTAATCTATTTAAATCACTTAGAAACTTGATACAAAGTAGAGGAAAAAGATAGACTAGGTAGTGACAATAAACGGTGGGATTTAGAGATGCTAGCGGTGAGTTTTGCAATGTCCAAAAAAAAAAAAAAGAGAGTTTCAATGCTTTAATTTTAAATTTCTTTCTAAAATAATAAATATAAAATCCTTAATAAATAATAAGTTTATTACGGAGAATTTGTTGAAATTTATTGGGTAGACTGCCGTGCTAATAGCAATATATTCTTTTAAAGTAAATTTATATCGTAAGAAGAATTTGAATTAGTTAGTATTTTAGTGGGAGTTTGAGAAAAATGTCGATGTGTTTTATACCACAATTTTGGTGTTGAGTTAAACAATAATAATTCTTTTGAAGCCGTCAGTTAACTTTGAAAATACACTATTTTGTATCGTAGTGGTAGTGGTTGAGTTTCGTTGCAGAGGTGTTTAGATTAATTATTTATTATAAGTAAAAATTGAGGGAGTGTATAGTAACTTATTTTGTAAAATTACAATAAGAGGTCGTTGGATGTATTTTGATGATGTGGTTGTTGATTCTGTCGTTGATTTGTTGTTGTGGATAGTCCGATACAATTATCTCGGTATTCCGAAATTTGCCGTTGTTCGACGTTGTGCCGTTGAATGGTTTGTTGTTGGTGTGGTGTTGTTCTGTTGATTCAGTTGTTGAATTTTGTTGTTTGTTTTGAGTATTTTATGTTTGAGCATACATTCATGCATACATTCATATGTTAGTGCTTATGCACAGTGACGTTGATTAGTGCTTATGCACAGTGAAGTTGATTAGTGCTTATGCACAGTGACGTTGATTAGTGCTTATGCACAGTGAAGTTGATTAGTGCTTATGCACAGTGACGTTGAGGAGTGTTCAGTAAAATAATTCTGACCTTCGACCCTGGTACCACATGCATATTAGAGAGTCTTAAAATTTGACATATCATTCATAATTGTCTTGAATTTGATTGTGTGTGTTTGTGTCTTGCTTACTTGTTTAAGCATCTATTATATTACTATTATTATATATATATTTTTTTTTAGTCGTTGCTATTACTATTATTGTTATTATTATTATAATTATTATTATTTATTATTATTATTATTATTATTAATATTTGCACTTCGACTACCTTATGTAAATATCATTACTAATTCCCTTCTGGTTTGACCCTACGACTTACAATCGTAGACTTTCAGGAAAGAATTAATCTTAGAGTTGGTTCGGCATTTTGTTCAACTTTTCAGTTGTTGAGTCAAGAGTCTCTCTGATACCGTAACGTTGAGGGAAAAATTACTTAGCTTACTTTGCTTCTAGTATCTTGATTCTTATAAAGAATTTATGTTTTGAAAATTTTTATTTTATGTATTTTATTTTATTAAAGACTTAATTTCAATTTGAAGTATTCACACACTTTATTTGTTTATCAATTTAGTATCGAAGCAATTCGGCATTTTAATTTCCACTGCGTATTTTTGAATTAAAAGAAATAAATTGTGTCGTTAAGTTTAGACGTGACACCCTTTTTATAAATAAATATCATTTTATATCAATAATAATCAGTCGAGGTTTGAGGGTGTTACATTTTCCACCCTCATCTTCCATCTGCATTCATTATCATTACATCACTTCCACACCACAAAATTAGGGTATTTGTATTTAATTACCTTTTACTTCGAACGCATAAAGAAGCCAATTATCTACGCATTCAAGTATAAGATACCCTAATTTTTCACTTTTTAAATAAATATTTTATTTTGAAAATTGTTTCTTGTTTTTATAAGAAACGCCCAAAAAATAGTTTCAAAAATAGTATTTTCGCGTCTTTCATTAATTTTGCATAAAATCACAAAAAAATATGTTCTATTTCATTTTCATTCGTTCATTTTTTATTCGCCGCATCTTAATTTTAAGCCACAGAATAAAATCATCAAGCATATTTCACTTCACCACAAAAAAACATCTTCTCAATAAACCAATTAGATTGCGCCACCTCATCATCTCCACCTCATTTTCATTTTCATTATCATAATCTTTTCCTTAATCTAAAATTACACCATTATTACACAAATGTCATCCAACCTAATTTTTCTCTATAAATACAAACCTCACATCAATCAATCATTGGTCACAAATCCCAAAAAAAATTAGAAAAGCTACTCCTCCCTCCTCCACCAACACTTTTCCGGCGCCACCGCCGGAATCCCAAAACCACCACCGGAATTCTATTTTCCGACGACCCAAAAATTAACCCAAATCAAAAATCAAATACTCATTTCATACTATTTCGACCCTCCTGAGTCCAAATCCATCGTTGCAATCGCAAAAAAATGATCGGAAACGCGTGAACCGAGAGCGTGAAAGTAACGGAAACTTTGAAACTCCGATCCGGCCAAATCGAGTCACAACAAAGGTAAAGGAATTGGATTCATACATTAGAGATCCTTCTGAAGCTTTTCATTCTTGTAGATTTCGCTCAAAGTCGCCGGAAGTGTTGATTTGAGTTTTGTATCCCGTTTGGTTTCGAGGTTATTTTTCTTTATTTGTGTGTTATCTGTAAAATATAAACTTAGATTCGTGATCTACATCCAAAAACGATCGATTTGATATAGTCACTTGCATGATTTGACGACCGGAGCCGCCTCCGGTAGCTCCCCGACGTTACCGTCGGTCTCCCTTCCGTCGTCTGCACTTTTCAAAGGTTGAAGGAGATAGGGGGCCATGTGTCGCCCTCTGTGTGGCTGACACATTTCTCACGCGCGCCCCCCGTTTGCTACTCGCGCCCCCCAGCTGGGCGAGTGGGTCGGTTGACCCGTTTGGATCTGGATCTGACCCGATCCGGTCCATTTGGTGAAGGAATCTGGGCCTACCCCTTTTTTGGGCCCAGTTTTATGTTTTTTTTCTGTTTTTTTTATTACTATTTTGCTGCACCACTATTACTAATGCACCCCTGCTGTTTATTTTAATTAATTTTTTTGATAGTTTAAACTTGAAAGTTTTTATAAATAAAATGAATAATGATAAAATAAGCCCTTGACGGATGACTTGCGGTTTAATTTATCATTATTCCGGGCTTTTAAAAAAAGGTGAATAAAACGCGTTAGTTAAAAAAGAATAAGAAGGTGCTTGACGGATGACTCGCTTTCGTCTTATTTTATTTTAACTAACCGAGTGCAATTAATTGTTGGATTGATACTTGTTCGATGATTTAATTTTGTACCATTATAACTGTTCAACATGTTCATTATCTGTCATTCATGTGCATTCATCTGTTTCTCTATCATCTTCTACCTCTTTCTTTTTCTTTTGTTTATCTGAACTGGAATCTGTGGTAACATCTCTTTTGCTAAAAAAATAGAATAAGAATAAACCAGTCCTTGACGGATGACTTGCGGCTTTGAGGTTATTCTCATTCTAAAAACCTAAAATACTTATTAATTAAAAATGAGATAGAAGGAGCTTGACGGATGACTCGTTTCTGGCTATTCTCACTTTTTAGTTAATTCGGTAATAAACTGAATGAAACGGCGGAGCTTGACGGATAACTTGTCTTTGCTAGGATAACCTCGTCCTTGACGGATGACTTGTGGCAATGAGGTTATCCACATTCGCTAAATAGTATCTAAAAATCTTAAAAGACACTCAACCCACACAACTGCTTTTCCTGCCCTTCTGCAGTTAACTTTTTTCAACTGTCAAAACTCTTTTATCTGTTTTCTTAAATGGATGGTGCTTTATCCATTCCCTTGCTACAGACAAATGCTTAAGCCTCCGAAGCGAGCATACAAGCATTCTGTTGTATCAGTGGAATGCGACCTAAGCATCGTTCACTAAAAACAACCAACACACAAAACCTTTTTTATGAAGAACTACGTGAGCTTTGACTTCCTCATTGTACTTGGGGGATACGTAGGAGCGAGAGCCTCTCTCGTCAAGCCAAATAATAAAAACTCTTTTTTCCCTTTTCTGTTCAATATGCGGTAATCTTTCTTTTTATGCGGTTAATCTCTGTCTATGCAAACCAAAACTCCTCAAATGGTTCCCGTTGAGTACAACGGATATGAGGGGGTGTTAAAGTCTTCCTCTCATGTAACCAACTCCCGAACCCGATCTTTTCAAGGTTTTATCATTATTTTCCTTTCCCCTGATGGGATAAATAAAATATGGTGGCGGCTTCATTATTTACATTTATGCATTGCATTTCATCTTTGCATATCTGTATTTTTTTTTTTGCGCCGGGTACTACAGGACCGAATTTTCTCCATAAGCAAGAGTCAAGAATCGAAACTCTACTACTTACTTAATGCCGAACTCTCTTATAACTGGGATCAATTTATTATTGGCAATATAAATTATATTATCTTGAATGAAATAAAAAGTTTGGGATCATTGGAGCATTTAATCAAACAGATTATAAGCAAAACCAAATAATCCCATAACAGCTATAAAGTTAGAAACTCAATGGAATATGAGAATTGAAAGAAGGTGTTACCAATGGTGGTGAAAATGGAGTAGTTGAAGGACCACCAAGTGTATTTCCTCAGCTGTGAATTTCAACATGTCACCACCACCATGACCATCATTACCAAATCATTTAGAAGGGTTATCAATTATCATGGTTCATGAGGAACATGGCTACTCACATTTACTAGTGTAGTTAGACCCTCGTCGCACCGTTTCGTTAATTTTATGCTGGATATTTTTTTTGCACGGTTTCATTATTATTATTATTATTATTATTATTATTATTATTAAGTTTAAACAATATTTTGATCTCGTAAGTTGGCGTGATTTTGTTTTAAGGCCTTAAATCTTTTTTTCCTCAAATTTTGCTTTTAATTTTTCTGCAGATTTAAATGGTAGATTTTATTTGAATTACTTTTCTTAATTCTTGTGTTTATGTCGAAAAAAACTCTTATATTTTAGTACAGAGGTAGTACTTAATTGTACCCCATATCGGGATCAAAATAAATGACCAGGTCCAACTAGAGCTGTCAAAACGAGCGGCCCGACCCATTTTGGTCTGGTCCGGATAGGAAGCGGTGGGCCGGGCTAAAAAGTCTGGAATAACAAATAAGTAGAAACTTTAGTGCCCGGATAGGAAGCGTTTACAGGCTTTCGGGTAATCCTGACCCAGTTTGATTTTTTTTTCACTATAAAAAGAAAATTTTATGGAGGAAAAAAAATTAAACATTCCAAATATAATACAAATAAGTTTACACTATTAAAAATAACTATCAATCGACCAAACAACATAAAATAAATTCAAATAATATTACGAAACAAACAAAGTCCATGCATAATCAAACAACACAATTATAATTTACAATCAAAATATAACACAAAATAACATATATGAGCATAATCAAACATATAATTATAATTTTGTGACTATTTTGTAAAACTTGAACTTGAATTGTGTCTAAAAAAACAAAAAAAAAATAACATATATGCGGGCTAACAGACGGCCCATAGGCCATGCGGGTAAGCCCATATTTTTTACGAGTAAATACGGACCAGACTAAAAAACCCGGTTAATAATTTAGATAGAAATTTTGAAACCTAAACCCAACATTTTTTCAGACTTGACGGCCCGACTCATGCGACTCGGCTCATTATGACGACTCTAGGTCCAACGCATGCTAATAATCCACAAACTTTTTGATTTAAGGCAAAAAAAAAATTATTGGAACTTGTTGATGAAAGATATATTTTAAATGAGCTTAATTATCATAATTCACTATTATAAACAACACAACAAACTTAATTTAGAGACTAATTAGTTATATACAACATATCAATTAAGAATTTGTCCAAGTAGTAAAAGTTTTGGTCCGCTTAAATATGTAGTTAGGGTTTCTATTTCTAGTTCGTGTATATGTAAAAAATTCAGTTGGAAAGAAAAAATTCACTTTATATACTAACAGTGATAAAAACTTCGTATCAATATTCCAATAATAAAATAAAGTTATAGTAGGGAGGTATCCCATCCCACACATGGAAACAACACACATAAGCGCATAGACGGATTAAATTTTTAAAAAATGTTTTTTTCTAATAAATAAGATTTATAAAAATAAAAAAATTATAATGTTGATTAAGGATAACAAAAAAATCAGTATCCGAACTTGGCCAAGCAAAGATCTCTAATAAATTTACAACTTTTCATTCTGTTATCATAATACTACCTCCGTATTAAAATACCAGCATAAATTACCCGTGCAAAGCACGGGTTAGTTTTTACTTATAATAATATAAATTGTTTTTTTTTTTTGGTATGAAAAATATAAATTGTTTGGTTATGATAAAAGTTTTTTTTAAAATTATTTTAATAATAATTAAATTTAAATATATTTATTTTTAAATGTGTATATAATATTTTGGAAAAAAAATTTGGTGTCCAACTTACATTGCTGGATACCGTATCCATAGAGAAAATTTAGGTACATGAGTATTTACCACTTGTCTCATATATAATTGACGTTGTATTTCTTTATATTGATTTTAATAATAATATAAAAATCATCATATTTTGATTAGTTAGAATATTTTGTACAATAATTCCTATGAATATAATTTATTTGGTAAGAGTCGAGACATCCCAATCAGAGTTTGAAATCAAGATTCCCTGCCTAATTATTTTAAGAGGTAAATTTTTTACCACTAAACTACTTGGCAAGAAAGAAAAATAAAATTCGTGCATAATATTTAATTTTTAGAATTAATTTTATTTTTACATTGTCCATTTATTTTAACATTTTAACCATATAAAATGAATATTAGGTTAACTAAAATCTATATATATTTTTTCATCGATAATTCAACTGATAAAAAATTTCCACAGTGATATTTTAAATAACAGAGAAGAAGAAGAAGAAAAACTTTATTGATTAAAGAGATTTTAACTCAATTACTTGATTTTAACTCCCTAAGTTTCACAATTGTTCGATTTTAATCACCTAAATTTCAATTGTTCTATTTTGGCCCTCAAGTTTACCCCATTTTGTATTTGCTAGTATTATTGACTTTTTTTTAATTAAAATTACTTATGTGGTATTTTAAATAAAATATGCTTTTAAATTTGTTTGTACCCTATGTGTTTTCTTATAATTTTTTTAATGTGTGTGCCCCGTATGTTTCTAAATGGTATCTTGAATGTGTGTGTATCCCGTGTGTTTTCTTATAAATTTTTTAAGAAAAAAATAATTATATTGAATAGTATATTGACAGTGTGTCTATCTTGTGTGATTTTCAACAAAGGTTTTGCATTTATCATTCAATTATTTGATTTTAACTCCCTAAATTTCACAATTGTTCAATTTTAGTAACCTAAATTTCAATTGTTAAATTTTGCCCCTCAAGTTTACCACGGTTTGTATTTCCTAGCCCCGTTGTCTTTTTTAAAATAAAAATTATTAATGTGGTATTTTAAATAAAATATGTTTTTAAGTGCGTTTGTATCCCGTATATTTTCTTATAATTTTTTGAATGTGAGTGTACCCCATGTATTTTTAAATGATATTTTGAATGTGTGTGTATCACGTGTGTTTTCCTATCAAAATTAAAAAAAAAACTAATAATTATATTAAATGGTATCTTGAATTTGTTTGTATCCCATATGATTTTCTGCAGAGATTTTACTTCGCTAATTCAATTATTTGATTTTAACGAACACCTTAAATTTCACAGTTGTTTAATTTTAGTCACCTAAATTTTAGTTGTTCGATTTTGGCCCTAAAGTTTACCCTATTTTGCATTTCCTAGTCCTGTTGACTTTTTTTAATTAAAAATTACTTATGTGGTATTTTAAATAAAATATGCTTTTAAATTTGTTTGTACCCTGTATGGTTTCTTATAATTTTTTTAATGTGTGTGCCCTGTGTGTTTCTAAATGATATCTTGAATGTGTGTGTATCCCGTGTTTTTTTTTATAAATTTTATAAGAAAAAAATAATTATATTAAATGGTATATTGACTGTGTGTATATCCCGTGTGATTTTACACAAAGGTTTTACATTGATAATTCTATTATTTGATTTTAACTCCCTAAATTTTACAATTGTTCAATTTTAGTAACCTAAATTTCAATTGTTCAATTTTGGCCCTCAAGTTTACCACGTTTTGTATTTCCTAGTCTCGTTGTCTTTTTTTTAAATAAAAATTACTAATGTGGTATTTTAAATAAAATATGTTTTTAAGTGTGTTTGTATCCCGTGTGTTTTCTTATAATTTTTTTAATGTGTGTTATCCTGTGTGTTTCTAAATGGTATCTGGAATATGTGTGTATCACTTGTGTTTTCTTATAAATTTTTTAAGAAAAAAATTAATTTTATTGAATGGTATAAACTATGTGTCAATCCTGTGTGATTTTCTACAGAGGTTTTGTATTGATAATTCAATTATTTGATTTTAACTCCCTAAATTTTACAATTGCTCAATTTTAATAACCTAAATTTCAATTGTTCAATTTTGACCCTCAAGTCTACCACATTTATATTTCCTAGCCTCGTTTTCTCTTTTTAAATAAAAATTATTACTGTGGTATTTTAAATGAAATATGTTTTTAAGTGTGTTTGTATCCCTTCTTATAATATTTTGAATGTGTGTGTATCTCGTGTGTTTCTAAATGATATCTTGAATGTGTGTGTATCACGTGTGTTTTCCTATACAAATTTTAAAAAAAATAATAATTATATTGAATAGTATCTTGAATTTGTTTGTATCCCATGTGATTTTTCATAGAGATTTTGCATCGTTAATTCAATTATTTGATTTTAACGAACTGCCTAAGTTTCACAATTGTTTAATTTTAGTCACCTAAATTTCAATTGTTCGATTTCAGCCCTCAAGTTTACCCCAATTTGTATTTCCTAGTCTCGTTGACTTTTTTTAATTAAAAATTACTTATGTGGTATTTTAAATAAAATATGCTTTTAAATTTGTTTGTACCCCTGTGTTTTCTTATAGTTTTTTTAATTTGTGTGCCCGTGTGTTTCTAAATGGTATCTTGAATGTGTGTGTATCCCTGGTGTTTTCTTATAAATTTTTTAAGAAAAAAAATTAATTATATTGAATGGTATATTAACTATGTGTCTATTTCGTGTGATTTTCTACAGAGGTTTTGTATTGATAATTCAATTATTTGATTTTAACTCCCTATATTTCACAGTTGCTCAATTTTAATAACCTAAATTTCAATTGGTCAATTTTGGCCCTCAAGTTTACCACGTTTTGTATTTCCTAGCCTCGTTGTCTTTTTTTAAATAAAATTCTTTTTTAAATAAAAATTACTAATGTGGTAGTTTAAATGAAATATGTTTTTAAGTGTGTTAGTATCCCGTGTGTATTCTTATAATATTTTAATTACGTGTACCCTGTGTATTTCTAAATGGTACCTTGAATGGTGTATCCCATGTGTTTTATTATAAATTTTTTAAATAAAAATAATTATATTGAATGGTGTCTTAATGTGTGTGTATCCCGTATGATATTCCATTGAGATTATGCATTGATAATTCAATTTCTTGATTTTAACTCACAAAATTTCACAATTGCTCGATTTTAATAACTTAAATTTCATAATTGCTTGATTTGTGTGGATAACTAATGAAAGTTGACTCAATTTGTAAAAATTGATTCATTTTGATCAAGAAATTTAGGCTAAATTTTTTTAGGAAGTTATTATTTATTTAAACTTGATCATAATAATATTAATTCTTTTTCTTTTATATTTTGTGCATTATAGAGTTTTAAAAATAAATCTTTTTACAAATTAAAGTATTAAATTAATTACGTAAATGTTCTTTTTATAATTAAATAAATAATTCTTTTCAAATTAAAATCTTCTCAATTAAATCCCATTAATGTGTCTTATGAAATAATAAATACTCGATGAATGTGAGAAGAGCATTTAATTGTTTCCTAAAATAATTTTCTTATAATAGATTCGTAAATAGTATATTATATAGATAGATATAACAATTTGGTACAAATATTTTTTCTAAAACGACATATATTTTGGTACGGAGAGAGTATTATACAACGCTCTTCCTTCTTTGATTCTTTCCTTCTTCATACGTTGCCGCAACCTTTTCTCAAACATCCATCGGCAAGCTATGCTTTGTTTAATCAAACGAACCAAATTTTCTTCATCTCCTAGATTGTCTCTATATGAGCGCTGCTATTTAGTGCGACAATATTGATACGAAAAGCTACGATTTATTCATCTCACATAATTTTTTTTGAACAAGCCAAAATGAGATATATATATATATATATATATATATATATATATATATATAAACCAAGTACGTACAACACCGCCGAGCACAAGATGTGCTAGGACTGTATTAATTTAAAGAGATTCTACTGTATATATATATATATATATATATATATATATATATATATTTGGTGATTAAAAAAAAATTAATGTACAGAACACCAGTTAAAATGTGGTTGCTTGAAAATTTTCTATTAATTTTTAAATAAAGGTTTAAAGTACACCTGTGAGGGACAAAGGGAGTTTAGTATGCGCTTTATGAATTTTGTGAATAGTGCTTTGTACCATATAGCATCTCTCATAATGATAAGATATAACATTTCATTACGAAAAATTATAGTAATAACATTTTTAATAGAATTAAAATTTTGATTCTCAACTTATTTTTATTAAAATCTTA
This sequence comes from Trifolium dubium, assembly GCA_951804385.1. Taxonomy (NCBI): domain Eukaryota; kingdom Viridiplantae; phylum Streptophyta; class Magnoliopsida; order Fabales; family Fabaceae; genus Trifolium; species Trifolium dubium. Next base: position 22,622,980 of record OX638062.1, on the reverse strand, counting down.
AAGACTATGTTCGTTTATATTTGCGTACAAACATAAATCTCTCAAGCGTTTGGTATACAACAACAACCGCCCGTGCCATTGAAGCAAGCACCACCATAATGGAAGCCCTTTTGAATACAATATCTTGAGCATGAATATGAATCTTGTGGACAACTCCCAAAAATAACGCAATTTCCAGCATCTATCAAATGATCAACTTCTGCAACATCAATGAAACAAGATTAAAAATATATACAAGATATTGTCATTTTATACCTAATTATATAATTTTTCATAAACTATTTGTTTTATAACTCAAAAGTTAAAACAAAAAATGTTACCTTCTTACTGTCAAAAAATATAGTTATATATATATATATATATATATATATATATATAGTCAAAAAAAAGTTATATATAATGTCAAATTCTACAATTGCAAAACAATTCATTGATATAGCACAACAAAATTTAAAAAACAAAAATTTATTACCAGCAAATATCACTGAAGCAAGACACATGATTGAAATCATATAAAAAAGAAGTTCGATACGGGTTGCCATTATATTTTAATTTTTGACAGGTTTCGTTGTCAAATATCTTCTTACAATAGGCTATTTATAGTGATGAAAATTAATGGGTTACCATACATGTTTATTTATAGTCAACAAAATTAATTGCAGGTCAACAAAATTTATGTTTTTAAAACGTAAAGCATTAATTTGTTTTTATTAGGTACATGTTTGTGACAATTTTTATTTATTGTCAACAAAATTTACGTTTTTATTGTATAATAATTATTTTATATATTTGTAATACCCTAATTTTTCACCTTCGTAAATAAATATACTATTTTAAAAATTATTTCTTATTTTTATAAGAAATGCTCAAAAATAGTTTAAAAAATAATCTTTTCGTGTCTTTCATTAATTTTGCATAAAATCACAAAAAATATGTTTCATTTCATTTTCATTCATTCATTTTTATTTTCATCACATTTTAATTTTAAAATGCATCAAAAATATTTTATTTTTATCAATAAACATTTATTCTTTTTCATCACAAATATCATTTTTTTCAATGAACCAATCACATTATGCCACATCATCATCTCAACCACATAATCATTCTCATTATAATTTTCTTTTTAATTCATTTCATTAATCCAAATTATACCCTTATTACACAATTGCCATTCAACCTAATTTTCTTCTATAAATATTAAAATAATCAGTCACCAATCATTGGACACACTCTCCCAAAAAACCCTAAAATCATTTCCTCCCTCCTCCACCAACACAGCCACCGCGCCGAAAAAATCACCACCACCACCACCTAAATTCCGGCCACCTCTAAACCACCCAAAAACCAAAATCAAACACTCTTTTCCTACTAATTGGACCCTTCTGATTCCAAATCCTTCGTCCGTTTCGTCAAAAACCGCCAGGAACCACCCCAAACGAAAGCATCGCCGCCGGAAAGCTTAAGACAATTAGTTCAATTGTTTTAGAGCTCCGTTTTCGCCGATCGTCACGGATTTAGACTCGTGATCATGCTCTGAATCAACTCCTTTAGTCATTTTTCACCAAAACTCGCCGGAATTGCAACTTCCATTTTTTAGATCTCATCGGAATTTACTTCGTTTTCGACCATACAAGCATCGATCGAGAAAACTGAGTACATATTTGTGATCTACACGAAAAAACGCTCAAGATAGTGTGCTCATGTGTGAGATTTCGTGACTGGACGATTTTCCGGTGATGTATTGACGGAGACGGAGAGAAGCTTCAGCGTTTTGTGATAATGGAGAAGACACAGCCACGTGTCATCATCAGAGTGGCTGGCTGAATTTCTCGCGCGCCCCCTAGCTGCTTGGTGCGCCCCCCTCCTGATGGGTTATGTGAACCGGGTTTGGGTCATCTAACCGACCCGCTTCGTTTCAAAATGGTTTTGGGCTACTGAAATGGGCCAGTTGCTGTTTGCACGCGCGCCTGAGCTAATTACACCCCCCTGCTGATTTCAATTGGGCTTTGGGCCTCATTATTGACAGAATATGTTTGCTTTTTGCTACACCTATTTCAGGTTTGCACCCCCCTGTTTCAACGTTGAATTTATTTATTAACGATGAATTTATTTATCCTTCGATAAATTTATTTATCTTTCGATAAATTGTTTATCCTTCGATAAATTTATTTATCTCTCGATAAATTTATTTATCTTTCGATAAATTTATTTATCCTTCGATAAATTTATTTATCATTTGTACAATGTTACTGTACTATTTCTCAATTATTTGACTGTCTGAAGGTTGAACTGTGATCTGTCTGAACTTGGTTTTTGAACTTTGTTTCTTCTTAAATAAAAACTAAAGCAGTGACTTTTCAATTAAAGCGGAAAAGAGGGAGCGTGACGTATGTCTCGTTCGGCTCGAATAGTACAGTCTGTGACGTACATCTCAGATGGTGTACTATTCCCGTTTTAATCGATAAGCCATCAGTTGATTAATTAAAATGGAAAAGAGGGAGCGTGACGTACATCTCGTTCGGCTCGAATAGTACAGTCTGCGACGTACATCTCAGATGGTGTACTATTCCTGTTTTAATCGATTAACTCTAATAACTGAATGGAAAAGAGGGAGCGTGACGTACGTCCCGTTCGGCTCGAATAGTACAGTCTGTGACGTACATCTCAGATGGTGTACTATTCCCATTCACTGAATATTCTCAAAAAAACTCTAAAAAATAACTCAACCCACTTCAAACTCTTTTTTTCAACTGCCCTTGTGCAGTCAAATCTTTTTAACTTTCTTTTCTTAAACGGATGACGCTTTATCCATTCCCTTGCTACAGACAAACGCTTAAGCCTCCGAAGCGAGCATACAAGCATACTGTTGTCTCAGTGGAATGCGACCTAAGCATCGTTCACTAAAAACAACCAACAAACAAAACCTTTTCAGGAAGAACTACGTGAGCTTTGACTTCCTCATTGTACTTGGGGGATACGTAGGAGCGAGAGCCTCTCTCGTCAAGCCAAATAATAAAAAACTCTTTTTTTTCTCTTTCTGTTCAATATGCGGTAATTTAATTCTTTTATGCGGTTATCTCTGTTTATGCAAACCAAAATTCCTCAAATGGTTCCCGTTGAGTACAACGGATATGAGGGGGTGTTAACGTCTTCCCCTCATGTAACCAACTCCCGAACCCGACATTTAAGGTTTTATCATTATTTTCCTTTGCCCTCACGGGATAAATAAAATATGGTGGCGGCTTCATTGTTTACATTTATGCATTGCATTTCATCATTGCATATCTGTATATTTTTTGCGCCGGGTACAACAGCTGGCGACTTCACTTGGGACAATGATTAGTGAGTTAAGCCTAATTTGGGGCTTTTGGTTTGCTTATTCCAGGTTAGCCGTATCTGTCCTATCTTTTATTTTACTGCAAAATATTGAACTGTCTGGATTTGCTGGCTTTGTCTTCTCTTCTACTCCTTTTTTTCTTTTTGCCTTTATGGCTTGGTTCTTGGTTACTGAGTTCTTGGTCCATCACCGGGCCGGAGAAGAACTTAGGTTAGTTGAGGGGTTTTTGTGTTGGGTTACGTTGACGTACGTCACGGCAGCGCCAGCATGAAAATTCCGCTCAGAGTAGATTCCCTTGGAATATGTGAGTTCCGTGCACGTACGTCACGTTGAGCGCCATGTAATCCATGTGTGGTCCGGGACTCTGGGGACCTTTTATCCAGTCTAGTTATCCGAAACCTTTGACTAGGGACGGCCGTTTAGAACCCGTGTCGAGGTTATAATGTCGACTCATCCAGTTGACATTATTATCTCGCTCAGATGAGGTTGCTTTTGGGAAAAGTGATCAAGGATTTTGGGAACCGTGTCAACCTAGAACAACATGTGAGAGGGATGGGTTACAGGTAACTTTGAACTTTTGGCCTCAGAGATTCCATTTTGAAAAGAACCATGTTGTTATGAATATGGAAAATTTGTGACTTTGAGATCAAGTTCACCAGATGATACAATGTTACCGTGATCATATCCATGCATTTTACATTCATGACATCCATGCATTCATGAAAATAATCATGCATATTCATCTCTCATACATTTACAAAAAAATGTGGAAAAAGTCTTTGAAAAAAAATCATGCATTTTCATTCATAAAAAAAAAATCTCATTTTCATTTATTCATTCCAACAGTTACCTTCCCGGCACAGGTATTTGGTCTAGAAAGTTTTACACTGCACCATGGACAACTGGAAGGAAAAACATGATGCCTTGCAAGGTGAAGTGAATCAAATGGGTGGAAAGTTGGACAGAGTTATAAAGATGCTGTCCAGTTTGAATCTGCCACCAAGACCGGCTGTGAATGAGGTTCCGATACCTATTGTTGAGATCCCACGAGAGAATGCTTCAGTGACTAATGTGAATTGGCCACCTCATGGTGTACCAATTAGATATGCTCTACCTGAATATGTGTCGTTTGTGTTTGATGTTCCATCTAGTTCCCAAGCTGTCGAGAATCAGAATAGAGTACCTTCAGTTCGTCAAGGACTCAATCTGTCACAAGGGAATTTGGTTGACCCTATGAATGCTCACCAGGGTAATGGGATACATACTGATGTGTCAAAAGTGGACTCTACTATCCCTCAGATAGAGGAGACTATGCAGAAATTCCAGGCTCTAGAGGAGAGATTGAATCTGGTAGAAACGGGTAGTGATCCGTTAGATTTCACAAAGATGTACTTGGTTTCTGATGTGGTGCTCCCACCAAAGTTCAAGATGCCTGACTTCATAAAGTACAAGGGTCTGAGTTGCCCAAAGAACCATCTGATCATGTATATCAGGAAAATGGCTTCTTATTCTCATGATGACAAGTTGATGATCCACTGTTTCCAAGACAGTCTTGCTGAGGTGCCTCTCAATTGGTACATGCAACTCAAGGGTGGTAGTATCCTTTCGTGGAGAGATTTGGCTAATGCCTTCCTTAAGCAGTACCAATACAACATGGATATGGGTCCCAGTCGTACTCAACTTCAGAATATGACTCAAAATGATAATGAATCCTTCAAGGTCTATGCACAAAGGTGGAGAGCATTAGCTTCTCAAGTACGTCCACCACTCCTAGAGACAGAACTTGTGGACATGTTCATCAACACTCTGCAAGGGGCATACTTTGAAAATATGATTACTAGTACTTCCTCGGACTTCTCTGACTTGGTTCGAATTGGGGAAAAAATTGAAATGGGGATCAAAAGTGGCAAGATTCAGTTTACTGCTAATTCTCATAATGGAAAATGGAAGGCTAGTAATAACTTCACAAATGAAGAAGAGGAAGAAACTAATGTTGTTACTTCTGAAGATGACGAGGCTCCGCCAACAATGCCTGTCCAGTTCCCATATTTCCCATATCCATATGTGGCAACAATGCAGCATCAGCAGTACCCAGGATATCCTTTGCAAGTACCTGTGCCTCAACAACCACGGCAGGTTAAGAAAAAGCCCGAGAAGGTCTTTGATCCAATTCCTATGTCATATAGTCAACTTCTTCCACATTTGGTACATAGTGGAATGGTGATTCCTAGAGCTCTAAAGCCAATGACTGCACCGTTCCCAACTGGGTATGATCCCAATGCGAATTGTGATTATCATGCTGGTACTGAGGGTCACACTACTGATAACTGCAAGTCCTTTAAGTACAAAGTGCAGTTGCTTCTTGACAAACAACTGTTGTCCTTCGAGGAAGGTGAGCCAGTTATGAAAAATAATCAGTCAAAGGAGTAATCAGGAACCGATGTGATTGAATAAGGTTACAGCTTTGGGGCACACAGAATGGTTTGATTGAATTGGGTTTACTGTTGATGATTACTTCTGCTACTCTTTAGCTACTCAAAGTCGGTGATACTAGGAAGCTCATCCCTATGATCGCCAATCTTTTTATTTCTTTCTTGTCAAGCATTTGTTTGCTTTTGAGATTATGTACTTCGTCAAGTATTTTTAATATAATAAACATGCATGTTTTTGGAATCAATTCATTTGTGTTCACCTCTTTTGTTCTTATTTTATTGCTTACAAACTTGGAGCGAGGATGATGAAAACAAATAACTGATCCTTGCTGATATATGCTTTCAATGGTGAAAAAAAAACCTAGTTGAGGATGTAAGGCATAACTCACTTTCTTTCATTATTTCATAAAAAAAAAAATTGAATCGAGCCATTATTGCATATGTTTTGTTGTTATCTGATTCTCCTATTTCTTGAGGCATATCTATATAGGGAAAAAACAAATAATTTTGGTTTGATTCTTGACCTGAGACTTAAAGAGTATATAGGTTGTTTTGCACTTTAGGCTATTATGAAGGTTCAGAAATGATTCAATAAAATCGGTACTGTCTTAACATCTTAGACTCTTTGAAGTATGTAAGATCAATTTGAGTACTGATTTTGACGAAGACCTGAACATAAGTTTTTAAGTAACTCTTAGTAGTTTATCTTAGCAGTCGGCACCATCTTGTACACAAACTAAGTAGGAAATCGATGAACATAAGTGAATGATCCAGAAATGAAAATTTGCATACTTTGGTTAATTTCAAAAGTGGGAATGCACTTATTGAGTTAGATGACCCTCACTCGGTTGTTTAACCCAGCAGTTGTTGAAAAACCATAGTAAATATACCGATTTAGTAGTTGGTTCAGAGGAGTCTGGTTCTGAACTTGGTAGGGCGGGTTGCTATCCGATCCCCCGCAACTGCTTTTGGAAGAGAAATAGGGGTTTACTAAACTGATTTTACCAGCTCCCCTCGATTTATGATCATAATCACTAACAAATTTTCCTACCATGAGCGTGTACAAGATAACGGGCTTAATGTGATTGCACCTGAATGAAAAGGGTGAATAAAATATAAGCAAAGTTAGAGTCACATTAATTTACTTCAGATTTGTCTTCATAGGATGAGAGTTTTTGACTGCATTATGTTGTTTTGTGTTATTACAGTACCCTTGGTATTGATATTTATTACTTGATTTTCATCTTTAGCCGGCAACCACATATGATTGGAGTTGTCGTATCTTGTTTCAAACCTGTGCTAAAAAAGAGTTACTATTTTGGTGCTTAAAGACAAGCAAATGTTCAAGTATAGGAGATTTGATAACACTGATTTATATCATTTTCTGGCTTGATTTACATGAATCCTAATTGCATGTTATAACTCCCAAAAGACCTAATTGAAGCTAGGTTCACTTTGAAAGCATATTCTACAAGTTTATTGTTATACTGACTCCTCCTGTTTGATTAATGAGTAATTACCTTTTGTACACACCATGTGTTTCCCTTCAAAATATTCAATTCCAAAATTTGCATGTGCATTGTATCAAAAACACTTTTCGAAATAAATGATTTTACTTGCAAATTAATACTTGACATCAAAGAGATCTGAGTGATGGTCTGATCAAGGGCAAAAATGATTTGAGACATTCCTAGCTAGGGGCAAGTCATCTATGGATTCTGCCAATCAGGGGCAAAAAAATTGAATACTCTGCTTATCAAGAGTAAATTGGTTGAAGAATTGGTTACACTGCAAATATTAGTTGGTCAGGGACATACCCTTCATAGATTCAAATGATTGGGGCATACTATGTCAAGATTATGTCTTCCTGAAAAGTTCTATGTGGTGAAATTTGGCAGAACCGTGGCTGTCAATACCATGGATGGTGAAGAATGTCCATTCTTAGTGAACGCTGCTGTTTCTTTTTGGAAGCCAGTTTAAACACCCGTCCTGCAACAGAAACTTGCAAGGGTCGTCATCTCAGCAATATCAGAGTTACTCAGATTTTCGGTGCCGGGAAATTCAAACTCTTTTCAACAGAAACTCAGAAAGTCATGCATTCATGCATACATGCATTCACGCATACATGCATACAAACTCCTGCATATTATCAGATAATTCATGCGCATTAGTTTTGGATTTAGGCATCAGATATATATAATCATGCATTCATGAAACACAGGTTCGAAAGGTTTTTTTAACAGGTTGTGGACAGGATGTGCCTAATTCTCCAACAAGACGGTTATTGAATCGCAATTTCTCAACAAGAAGGGTTGATGAATCTTTTCCCCAGTGAACTGGTCAACAAAGTGTCATCCCCAACCAGATCAATCAGTGCATCATGTTCTCAATGAGAAAGGGTGAGGAATTGTTTCTTTCCCTAGTGAGACAGTTGATAATTGTTCATCCCCAGTAAGTCGGTTGGAACACCGCATTTTCAACAAGTCGGTTGTTAAGCCGTTTTCCCTAATAAGGTTGGCTTATGCACAACATCCCAGTGAATGGATCAATAAGTCATTATTCCCAGTAAGCTGGTCAGTATACTGTATCCTCAGTAAAGTTGGTACTCCTTACCTCAGCAAGTTGGTTTCCCAAACCATATCCTCAATGGAGTTTCTGCGTCTCCAACAAATTGATTGATGAACCATGTTCCTTAACAAGGCAGGTGCCTGACAGTTGTCATAAGTAATGACAGAATATTCAACTTTCTTTCCCCAGCGAGTACTCTTTTTCAAGATACCTCAAACCTCAGCGAATTACTCCAGTAAGTTTTTCAGTGAGCGTACGGGTTGGGTTCTTAATTCTTCTAATTAAGTGAAGAATAAACTCAAGTCAGTCTCATCCTTTCAAGAATTCAGTCTTAAAGCTTTTCAGAACGAGTGGGAAGCAGAAGCGAAAGATTTTTTTTTAAAAAAAATAACAGTCCAGTATGAGCATTGGATTTACAATTCTTCTGATTAAGTGGAGAATTATTCCGATGAGTCTCATTTTCATTTCGAGCAAAGGTTTTGGATCACAAATTCTTCTGATTAAAGTGGAGAATGGTTCAAATTAATCTCAGCTTTTTTTTGAGTATACGGGTTGGGTCGACATTTCTTCAGATTGAGTGAAGGATGATTCAACTTGTTCTCGACTTTCCTTCAGATTAAGTGAGGGAAGTTTCCGTTCAATTTTGACTTTCCTTCAGATTCAGTGAAGGACATTTCTTCAGATTCAGTGAAGAATAATTTAATTTGGCCTTCAGATTCAGTGAAGGACATTTCTTCGGATTAAGTGAAGAATGATTTAATTTGGCCTTCAGATTCAGTGAAGGACATTTCTTCAGATTGAGTGAAGGATGATTCAATTTCGGTTTCAACTTTTCTTCAGATTCAGTGAAGGAGGTTCCCATTCGGTTATCGATTTTCCTTCAGATTCAGTGAAGGACATCTCTTCAGATTAAGTGAAGAATAATTCAATTCGATCTCGACTTTCCTTCATATTCAGTGAAGGGAGTTCTCATTCGGTTTCGACTATTCTTCAGATTAAGTAAAGAAGGCTTCCATTTGGTCTCGACTTTTCTTCAGATTCAGTGAAGAGGGGCAATTCTTCTGATTAAGTGAAGAATGATTCAAGATGGTAAGTTTGGTTTAAACACCCATAGGAAGGGAGACGATCATTTCATTTACAGGTATTCAGTTACTAGTTATTCCAGGTATGTTTCCACCTTCATCTTCCACATGCATTCATTATCATTACATCATCTTCACTCCTCAAAATTAGGGTATTTGTATTTAATTACCTTCTACTTCGAACGTATAATAACGCAAGTTATTTACGCATTTGAGTATAAGATAATTAAATAAGGGCAGCTGTAATACCCTAATTTTTCACCTTCGTAAATAAATATACTATTTTAAAAATTATTTCTTATTTTTATAAGAAATGCCCAAAAATAGTTTAAAAAATAATCTTTTCGTGTCTTTCATTAATTTTGCATAAAATCACAAAAAATATGTTTCATTTCATTTTCATTCGTTCATTTTGATTTTCATCACATTTTAATTTTAAAAAGCATCAAATATTTATTTTTATCAATAAACATTTATTCTTTTTCATCACAAATATCATTTTTTTCAATGAACCAATCACATTATGTCACATCATCATCTCAACCACATAATCATTCTCATTATAATTTTCTTTTTAATTCATTTCATTAATCCAAATTATACCCTTATTACACAATTGCCATTCAACCTAATTTTCTTCTATAAATATTAAAATAATCAGTCACCAATCATTGGACACACTCTCCCAAAAAACCCTAAAATCATTTCCTCCCTCCTCCACCAACACAGCCACCGCGCCAGAAAAATCACCACCACCACCACCTAAATTCCGGCCACCTCTAAACCACCCAAAAACCAAAATCAAACATTCTTTTCCTACTAATTGGACCCTTCTGATTCCAAATCCTTCGTCCGTTTCGTCAAAAACCGCCAAGAACCACCCCAAACGAAAGCATCGCCGCCGGAAAGCTTAAGACAATTAGTTCAATTGTTTTAGAGCTCTGTTTTTGCCGATCGTCACGGATTTAGACTCGTGATCATGCTCTGAATCAACTCCTTTAGTCATTTTTCACCAAAACTCGCCGGAATTGCAACTTCCATTTTTTAGATCTCGTCGGAATTTACTTCGTTTTCGACCATACAAGCATCGATCGAGAAAACTGAGTACATATTTGTGATCTACACGAAAAAACGTTCAAGATAGTGTGCTCATGTGTGAGATTTCGTGACTGGACGATTTTCCGGTGATGTATTGACGGAGACGGAGAGCAGCTTCAGCGTTTTGTGATAATGGAGAAGACACAGCCACGTGTCATCATCAGAGTGGCTGGCTGAATTTCTCGCGCGCCCCCTAGCTGCTTCGTGCGCCCCCCTCCTGATGGGTTATGTGAACCGGGTTTGCGTCATCTAACCGACCCGCTTCGTTTCAAAATGGTTTTGGGCTACTGAATTGGGCCAGTTGCTGTTTGCACGCGCGCCTGAGCTAATTACACCCCCTTGCTGATTTCAATTGGGCTTTGGGCCTCATTATTGACAGAATCTGTTTGCTTTTTGCTACACCTATTTCAGGTTTGCACCCCCCTGTTTCAACGTTGAATTTATTTATTAACGATGAATTTATTTATCCTTCGATAAATTTATTTATCTTTCGATAAATTGTTTATCCTTCGATAAATTTATTTATCTCTCGATAAATTTATTTATCTTTCGATAAATTTATTTATCCTTCGATAAATTTATTTATCATTTGTACAATGTTACTGTACTATTTCTCAATTATTTGACTGTCTGAAGGTTGAACTGTGATCTGTCTGAACTTGGTTTTTGAACTTTGTTTCTTCTTAAATAAAAACTAAAGCAGTGACTTTTCAATTAAAGCGGAAAAGAGGGAGCGTGACGTATGTCTCGTTCGGCTCGAATAGTACAGTCTGTGACGTACATCTCAGATGGTGTACTATTCCCGTTTTAATCGATAAGCCATCAGTTGATTAATTAAAATGGAAAAGAGGGAGCGTGACGTACATCTCGTTCGGCTCGAATAGTACAGTCTGCGACGTACATCTCAGATGGTGTACTATTCCTGTTTTAATCGATTAACTCTAATAACTGAATGGAAAAGAGGGAGCGTGACGTACGTCCCGTTCGGCTCGAATAGTACAGTCTGTGACGTACATCTCAGATGGTGTACTATTCCCATTCACTGAATATTCTCAAAAAAACTCTAAAAAATAACTCAACCCACTTCAAACTCTTTTTTTCAACTTCCCTTGTGCAGTCAAATCTTTTTAACTTTCTTTTCTTAAACGGATGACGCTTTATCCATTCCCTTGCTACAGACAAACGCTTAAGCCTCCGAAGCGAGCATACAAGCATACTGTTGTCTCAGTGGAATGCGACCTAAGCATCGTTCACTAAAAACAACCAACAAACAAAACCTTTTCAGGAAGAACTACGTGAGCTTTGACTTCCTCATTGTACTTGGGGGATACGTAGGAGCGAGAGCCTCTCTCGTCAAGCCAAATAATCTAAAATCCCAACGGGGATGAAATCTAAAATCAGAAACTCGATTTTTGCAGTCACATGGAAAGATCGGATTCTAAGATCGATATGTGCAGAAGCTTCAAACCAGAAACTCGATTTTTGCCATTTAATTCGGATCTGAGAAAGAAGCAAGCGGTGAGCGCGGTTGTCGTTGTTTGCCGGCTATCTTGCTTCCTTATTCATTTATTTCTTCTCAAATGGTTTGTTTTCTCATGAAATTGAAGTTGCCCATGATTTGTTTTGTGATAAAAATTCAATGATTGATGATGATAATGATAGAGCTGATTTGAAAAATGATGTTATTTTCAATTCTAATTTTGAAACTGTGAATCAATTTTGTGGGTGTGCTGTGTTGTTGAATTGACTTTGCTTGGTGTGAGGCTTCTTGGCTTTTTTGAGCTGATTGGTTTTCCTAGCCTTTGTATTGGTTCTTCTTTGGTCCTCTTATACTTGTTCTAGAGAGCTAGCAACAAATTTGCCTTTTCAAAACAAAAAAAAATTGAGGAAGGAGATGGTAAAGGACGAGGAAGCAATTGATGAAGGTGAAACTTTGTTTATGGTAAATTTGCGGTTGCAGTACAAATTCTAATTAAACTTAGAAATTATCTTATGAAAAATTATTTCTCTTTTTAAATCTCATATACTCTCTGTTAAGAAAATCCAACCGTGTTAAGAAGTTTTGTTCCTTCATTTTCAATCTCATTGATACATTTCCTCTCAAAGTTAATGTTGGTAATAAAATATTATTGTTATTTCATTTCTTTAAACTCTTTCACTCTTTGTCAACTTCCTCGTCCATTTCATTATCCAGTCAACTCCATTAATTAAGCCCCTTTGCTTGCAACTTCACATTGGCAATGCCTTTGCATATGAAAAGATACAATGCAAGAGCCTAAGAGTTTAATTATAATTAGACAAATTTAGTTTTAGTAGGAACTAAAACTATGTGCTTCAAAAAATTTATATGGATTAAAAATATAATAAAAATTAAGTAAGGCTTAAAATAAAGATCCGTCTTTTATAGGGACCAAAAACATATTTAACCTAAATATAATTATCAAAATAAATATGAGAATAAAATAGTAGTGAACTTATTTTAACTAGACTCTCACCCGCGCGAAGCGCGGTTCATATAAGCTGATACGTGTGACAAAAAATTATTTTATAAAACAATGTATAATATTAAAAAGTTGTGAGATTTTTAATAAAAAATTATAAGATTTTATAATAAAAATGGTAAGACAAATATAATAATATTATTTTTGAAAATATAAAATTGAACGATAAAATGTGAGACACATGCATTTAACATTAATTAATTTTCGTCAATTATGTAAAACTTCTCGAGCACATTAGAATTACAACAGTATCATCGGTTATTTAATATCTTAACTATTCTCATCAAGTTACTTTTGATACAACAACATACATTTGATCATTCGAATGCATGGGTCTATTAAAATTTAAAACAAACTCTTGATTATTTAAATAAAACTTTATTTCAGTTTTTCAAGTGATAGTGAGAAAGTTCAGTTTTGATATATTGTATTCACAAACTTTTGCAAGAACCTAAAATAAAATAGGCTTAAATACACTCTTGGTCCTCTAACTATTTTTAAGGTTTCACTTTGGTCCTCTAACTATTTTTTGTTTCAAAATGGTCCTTTAACTTTTCTTCCGTTAACTAAATTGATCCTAACCGTTAAAAAAAGTCAAAAACCGTTAAATTAGGCAGCAGAATCATTTAGTGGGGGTTATAAACTGCCGGTAATTAATTTTTTTTAAGAAAAAGTTATTTCTTTTCACTTCTTTTTCAACACAAACAGAAACACCATTGAGTTCTTGAATTGCAGAGAGTGAGAGAGAGATGACAAAGTCTAAGAATCACACAGCTCACAACCAGTCTTACAAAGCACACAAAAATGGAATCAAAAAGCCTAAGAGGCACCGCCACACTTCAACCAAAGGGATGGATCCAAAGTTTTTGAGGAACCAAGAGGTATGCAAGGAAGCACAACAAGAAAAATGGTGAAGTTGCCTCTGCCGAAGAATAGAGTGAAGTGTCAACGCTTTTTGTATTTTCAGATGTTTCTATGATACTATTTCGTTGTTGTCTTTTAATTTAGAGAAATTGAAACTACCATGTTTTGCTGGATTTTGTTCCAAGACAATTGAAGTTTTATTCATTAAAAAAAACAGAAACACCATTAATAAACTTTGCAAAGCTTTGGGTCCCAACACAAAAACCTCAAATCCTCACCAAAATCAACAAGTGACTAATGGTTTTCATAGGATTTTTCTTTCTGGTCATGAATCTATCAATAGATTTTTCAATAGAGGTGTAGACCAACAATAACGATAGAGTGAGAAAGTAGATCGAAAAACAACAACAACAAGTTCTCTTTTGGGAGTGATTTTGAATGAAAAGAATTGAAAACTTGGTTAAGAATTGTGATTGATTTTGCAGATCTGAAAGAAATTGAGGATTTGAGGAATAGAAGTGTGTAGATATGAAATAAATTGAAGATGAAAAAGGTTGAAGAAGAAGTGAAAAGAAATAATTTTTTTTAAAAAAAAATCAATTACCGGCGGTTTATAACCGCCACTAAATGATACTAGCGGCCTAATTTAACGTTTTTTGATTTTTTTTTAACGGTTAGGACCAATTTAGTTAACGGAAGAAAAGTTAAAGGACCATTTTGGAACGAAAAATAGTTAGAGGACCAAAGTGAAACCTTGAAAATAGTTACAGGACTAAAATTGTATTTAAGCCAATAAAATAACATATACACAAAATTCAAAAATAAGAAACCAGTCATACTCGTGAAAAAATCAAAAAAGAAAAAATCATAGACGAACAATTATAGCAACAATGAAATCACATTTAAAGAGGATATTAAGCATTTCACAACTATCATCAATATTAAAACATGATTAAAAAATAAGTTAATTTAAAATTCTATTATTTGTTAATGGAATGTTAATCTCTTTCAAAAAAAGATAAACCTTGAGATATTAACTTTTTTAAAATGTTTGCAAGGTAAAAAATAAAGCATATGCTTAAAAAATCTAAAAGGTAATAAAAACTTAATTAAAAAACATTATTAGTAGAAATGTTGAGAAGAAAGATTGGACGGCCGGAAAAAAGAGCACGTTCACAACCACCTGAGAAGAGAGAAAGAGAGAACATCGTGAGAGAGAAGGGTGAAGAAAAAGAGAGAAAAATTTGTTATTTTTGTCACATAAAATCTTGAGAACTGAACGGAAAAAAAATAACACGTTTTTTTTGTTTCATGAGAAGTGAAAAAAAAATTTACTAATGAGAAATGAGAATTTGTACCAAAAAAAAAGTTGAGAAATGAGAATTAATGTTATTGGTAGTTGAGAGTAATTAATGCTATAGTTTAGGAGGGAAAAAATAGGGTTAAGTTGTTGCTAACCTAACAACATTTATAAATAAGATTAAAAAATAAGTTAATTTAAAATTCTATTATTTGTTAATGGAATGTTAATCTCTTTCAAAAAAAGATAAACCTTGAGATATTAACTTTTTTAAAATGTTTGCAAGGTAAAAAATAAAGCATATGCTTAAAAAATCTAAAAGGTAATAAAAACTTAATTAAAAAACATTATTAGTAGAAATGTTGAGAAGAAAGATTGGACGGCCGGAAAAAAGAGCACGTTCACAACCACCTGAGAAGAGAGAAAGAGAGAACATCATGAGAGAGAAGGGTGAAGAAAAAGAGAGAAAAATTTGTTATTTTTGTCACATAAAATCTTGAGAACTGAACGGAAAAAAAATAACACGTTTTTTTTGTTTCATGAGAAGTGAAAAAAAAATTTACTAATGAGAAATGAGAATTTGAAATGAGAATTTGTACCAAAAAAAAAGTTGAGAAATGAGAATTAATGTTATTGGTAGTTGAGAGTAATTAATGCTATAGTTTAGGAGGGAAAAAATAGGGTTAAGTTGTTGCTAACCTAACAACATTTATAAATAAGATTAAAAAATTAGTTAATGTAAAATTCTATTATTTGTTAATGGAATGTTAATCTCTTTCAAAAAAAGATAAACCTTGAGATATTAACTTTTTTAAAATGTTTGCAAGGTAAAAAATAAAGCATATGCTTAAAAAATCTAAAAGGTAATAAAAACTTAATTAAAAAACATTATTAGTAGAAATGTTGAGAAGAAAGATTGGACGGCCGGAAAAAAGAGCACGTTCACAACCACCTGAGAAGAGAGAAAGAGAGAACATCGTGAGAGAGAAGGGTGAAGAAAAAGAGAGAAAAATTTGTTATTTTTGTCACATAAAATCTTGAGAACTGAACAGAAAAAAAATAACACGTTTTTTTTGTTTCATGAGAAGTGAAAAAAAAAATTACTAATGAGAAATGAGAATTTGAAATGAGAATTTGTACCAAAAAAAAAGTTGAGAAATGAGAATTAATGTTATTGGTAGTTGAGAGTAATTAATGCTATAGTTTAGGAGGAAAAAAATAGGGTTAAGTTGTTGCTAACCTAACGACATTTATAAATAAGAGATGTTGTGGGAATTGATGTCATCAAGTACGAAACAACGAAATCACGAACGATTGGTAACCTCCAAAATACTTTGTCCATTTTAAAATAATTGTCTTTTAAAACTTCTACATACAAATTAATAAAATAATTTAAAATGTTAACAAACATGTAAATTTTACTAAACTATTCTTATTACTCCATCCGGTCTTTATTATAAGAAGAAATTTAATTTTTTAGGTTCATATATATAAATATATAATTTTTTATGTATCTGAACTATATTATGAACTATAGATACATCAATTATTAGTCAAAAAAAAAAAAGATACATCAAATATTTTATGAATTTAGAAAGTCGATTTTTTTTATAATAAAGACCAAAGAAGGTATTAGTACTGTTTCTAATTATATTTTTATAAAATACACACATGTTTTTTTTTTACTCATAAAATACACACATGTTAAGTCTAAAAAGAAAATGAAAAAGATTAGTAGATAGCTCTAGACGTAACCTCTTGCTCGCTGTCTATATGAACATAGAAAAAACACAATATAACCATGAGAATATAGTCTTTCAGAAATAAAAAACAATGAGAATATAATTTGGTGTATCTTTTATCAAGTCGATATACACATATGGAGGATAAATTTTGGCACAAACATAACATAATTGGTTCCAATTTTTTTGACCATTTGTATGCTCCAAATCTAAGACAAAGATTTGATTCTTATTAAAAATAAAAAATTAATGATTCATTTTGTTATGTTCCATGCATTCCACTCAAATTAAGAGAAATACTAATCAACTAATGAAGAAAATGTCAAAAAACCATTTATCTGTGTTAAACAAAGACCGAAGAAAAGAATTATATAATGAAAATTGAAAACAATCATTTGACCAATAACAAAAATCAGCAACAAAAAAAATTAAATTGAACAACAATATTAATATATAATTATTGATAAATCGATAGTGTACGGTTACTTATCGAACTTAAGAAGAGTTTGAAAACTAAAACTGTTAATTAAGGGTATCATGTGTGGTTTTTTAAAAAAAATAATATATTGTTATAGATATTAGATGAACCAACATGCTTTTTCCATTATCTAATTTATCATGTACCCATAAGTTTGCTATTACTTATATATTTGACAACTACACATAAACTTGGATCACTAGTTCTGCCTCTTCCATGTATATGTAGCAAATGAGGTACCAAGCCTTCTTAAATACAATCATACAGACTAAAAAGGTAAGATAACATAATCTAAAACTCATCATTTAAGAAAACCTTTGCGATGAGAGAGAAAGATGAGAGAGAAAGTGGAGAGTGGAGAGAAGTACCAAAGAAAGGAGGTTTCCGGAGAGGGTTCAGGCAATTTCTTCACCTAGACAAAGTCACCATATCATTTTTCTTCACTAACTTCCCTGAAGAAGCATCTTCTGAGCAGCTATGGGAAGTGTTCCTGAAATTTGGGAGGGTTAGAGAAATCTTCATTCCTAAGAAGTTAGACAAATGGGGTAGGAGATTTGGTTTTGTCAAATTTATGGAAGAGAAGGAGGAGGTGTTATGTGAACGAATGAAAGAGGTGTGGATGGGATCTTACAAACTGAGGGTGAATCGCTCGCGGTTTACACGATCGGAAAAAGATTCTGTGAAGCCTGGTTCAAAGCAAAGTCAGCGGAAGCTTTCTTCATCAAAGGAGGAGATGGTGGTAGCAGGGAAACCATTCCGGGCAGCTCTGTTGGGGTCGAGTTCTGCAGGTCAGAGTATGGAGGAGTCTTCAGTGCTTAAGGTTCTTGTTAATGTGTTGTGGCAGAAACAGTTGGAATCCAGCATGGTGGGGAGGTTATCAAAGGAAACGGATGTAAGCCGGATTCAAACAACCTTGTTCATGGAGGGGTTTAGCTCAATCTCGGTGACTCACTTGGGAGGAGGATTAGTTTTAATCTGTAGTCATGTTGAAGGGGATGTGGAAAGGTTAATGAAAAGTATGAATGAATGTTTAGCTTTCTACTTTTCCGATATTAAGCCGTGGCATCCGGGAGTGGTGGTGTCGCATAGGGAGGTATGGGTGCAAGTGTTCGGTATTCCACTTCAGATATGGGGCGATGATTTCTTCAAGTTATTGGGGACAAAGCTTGGGTTCTTTCTGGATTATGATTTGGAGACGGCATCTATGGCTAGGCTGGATTGTGCGAGGCTCAAAATTCAAACAAAATCTTGGGCTTCTCTTGATACAGTGGTGAAGGTGGAAGTGGAAGGGAGGGTGTTTTTACTATCAGTAGTGGAGGAAAGAGGTAGGAGGCGGACGGAGGTTGAGTGGGGGAATGGTGTGGAAGAGGAGGGGAGCGTGGTGATTCCATCAGAGGAGTCCGGCGATGCCGATGACGGCTACGGTGGTGGCGAAGAGCTTTCCGGCGAGGAGGAGTTACTTGATCACGTGATGGATGAGGAGAAGGAGGGTCAAGGTCAACAGGGGGGGAGTCTCGAGAAAAAAAGTCTGACTTGTGTAAAGTCAACTTCTGATGCTTTTCTTCATAAGGAATGTTTTCCTTTTGTTTCTCCAAATGATGCTGTGATGAAAGGGAACAAACATGAGATAGAGGAGGTGGGGTTGGTGGAAGTAGTAGGAAAGGTTGATGGGGACGTGTCACTAAATAGTGGTCCCAAGGGTGATTTAGCTATTTGTGTGTTGAATAAAGGGGATGGTGGGACCGAGGGGGATAAAGGGAGGGTATTGGGTTGTGAAGAGGGAAATGGGCCTGTGCAGGAAAATTTGGTGTTGGGCTTAGTGGATCCTATCAGAGAAGAGAGTAATCCTCTTTCACTAATTATTGGTGAAGTGGGTCTAGCAGCTTCTAGCCCAGTTGCTGGAAATATAGTTAGTGTTGAAGATACAAACCAGTTCTCTTCTCTATCCGAACCAGAAGAAGTCCTGCGTCCTCATATCACCAGAAAATCAAAGAAGTTTGTTAGTATAATACAGCACAAAGCTAACCCGAAATTACCTTCTATGTGCCTTCCTAAATGCTTGCAGTTGGTTGAGGCTGTGCAAGAACGAGGGCACAGATCACGGCGGCGAGTTGACAGGGGCGGAGAGAGCGGTTCGACGGCGGGAGGAAATAGACAGAAGGAGGTTGCGCAGTCGGTGATGGAGACAAAGGGTAAAGGTGTGGAGGTTTCCAATCCTTGTTCAGGAGGGTTTAAGTTGCTCCAGCGTGAAGCTTCTTCTTCAAACCCCTCTGGTGTGAAATTCATTTCTGTTTCTGATTGTGAGGTGGTGCCAGAATCTCAGCTCTCTGGCCATGAAGCTGAGCGTGTTAAATGGTTGGAGGCGGCGAAACTGTTGAATATTCAAAAAAATGTGGGATTCTCCTTTGACTTTAAAGATGATGTTGTGATGAAACAATTAGTTGATCTTGAAGAGCGGGATAGAGCAAAGAGGGTTGAAAGGGAGGAGAGGATTGGTGAATTATGATTGTGCTATCCTTTAATGTAAGAGGTTTAGGAGGGGTGGTGAAGAGGAGAAGAATTCGAGAGTTAGTGCGAATTCAAAAGGTTGATTTCTTAGCTCTTCAAGAAACAAAGTTAGAAATTATTCCGGATACATTGTGTTATAGTTTATGGGGGTCGGGAGATTGTGATTGGGTGTTTTTTCCTTCCGAAGGAAGAAGTGGTGGAATACTTTCGATATGGAGGAAGATGGGGAATTCTTTGTTGTTCTCCTTTTCTGGAGTCGGCTTTGTTGGTGTATGTCTTGAATGGGGAAGGGAGAAATCTATTTGTTTGGTGGTTAATGTTTACTCTAAATGTGACATTACCTCCAAAAGGAGACTTTGGGATAGCCTTGTCGTTTGTAAGCGGGGCTTGGGGGATGGAAGATGGTGTGTGGTGGGGGACTTTAATGCGGTGTGTAGGGTGGAGGAACGAGTAGGGGTGAATAATGTGGTGGGGGGGTCGGTGGCCATTGAGGCTAGTGGTTTTAGTCATTTCGTGGATGAGATGGAGTTGATGGATCTCCCGTTATTTGGGAGGAGGTTCTCTTGGTACCATGCTAGTGGTAGTGCGATGAGTAGAATTGATCGAATGTTTGTATCGGATGAGTGGTCTACTAAATGGGGGCTTTGTTCTTTATGGGCATTAGATAGAGATGTTTCCGACCATTGTCCGCTTGTTCTTAAATATTCGGAAGAAAGTTGGGGTCCGAAACCGTTTCGGTTTAACAACTTTTGGTTGGAAAATAAATCGTTTTTGAAGGAGGTTGAAGATTTTTGGGGAAGGGCTAACGTGGAAGGGTGGATGGGTTTTGTCCTCAAAGAGAAGCTAAAAAGACTTAAATTTTTTCTCAAGGAATGGAGCAACCGTGAGTATGGATGATAAAATTCAACGGTTGGTGGCGGATATTAGTTTGCTAGATGTTAAAGGGGAAGAGGTGGGATTGTCTTCCGGTGAGGTGGATAGGAGAAAAGATATGTTTGGGGACTTGTGGCACTTTCTTAAATGTAAAGAAACCTTAACCTTCCAACGGTCACGTTTTAAATGGTTAAAGGAAGGTGATGGCAATACCAAATTCTTTCATGGGTGTGTTAGAGGTAGAGCTAAGGAAAATATGATTTCGGCGCTTCATGTGGGGAATGTATGGTTAGAATCGTCTTGCCTTATCAAAGGAGCTATATCGGACTACTTTGAAAATCATGTGGCTTCGGTTACTTTATTGCGTCCGAAACTTAATGGCGTGGATTTTCCGATGCTAACGGAATTGGAAAATGAGGGGCTAATATCACCGTTTTTACTTGAGGAGATTGAAGAAGTGGTTATGTGTAGCGAGGGGAATAAAAGCCCGGGACCCGATGGATTCAACTTCGCTTTCTTGAAGAAGTTTTGGCCGATGTTAAAAGGAGATATCCGTATCATGTTTGACCAATTTCATGGTAATTCTAGTCTTCCAAAAAGCTTGTTGTCTTGCTTTGTGACGTTAATTCCAAAAGTAAGTTCCCCGGTTTCGATCTCCGATTTTAGGCCTATTTCTCTTCTTGGGTGTTTGTATAAGGTGATTGCTAAAGTGTTGGCTCATAGACTAACCAAGGTCATGGACTCTATTATTTCTTCTAATCAATCGGCATTCATTAAAGGTCGGAACTTGGTTGACGGGGTGTTGGTGGTTAATGAGGTGGTTGATGCGGCAAAAAAGACAATGAAAGATTGCCTTATTTTCAAGGTGGATTTTGAGAAAGCGTATGACTCGTTGGAGTGGGAATTTCTTGAGTATATGCTTCGTCGTTTTGGTTTTAGTGAGATATGGATCGGTTGGATTCGTGCTTGTGGTTTTGCCGGTAATTTATCGGTTCTTGTAAATGGATCTCCTTCACCCGAGATCAATATTCAAAGAGGGCTCAAGCAAGGTGATCCATTGGCTCCATTTCTTTTTTTGCTTGTGGTGGAAGGCTTAGGTGGTGTGTTGAGTAAGGCAGGGGATTTAGGCCTTTTCAAGGGGTTTCAAGTTGGTAGGGAGCCGGTTATTATCTCGCATCTCCAATATGCGGATGATACTCTTTGTATTGGTGAAGCTTCGGTGGAAAACCTTTGGTCCCTAAAAGCCATTCTTAGGGGGTTTGAGTTAGCTTCCAGTCTTAAAGTGAATTTTTGGAAGAGCGGTCTTTCCGGAGTGAATGTGGAACCAAGGTTTATGGAGATGGCGTGTTCTTTCCTTAATTGTAGAAGAGGTGTGATTCCTTTTAAGTACCTAGGGCTTCCTATTGGTGCTAATCCAAAGAGTTTGTCAACTTGGATGCCGTTGTTGGATCTTTTTAGAAAACGATTATTTTCTTGGCGTAATAAATATATTAGCCTTGGTGGGAGAATTGTGTTGATCAATGCGGTTTTGAATGCGTTACCAATTTTTTATTTTTCTTTTCTCAAAATGCCGGTCCTTGTGAGGAAGAAAATAATTCGCATCCAAAGAGAGTTCTTATGGGGAGGTGTTAGGGGTGGCCGGAAGATTAGTTGGGTGAAGTGGGCGGTGGTGTGCAAAGAGAAGAGTCTTGGTGGTTTAGGAGTGAGGGATGTGAATGTTGTGAACTTAAGTCTCTTAGCAAAATGGAGATGGCGACTCCTTCAACCCGGGTTACCAATTTGGAAGAGAGTCCTAATGGCTAGGTACGGAAACCATATTACTCATCAAGCCGATTGGAGTAGGATGCGGACTCCTTCATCATCTTCTTCGTGGTGGAAGAGTATTTGTGCTTTGGATAAGGTGGTGGTGTCTAAAAATTGGCTTTTGGATAATGTGATCCGGGTGTTGGGTAATGGCTCGTCGACTCCCTTTTGGTCGACTAGATGGATTGGTTTAGCGCCTCTTGCTTCGATTTTCTCTCGATTGTTTTCTCTTTCGACAAATAAGGAGGGAATGGTTGATTCTTTTTGTGTGAGGGTGGGAGAGGATGTCTCTTGGGAGTTTACGTGGCGTAGGGAGTTATTCCAATGGGAGAAAGATCTAGTGGATCAATTATTGGAGATGTTGGAGGCGGCTAGATTGTCTATGGCGGAAGATGTGTGGAAGTGGTTACCGGATCCGGATGGAACTTTCTCGGTTAAATCTTCATATAAGCTCCTTTTGACGGAACTTGGTGTGAATGCGGAGGTGGAAGAACACTTGGTGGGGTTTTTTAAGATAATTTGGAGTAGCCCGGCTCCTTCAAAGGTTGTGGCTTTTTCTTGGCAATTATTGTATGATCGTCTTCCTACGAAGAATAATCTTGATTATCGAGGTATTCTCCCCTTAGGTGCTTCAAGAGATTGTGTGAGTTGTGTGGGTTGCTTGGAAAATTCTACGCATCTTTTTTTGCATTGTGGCGGTGCTTTGTCGGTGTGGTATGCGATTTTCCGATGGTTGAGGGTGGGGATTGTCATGCCGCCATCACTTCCCATATTGCTAAAAAATGTTTTTAGGTGCGGCGGGTAAGTCAAAAGTGAGGAAAGGTTTTCTCATGATTTGGCATGCAACCTTATGGTCTTTGTGGAAAGCTCGGAATGATAAAATTTTTAGTAATGGTGTTTGGGATTTTAATGCCGTGGTGGATGATATTAAGATTTTGAGTTGGAAATGGAGTCGAGTTCGTCTAAAGCTATCGCCGTGCCTGCTCTATGAGTGGACTTGGAACCCGGTGAATTGCCTCTTGCGCTAGTGGCTAGTTGAGGGGGGTGAGCGGTGTTTGTCTGCTCTTGGAATTTGGTGTGTTGTGTTCTGTTTGTAGTGTCCAGGGAGAGGTGTATTGGTGGTAGCTTGTTTTTGGTGTTGGCTTTAGTTTGTGTTCATTTGTCTCATCTTGTGGGACTTCCCTTCATTGTATCTTGTAATTGTTTCCTGATGCAACCTTTTACTCCTTGTGGGGGGTTTGCTTTAATAAAAATTTGCAATTCAAAAAAAAAAAACATAATCTAAAACTAATATTTAAAATAAACTAATAACCTAATACTAATTTCTTGCTACACACTAGCAGGTTATTCATGACCTAAATTAAATTCTTTTAGCAATGGTATACAGTTACATATGTGTTGTTTTGGTAAAATGTATTTCCTTGCATATAAAAAACTTTAGTATGTGTTGTAATAAATCATAATTGGAGAAAAGTGTAATTACTTGCATTACAAGTAAGACAGTTAGTGTTTGAATTTTTGTTTTGAAAAATAGTTAGAGGTAGTTGGTCGTTGGAGATAGTTGTTAAAACTCTAATTACTTCTAGTGCAAGCTATATGCTTATAAATACTTGTAATGTGATATTTTGTGCAATATGATTGAAAACATTATTCCTCTATCAAATTCAATCTCTCTCTCTCAATCGATTTCAATAAGTGTCTGATTTTAGATTCAAGTTACCTTCTTGTAGCTAAAGGGTTTCTTCAGAAAAAACACAGTGATTTTGATGAGGTCTTTGCATCAGTAGCCAAAATTGAAACCATCAGATTATAGTTAATGTTTTAGCCGACATTAACAACTGGTCTATGTATCAGATGGATGTGAAGTGTGCCTTTCTGAATGGTCCTTTAGATGACGATGTATAAAGTATATGTGAAGCAACCAGCTGGGTTTGAAGTCTACAAGTTACATAAGGCTTTATATGGGCTCAAGCAAGCACCAAGTGCATGGAACAAGAAGATAGACAGTTTCCTAAGAGTTTGTTTGGTTCGGAGTGTGCATGGAACACGAAGTGTGCATCTGAACATGGTGTGCATCAGAAGAACAAGTTATTTGATCCTTTTATGTCTCTATGTGGATGATCTTCTGACCACAGGCAGCAGTGAGAAAGAAATTAGCAATTTCAAGCTTGAGCTGATGAGGGAATTTGAAATGACTAACCTTGGTCGCTTTTCCTATTTCCATGGAATTAAATTTCACAAGAGTAGTAGAGGAATACTAATGCGTCAGAGGAGGTATGCAACTCTGATGGTTACTAAAGTAATTTGAGATGGATCATTGCAACTCTACAGTTACTCGAGTTGAACCAAGGTTGCAGCTGACAAAGAACTCAGATGAAGGTGAGATTGATCCAACACAGTATAGAAGGCTAATTGGATCACTGGGACATTAGACTATGGCATTTTGTTTCTATTAACAGACAAAGGCAAGGTGTGCAAGCTGATGTGCAGCACCTGCTAGTGTTGGAGGATTGAATTGAGAAGATAAACTAATTTGCAAATATACACAGAAAATTAAATATTCCACATAAAAATCAGATGATGAAATTAAATATACGAAATAACAAATGGAGAAGCAATTTGAAAGCTTTGGAGATTGTGGCTTGTGCCATCGTGGAAGATGGTTGTAACGTGGACATATTTGTTGGAGGAAAAACAACTTTAATCATATTCAAACAACCCATCAAATTAACATCTAACGTAAACTTCACCTCACTCAATTCCATTTTCTCCAACTGTTTCCTTCACCGTATCGTAGTCCCACACATCCTCTGCATATATCGCCACCTCGATTCTCGTAGCGTTTTGACAGTTTTTCACTTCTTCCAGATTTGTAAGAGATCACACCATGATGG
Source organism: Trifolium dubium (assembly GCA_951804385.1). NCBI lineage: Eukaryota > Viridiplantae > Streptophyta > Magnoliopsida > Fabales > Fabaceae > Trifolium > Trifolium dubium. Next base: position 22,597,497 of record OX638062.1, on the reverse strand, counting down.
AGACGCGAGCGCCCTCTGCGGCTACATGGTGGGTGAGGGAGAGACCGATTCCGCTTGATCCACCAATGATGAAGATGAGGCGGTTGTTCACTGGATCTTAACCGGACGGGGACGGAGTATGAAGTAGAGGATGGGGAGGAGAATGAGAGGAATGAGGACGAAGAAGAAGAAGAAGAAGAAGAAGAAGAAGAAGAAGAAGAAGAAGAAGAAGAAGAAGAAGAAGAAGAAGAAGAAGAAGAAGAAGAAGAAGAAGAAGAAGAAGAAGAAGAATGCGTTAAAATGTTGGAAAGGAACAATGTTCTCTGCCATGGAACAGGCTGTATCTGATAAACTGAGCAACTGATGGAACAGTAGTTGGCTACACTGATGCTAGCTAATGTTGTGATGCTGATGACAGAATATCAACAGCATAATATGTGTTCTTATTAAGTGGTGCATCAATAGCTTGGAGCTAAAGAAAGGAACCAGTGGTTGCACAATATCATCATGTGAAGCAAAGTATATTGCAGCATCATTATGTGCTTGTCAAGCTATCTGGTTGATGAATTTGATTGATGAAATTGAAGGCCAACATGATGGAGCTGTGACCATGAGAATTGACAATATCTCATCCATAATTTGGCCAAGAATCCAGTGGCACATGTTAGGATTAAACACAGAAATGAGGTTTCACTACCTTAGAGAACAAGTTAGCAATAGAAGGTTATGCTTGGAACATTGCAGAAGTGAAGATCAAATTGCGGATATTTTGACAAAAGGACTAAAAGTTGAAATGTTCAAGAAGCATAGGAGTTTGATGGGTGTAGATACTTTTCCCACTATGAATTAGGTGGTGTGTTTTAATAATTCATAACTGGCCAAAAGTGTAACTACTTGCATTACAAGCAAGACATTTAGTGTTTGAATTTCGGTTTTGAAAAACAGTTAGGGTACTTACTAATTAGAGGTAGTTGGAGATAGTTGTTAAAACTCTAATTACTTCTAGTGCAAGCTATATGCTTATAAATACTTTATTGTGAGGTGTATTTGGTTTCAGCAATTGAAAAAGCTATGGAATAATGGTTAATTAGAGTAGTTAAAGTAGATAAGGATTGTAAAAGTGTTCTTTCCTAAAACTACAATTCTTGGGTGCCTAACAGTAGGTAAATTCCAATGATCACCTTCACTTCACTTTAAGGACATCTTCAGATAAGGATATGGAATAATGCATGGTTAATTAGACTAGGTAAAGTAAATAAGGATTGTAAAGGTATTCTTTCCTAAAACTCTAATTCTTGAGTGCCTAATAGTTGGTAAAAGGGAAGCTGTCTTCTTTTTTCTTATTGGATCAATTCAAGATCATGTTCAAAGCATCTACATATAACCGTTAGAACATGTCCCCATTCCATAAAAACCATGAACCAAATTACTAATACCCTATAATAAGATAGGCTCTATGACACTGAAATAACTATCATGAGTATTAGTATCAATGTTATTAGCACTTTAAGCCAGAAAATTGATATCTTAACACTGTCTAAATTAATGATCCGACAAGCATAGCCTCGTTAGACAATTAAGTGTTGGTTAAAATTTTCTTATTGTATCGTTTATTAATTAAAAAGGATTTCTCTTTCTTTTTTAAAATAGACAGAATTGAATTGGTCTAATTCAGAACTATTTGATATATTTTAATCTTTTGGAAGGGGTTCACTACTACCACCACTCAATACACTCCCTTTGATTTTTCACTCTTCAGTTTTAGATCAATTACTAATGCCTAGGTTCCTTCAGTTTCCTCTTTAACTATAAAAATCTTATGAAATTGTAAATTCTAAAAAGAACCAAAATCCTTCAAGAATCATATTGGCTTAACTTTAAGATACAAAACATGCAACATAGTAAGTTCATATATGCATGAAAATAAATTTTACCAAAACAACACACCGGCATTTATTAAGACTGTCTTAAGTTAAAACACAACCCTACTAAGAAAACAGAAACAACACAACTCTAACAGCACTTCCTTAAACACAGATTCAAACTAACTTAAGTTACAAGTTACAATAAATAAGAAATAACTCACAAGAGAAAGTACATATGAAAAAACAAAAACAAGAAAAAAAAGAAATAACTCAGAGGAACCATTAACACGGCATCTGAGCATATCCATGGAGGAGAAAGGTGTAAAAGTGGAGGAGCGGCGTCGGTGTCGTCGTCAAACTGAATTGGTTTATCTCCAAAGAGCTCTTTGGGAAGCAAAACATTGGAAATACCAAAAATCACAATCGGTATGTGATCATATAGTATTTGATTGATGACAGCTTCCACAATTCCTGTGCTTACAATCACAGAGCCATTTGAAGCTTTCGAAATGTTGAGTGTGTATGTTCCGGCTCCATTGGCTTCTGTGGAAAACGTGGTTTGCATGGTTGATTCATGTGTTCCTAGAGGAAAATATCCTCTGCACACATGGCCTTTTATGAGATAATCATTCTCATAATATGGCTGTGACTGAATGTTAACAGAATGAGGTAAATTTGCGAAGGCTTCGTCAACCGGCATGAAAAGTGTCATGCCGGAACCTCCATCATTGGCTGCCAGGTCACTTTCAACGCCGGTGGCCTGAAGCAAGGAAGCAACAATGTAGAAGTTCTCCTTTTGGTTAGTAGTAATTTATTGATGTTCACCTTACTTGTAGTGATGGTGAAGCAAAGAAGAAGAAAAACAACAATAATATTTAGAGCTTTGGCCATTGATGATTATATATGATGAGGGTGAAAAATGAAGAGAAACCTCATAAAACAGAAGAACTACCCAAGAATAATTTGGATCCTAACTATATTAATAAGGTGTGAACTTTTCTAAGGTGAGTGCTATATATAAATGGTTTAAATAATGGTACTATTGTAAATACGTAGTAAGTGATATTGTGAATGTGTGTTGGTTCTTCAATTCCTATACACCCTCCATCTTTCTACATGTCTATAATTTATTTTTGATACAATTTCACATGTATAATTGCTATTACTATATAAAATTAAAAAATAAACTCGTACATGTATATAAAAAAACATAATAACATTTGCCAAAAACATATTACAAATTATTAAGTCAAATATCTATGACCAGAACAAAAATGCCAACAACAAATACATTTCATTTCCCACTTCAAATGCCAACGGCAAAAACTCAAAAGTACTCCCTCCATCCCTAATTATAAGTTCCTTTTCAAAAAAAAAAATTCTCTAATATAAGCCCCTATGCAAATTTTAGGTGTATTTATTATTTTTTCCTTACAAATATTCTTAATTACTACTACTAAATGAAATAAGAAAATTTAAATTACTACACATACAAATAAAAAACAGTTTGATAAAATTCAACACAAATTAGACACATTAATTATACTACTAATTTTTCTTAATTTAGAGTATTTGTTTTTTTGTTGGCCCAAGATTAGTTACAACCCATTATCAATATTCTTCCATCTCTCAAGTTTCTACTATATCCTCCACAATTTCTCAAAATCCCTTACTACCTTTTTGTTTTTAAAAATATAAAATTAATAAAATATGCAATGTGGATCAAAATTGTAATTTGAACTTCATATTTATCCAACAACTCAAATTGAAAATCTTAGAGAAATCAAGTCTATCTAATTTGACCGTATTATTATACCCATATATAAGTTTCCATTTCTTTATTGCGGTTAGTGTTTGAAATAGAGTGAGAGTGTATGAAGCGTATTTTATTTGTATGTGTCTAAAGATGCATACCATGCATGCGAAAAGAGAGAATGCATACTATTTAGAAAGATAGATTAGATATCAATTTCTCTAACATTGTAAGCATTATAGCATAATATAAAGCTAAAATATAGACTTAACTATTCATTTGGTCCCTTGACTTATTTTTTAGTTTTATTTTGGTCCCTTAACTGTTAAAAGTTTTGTTTTGGTCGTTTAACTTATTTTTTGGTTTTATTTTAGTCCTTTAACTTATTTTTTAGTTTTGTTTTGGTCCCTTAACTTTTCCTCCGTCAACCACTTTGGTTCTTCCTTTTAAGGAACCAAAAATGAAACTAAAAATATAGTTAAGGGACCAAAATCAAATTAAAAAATAAGTTAAATGACCAAAACAAAATTTTTAATAATTAAGGGACCAAAACAAAATTAAAAAATAAATTAAGGAAGCAAAATGAAACTTTTAACAATTAAGAGAACAAAATGAAACTAAAAAAAATTAAAGAACCAAAAGAATATTAAGTCAAAATTTACAATGTACTACGACATTGCATTAATTAATATTCCTCTCGTTCCAAATCTTTGTTCATTTTTACTTTTTAGTTTTATCCTAAAACATTGATTCATTTTCAAAGATATATTAAAAAAAAATTCTTATTATATTTGATAACAGACACATTGCAGATGGATTATATGGGTTAGATGGTGTTGTGAACGGCCCAAATTGTCTTGAAATTGTGATTGTTGTAATAGCGAATGGTGGAGATGATGGTGGCTCAACTCCTCAGAAAAGAAAAGGGGGGTGGTTTCTACTCATAAAGGGAATTCGACGCTCAAATCAGTATGTGTGTAAGATGAGATAATTTGAATATAGAAAAGATCGTACCACGGTCAGGGGTGGGAATAGGTCAAGCTAAGCCGAGTTTTGTAAGGCTTGAGTCTGGCCTTTTCGAATTTATGAAAGCTTAAAGTCTGGCCTATTAATTGTGATGATTTTTTTTTAACCTGGCCTTGCCTTTTTAAATGTCTGATTTGGCCAATAAGCCTATTTAAAAGTCTATTTTACATTGAGCTTTTTAAAAAAAAAATTATTCATATTGAGACCTTTAAATAATTCATTTTGTCTATTATAATGTAGGCTTATATATAAGTCTTTATATATCATTTGACCTATTTTTGAATCTTAATGTTCATTTACCGTTGCATTGTCCTAATATTAGAAAAGGAATAACTTAAATATTCAATGTCTTTAAAGAAAATAAAATTAAAATATATTCAGGTACATAAAAAGAAAATATTAAAGTCATATATATACTATAAATGTGCCGGCCTGATAGACTTTGTAGGTTTTTTAATAAGTCTAAACCTGACCTATTTAATTAAATAGGTTTTTTTAAAAGCTCGAACTTTATCTTTTTACTAAATAGGTCGAGTCGAATCAGGTTTTTAAGAGTCATAAACCTATGTCGGGTAGCTTGACATATTCCCACCCCTAACCACGGTGTGGCATGCCACATATTAGAAGTATTTCTGTATAGATGAGTAGTGATTCCGTGTAGGAATGTAGACCGTTGATGCGTTATCCAATGGTTAATGCCTCACATTATATCCGTTTAAGACAAGTGTACAGTAACATTATGGTGGAAAGCTATTGGAATCTGCGTCGGTCCCACATGTATATTAGGCCTAGACTTGTGCATTGTGTTATTGGGTCTTTAGCAAGTCCGGAACAGATGGGTAGTTAAAATTTTAATCCCATAGCTATAGAGATTACTAATCTAAAGATAGAGATGGCTAATTTTGTGTATTGTCAACTTAGAAAATGGGATTAGGCAGGACCAAAACCAATATAATTTCTTATCAAAGTGACATTGACGCTCGTGTTCTAGGTGATTGGCAATGTTGTTAATTAGCACTAATATATTATTAGCTTACTTGGAGTTGCAACTTTTCAACATCTAAAAATATGTTATTATTATTATAGGTGATTGCTAAACATTTCGAATTGGACTTCTTAAATATAATGTCTCCACAATAATCAAGTCTTACTTTCTTTGAATGTGTTGAGGTAAAGTAACTATAACACTAGAAATTCTTTTTGGTAGTCTAGTTATAAACTCTGAACTTTTTGGTAGATATTTAAAGTAATCAGAATATTTAAATTTTTGGATATACATCGTTGATGGACTTGATCACTAGTTAAATAGTAGTCGATCAGTCTATCTGAAACAATCAAACACCACAACAAGATAGGGACAAACAAACACTGCACTGAGAAGAAAAAAAATGAATATCATACTGATACGACGAAATTATGAAAAGAAAACCCGAAAAAGAAAAAATATAATTTAAGTGAAAACTACTTATTTAAATTAAAGTAGAAGAAAAACGATTATCAATCAATTAAATATTAAATTTTGTGCTAACGATATACTAAAGATATACTAAGGAAAAAAAGTTAATTAAATAATATATACTTTTGAAATAATTAAATTATATGCTATTTATGAATGTGGGCATAAATGACTTATATTTGAATTTGTCGCTTTACCATTTAAGTTTTACTAGTATAAGTTAACCGTGCGAAGCACGGGTTAATTTTTACTTATAAAAATATAAATTGTTTTTTTATTATGATATAAGTTGTTTTTATAAATTATTTTAATAATAATTAAAATTAAACGTACATGTTTTTATAATAAATTAGAAGGTATATTTGTTAATATTAAACTTTTTTTTCGAATAAATTTGGTGCCCATTTTACATTGTTGGATATGGTACTGTACCCCGTAGAAAAAATTTAGCAACCTGAGTATACCACTTTTCGATCTCATATATAATTGACATTTTATTTCTTTTTAATGATTTTAATTACAATATAAAAATCATCATGCATATATTGATTAGTTAGATTTTTTTGTGTAATAATCCTCATGAATATAATTTAGTTGATAAGAGACGTCGCAATTTTAGTCACCTAAATTTCAATTGTTTTTTTTTAATCAAATACATGCATATAAAAAAATATAAATTGTAATATAAGAAAATGAAAGAATATAAAATCATATAATTAATAGAAGAAGAGAAAATAGTGAAACCTACAAAAAACAATGAGATAAAAAATAATGCGAGATGTCAGTTTTCATCAAATACATATAAAAAATTCTAAGGAATAGAAGACATAAAGAAGACATAAAAATTCATAAAGGAATAAAAAAATTTGATAACCTAACAAAATAAAAATAAATTTAGAGGAAACTTAAAATTTGACCTGTAATTTGAGAGTGGTGTGGAAAAAATGATTACTCATTGGCAATATTTATAGAGGATATCATGCTATTTTTTTTTTGACGCAAATAAAAAATTAAATTAGTACATGATATCCATCAGATCAATTAGTCCATAAAAATTAGCAACAAAATTAGAAATATCTTAATCAGTTTCTTTATTTATGATTACAAATTAAGCCTTTGTTATACTGTCATAATAACCACATATTTTATAACCTTCTTCGAGTCATAATTTTTTTGAATAAATATATTAATTAATTAATTTGTATTTATCAATAAATCAATAATTTTAGTTTAGTGCTGAAATTCATGAAATAGCTTAGAAAATATGTTAATTTTTTTTTGTATACTGATCTATTTTTCATATATCTTTTTTATTTATTTATTATATTTTAAACCAAAAGATACAATTTTTAACACGTATTTTCAAATAAATGTATTTTGATCAAATTATTTATACCATATTAAATTATTTTTCTATATATTTTTTTCAAAATAAAACATATTTTTAAAAAATGAAACCGAGGTTTTGTTTTGTATGCGATAGCTATTTTTTAAACAATAGTTATTATTGTAATGCATTTTAGATAAATTACTATAATTTTTTGTATGATTGTTTAATTGGTACGTATTACCTTGTAGGAATTATTCCTACTTTAAATTATTAATTTTTAATTCAGTTATCATTAGACTATTTATCTCCATTTTTTGTACCAATTAAATTATTTATGTACCTAAATTTTTATTGAATTCTTCCTCCAATCCAATTCAATATATTTAAATTAATTACGTAAATGTCTTTTTACAAATTAAAATATGATTTAACGGAATTTTTTATTTTTTATTATTGAATTCTTTCTATATGTATGCTTCCAATTCAATAAATATTTCTACAAATTAATTTAAACTAGATTATGAGCCCGTGCCAAGCATGGATAAAAAATGTGTTATAGATTTATTATATTTTATATTTATATGATATAGGTTTAAATTCACTTTTAGTCTTCAAATTTTAAAAAACTTTAACTTTTGATCTCCTTTTTTAAAAATCAACTTTTTGGTCCTTTTTTTATTATTTTTTTTGGAATTATAGGCTCCCACCTCAATTTAGTTAAAATTTTGTTTACGTGTCATACTCATTAATGACATGACAATATCTATTTGAAAAAAAAAAATCATGTCATCAACATATATTTTTTATACGAATAATATATTATATATAAAAATATTAAATTAATTAAATTAAATTAAAATGATAATTCAACAAACTACTCTTCTCTCTTCCCGTTCTTCTCCCTTGTTCTCAGATTTGCTTTTTCCTCTCTCTTCGTTCTCAATGCCAGCAAGTGATTGAAAAACACTTAAAATTACATAAATTCGAACAATTCAAACTACCCTATTTCTTTAATTATTCATCATTCTTCAATAAATCAAAATATAAATTACAAAGTATTAATTATGTAGATATATACATGCCGTCCCGAGAAAGGATGAGACCTTAAATACTATCATACTCTAATGTAATTAGCAACTAATCTCATCAATACAGAGATTGCAAATACATACTTTTCATCAAATTTAAAAGAAAAATGATGAAACCTAAGTAAAATGATACTCTTTAGAAAAAATGTAGCTATTAATAATTTAACAATTTCAATACATACTCCCGTAATGTTAATAAATTGATACCTAATATCCATTTCATGAAAAAATTGCACCATATAGCTTGCCAAAAACTAACTTTCAAATACAATAAGATACAAAAAAAAGAAACATAAAAATATCATATTTAAAATTTATTAACAAAATACAACAAAGAATAAAACAAATCATATATACAATGATGATATTGGAAAAGAGTTTCAATTGAATGAAAAATTAAAAGAACATTGAAGAACCATGTAATTTTAAAATGCATAGCGTATGTGTGTATATATAGTAAATGATTGGAGATCATATTACCTCTCCAATGTAGAACATTATTTTGGTTGAAAAATATTCCTTTCTAATAATGAAAAATATTTATGGCATACATTATATACCATATTTATAATTACCATCTTTGTAACATATAGCCTTGACTTCACGACCAGATATTTTTACTATTTTGAATATATACATTAATATATTTATTTACTTATTTATAAAAAACATGTTGATTTCATAAAATAGCTTTTACAGAAAAATAATGTAAAACGCAAAAGTAAATTTAAATATGGGCAAATTTATTAAATCGTATAAGGTTTCCCGTAGCTTTTGTGCAACATTTAATTAAAAAATCATATAACTTTTTTTTTAATTTTTACAAAAATCACATAAGGTTTTATTTATGCAATAAGCCTTACACATAACATGTTTATAGTCATTTTTTTTCGGTCTACCACTATTTCTTACAAACATAATTTCAAGACATCAATCTAGCAACTCCTATAATTTTGTTTGTATTTGGAATTATTATGCTTATGTTACGCGGATCCCAGATCTTCAAAATTTGGTCAAATATTTTATTATTTTGATTATTTTATTAATTCTTTTATTATGATAATTTATTGTCAAAACAATGCTAGAAGTTGATTCATTTGAGTATGCTATGTGAACATCAAAGCTTGAAAAAAAAGTCCCAAATAATACAGATGAATTTTGTCGAGGTAGATCGAGTTCATAATATAAAACTATAATAAAGTAAAATAAATTTGTAACTATTATTATGATTAGAAAAATCATACATATAGATCATTATTTTTTTATACAATCAAAAATACACATCAAATTCAATTGCTACAATCAATCATACACATCAAATTCAATTTTTTTTATACAATCAATCATACATATAGATCATAATTTAAAAAAGTAAAAAGAATATACATCATATTCAATTGCAACTATCTTGATTTAAATTCATCTCTTTCATAGTCTTTTTACACACCTGCAAATGAAATATAGTAAATAATTAAATTCAATACGAAATATCATATTGACAAAATTGTAATAAAATGTAAAATTTTGCGAGTACTTACAAATAAAAAATATGCATCATATATTCACCTAAAAATAGATTGACATGATTTGAAATAGATTTGAAGAAATTTAGAGAAAATAATATATGAAAATAAGAAATAAGAAAACAAATTAAGAATAATAGAAGTTTAGAGAAGACTTATAAAAATATTGCATTGCATTTTAAAATTGGTGCAAATAGTGACTCTAACAAGTACTATTTATAGGCAAAGTCATGACAATATATATGACAATGAATATCACTGAATTGAATAACGAATAATAATCATGAATAATGAATTATAAAAGGAATCATAATCATAATTATAAGGTAAAATGTAAATGCTAATAAATGTGTGAATAATTACTATTTTTTTTGCTAACATAGTGTTTTTTTTTTGCATAATTTCAGTTTTTAATTATTACCATTGTTTTGGTCAAAAAAAAAATTATTACCATTGTTGTTTTTTCTTGTCCGATTTTTTTATAAAAAAATGTAAATAATTACCATTGTCTTAATTTTTTTTATTACAAGATACACAATTGATATGTTTTTTGTAAATAATTACCATTGTCATAAATTAAAATTAAAATATGGCATTAATATAAATAGTTGACTTACTTTGATTTGATTAATAAGTTCTAAAAATGTTATCACTAAAAATCTGATACACGTATTTTTTTTTGCTTGAAGCAATCATTTGTTGTTATTAATGTACCAAAAAATATATATAATTAATTGCCACGATTGTTTTTTTGTTTGAAGCAATAGCATTTATTGTTAAAATGATATGGGAGAAGAATGCATGTGAGGATGTCATGTGGACAAATTCTTTTGAAAAAATGGTCCTAAATAATAATAGTATAGATACCTTGAATTTCTACATTTGTCATGTAAATTAATTTAAATAAATCATTTGGTCAATATAATAAAAATCACATTAAGTAGTCATCATGGGCATAATAAATACTCGATGAATGTGAGAAGAGCATTTAATTATTTCTTAAAATATTTTTTTTAGAGTGGATTCGTAAATAGTATATTATATAGATATAGATATAGATGACAAGTTAATTAACAAAAGCGTGAAAGTTATAAGGCAAAGATCTTTCCAATTAATTATTGTCCTTGATCAAATTGTTAATAGTCATTTTCATAGATAATTTAATGGCATAAAATCATTTGTGAAACAGCAAGCATTGTATTGTAAGGATAATAAATCCAAGAAGGTGAGAGGTTAGGGAAGTGGAGGGTGGATAATGTTAAGTGAAAGAATCTTGTTCATTTACATCATAACCATTTGTATAATAATCTTTAAGTTTGGTGTATAAAAGCATAGAATCATTCTAGAAACAAAAAAAATAAAAATTGAACGGTTCTAAGAAACAAACAATTATGTATTATAGATCTTTAAAGAGTCTAAAAATATGATTGAATAGTGTTCCGTAATATTTAAGAATTTCATATGGTTTTTTTTTTTTTACTAAAATAAAGATATTCATTCATTCAAATTGGTAGAGTACATTAGATTCAAGTACAAATTCAATACCGCTAAAAACGAAAAGGATGAATGTGAACAAACTCACAACATCCAAGTTAATAGCATAAAACGACATACTCATCATGCCTACAAATAGTGTAATATAACTAAAGTAATCGGAATACCTATGCTTCCGGATCTGCATCGTTGACGAACAAAATCACTGTGTGAATCAGTAGTTGACCAAAGTTGATGATCTGCCAATCCAATCGAACGAACACCGTACAACGACGGGAAAACAAACGACACCGCACAAAGAGGGAAGACAAACAAACACCGCACCAAGATGGGAAATCAAACAACGTCGCACTGAAACGACGAAATCACAACAAAACTAGTTTATGTGAAAATCACTTATTTAATTGAAAGCAAATGAAAAAAAGATGCAAAGGGGTGATTCCGGATCTAAAAAATATCCAAAATCACCCCTTTTTGGATGAAAGAAGGTATTAGGGCCGGTGGGAGAAAAGAAGAAACGGGAAGCTGACCACTCTTTAGTTAAACAGAGTTTCATATGGTTTGGAAATCAAAATTAAGGATAATTTATACATGTATTTTTACTAATATTTTACTAATATTTTTACATGGTGTCAACCTAGTTGAGATTCTTTTTTTAAAGCAAAGAAAATACATTAAAATAAAAGACAGTACAAACAGCTGAGAGGGCAAAAACTTAACCAGCAACCACACAAATCAAGGTAGGAGTCGATCCCAAAGGGTAATGCAACATTAAACAACCTACACAAAAGTAGTATCAAAACTATTTAGACAAAAATATAGTAGATTAAGCTAAATGCTAAAGCTAGACAACCAAATACCAACCAAGCACAACCCAGCGTGCCCAACCTAGTTGAGATGATTTTACCTATATTACTTGTTTTCTTTTGTCAACAAAAATAATTAATATGGAGAAATTTCAAATTCTTATATATGTTGATATTAGAAATTTTTTGAGTGTGTTTGGATCAAGGAATTTGTTGAAGTAATTAATTTAATTTTTAGTTCAAATCTTTTAAGGAGAATTTTATTATTTGGATGATTAATTTAGAGAATCCTCAAAATAATGAAAATTTATGAGAAATTTTATCCATGTTAAATATGAGAAGTATCAAATGACACTTAACACAAGAAAAATGTATTTTTCAAAATTTTCAAGTTGGTCCTCGTATTTTTCAAAATTTATAAATTGACTCCTATAATTTTCAAAAAAGTTAAATTGGTTACGTCCTTCAGAAAAATATAATAAATGAATAAAAAAATATACTTTGTTGTTTCAAACACAAATAGAAACGGACCTCGTAACCAGATTAAACTGATGGTGAAAACCGAAAAAAATATAAATAGAAACACATGTATCTTCTTCTTTTCCCTCCCACTGCTATAAAGAAGATTTTATTTAAGTAGCTAGAAGAAGATATTTTGTTGTTATCAATTAGAATATGAGTATTTGGGACATTTTTCATATTTTCTTCCTTTTTCTTCGTCCATTTCTTTCCGATCTTCGCGGTTTCAAGGTAATATACAACATGGTTGATGAATTTGATTGATGAAAATGAAGGCCAATATCATGGAGCTGTGACCAAGAGAATTGACAACATCTCAGCCATTAATTTGTCCAAGAATCCAGTGGCACATTGTAGTTTAAACACATAGCGATGAGGTTTCACGCTACCTTAGAGAGAAACTTAGCAATGGAAGCTTATGCTTGGAACATTGTAGAAGTGATGATCAAATTGCAGATATTTTGAAAAAAGGGACTCAAGTTGAAGTGTTCAAGAAGCTTAGGAGTTTGATCGGTGTAGATACTTTGGCCACAATGAATTAGGTGGTGTGTTGCAATAATTCATATTAGCCAAAAGTGTAATTACTTGCATTACAAGCAAGACAGTTAGTGTTTGAATTATTTCTGTATTGAAAAACAGTTAAGGTAGATAGAGGTCGTTGGAGTTAGTTGTTAAAACTCTAATTACTTATAGGGCAAGCTATCTGCTTATAAATACTCTTTTTTTGACAAAATATGCTTATAAATACTTTATCAAAAAAAAATATGTGTAATGTGATATTGTGTGCAATAAGATTGAGACCATTAATAGATCAAATTCAATATCTCTCTCAATCGATTTCAATAAGTGTGATTTTAGATTCAAGTTATCTTCTCCAACAGTATGTAATTAGAATTTACAATATGATTTGTATGTTAAAGTTAAAGTTAAGCCAATATGATTCTTGATAGATTTTGGATCTTTTTAGAATTTACAATTTCATAAGTTATTTATAGTTAAATATATAGGAAACTAAAGGAACCTAGGAATTAGTAATTGATATAAAACTGAAGGCTAACTTCTGAAGATTGGGTGAATACGATCACTACAACATCCGACTGACCGGTAAATTAATCAGTTTTAACTAACACTTAATTGTCTGAGTCTATGCTTGTCGGATCATTAATTTAGACAGCGTAAATATCTCAATTTTCTATCATGATAGTTATTTATGTGCCATCGAGCCTATCTTATTAATTTTTTGTATCTTGGTTCATGGTTTTTATGGAATGAGGGCATGCTCTAGTGGTTCTGTGTAGATGCTTTGATCCAATAAGAAAAAAGAAGACAGGTTCACTTTTTACCAACTGTTAGGCACCCAAGAGTTGGAGTTTTAGGAAAGAACACATTTGCAGTCCTTATTTACTTTAACTACTCTAATTAACCATGCATTATTCCATATCCTTATCAGAAGATGTCCTTAAAGTGAAGTGAAGGTGAAAACCACTCCCCAATTGACTTAGGAGTTAGGGCCTATGAATTGGAATTTATACTAGTCAATATTTACATTGTCATACCCCAAATTTTACCCTCCTTTACTAGTACATATATTTTTTATTCCATCATAAAATCAGAAAAAGTGAAGTGGTTGAGTTGGCATAAGGGGCGCGCATGGGTTCAATCCCCTTGGGGGCAATTTTACCTTTTATTTTTGAGACTTTTTTTTATCATATTTTTTTTTCTTCTGTTTTTTGTTTGGTCTTGAGATAGAATACAAAAAATAGAAATATATATTTTTTAAAGGAATCACGCGTGCAGAGAAGAAAGAAAAGCCTAGCAAACATAAAATGTGAACAAATCTTTAGCCTTGGTCACCAAGTTTGGGAATTAACACTGTAAATTTATTTTCATAGCAAATCAATCATAAAAGTTACAGAAAATCTCTCAAACTAATTTCCAAAACAAATCTCTCAGATTTTGTTTACAAATTCTCAACCCTAAATCAACACTATAAATAGAGTGCCAATTTCACACTAATTTTACACAGAAATTCAGAGCAAAAACTAGAGAAAAAATATACTGCCTGAGAGCTAAAAAACTCACGCAGCACCCCTAAACCCCTAAATTAATTTTTCTACACACTGTAGAAAAATTAATACTCGTATAAGCCTTCTCCAGTCACAGTAGCAGAACCTCGCAGAAGCAAAAAAGGAGTAGTCAGGAGCGAATCGAACCAGAAAAAATAGCGAAAAGAAGAACAGAAACAGAAAAGGGTACGGTACTTACGCAGCGTGGAATTCACGGCACACCAGGTAGGTTATTCGACCTCTGTACTCATGTAGAACATGCTTTGCTTCCTGTTATAACACTGCCGTAGCTTTGTTCAGTAGTTGTTATCATGTTTTGCTGCTAGTTTGTGACAAATATATCTGTACATAGTAATAAAGAATAACAGAACATAAAAAAAAACTCAAAAAGAAACAGATCGGAACTTTAAAAATTAAATTTTCGGATTCTGACTTTTGGGTTGACTTTTAGGGCTTAAAACAAGTAAAAACGGAATTAAACCGAAAAAAGAAAGGAGCATAAAAGAAAAGTCCGAATTAAAAAATATTAGGGTTCGGATTTGGGGATTTTTGGCGCTCTGAAATTTAATCGGTGTTTAGAATCGGTTTAATTGGTGTTTAAAATGCTTAAAAACGAAGTTTTGTTTAATTTTGGAGTCGGGAATAATCTCTGAAAAAATCTAGAAAAAATGGATGAAGGTATGAGTTTTTCGGTTGAAGCTCAACCGGAAACTCATCGGAAACTGGAAAATATGGGTGGCGGGCGGTGGCGCGCGGTGGCGCGGCCGCCGGAAAGTGGGAAATGGGGGGCGGTCCGGTTGAAGCTCAACCGGAGTTCTTCACAAATGAAGAACATCAAGAACACCTAGGGAGAGAAGAGAGAGACCGGTTATTGAGAGAGAAAGAAGAGAGAGAAAAAAAAGTTGAAAAATGAGGAAAAATCTGATTTTGGTGAATATATAGGCCAGTTTGATCCTGTACGCGCGCGCGTACCGTAGTTCCCGTACTCCCTTCTGTTTGATCAAAATCAAACACACCCTGGGCCTTCGCGTGCCTGGGCCTTCAGAAGTGGTCTAGGCCCATTTTCTTTGCTGTCTTCTCCTTTCTGGTTGCTACTGGCGCCTATATGTCACTACTTGCACCCCCTCTGTAAACTCTATTTTTGTATATATATTTGTTCCAATTTTTGTTTAGTCATTAAGGTTAATTTAAATATTAATCATGGTATTATAAAAATGTTTTAAATACTGTGGATAAAGAAGGAGAGGATGGATGCACTCCCGTTTTTCTCTCGAATTATCGGTGACTTCATGTACATTTAGTTTACCAATAATTCGTCTTCCGCCTAAACTCATAAAGACAATTAAAAAACACCAACCAATCCAATCTAATTTTTCACCTTCGGGTCAATTCTTAAAAAACACATTAAGAGGTAAAACAAATTTTTTTCATAAAAAACACAAACCAACACAATACCCAGAACTACGTAGCTTTGATTTCCTCATCGCACCGGAGGATACGTAGAAGCAAGAGTCATCTTGTCAAGCATAATAATAAAAAACTTAATTTTCCCCCTTTTTGTAAATATATTCAATAGTAAATAAATTCTAATAATAAATAAAAACATGTAAATAAACTTCAAAAAAGCGCCTTAATACCTTAGGATTGATTAGGAGGTTCCCGTTGAGTACAACGGATGTGAGGGGTGCTAATACCTTCCCCTTGCATAACCAACTCCCGAACTTGGAAATGGTTGCGATGACCATCTTTCCATTGCTTTTTAGGTTTTATCGATATTTTTCCATTAAAATAAAATTCGGTGGCGACTCTGTGTCATACCGAGTGTCCTAAACGCTCGGGCGATTTTCGCGGCGCGACAGCTGGCGACTCTGCTGGGGAGACAAGAGAGTTAAGCCTATCCTTTTAGTTTTAGGGTTAAGTGTTTTGTCTTTTTTTATTTACATGTTTTATTGGTATTTTATTTCTCCGCAATTTTTATTTTTCATGTATATATATTGTGGGGTGGGTTATTTTCTGTCAAGTGAAGCTCTACGCCCGAGTTTGAAAAAAAACTTAAGTTACCTATGGATTAGTAGCATGGACCGGTAGGATGCACATCCTATTTGGTGATTTGTGAAAACTCCGCTCAGATGAGATCTATTCAAAATGTTCATTGAGAATGGGCTAGCCCCTACCCCTCAATGAAAATTTGAATTAGGTCTAGGACTCTAGGAACTTTACCTTAAACTAATAAATTCACCTAAGGGAGACCCTGTGAAATTACATATGGGTCCGAAACCTTAGGTGATATGTTTTAGAGCCACCCTTGTGAGGGGTTTGGGTAGAAAAGCTTAAAACCTCCTATCTTAAGGAGCCTACCTATTAGGTCATTCAACCTTCACCATCTTGCATCTCCTATGCATCTCCATGCATTCTCATGCATTCATTCATGAAAAAAATATAAATAATCTCTTGCATACCCATGCATCTTCATGCATTCTCATTCGTTGAAAAACTCATCTCCTCACCCTCTAGGAATTTCAAAAATAATCCGGAAACCAAGGAAACAGTTGCCATCAGCGCCTGCTCTCCCACACTCTCACGGGACACGTGCTAATTTGAAGAGGGCTATGGAGCGACTCGAGGAAAATCAAATAGCTTTGAGTAAGGATGTGGACTTTCTCAAGAAAGGCATGGAGAAGCTCTTCGAAACACTCTAGAAGCAAGCCAATGAGAAAGCTGCAAGAGCCGAAGAGAAAAAGAAGGTCAAAGCGCTCAAGAATAAGCATAAGGAAGAAGAGGACCTTGACAAAAGCCCATGGCATCCTAAGGATCCTCCAAGCTTCAAACCTCCTAAAAATCCGGGACGAGCCTCATCTGGAGGATTCGTTGAAATACTAAGGCATGTCGATGATTTCTCAGACGATGAACAAGAGTATGTCCGACCTCACCCTACCAATAATGCTCAAGGTGCTATGCCTAACCAGCAAGTGATAGTTGATAATCACCCAAGTGCTGAATCTACACAGATCCAAGCTCTGGAAGAAAGACTAAAAGCTGTGGAAGGGTTCAATGCCTATGGTTTCAATGCCTTGGACATGTGTTTGGTCCCAGATGTGGTGCTTCCACCAAAATTCAAGGCACCTGACTTTGAGAAATACAAAGGGATTCACTGCCCCAGAAACCATTTAAGGATGTTCTGTAGAAAGATGGCGGCACACGCTACCAATGAGAAGCTGATGATTCATGTGTTCCAAGAAAGTCTAAGTGGAGCATCTTTAGATTGGTACATGCAGTTGGAAAAAGACCAAATCCAGTCATGGAAAGACCTCACTGAAGCCTTCATGAAGCAGTACAAGTACAATCTAGACATGGCTCCCAATCGAATGCAGTTGCAAGCTACTACACAAAAGAAAGATGAATCTTTCAAGGAGTATGCTCAGAGATGGAGAGAATTGGCTGCTCACGTCCAACCCCCACTCTTAGAAAGGGAATTGGTTGACACATTCATGAGCACTCTTCAAGGACCTTACTATGAGAAAATGGTCGGGAGTATATCATCTGGTTTTGCTGATATGGTCATAGTCGGGGAACGAGTAGAAGAAGGTTTGAGGAGCGGTAAAATCCAAGCCACCGCCAACAATCAAGCTGGGTCAAAGAAGTTCTTCCACAACAACTCAAAAAACAAAGAGGAAGAAACTAATGTTGTGATGACATCCTCAAATCAGGGATCATATTTCCAACGACAACAGAATGGGCATCCATAGAGAAATCAATCTGGATCCAGAAATAATCAAGAAAGAGAGGCTCGTCAGTTAGACTCGATCCCAATAACATATAGTCAGCTGTGGTCTCATTTGGTCCAAACTTCTTCAATAACTCCTAGAAAGACTAGACCCATGAAGCCTCCGTTTCCTCCTTGGTACAATCCGAGTACTCAGTGTGAATTTCATGACGGAGTAGTGGGGCACTCAATTGAAGACTGCTATACCTTCAAAGAGGTGGTGCAAGATCTGATTGACAACAAGCAACTAATTTTTTATAAAGATGGCCCGCACACGGTGGCTAACCCATGAAAGCAGATGTACCAAGAAGCATCCCTCAAGGTTGGCCAATCATCAAGAAAGCTCCTTTTCAATGATCATTCAACTTTGAATTTCCAGTTTTAATTCCTTTCTTGCTAAGAATTTATTTGCTTTTGGAATTGTAACTTTTGACTAATATTTTTAATAAAACCAGTATGCATGTTTCATCTTTTCATATTTCATTCTTTCATCTCTGTCTCTTTCCATTTCTTTGTTCTTATTAACAAATTTGGGGGAGGATGATGTATATAAAATAATTAAATTTACTGACATATGCTTTCATAGTAAGACTCGGTTGACGATGTAAGGCATTGTTTCACTTCCTAAACACTGGAGAAATAAGGAGATAATCCGTAGTCAACCCCTTTGAGCTTGAAGTTGGTGTTTTTTCTACTTTTTTTGAAACCTTAATTTGAACCTGGGGCAGGGTAATATTTCAGTTAATTCAATGATGCATTCTGATACAAGAGAATCAATCCATCTAATCATTACTCTGATAAGAGGCTTAAACGCATTATCTTCCTCCAACAGAGGAAGCTGTCAAGAGATGAGACTTACGACAAAATTCATATGGCAGTCACAACTTTTACATGCAAATTACAAGGGTTGTTCCAAAAAAAAAAAAAGGGAAAAGAAGCATCGCGATGGACTTCAAAAAAAAAGGGGTGACTGCCATTCAAAAGAAATCTCATCAAAGATCATCTAACAAGATAAAGTCTCATCAAAAAATGAATAATCAATGGAGCTCGATCAAGTGTGAACTTCAAACATCATCATAACTACAAAAATTCTCTTGTCGACTGAAAACGTCCGTTGAATTAATTGAATTTAGGAATGAAAGACATCAAGGAGAATGGGGGGGACCAAATAAAATTTTGAGCCTTATATCCTTTTATTCAAAAATCGTGAGCCCAGCCACGTTACAACCCCCAAAAGACCTAATTGAAACTAGGTTCATTATGAAAGCATATTCGACAAATATATTGTTAAACTGACTCCTCTAAATCAACTTTTGTTCTATCACTTCTTCATCTTTCTGATTTCAAAACTTGCATTTGCATTGTGTTAGAAATACTTGTCAAAAGGAAAATTTTATTTGCAAGTCAATACTTGGCATCTGGTTAATTCAGCAAACAGTTCAATCAAGGAAGAACTGAATCAAGATACTCCTAATAAAGGGGCAAGGCATCTAAGGAGCCTACCAATCAGTGGCAAATTCCTTCTAATCAGGGGCAGGTCCTCTAAACTCCTGCTACTCAAAGTCAAAAGTGTTCAAGAATTGGCCAGCCTAGAGGCACTATCCCTAAGACGCCAATAAATTAGGGGGCATACCCCTCAATAATTCAAATGATGGGGTAGTTCGCAGCAATGTCATATCAGACTTAATCTCAAGCAACTTCTTTTGCTCCAGTATTCAACATTGAATGTAGCGCTCCTCTCGAATGGTCATCCTACACCAGGGAAGGAAAGGAGCCTCTGCTCATAGGGCTCCATTGAAGTCAAAAATATTATGCCTTAAAAAAAATATATATAAAAAATAATATAAAAGCTCGCTAAGTCGAAAACCCGACAGGGCGACTTAGGCAATATAGAGAGCGTCCCGCTGGATTGAAAACCTGAAAAGGCGGTCCAGGCAAAAATTAGGGACACCAAAAAAGGAAAATATTCCCGGTGGACTGAAAACTCGAAAGAGCGGTCCAGGCAAAAGTTAGGGATTTCAAAAAATGAAAAGCAAAAAGGCAAAATGAGCTGCAGCAGAGGCCATCCCTCTCCATACTTTCAGGTCGTTCAAGTGAATCATGTCAGGCATCAACTACTGTTGAGTTCAGAATGGGTGTGGGGAGATCATGCTAACAAAATTCTTATAACCTTCGGACAAATAAACTTGGTTGCAAAACGTACCTTCAGGCCTTAAACCATTCAAAAAAAAACCTCTCATACACTTTTAAATCATATTCATGCATCATTCAGCATTGACGTCCATAAGCTCAATCTTCATTTCCACTCAAAATTCAAATTCATTCACTAAATTCAAGAGTCCAATCGTCATTGGCAAATCAAATCAAAAGTCCATTTGTTATGGGCAAATCAAATCAAAAGTCAACCCTTCATTGGCAAATTCAATTCAAAGCTCATGCTTCCCCAACATGTCATTTCATGCATCAGTCACGAATGACACAACAAGCATCAATCATGCATGACGTAACATGCACAAGATAGCATGCATTAATATACAATCATCATTCTCATCATGCATCTCGGCGGTAGATCCTGTAGTTAATCCCGACAGAAGATTTTCTAGCAAAACTCGACAGTAGTTATTATCTCGTCAGTAGATCCTTTGGCAAACCTCGGCAGTAGTTATTATCTCGTCAGTAGATCATTTAGAAAACCTCGACAGTAGGTATATCTCATAAAAACTCGGCAGTAGGCTCTCAAAATCATCTCGTCAGTAGAACATCTGGAAAACCTCGACAGTAGGTATTCGGCAGAAGATTCCCAAATTAATCTCGACAGTAGATCATCTTGAAAACCTCGACAGTAGGTATCTCCCATAAAACCTCGACAGTAGATTCTCGAATTAATCTCGACAGTAGATCATCCAGTAAACCCCGACAGTAGGTGTTTTTAGAAAACCTCGACAGTAGGTATTTCTCATAAAAATCTCGACGGTAGATTATACAGCAAACCTCGACAGTAGGTACTTCTCATAGAATCTCGGTAGTAAACCCCCCAGTTTTGCATCATGCATCATTCATCCATGACATCATCATGCACAAAACATTGCATACATTGACATGCAATCGCAACATAACCGGAAAGTAGATTTAAGGTTTCCTCAGGGACTTTCAGCATAAAATGCTAAGTGGGTACCCCATGTCCCCAGCAAATTGGGATTGCCCGGCTACGAGCCAATAATTCTTACTTATTCTTAGGATCTAGATCCCTAAGGGGAGATAACCTAACTCATCTTACTCACCCCAAGGGGTAATGATTTCATATCATTGGTATACAGGCACCCTCTGGGGCAACGCCTTTTGGATAGATGCACCTTTTAAGGTGACAATTGGATAGATGCACATTTCAAGGTGACAAATGGAAAAATGGATAGATGCACCTTTTCAAGGTGACAAATGGAAAAATGGATAGATGCACATTTTCAAGGTGACAAATGGATAGATGCACCTTTTCAAGGCGACAAATGGATAGATGCACCTTTCAAGGTGACAAATGGAAAAATGGATAGATGCACCTTTTCAAGGTGACAAATGGATAGATGCACCTTTCAAGGTGGCAAATAGAAAAATGGATAGATGCACCTTTTCAAGGTGACAAATGGATAGAGGCACCTTTCAAGGTGACAAATGGAAAAATGGATAGACGCACCTTTCAAGGTGACAACTTGGATAGACGCACCTTTCAAGGTGACAAATGGATAGACGCACCTTTCAAGGTGACGAATGGTTATCTTTCAAGGTTAGGCATCACTCGGGATCATGCCTGCCTTTAATTGAAGTACCCTACGGGGTGATGACTTCTTCCTGTTTAATTACCTACAAGGAAATGGTTATTTTTCAAATCAAGATGGGCACCCTGCAGGATAATGCCTACTTTCGATTTAAACACCTTTCGGGGCGGGGACTTTCCTTAAGATCTAGAACATCGTCAAGGCGATAATTGATCTTTCACTGGCAAAATTATGGGTATTCTTTATATTTAACTATCTTTCAAAGGCATTTAAAGATATTTAAATAGGGGCAGCTGTCATACCCCAAATTTTACCCTCCTTTACTAGTACATATATTTTTTATTCCATCATAAAATCAAAAAAAGTGAAGTGGTTGAGTTGGCATAAGGGGCGCGCATGAAATATGTACAAAGCTAGGGTCATGGGTTCGATCCCCTTGGGGGCAATTTTACCTTTTATTTTTGAGACTTTTTTTTATCATATTTTTTTTTCTTCTGTTTTTTGTTTGGTCTTGAGACAGAATACAAAAAATAGAAATATATATTTTTAAAGGAATCACGCGTGCAGAGAAGAAAGAAAAGCCTAGCAAACATAAAATGTGAACAAATCTTTAGCCTTGGTCACCAAGTTTGGGAATTAACACTGTAAATTTATTTTCATAGCAAATCAATCATAAAAGTTACAGAAAATCTCTCAAACTAATTTCCAAAACAAATCTCTCAGATTTTGTTTACAAATTCTCAACCCTAAATCAACACTATAAATAGAGTGCCAATTTCACACTAATTTTACACAAAAATTCAGAGCAAAAACTAGAGAAAAAATATACTGCCTGAGAGCTAAAAAACTCACGCAGCACCCCTAAACCCCTAAATTAATTTTTCTACACACAGTAGAAAAATTAATACTCGTATAAGCCTTCTCCAGTCACAGTAGCATAACCTCGCAAAAGCAAAAAAGGAGTAGTCAGGAGCGAATCGAACCGGAAAAAATAGCGAAAAGCAGAACAGAAACAGAAAAGGGTACGGTACTTACGCAGCGTGGAATTCACGGCACACCAGGTAGGTTATTCGACCTCTGTACTCATGTAGAACATGTTTTGCTTCCTGTTATAACACTGCCGTAGCTTTGTTCAGTAGTTGTTATCATGTTTTGCTGCTAGTTTGTGACAAATATATCTGTACATAGTAATAAAGAATAACATAACATAAAAAAAAACTCAAAAAGAAACAGATCGGAACTTTAAAAATTAAATTTTCGGATTCTGACTTTTGGGTTGACTTTTAGGGCTTAAAACAAGTAAAAGCGGAATTAAACCGAAAAAAGAAAGGAGCATAAAAGAAAAGTCCGAATTAAAAAATATTAGGGTTCGAATTTGGGGATTTTTGGCGCTCTGAAATTTAATCGGTGTTTAGAATCGGTTTAATTGGTGTTTAAAATGCTTAAAAACGAAGTTTTGTTTAATTTTGGGGTCGGGAATAATCTCTGAAAAAATCTGGAAAAAATGGATGAAGGTATGAGTTTTCCGGTTGAAGCTCAACCGGAAACTCATCGGAAACTGGAAAATATGGGTGGCGGGCGGTGGCGCGCGGTGGTGCGGCCGCCGGAAACTGGGAAATGGGGGGCGGTCCGGTTGAAGCTCAACCGGAGTTCTTCACAAATGAAGAACATCAAGAACACCTAGGGAGAGAAGAGAGAGACCGGTTATTGAGAGAGAAAGAAGAGAGAGAAAAAAAAGTTGAAAAATGAGGAAAAATCTGATTTTGGTGAATATATAGGTCAGTTTGATCCTGTACGCGCGCGCGTACCGTAGTTCCCGTACTCCCTTCTGTTTGATCAAAATCAAACACACCCTGGGCTTTCGCGCGCCTGGGCCTTCAGAAGTGGTCTAGGCCCATTTTCTTTGTTGTCTTCTCCTTTCTGGTTGCTACTGGCGCCTATATGTCACTACTTGCACCCCCTCTGTAAACTCTATTTTTGTATATATATTTGTTCCAATTTTTGTTTAGTCATTTAGTTTAATTTAAATATTAATCATGGTATTATAAAAATGTTTTAAATACTGTGGATAAAGAAGGAGAGGATGGATGCACTCCCGTTTTTCTCTCGAATTATCGGTGACTTCATGTACATTTAGTTTACCAATAATTCGTCTTCCGCCTAAACTCATAAAGACAATTAAAAAACACCAACCAATCCAATCTAATTTTTCACTTTCGGGTCAATTCTTAAAAAATACCTTAAGAGGTAAAACAAATTTTTTTCATAAAAAACACAAACCAACACAATACCCAGAACTACGTAGCTTTGATTTCCTCATCGCACCGGAGGATACGTAGGAGCAAGAGTCATCTTGTCAAGCATAATAATAAAAAACTTAATTTTCCCCCTTTTTGTAAATATATTCAATAGTAAATAAATTCTAATAATAAATAAAAACATGTAAATAAACTTCAAAAAAGCGCCTTAATACCCTAGGATTGATTAGGAGGTTCCCGTTGAGTACAACGGATGTGAGGGGTGCTAATACCTTTCCCTTGCATAACCAACTCCCGAACTTGGAAATGGTTGCGATGACCATCTTTCCATTGCTTTTTAGGTTTTATCGATATTTTTCCATTAAAATAAAATTCGGTGGCGACTCTGTGTCATACCGAGTGTCCTAAACGCTCGGGCGATTTTCGCGGCGCGACATACATTATGATTAAATTAAACTTATACTGCTAAATATCTTTAATAGACCTTATGAGTAAAGCATAGGTTCTTAAAGCTAAAGTTCACACTTAAATATTTAATAGACCTTACACTAAATTGATATACTTCCGTAATCAATTAATTGCTAATAATTAAAGTAAACATAACCAATATCAGTAAGATTGTGAGTTGTTATCACAGTGTAAAATAAATAGGAAGAAAAACCCATAAAAAGATATAGATTCCACATTGTTAAGGGGCGCCAAATTAAGAAATGGACCCTGGCAAAGTTCAAATAAAAAATCCATTTAACAACCAAGTAGCATGCAATGTATAAATCACTTAATATACACACCATTAACCCACTATACTACTATTTTTATTTTTACTAAACCCACTATACTACTATTGGCAACAAATACACGTGTTATCATTTTGAATCATAATTGAATTTTTATTATTATTATATTTTGCTTCAATTAAGCAAACTGCATATTAAAAACAACATTTATATTTTTTCAATAATTTTGCTCAAAACTATTATGAAAATGATATTTAAATTGAAACAAAAAAATTCCAAAATAACACTTCAAAAGAAATGAGTGAGTACAACTTACAGCTATATTAAGAGTGATTTATACTGTATAATTTCTACATAACTAAATTTTGTTATATGAATTATCATTGTTAACATATGTGTTTGGAAGACATGCATGATCAACTAGTTTTTTGTGTGATAGATCTAAACACATACTTTAATATCTTTTTTATATAGTAAAAGAAAAATAATAAAAACTCAATTCACACATCACAATTCACAACTAGCTTAAGGAACTTCATATTTACAAAATTAATCTTGGAATCTAAATAAGTGACAAGATAATAGTATATAAATTTGTCAATTTGTCAAACCTAAATTAAATGGCTTACTTAAAAGGTGTTGGAAATGACGAAATCATAAGGTTAGGAAAATGACAAACTCATACGTACACCTTCACTTTAATTATTTATGTACTTTGAATCATTTAATTTACCTTACAGTCATTATCATACACACTCTTTTAATCGTGATTTTGAAATTTTTCACTCTACTTTTTTAACTCAACTCACCTAATTAATCACTAGTCTACACTAAGCCACATTATATTATCAAAGATGTTTATTAGTAGTATATATTAGGAAATTCCATAGCAAAAAATAAAATGTGGCATATGCATCATGTGAACCATTTTAGTAAAAGTAGGCTTAATTACACATTTGGTCTCAAACATTTATTTTAGGTTTCAATTAAGTCCCAAACGTTTTAAACGTTTTATATTGGTCTCAAACGTTTATTTTAGGTATTAATTGTCATTTCTGTCTATTTAGTCTTATGTGGACAGACACTTAGAAACTTGGACACGTTGGCACAATTGACGGAAATGCCTAAATTTTAAGATGGTCCTCATGTTTTTTAAAATTTATAAATTGACTCCAATTTTTCAATTTTGACCCAAAAAGTAGCTCAAAAATATTTACAATGAATAAATTTTTTTATCACTACATCAAACAAAAACATTTATAAAGAAAGAGAATTATATTCAATTAAATTATTTGAATTGCCTAAATTTTTATATTCTTTAAAATTTATATTTATCTCATTCAAAGACACACAACTTAAATGACACGTCAATAGAAACTCACACAAATAAAAAAGAGTCACCCACGTTTTGAACAATAAGACTTTACAATTCCGGCATTTTCTGTTAATTAATTTAGGACTTGTTGACCTTATTATTCTTTATAGTACTTTACTTATTTTTTGACATGAATTTTTACTTACCGGACCTTTTAATTTTCTAGAAAACCAAAATGTTAAAAGAAAATATAAACCCCCTTTTGAAACTTATATATGATTTTTACAACATGGCTTGAATTTTATTCAATATATGACAATTAGCATTTTTAACGATAGAATCCAATAGAAAATAAAGTTATAGCTTTCCAAATTTTTCTGCAAGTATGAGTAAATTAAAGCATAGGTTCTTAAAGTTAAAGTTCACACTTAAATATTTAATAGACCTTACACTAAATTGATATACTTACATAATCAATTAATTGGTTATAATTAAAGTAAACATAACCAATATAAGTAAGATTGTGAGTTGTTATCATAGTGTAAAATAAATAGGAAGAAAAACCCATAAAAAGACATAGATTCCATATTGTGATTGTGAAGGGGCCAAATTAAGAAATGGACAATCAAGTAGCATGCAATGTATATCATATTTCTCGAGTTATAGGATCTCGCTAATTTTTACACATCATATTAATAAGATTATGTATATAAATCACTTAATATACGTAACCAAAAAAAATCACTTAATCTACACATCATTAACCCACTATACTACTTTTTTTTTTTACTAAACCCACTACTATACTATACTATTATATATTGGCAACAAATACATGTGTTATCATTTTGAATCATAATTGAATTTTTATTATTATTATTTTTTGCTTCAACTAAGCAAACGCATATTAAAAACCACATTTATATTTTTTTCAATATTTTTACTCAAAACTATTATATGTATCAATGCATATCACAAGGATCTACTCTTGATTTTGTTTTTATTTACTTTCAAGGTGACCTATTAAACGTGTTAGACCTATTAAAAGTAAATTAGTAGTACTATGGAGAATTATTAATTACAATATTATACAGTGTGGTTGGTCAGAGTGGTACATGATAAAACTTTAAGCAAGTGATTGTTGAGAGAAAAGAATTACATTATTCAATAAATTTCTCTAATGAAAAATAAGAGAATATTTTATATCTACAAGACTATAACAATGATGAATATTTGTCAAAAAAAAAAAAACAATGATGAATATTGTCTACCTATAATACAATGTTATATACCTAATATGGTTGAGTACCCCTCAATCTAATTATTTTTTTTTCGGTTAGTGTATGAAATAGAGTGAGAGTGAAAGTGTGTGAAGCATATAAATTGTATGTGTTTCAAAAGCATGTTTATGGACCACAAATGTATATAGTATATAGACACCCAATACATATACGTACATAGGAAGATAAAATAAATATAACTTGAGACATGCATTATATTTGAGTTGGAATTAGAACTTCAAACACTCCACTTATTCATTTTAAAAAGGAAAATTTTAGCCACTAAACTACTTAACCAAAAAAAATTATCAATTGTATTTGTAAGAATTAATTACAGCATAATAAAGCAAAAGTGTTTTTACTCCCCAATAGTCACCTCCATCATGAAAATAAAAGTGTACATTACATCTATCATTTTTATTTTTATTCTCTATTTTCTATTTTTGTGATGGCTTTTATTTTTTTTTACTCCCCATAGTCACCTCCAATTTAAGCAAAAGTTAAACCCCTTGATGATCTAGACACCAGATTCAATACTACTTTGCTTACACAAAGTCACAAACCAAACGTATTATGTATAAATCTCATATGCATACCATTAAATCAATGTAGGCAATAACACACATGTGTCGTCATTTAGAATTATCCACACTTTATCATTAATAAATTTAATTTTATATTATTTTCTTTTATTTGCTTCAATTGGGCAAACTATATATTGAAAGCAACATTTACATTTGTTCATTTATTCAAACTATATGTATCAATACAAATCACAAGCACATACTCCCTCCGTCCCAAAACTATTGTCTTTTTCGCAAACCAATGTAAAATTGATGTTAGTTTATCAATTGTACCCTTACAAAAGTTAAAGTATTAATTAAATATATTTTCTCTTTCTTAATAAAGTAAGGGTAAAATAGACTTAATTTATCAATTTTTATTGTTTCTTAATCCACGTGCATAACTCTAAAAGGACAATAATTTTGGGACGGAGGGAGTATTATTTATTTCTTTCAAGAATTTTTTTGGAGGAGTAATATTTTTTTTAAAGTTCAAAATTATTTTAAAAGTGAAAAGATAAAATACAATGGAGGGGGGACCTTACAAGAAGGGAAGGCCTCACCTAATAGTCTGCTCTAATTAAAGCCCGATGGAATATCATTCCACCAAGTAAGATTTTGCACGGATAAACCTAATGATGATGTTAATTTATCCCGTACAATAATTTTCTTCCCTATAAACGTGAGTGATCATAAAATTCATGTTTATGATCCTAAACAAGCACAATTTCTAAATTTTCTTAATATTTGTAAAATTTATCTTCGGACTTATAAATAAGAACGTAAAAAGTAAAAAAAAAAATGTCAAGACAGGGTTATTTACCTCGCTAGATTGGAGGCACCTCGATAGATGGGATAGCTGGCCCAAGAATTTAAAGCTGCTACATACCCAATATGAGGATCGAACCCTCGACCCTATATTAAGGGAGGATGAGCCCCAACCGTTCAACCACACCCTTTGAGTTAAAAGTAAATTAAAATAACTAGATCATATATTTAAGGTTTAAATACGGTTTTATCTTCCAAATTTATCGATTGTTCTAATTTGACACTTTAAATTTTAATTGCTCTATTTTTAGTCCATCAAATTTATCCTTTTTTACATTTGATATTCCTCCAATAACATGACAAAAAAACAAAAGAAAACAAAAACGCTGATGTGAAATTAAAAAAAATGTGATGTAACATAAAAAAAAAAAAATTGTGATGCCCTTCCTTCCATTATTAGAGAAACACGGAATTTGATTTTTAACAACGATAACAAAAATAGACAACAAAAAATTGATAACAAAATTTGATAACAGAAGTTGAACAAAAAATAGATCTCCCATTTTGCATTGACAAGAGTTTTTTTTTTCTCGCATCTGTGAAGAAAAAAATGATAACAAAAATTGAAGAAAAAAGTTTACTTTCACATTTATGAACAAACTAAATTGATAAGAAATTTTTCCAATTTTGTGAAGAAAAAAAAATTATTAATGAATAATTGAAGAAAACATTTGAAGAAAAAAGTCTGTTTTTGCATTTGTAATGAAAAAAAAATTGATAACAAAAAAATATCTCTCCCTTTAAATTGTAGAATTGTATTTTGTTTAATTATGTGTCAGTTATATATATAAGTATATGCCTTGGAAAGGAATTCTTTTTTAGGTTCCTATATATATTTATACTTCAATTTGGTAAATGCATGAACATTCTATTTTTTTAGGGTCTCAATAGGGAGTGGTTGGGTTTTAGTTCTTTTGATTTTTAAGTAGTTTTTAATATAATTAACTTTCGTGTTGTGTTCTCTCACAAACACTTGCTGCTAATTATAATAGCTTAATTAGAACATGTAATTTTTGTCAAGCTAGCTACTTTCATGTCATAATTATAATAGTTTAATTAAGATATAGCTATTTTTTGTTGTTGATAAAAGTGATTTTGATTTGGCTAATTTTATTTATTTCATCATTATGTATACTTTTTTTTTTGACAAAATCATTATGTATACTTGTTTTTGTTTATTTGTTAGTTTTGCTTATGGATGACATTAATTTGATTTGTATAGTACAATTTATAGATTGTTAAAATTTGTACTTACTACTAGCTAGCTAGTATGTAGAGACTTACTATGTTTGTATGCTTAGACATAAATAATAAATCTAATGAGAAGGAAAAAAATGGAGCAGGTAGAATAATAATTAACATATTTCATCATTATGCACCTTTTTTTTGTTGACGAACTCATCATTATATGTACTTGTTTTTGTTTATTTGTTAGTTTTGCTTGTAAATGACTGGTTAATTAATTGATTCGTATATTACAAAATTTAACAATTTGTAGATTGTTAAATTATAGCGGTACTTACTACTACCTAGCTAGTAGAGACTTACTAGTTACTATCATATGTTTCTATCATAGAGATTAGCCATTAGGGGGATAATAATATAAAGTGGCCAATTTTTTGTTGTTTGCATCTACTTATGATCATTCTTTTTTTTACATTTGATCCGAAGAAGATAATAATAATAATAATAATAATAATAATAATAATATCAAAACTACATATAAGAAATTAGTCTAAATTGTTAGGGATATTAATCAAGTGGTCAAGGTATAGATCGCCAAGAAATTAAATATCAGCGCTAAATAGTAGTCAAAATTTTGTACGTATAACATTATAAAGAGTGGGTTGGAAAATATTAGGGTCGGCTATTGGTTTTAATATGGTATTCAACATTTCTTTTCTATGATTTGATTTCCTATTTTCAGAGTGATTATTATTTCTTATTTCCCAAAATATGTTGGATTAATAAACGTAATAGGATTTTTATTACTCCCTCTATTCTTTTTTAAATACTGTTTTAGCATAAAAATCTTCAACTAATATAGTGGATTGTTAGAGTTTTTTTCCTTATTCTAACCTCATGTATTTACTTGCTCTTTTCAAATAAATTCAGTCATAAAATATGTTGGATGATATTCCCTCCAATTCCTTTTAGGGTGAGTCTGAATTACACACCCCCAAAAATCTTCCCAAGGTGCACAACCCACCTTTAAGAGTTAAGATTGCATTCCAAAATTTGAAGGGTCAAGATTGTAAGGACAAAAAAGAGGATGCATGTAGTTTTGCTTACATTTAATCTCAATGTCATGGGTTATGGGTCATATCCATTTTAAAAACAATTTTGACCCATTTGAATGAAATTTGTACAAATGGATATCCAACTTAAATTTTTTGTTTCTTGTGCTATTTTTTTTGCAACATTTCCAACTTATACTCTTCTTCTTTATTCAATAGTTTTTTTTTTCTAAAGTGATTTTTTTTAAAAACGTTTTTTTTTTCTGAACGTTTTTTTTTTTCTGAACGTTTTTTTTTTTTTTTGAGAGTGGCGTTTTTTTTTTTCGTTTTTCTTTTTTTTTTGGTTCATATTTTCTGAGCGCTTTTTTTTTTTACTTTGTTTTTAAACTTATTTTTTTGGTCTGTTTTTTAACTTATATTACTCTTATTTGTTTTACAATGTTAGTTATTTTTAAAAGACTTTTTTAATTACTTTGTTAAGAAATAATTTTTTTTCTTACAATGTTAACAAATAATGTTAGTTTTCGTATATATCTTTTTTTTCTACGAAAATTTATTAATATTATTTTTTTTTGACGAATTTATTTTTGTTTTTTTGACATGACTTATACACGTATTTTTGTAACGTTTTCAATGCCGATTTTTTGTTAAACCGTTTTACCTTCTTTTTATGTTTGCGCGTTCTACCTTCTTTTTTTGTCAACGCGTTTTATCTTTTATTTTTGTTTGTCCGTTCGACCTTCTTTTTTTGTTTACGCGTTTTATCTTCTTTTTTTGGTTGCGCGTCTACTTTTTTTTTTGTGCTTGTTTTTTGGTGAGTTAGAATCTTTGTTTTTTGTGTTTTGGATAACATTTTTTGACTTTTTTACTTTTATACCAATGTTAGAAGTATTTATTTTGAAACACTTTGGTAATAAATTAAATAATGTTAGAAGTATTTATTTTTAAATACTTGCCATTAAATCCTTTTTGACAATAATAATAGTTAGCAAATAATTTATTTTGCTTTTCTTTTTGTATTAAGAACATAGCATGGTCAATTATTTAAATGCTAAAAATGTGTCATCTGCGAAGTGGGTAAATTGTACTTTCTCCCAACACATAAATGTTTTTCATATAGTTGAGCATAATAAAATTGTAGTTTCAGCATATATGTTCAAGAACAAGAGCAAGTTTTCAATTTACAACAATTCCAGTTTCTTTCATCATTGAAGGGTAAACAACATCAACAATATTAGCAGTACAATTTATGTTACTGTTACAAAGCAGATGCATCATAAAATTATCTAGGCGTAGGACCCCTAGGATATAACATTGGTGTTGGCATGAATGACCTAAGCATTTATTCCTCATCCAATGCAGCAGTAATCGGTGTAGGATTGGGTCCCCCTAATCGGTGTAGGATTAGGCCTTCTTGAACGACACTGGTGGCAGGGGGAGAAGGAGGTAGTGGACTTTCCATTGGCCTAGGTGGTACATCTTTCCTAACACAGCCGTTCCTGTTGTGACTTCCTTCAACGCCACACCTGGAACAAAGTATTACAGGGTACGACCTTTTAAGCTTGGTGGGACTATGCTCATCAGATTCTTCAAATGATTCTTGTCTAGCTTTTTTCTTTTTCCTCATTGGTTTTGGTGCTGGCACGGGTTTCTCATTTTCATTGTGCTCCCAAAACTCTTGCTTCTGCGTTGGTCTCAAAACATGCTCATATGTAGCATTGTATGATCCCATACAAAGCCACCCATTGCAAAAATCTTCAGGATATTTACCTATTGATTCAAGGGCTGCAATGGCATGTTCACACGGCATGCCTACACATAAGCATTAGTCATAAGCAAAACAGAAGCAAATAAAAATGTCATTTGACCAATCAGTTAGATCGAAAATAATCAAAATTAATTTTCATATGTCCATGTTTGAAACTTAATCTTTGTAATGTGTAACAAACAACTACCTCTAAGTAACTATAAAAATCAGAATAAAAATGTCATTTTACAATTACTTAAAACTGTTAACAAACATAAAACCAACAACTAACACAACTCCTTAATATGCTTGCTAAAGCCAGGAATGGCTCGCTTAGCAGGTATAAGGGACTGAAACAAATGCATGCACTTATAAAACATATAGTCATACAAGTCCCTATAAGTAATCACTTACTGTCATATAAGTCCCTATAAGTAATCACTTACTATCATATAAGTCCCTGACCAATTTAACTGTTAAAAAAATAACATGGTGGTTATTAAATATATATTCTAAAGCATAACCAGTAGTGGTGTGCTCTTGCGTGCAAAACTGGCATGTTTATAGGTCTGTCGCGTACATACAACAGCATAGTATTTGGCATTGCTATCACATAAAAATATAACATCATAATAGAAACAATAATATTGATGTTGATGTTTTACCTGTCAATTGCCACAATCTGCATGTACATGTATTAGCATTTATGTTAACATCCTCACGAGCTTTTGAATCATTTGTTAACCGACATTTTCCTGCACCAGACCACTTTGTTGACCAATCTTCACTTTCAATCTTCAACTTGTCCAGCCTGGACTTCTGGATTGGACAAAGTAACCCTGATGTCATGGACAACTTAAGTCTATTTGTAGTCATGGTCCTCATAATGTGACACCTTATGTCTTCAGCCATGGTGAGAATTGGCTTTCCTCTATACATACGAAGGGTAGAATTAAAACCTTCGCAAGTATTATTGCATATAGCATCCACCTTTGGCACAGTGTCAAAATATGCTCTTGTCCATGTTTCCTTAGGCCATTGATTTAAATATGCCCACGCTTTTGGACTTCTTCTCTTGACCTTTTCCATGACAGTCCTAAACTTAGTTGGTGTTGTTGCTCTTGCAACATTCCAGACCGCACCTTTCAGATGTTTATCCTTCCACTGCTTGGAGAAATTCTTCCATATATGCATCACACAATACCTATGTAGAGCTCCAGGCATTATTGATTCCAACGCAGGCACAAGTCCCTGAAATAAATAAGAAGGCCAATTATAAAACATATAGTCATAACAGTTCCTACTAGTAATCACATAATCTGATCTTACTCCCTAGGAGTAGTCAATATTATAAGAATACAAGCATGTAACAATTATAGTCATAACAGTTCCTACTAGTAATCACATAATCTGATCTTATTCCCTAGGAGTAGTCAATATTATAAGAATACAAGCATGTAACAATTATTCATTGTATTAAAATTAAAGTTTCTGTTCTCAATGATTTGAAAGATACATCAATTGGCCAATCAATTAGATAGCAAATCACCAAAATAAGTGTTCATATGTCCAGACATAATAGATGCAACATCATCATATTAGAATTATTAAATACAATTTGTCAGATAGATAGTATTAGTAGTACTCAGCTGTCATTGGATAACAATTCTATTAACTATGGAACACAAACAACATTCAAAGAGAATCCCTATAATCATGACACAACAGATGGAGAGTTGTTGGAGGATTAAAAGGCTACAACTCCAACAAACCACTCAATAAATTATGCAGATTTTTTGTCTCTATACAATAAGGAAATTTGTCTATGTTTTAGGAATTTGCCAATATGTAATTATACATAACTGTTGCACACACTGCTATATATTTTCACTACCTCTCTTGTATTATGCAGTGTTCACATTTCCATCTTTACTAATAAAAAGTGAAGTTATTACATAGTAGAATTTATACAACATCATCAGAGCATAATTATTAAACTTTCAGAATTACAAGTCCATGAAACAAATCCATAATTCAAATCCATAAAATTATAAAACATATAGTCATACAAATCCCTAACAAAAATATATGACCGTCATATCAGTCCCTGACAGTTATCACATAATAATCACTTATTTGCATGATACAAGACCAAAAGTACGTACCTTCTGCATGTCACTCATAAAATTCAACCCATGTTGGTTGTAGTCTCCCAAATCTTGACGCAGTAGCGTGAGGAACCATTTCCAGTTGTCCTTGTCCTCAACTTCCACAATTGCATAAGCTACCACAAAATACTCGTTATTGGCATCTAACCCAACAGCAGTGAGCAAGTGACATGGGTAATACCCCTTCATGAAACAACCGTCTAAACCAATAAATGGTCTGCAGTCAGCCTTAAAACCTCTCTTACATGCCTTTAAGCATACATAAAATCTCTTAAACTGTGGAGGTCCTTCCAGCACTGCAGTCACATTAATCATTGCGGTTGTACCTGGATTACTCCTTAACAGCTCATGAGCATTGTCCCAGACCAATCCATACTGCTCCTTAAAAACTCCTTCCAGATTTTGTCTTGCGTCCTTTAGTGATCTGAATAACAAGGAATCATTTATTTCAATTCCAAATTCCTCTTTTAAGTAATTCCTTGCCTCCGAAGCTGTAAAATTTGGTTGCATTTTAAGGTTATCTTCGAACTTATTGGACACCCATTTTCTATCAGCTTGGTTTTGTCTTATTATGGTGCTCGCGACGTATTTGTATTAATATTGAGACAAATAGTGTGCGAGCAACGTATTTGTCTTAATATTCGTTATTTTAGAGTTAACTTGATTTATTATTGTGGTTTCGAAGCATTAGTCTTCATATTGGTAATTTTAGGGTTAACTATACTTGTTTTAGGGTTAACTTATATGTCTTATTATAGTGCTCGCGACGTATTTGTATTAATATTGAGACAAATAGTGTGCGAGCAACGTATTTGTCTTAATATTGGTTATTTTAGGGTTAACTTGTCTTATTATGATGCTCGCAACGTATTTGTATTAATATCGAGGCAAATAGTGTGCGAGCAACGTATTTGTCTTAATATTTGTTATTTTAGGGTTAACTTGACTTATTATTGTGGTTTCGAAGCATTAGTCTTCATATTGGTTATTTTAGGGTTAACTAAACTTGTTTTACGGTTAACTTATCTTATTATGGTGCTCGCGACGTATTTGTATTAATTTTGGGATAAATAGTGTGCGAGCAACGTATTTGTCTTAATATTGGTTATTTTAGGGTTAACTTGACTTATTATTGTGGTTTCGAAGCATTAGTCTTCATATTAGTTATTTTAGGGTTAACTATACTTGTTTTAGGGTTAACTTGTCTTATTATGGTGCTCGCGACATATTTGTATTAATATTGAGACAAATAGTGTGCGAGCAACGTATTTGTCCTAATATTGGTTATTTTAGGGTTAACTTGTCTTATTATTGTGGTTTCGAATCATTAGTCTTCATATTAGTTATTTTAGGGTTAAGTATACTTGTTTTAGGGTTAACTTGTCTTATTATGGTGCTCGCGACATATTTGTATTAATATTGAGACAAATAGTGTGCGAGCAACGTATTTGTCTTAATATTGGTTATTTTAGGGTTAACTTGTCTTATTATGGTGCTCGCGACGTATTTGTATTAATATTGAGACAAATAGTGTGCGAGCAACTTATTTGTCTTAATATTTGTTATTTTAGGGTTAACTTGACTTATTATTGTGGTTTCGAAGCATTAGTCTTCATATTGGTTATTTTAGGGTTAACTAAACTTGTTTTACGGTTAACTTGTCTTATTACGGTGCTCGCGACGTATTTGTATTAATTTTGAGACAAATAGTGTGCGATCAACGTATTTGTCTTAATATTGGTTATTTTAGGGTTAACTATACTTGTTTTAGGGTTAACTTGTCTTATTATGGTGCTCGCGATGTATTTGTATTAATATTGAGACAAATAGTGTGCGAGCAACGTATTTGTCTTAATATTGGTTATTTTAGGGTTAACTTGTCTTATTATGGTGCTCGCGACATATTTGTATTAATATCGAGACAAATAGTGTGAGAGCAACTTGTTTGTCTTAATATTTGTTATTTTAGGGTTAACTTGACTTATTATTGTGGTTTCGAAGCATTAGTCTTCATATTGGTTATTTTAGGGTTAACTAAACTTGTTTTACGGTTAACTTGTCTTATTATGGTGCTCGCGACGTATTTGTAATAATTTTGAGACAAATAGTGTGCGAGCAACGTATTTGTCTTAATATTGGTTATTTTAGGGTTAACTTGACTTATTATTGTGGTTTCGGAGCATTAGTCTTCATATTGGTTATTTTAGGGTTAACTATACTTGTTTTAGGGTTAACTTGTCTTATTATGGTGCTCACGACGTATTTGTATTATTATTGAGACAAATAGTGTGCGAGCAACGTATTTGTCTTAATATTTGTTATTTTAGGGTTAACTTGTCTTATTATGGTGCTCGCGACGTATTTGTATTAATATTGAGACAAATAGTGTGCGAGCAACGTATTTGTCTTAATATTAATTATTTTAGGGTTAACTTGACTTATTATTGTGGTTTCGAAGCATTAGTCTTCATATTGGTTATTTTATGGTTAACTAAACTTGTTTTATGGTTAACTTGTCTTATTATGGTGCTCGCGACGTATTTGTATTAATTTTGAGACAAATAGTGTGCGAGCAACGTATTTGTCTTAATATTGGTTATTTTAGGGTTAACTTGACTTATTATTGTGGTTTCGAAGCATTAGTCTTCATATTGGTTATTTTAGGGTTAACTATACTTGTTTTAGGGTTAACTTGACTTATTATTGTGGTTTCGAAGCATTAGTCTTCATATTGGTTATTTTAGGGTTAACTAAACTTGTTTTACGGTTAACTTGTCTTATTATGGTGCTCGCGACGTATTTGTATTAATTTTGAGACAAATAGTGTGCGAGCAACGTATTTGTCTTAATATTGGTTATTTTAGGGTTAACTTGTCTAATTATTGTGGTTTCGAAGCATTAGTCTTCATATTGGTTATTTTAGGGTTAACTATACTTGTTTTAGGGTTAACTTGTCTTATTATGGTGCTCGCGATGTATTTGTATTAATATTGAGACAAATAGTGTGCGAGCAACGTATTTGTCTTAATATTGGTTATTTTAGGGTTAACTTGTCTTATTATGGTGCTCGCGACGTATTTGTATTAATATTGAGACAAATAGCGTGCGAGCAACGTATTTGTCTTAATATTTGTTATTTTAGGGTTAACTTGACTTATTATTGTGGTTTCGAAGCATTAGTGTTCATATTGGTTATTTTAGGGTTAA
Source organism: Trifolium dubium (assembly GCA_951804385.1). Taxonomy (NCBI): domain Eukaryota; kingdom Viridiplantae; phylum Streptophyta; class Magnoliopsida; order Fabales; family Fabaceae; genus Trifolium; species Trifolium dubium. Next base: position 22,558,719 of record OX638062.1, on the reverse strand, counting down.
CTATACTTGTTTTAGAGTTAACTTGTCTTATTATGGTGCTCGCGATGTATTTGTATTAATATTGAGACAAATTGTGTGCGAGCAACGTATTTGTCTTAATATTGGTTATTTTAGGGTTAACTTGTCTTATTATGGTGCTCGCGACGTATTTGTATTAATTTTGAGACAAATAGTGTGCGAGCAACGTATTTGTCTTAATATTGGTTATTTTAGGGTTAACTTGACTTATTATTGTATTTGTTGGTAGTAGTGATGAATTTGTGTTGTTGAATAAAATATTTAGAAGAAGATTAGGATGATGAATGTGATAGATGTTTTAAGAAATTAAGAAGATGAAGATGCATAGAAAATTTGAGTTTGTGATGAACATCATATTTTTCTTGAAGAAAAAATGATTAAAAATAATTAAAAATGAAGGAAAAAATGATTTAAAATGAAAGGTCATTTTACCCATTTGCTGCTTGAAATGTCACAATGTTATCTGAATTGCCTGGTCACATCACTTGCCTAAAAAATGCTAACAAAAAAGCTGTTTTCTTGCTTGTTGGTGTTAACATCTAAACCAGTAAGTATAGCAAAATAGTCCCTGAATAAATAAGATATGCTTCAACTCAGTCCCTGTTACTGATTCGTGTTAGTAATTCATAAAGTAGATTTTGTTAGTAATTGATAAAGTAAATTTTGAATTGGCAGGTAATATAGGACCATTTTTGTGTAATTGTTGTTCTATTCAACCATAAATTTGACTCTATTTTATGTTTAACTATTGTATAAAAAGATCTTATCATTATCTAAGAATTTTGGCATTGTTTATACTATTTGTTTTGTTGTATGTCTCTTCATCCTTTTTTGCAGCAAGGGATATTAGTTACTTAGGGTAAGGTCCTTTTACCCATGTGCTACTTGACAGGTCACAATCTCATATGAATTGTCTCATCACATCACTTGCCCGAAATATGCTAACAAAAAAAAGCTGTTTTCTTGGTTGTTGTTGTCAACATCTAAACCAGTCCGTATAGCAAATCAGTCCCTGAATAAATACGATTTGCCTCAACTCAGTCCCTGTTTCTTATTTGTGTTAGTAATTTATAAAGTGGATTTTGAATTGACAGATAATATAGGACAATTTTGATGTAATTTTTGTTCCTTTCAACCATAGATTTGAATTTATTTTATGTTTAACTATTGAATCAAAAGATCTGATTTGAATCACTTGAATCAGACATGTTGCTGCTGGAATCTGAAGTAATGAGCACCATCTTTTTGTTGCTGTGAAGGACATAAAACACAAAATCTTCATTAACAAATATTAACACACTTCAACAAACAATATCAAAGTAAGTTAACATTAATTAAACAACTCATACACCATTTACAATTACACAAATTGAGGTTAACACACTGAAGTGAAATTAATTTTTTTTTTTCCAATTATTTTTCCAAACTCATTTCAGTTACATCCACTTCAAACAAAATCGAAAATAATCAGTAAGTTCATCAGTAAGTTGATAGAGTTCAAACATCTCTTAATATAAAAACATCATCAATAAGTTCATCAACAAAGCAAAATCGAAAATAATTTTACCTTGTAAGTTCGAATGTCAGAGCTTGCTGAGAAATAGATCTGGTTCGTTCGCACAACAACAATGAACAAGAACGAACTTGACGATGATGTTGCTCAAAGGATTGAAGTTGACAATGAACAGGAACGAGTAGATCTGCTTCTTAAAAATGGTGATCAACGAAGAAGATTGAAATAAATGAAGATGATTTGTTTGTGTTGAAATAAATGATGAAGAAAGATTGAAATAAATGATGAAATAAATGATGAAGAAAGATTGAAATAAATGATGAAGAAAGATGAAACATGGATAGTTGATAATCCAACTTCATGATTTGGTTTTGATCCAAGTTGTAAAAAAATGTTCAATTGGATACCCATTGATCCAACTTCATATTTTTTTTTGAAAAAAAAATAGTGTTATTATAGGGTGTGGTTTGACTAAGGACCATAGTATGTCCATCATCAAATTATTTGACTTTTTGGGGTTGTGCATGTTGGGAAGTTTTTTGGGGTTGTGCAATTCAGAATTTTCCTTCCTTTTAAGTGTTATAGCATAAAACTGTTCAACCAATATAGTAGATTGTTAGGTTTTTTATTATTTTCAATTCTACTCTCATTTCAATCCATGATTTACTTTCTCTTTCCTAACTAATTGAGAAAAGAATTAATTTTACGAAAAATGTGAAATAAATTATTGAAAAAGTTTAAAGTATAATTCAGAAATTATAACCTTAAATTATGAAAGTGATATTTAAATTGAAACAAAAAAACTCTTCCAAAATAACACTTCAAAAGAAATGAGAGAGTACAACTTACAGCTATATTAAGAGTAATTTATACTGTATAATTTCTACATAACTAAATTTTGTTATATGAATTATCATTGTTAACATATGTGTTTGGAAGACATGCATGATCAACTAGTTTTTTGTGTGATAGATCTAAACACATACTTTAATATCTTTTTTATATAGTAAAAGAAAAATAATAAAAACTTAATTCACACATCACAATTCACAACTAGCTTAAGGAACTTCATATTTACAAAATTAATCTTGGAATATAAATAAGTGACACGACAATAGTATATAAATTTGTCAATTTGTCAAACCTAAATTAGAAGGTGTTGGAAATGACGAAATCATAAGGTTAGGAAAACGACAAACTCATACGTACACCTTCACTTTAATTATTTATGTACTTTGAATCATTTAATTTACCTTACCGTCATTATCACACACTCTTTTAATCGTGATTTTGAAATTTTTCACTCTACTTTTTTAACTCAACTTACCTAATTAATCAATCACTAGTCTACACTAAGCCACATTATATTATCAAAGATGTTTATTAGTAGTATTAGGAAATTCCATAGCAAAAAATAAAACGTGGCATATGCATTATGTGAACCATTTTAGTAAAAGTAGGCTTAATTACACATTTAATCCCAAACATTTATTTTAAATTTTAATTTGGTCTCAAACATTTTAAACGTTTTATATTGTTCCCAAAAGTTTATTTTAGGTATTAATTTGGTCATTTTCGTCAATTTTGTCTCATGTGACAGACGGTGTGTACATGTGGACAGACACGTGGACACTTGGACACATGGACATAATTGACGGAAATGACCAAATTTAAATTTAAATTTAAAATAAACGTTTGAGACCTATATGAAACTTTTAAAACATTTGAGACCAAATTAAAATTTAAAATAAATGTTTGAGACAAAATATGTAATTAAGCTGTAAAAGTACCATCCATTAACTACTTTTGTTCTGGGCAAAAATAAAAGATTTCAAGTAGTGTGTACTAAAACACGTCCAATTATTATTTCTTTCATCAAGGTTAAAAGGTGTTACAGTGTAAATGGAACTGCACTTAAATTTTTTCCTTTAAAGTAAGACAAATAAATGTGAGGGAATTTATTAAAGTAATGATATGTAGTTAAACATAGAAACAAAATTAATTATACACTACTTTAAGCTATATATCACTCCATGTACCAGGAACATATGGAAATAATAAAAGGCTTGTACACTTGAATTTCTATACACTACTTTAATTTGGGTCTCATTAAGTCATTGGAATTGTTTGAAGAATTGGAGATTAATTTGGAGGGGTCTCATTGTTCAAATTTGAAGAAATTAATGCTCCACATAAAAAAATTATTGAAAGAAAATAATTGATTATGAAGTGTTTAAGCCTCGCATATATCCTATAAATGTGGAAAAAAAAAGTATAAGGATTCTCAATATATAATCTATTGTGCAATTGTTATACAGGTGAATAAATTATATACTCCTCGAGGTAAAAAGGCATTTAAATATATATATAAGTTGTTGTATAGGCTTTTGTAATGCACTCTCAAGTAGTAATTCTTATACTTGTACATCTATTATTCCCATCGATTGTTGTTATAACATGTGTCCACCTTTGTTGTACAAATGCATAGAATGGGAGAATATTTTAAAATTTACAAATTTTCTTATATTTATAATCAATTTTAAAATATATATATATATAATGGGAGGAAGAAACACGAAAATAAAAAAAGCAAGGATATGAAAACCAAAAGAGAGATGAAATGACTTTTGTCCAAAGTTAATTATTTGATGAGAGGAAATGACTTTTTCTTTTGATGTAGCCATTGCTAAATATATGATATGAACAAATAAAGTAAACAAGAACAAATTTGTGAAATAATGGTAAAATTTCAACTAATTAACAAAATTTATGTTGTTGCCAGCCGAGAACAACTACTTATGTATTGAGTTAATAAAATTTAGAAAAACTTTTATTGAGTTAATAACTAAAGGTTTGTTTAGGAAAATTGGAAAAGATGCAAAGTAAATTACTTGAATGATATGCATCAAACTGAGCCACTTCTAATCTTCTATATATATTTAAGTTTTCACTCACATTATTGATGAGAATATATATGTATATAGTAATAGAGAAGATGAGAAAGGACTACAACACATTGGTGATGGAATCTTCCTTTATATGAAATACAAAGTGATGTACCATTGTTATTTACACTTTTGTATTTGTGGAATGATCTGGTTGGCAAATTCATGTATGAACTGCGACATTCAATATAATATCTATATATGAAACCAAATGAAATGACTATCAAGATTTTTATAATGACTTATTATAATATAACAATTCCCATTCGATTTGCAAATCTTTTTTATTTTATATAATATAATAAAATGCTTTTATTTTTAATTATTTATTTATTTGGTCAGGTAGTCTAGTGGCTGAAATTGTACTTTTTAAAGGTAAATAAATGGATGTATCAGAGTTCGAACCATATTGATCCTGCATATTACATACAACATCCCTGCCAACTGAGCTACGCTCATGAGGATACAAGGCTTTTAATTTAGTTATTCAGATAAGAATAAGGACGAAAAATAGAAAGAAAGGAGCTTGAACAGAAAAATTATACTCCTACTTAAGGGTGCGTTTGATTTGTAAAACAGTAAGTACAGGACAGAACAGTACAGGACAGAACAAGATAGTACAGGACAGGACAAAATTGTATCGAAGAGAGATAAGAAGATAAATTTTTTCATATTTGAAAATAAAAAGGGTATTTTTGTATTTTTTATAGTTGTACTGTGGACAAAAAGTTGTCATGTGGTTTAGTGAAGGACAAAAATTCTTGATTTTGTCCTGTCCCTTGCTACCTATTTTGTCCAGTCCCATATTCAGTTTTTATATCAAACAGGGTACAAAAAGTTGTCTTGTCCAGTACTCTGTTTTTTAGCAGATCAAACGCACCCTAAGAGTGAAGACACGTTATTAATAAGTTAAAACCCAACCAGTATTGATAAGTTACAACGCAAATGGAACCGCACCTAATTTTTTTCTTAAAGTAAGACAAATAAATATTTATTAAAGTAATTGCATGTAGTTAAACATAGAAACCAAATTAATCGTAAGTATTTAAAATGCAATTTAACTTGAAGCTACCACACCATGTATGAATTGAGGAACATGGAAATAATAAAAGGCTTGAATTTCTATACACTACTTTAATTTGAGTGTCATTAAGCCATTAGAATTGCTTGAAGAATTGGAGGGGTCCCATTGTTCAAATATGAAGAAATTAAAGCGTCACATAAAACAATTATTGAAGAAAAAAATTACAACATAAAAAATTTCAAATCGAAATTCAACAATAGGAATAATGAAGTCAGTGTTTAAGCCATGTATACTATAAATGTGGTCGTACTAAATTAATTAATAATGGTAATTTAGTGATAATATTAAATTGATTTATGTGGTGGATAGATTCATAAATGTGGTCGTACCGAGTTAATTAATAGTAATTTGGGGATAATATTAAATTGATATATGTGATTGATGTATTAGATAGGCTTCTCAAAATAAAATTGAGGCAATGGACACGAGAGAGATCATTTCTCATCATAAAATTACAAATGCTTATAAGATATATTTTCAATTATTGTGCTTAGACATATGTAACACTTCAATAGTGTTGCGCCACTAAAAATGAGACTTACTCATTCAGTTTGGTCTTGATATACAACAAATCAACAATGCAATAGATGCATGATAAGAAAGGTATATGTAAGCTTTGAAAACTTATTAAAATAATAGAAAGCACCACTCATTTGATGGTTTTTGATATCACATTCAAAATACAATTTCCCTTAAACTAATGTAACACAATTCCTATTTCCTATATGGGGTGGAAGAAATAATTAATAGACAGGCATTAACTAAGTTATCAGATTGAATGCAGGCAATAAAAAAAAGGAAAATACGATTTCGGCCTACTTAATTATAAAACTGATTACAACCTTTCCAACACCAGAACATACATTTACAGTATAGCCAGTTGATACCAGAATATGGAGCCAAAATTTACAAGCACGAATAGTCCCTCTCTCTTTAAGGAGGAACTGATTTTCTGTGATTCCAAGTATCGTCATCTGGTTTTGCTATTTTGTAGGAACAGCAGTAACAACTTCAGTTGTGAAGATCACATCATGCCAAGTACTTGAACAGATTTGCATTGTCTTTGTCTCTTTCCAGGTAGTCTCGAGAGATCAAGTCTTCAATCCGTTTCTTAATTGCCTTGACATCAGGCTGCGCAAACACATCATTCCATATCAACAATTCAAGATAATAGCAAAAATTCGCTAACAAATTCATGTCAACAAAGGGTTGAAATACAGACCTTAAACATGCGGCCTAACTGCTCAACACATTCCATAACTAACTGTTGGTAATTTAAAACTTTCCGACTCTTCATAATACGCACAATTGAGGCGTCGATAGCATATCTTCTATCCTTGTCAACATCCTCAATTACTTTTTTTTTCTCATCCACAGGAGGAAGAGGAATCTGCACATCGAAGTATTTGTCAGTCTAATTCAACAGTCGGTAAACCACATAGAGAGTTAGATAACTAAGAAAACAGAAATACTGAATAGATCATAGCAATTGGTATGTGACAACTGTACCTTGATCCTCCTCATTTTGTCTGTAAACTTTGAATTAAATTCAAAATAATCAGTGGGTAATATTGTTTTTGTGCTCGGCTCCTTGTTAAGAATCTTGTACTTGGCACACGATAAAGAGTGAAGCAGTCTAATAACATCATCATCGGTCAAGTTCAACTGATCCATTATCTCAGAATAACTCAGTCTATCTGAGGAATTGAAAAGAAGCAACGCTGAAGCCTATGGAAAAGCAAAAGACATGATTAGGAATGTAGAAAAAAATCCATACAAGAATTTGTACACATCACAAAAATTAAACAACGAGCAGCAACACACAAAAGATAAACTTTTAAAAAAAATAAAATAAGAGTATGCATAAGAAATACAACCTGGTAAGTAGTCACAATCAGCTCCATAGTTTTTGGTTCAAATTTCCCACTTATATTGCAGGTACCCAAGGAATAAATCCAAGTAAGTTTTCTGTGTTTAGTTTTTGTTTGATAAAATTCCTTGAAAACCTCTACACACTTAACCTAAAATAAACAGAGATAAAAGTGTTATTATAAAAATAGAAGGTGAAGACCAATTTTAGTCTGTAACAACTTTTTGTCGGCCCAATTCAGTCCCCGACAAAAATAAAACCGAAACTAGACTATAACATCTTCATATTGGGGATAAATTGGTCCCTCTATTATAGAACATCAAGGACTAATTTGTCTCCAGTATGAAATTGAAAATGTCAGAGTCTAATTTGGATTTTATTTTTTCCGGGTGTTGAATTGAGACATCAGAAAATTGTGAGGGGCCAAAATGGGTCTTCATTATAAAAAAAAATTATAATCTAAATCTAGGATAGCATACTATCAAACAATTGGCAAATAAACTCTAGGTTAATATAAAAAATACAGATATACCATTTCTGCAGGAAGATTGAGGTCAAAAGATTTGTAACTAGGCCAGAAACCGGTGGTCAGAACTGTAACTGTCAAGTCAATTCCAGGATCTACATTTGGATTATTGGTTAAATATTCCTCAAAGCTTGTTTGATTCTCCTTTGCCAGTGTCAAATCTGTAACCTGGTAGAACCCACATAAACAATGGAATTTTCATTTATTATTTTAGAAAATAATTATAATATAGAATATCAGCTCAACACAATGATTTGAAAGACAGACCATTCCTTCCATCTTTGAGGTAAATTGACCACCACATTGTTGCTTCAACTTTGTCAAAATACTCCTCTCATGATCATCATTGGCACTCTTATCAAAAAGAAGCCTTCGAGCAAGCTTTTTCCTATAAACATCCAGGCAAGAAGAATGTATGACTATTTTTATGAAATTGTGTTCCATTAGGAAAAATGGGTAATTTTGATTCGTATAAAATAGCAACAAAAACTTCAATAACATAATAGATAGTATCTGTATCATTGACTTTCGTCAAAAAAAAAGTATCTGTATCATTGACTGTGTCGTAGACTCATTATGTGCATCATAAAATACAAAACAAAACTGTGAGGCGTGACATGAAATCAAGACCCAAAAGGGACAAAGCCAAGGAGGATAGGTTTGGTATTCATGGACCTTCCTATTAATAGAATAGCAAATAATAAAAAAGCAAAGAAGTTTTCCATCTCCAATTTGTGTTTCAAAAACTTTAAAACAGTCTAGATTGCGTTGAAATGCTCCAAAGATAAGCTATAAAAAGCATATGGGTATAATAGCAAAAAAAAAACTTAAAACAAACTAAGATTTTCATTATAATTGCAGTTCACTTTCTATCCATTTTCTCTATATCCCACCACTATATCTTTTAGTATTTAGTCTTTTGGTAACATACATGGAAGAAAAACTTTAGTACAGGTAAAGAAATGATCCGGTGGGAGTGCTGAGACAGAAATCTCATATTGGACAAAATAGTGAAGACTAAAGGGTTTTTATAAGAAAAGTGGAGTCCAGATGGTTTAAATCTGTTTGACCGTGAACCCTACCCCCCCCCCCCCCCCCCCAAGTTAGACCACTAATGTCCGTCGTGCACACTCCTCCAATTGGGTTTGTCCTAAAAAATTCCAACACTAAATGATTATAACAGATATTTTCCTTTTCTGTGCCCATTACCTATAAAATTCGGCAAACAAATCTTTGTCACTAATATAGGCAAGTAGCTTGACAACCTGCAGATAGATTAAAAAAAAACTGAATTTCAGAACACGGGCATCAATTTATCAAAGCATATGGAAAATCTAGACAGATGCATTGCAGACCTTCTCAAGTGTATCTTCAATTGCTTCATCACTCAATTTTTCACTTCCTCCTTTCTTGAGAATATTATCACAAAAAGTGGCAAGCAATTCGGCACTTGAGCTTCCGGCGACACCCTTGTTGCAAAAAATCTCAAAAGCCTCCTTAAGAGCCTATAGGATAAAATCTTTTAGATAACAAATTAATGCTGCATAACAATTTTGAAGCCATTCTATGATCGAACCTTGTGGAACAGCGTATGATTTTGGAAACAGTCGTTCACATATGCAAGGTACTTGTCATGCAGCTCAATCACCTTTCGAACAAAAACCTGAAGAAAGATACCATTCTCAGTTTCCATAAATGGATCAATATCAATTGCATTTATACTACAAAACTAGAAAATTCCAACATTACCTGCTCTTGTAAGCCAATAATATCCCTTTTCTCTGCCTGCAGACATTTTATGTTAAAAGGTAATAAAATGTTAGAATCAACTTAAATTGCTTCAAAAGCATGGTACCATTTACAACTTAAGAATAAGTACATCGTTTGCAAAATGAGGAGACTGCATTTTGAAAGTAAAGTTTGCTCGTAAAGCAACATGTACAACCTACTATAAACATAAACAATCTTGAGATAAAACCAAATGTTTCTCCAGCATGTCATGTGGCAAGTTCCTCATCAATAAAACCAATTCATACACACCATATTAAGATAGCTAAATAAGTCAAATTCACGCAGCTTCCACAGAAAATATTTCTAAACAAATTCTTCAAAGTTATAAACATTAATATGCACTTCTTTAGTTGAAAATGCGGCATGTTCTCAAACAATAAAAGCAGTTAACAGTAACATGCCATGTTTCAAGATATGTTGATACTTGATAGGTCAATAGGTGACATTCATGTGGCTTCGGGTAATTGACATTTTCAAGTAATGAACATCAATTTGTACTTCAGTAGTATGAAACAAGTAAAAAAACTCATGCAAGATTGCACGAATATGGGGAAAAAATGGATGGATGGATGAATGGGCCATCCGTAACCCCTAACATTCAGTATTTTCTTAAGTGTGCATAGTCTTATATGACACCTAGTATGAGACGGGGAGATTACATTCACGAAAGCCTTCTTCAATGACATTGTATTTGAACAAATAAATAATATACACCTAAGTTGAAAATTATCATGTCATCTTATTTGTTTTGTAACAAGAGACCACTAACAGAAAAAATAGTATACACCTAATATGAGACGGAGAGTACATTCAAGAAAGCCTTCTTTAATGGCATCATATCTGAACAATAAAATAATATACACCTAAGTTGAAAATTATCATTTCATCTTATTTGTTTTGTAACAGCAGACCACTATTGTCAAACAAATTTGAACAGGCAGGATTCAATGCAGGTTTAGTTTTCGTCGATAACCAACAACCAGCAATAAAGAAAACTACAGAATTGAAAGATACCTTCTTGTTACTTGCTGCATCTTCAGCAAACTTCACCAATGCCGTACCTTCTTCAGTAACATGCTGCATAGAGGAAGGAAAGAAATCATCACATATAGTCATATACAAAACATCAGGAATGAAAACAACTTTCTATACTCTAATTTTGATTGACATACAAAGGAGGAAATTATTAATATAGGTTTGTTGTCACCTGCTTAAATATACTGGAAACAGGATCCAAGCCTTTGGGTATTTTAGAGAAGAGCCTGAACATCCTTGACAAGTCTTCCACCTAAACATTTAAAGGAAACAGTGAGAATATGTTTACATTTTAAGATATGCTTAAAAAACTAGTGAGCGTATTACAGTTAAATAGTACCTTGTCATCTCTAAGTAATGCATGACATCCAGAATGCTCTTTTTCAAGGAGTTGGTTTGCATACACGGATAAAAGCTCATGTTGAACTTTCTAAAAAATTCAAAAAATAGAAAAAGGTCAGACATTGAAAAATGGAACAATATAAAATAACGACAGTTATTAATAATTGTTTTCTACAAGTAAGAATGCAGTATTCTATTTGAGTGAGACAGTTTTAGACGACAGCTGAAAAAATAGCAGGTAAAGAATAAACCTCTAATAACTTTGGCTCGCTACTAGAGTGCAGGTAATGAGCAACCCTGTCTTTCTCCCGTTTTAAACACTCCTCAGCCTGTAATGAGAACCACAATGTTAAACAGAACTGATATGCCATTGTAGATGAAGAAAACGAGTTATAGTTATCACTATTAAGGAATAATACCTTGAGCATATAATCAGGACAAGAATCTTCTAGGATCCAGTTTGAAGCCTTTCGAGAATAATATGCAGAAGTGTCTTTGAGCATGGCAGCTTCAAAATCATTATCATAGTGATCCATTTGCCCCATTCCAATTTCAACAAATATATCTAAAACATTTTTTAATAGAGCTCGGTCGATCTGCTCTCCTTCACGTTCTTGATCAATCTTTAAACAAAAAAGGATACGTTATTTAATCTATATTGATGAACATTGAAAATCTTTTAAAATAAGGAAGAAAGAACATACAAGAGAAATCACAGCATCTCTCACTTTCCCATTTATTTCCTTGTAAACCTGGAAATGATAAATCACACATCAATAATTTAACTGATACATTAAGAAAGAACTATATCTACAGATAGAAAAGTTTGAAGGACCAAAGAAAATTACCAAATCACGGAAGCAAGTCAATCCAACTTCATTAAGCGGTGGAAGTGACCTCCGAGCAATAAAGTATCGATCCAAATAGTGAAAAAAACGAGAAAGCCATCTAACCATAATTTTATGGTTAGCCCACCTCCTCACGAGTTCCCGCAACATAAACTCATCATGCTTCTCTCTCAAAGAAGGTAATACCTGATCCAAAAAAAGCGATTTTCATTTATGAAAGAAAAGTTGAGAACGGAAAACTAATAACCCATAAATAATCAAATAAAGGAGAAAAAAAAGACTTCTAAAATGTACTAGAAAATGGAAATTAAATGAGCCACGTGACACCTTCCACCCCATCCCCCCCAAGAAAAATAAACCATTTCATTATAGCATGTAATTTGGATCATTATTAATGATTTTGAAATATCTAAGAGTCAAGCTGTTGGGAACCCGAGAATCGGATTCCAAACAAATTATCCAAAACTGGACAGTTATTCTAAGTTCTAACACAACACAAACAGATTTTTCTTTTAGGAAGTAATAAAAAAATGCTCCCTTTAAGAGACACAGACCAATCAAACTTAAGAATCATTATATACACATTTATCTCACACACATAAATTAGAGAGAACTAAAACTAATGACACTATACAAAGTAGCTAAAATACCAAGACCAGAATCATTTCCAGTAGATTAAAGGACCCTTCGATATCATTTTGTTAGAAGACACCAGGTGTTAGAAATTTTATTAGAGCTAGTTAGAGAGGGAAAGAGAAATAACAGAATCTATATAACATAAGAGAAAGATGTGTTCAGTATTATGATTTACGACTGAGAATTTTGAAGGAGAGTCTGAGTCTTTTAGCTACCACGGAAAGGAATAGTCTTGAGAGGTGTATCTACTTATTATAATCAAAATTAGTAATTATTTTTTCTCTCTGTTATTTTCTTTCGTCTTATCCCTTGATAGAGATGCAGTTACTATAGAGTGTAGACAGCCTTGGCTGATCATTTTGATTCCAAAATTTAGAGATTTGAATCATGTTTCTCTTTTGTGTGTGTGTCTATGTTTGTACAGTTCTTTGTAAAAACTACAAAAATATTCAAATTGGTACCAAAACTTTCTGATGTGATCCTTTGAAGTATGTGACTCCTCATCTTTCAAAGTTGAAGTTATTGGAATGTGAGAGGTATCAACCCAGAATGTTTTTTGCTAATGATCCTTTACTAGACTGTCATGATAATTTGCCTGCTTTGGCTGTCAAATGTGTCTTTGTAGAGCACAAAACTCAAAAGGAGTATGTATTGATGTTATTCTCCCATCACATATTGTTTTAATCCTACATGGATGTGACATTCTCTGAGAACAGATCCCTCCAAGCTACACATTTGACTCTAACCTATCTCGCAAGTACCGCTCACTCCTCATTTTGGATGATCTGTCTCTATCCCTCAAACACCACAATTACAAGATGACCCTTCATTGCATTGATTTTGTATTACTTACAAGCATTGACACCTTGAACTCCAAATGATTGCTTCTATTAGTGATTATGCTGATTCTGCGTAAAGATGAATATTCTACTTTAAATCCTATCCTAATTACAATTTCTAAGTTACCATTGATTTACTCCCTCTCATTGTTCCTTTGTTTTTGCTTTATCATCTATTTGCTATTCCTAAAAATGTATGGGAGCATTATCCCAATCCCATCCTGAATAGTGATAAGTAACGATATAACTTGTATGGAATCCAATAATGCATAGACCTTTGTCTTAACTACTCTTGGAAAAAATTTAGTTTGCATTATGTGGGTGTTTAGTGTCAAAGTTGGTAAACTCGCAACAGAAAAGTGGACCGATTGAGGAATTAGTTGGTAGAACAGAGGGCACACACAGTGACTCGGATCTATGGTTTGGCGTTCAATATTACTTTTTCCCCAATGGTTAAGATGGTGTACGGTCGTTGGTTCTTGTCTATGGAAGCCATGAGGCACTGACCTGACCCTTGTATCAACTAGTCAACTAGATATTAAAAATGTCTGACCAAGATATGCAGTTAGTTGGTGGCTGCAGTTGTGTTGCATCCTTCACTTCCAGAAGATTCACTATGTCCACTCGGCACTCGCTCAAAAATCAAAACTATAATTATCTAGTCCACAAGGAGATTGAAAATTCCAAAACATTATTTTGTGGAGGATTACCTATAATAACTGGAGAACACTAATTAAGCTGCCTTCTAAGAACTGCATGATTGATGATAACATTTTCCTAAAAGGACAAAATGGTGTGTCACTCTTATCGTATCTTAGGACACAGGGAGGATTAGAAACAACCAGAAACAAATTGAATTTTGTTCTTATCCAACCTAAAGCCTATACAGTAAAGAATATACATGATAGTATGATTCACTAGTAGACAGTAGGAAGCATTAACTAGTATTATCCTAGTAGAAAAATAGCAAACAACTAATGACTACATAACGCATGAAAAAAATAATCTTATATAAATTCAAACAGATCCGTATGTATCATGTCCAACAAAGTAATAGCATTACTCACTGTTGATATGATGTACTCTTCAAATGATTCCCTGTACTTGTCATACAATGGTTGAGAATAGTCATTAGGAGGCTTCTGCGTGCACATGTTGTATATGGTCCTACAATAAAATTCAAGAATAAACAATTTCCATAAAATTGAACACTCAATCAAAAATTCAAAACCGAGTTAATCTCAAAACCAAAACATTTCGGTGAAAATTACGTGTATAGCATCATATAATCCTCAGAGCTAAACTGAGGTTCAGGTAGCCCTTCTAGAATATTCTTCAGCTTTTTTATTCCCTTTAGCATAAAATCCCATCCTTGATCTAAATCGATAGTCTTCCGTTCAGTCATCGATACACCCCAACCTTATACACCCAAATCTGCAACCAAATATTACCAAATCAATTAAAAGAATTCAAAAAGCGAATTAGTTCAAAAAAAAATCATGCGTAACAATGTTGTGTCTTCCAAATCTGTAAATGTGATCTTTAAGCAAATTAATTTTGCAATTCAAAACAGAGTCGCAGCGCGGTGCAGCTTGTTGCTCGTTTACAATCAAAACAATGAAAATAAAAATTAAAAATTAAAATTCCAACTCCAACAAAATGAAAGCACAGTAAACAGCATTAAACCCTTTCTCCCCCAAACTAAACCCTAAACCATTTTCAAACAAAACTAAATTTTAAATTTCAAAATCATTTTCAGATTTAACAAAATCTAGTTTAGTAAAACTTTTTGCATAAAAAAACAATCAAAATCACGCAATTCGATTCTGCTTGAGCAATCCCTAAACTACAAAACGACGCCGCAACGTAATCGGTGCCATGAGAAAACAAACAAAGATTGGAACAAAAGAGAATTGAACGGAGAAATGAAAGAAACGTACCGTTGAGAGGTGAAGAAGAAAGCGCGTTGATCGAGGAAGCGAAACCCTAATAACGATTCGGGATGAAGGAAAAGGGAAAGGAAAATTGAGAAGAAAGAAGAAGAGGAAGATGATGAACGAGCTTCGAAGAGGAAAACAAAAGGGAGAGAAATGAATAATAATTGAATAAGTAAATATAAATATAAATAAATAAATAATAAAAAGGGAAAGTTATTATTTTTGTTTTTTTTTAAAGAAAATTCTAAAATTGTAGACATTTTTATAATATTTTTTCAAAAAGTATTTGTTTTTATTTTCGGAGTCTTTTTTTTTTCTTACAGTGAACTAATGATCTTACAATTTAAGAGAGATATTTTTTTCTTAATAATTTTTTTTTCTTTTTCGGGGATCTAAAGTTTTGTTTGGGTTGCTTTACTCTTGGATCCGGCTCTGGTTTTAAATTTTTTACCACACTTTTTTAGAAAACTAATTAAAATAAAATCAAAATAAACATTTTTCATAGTATTTCTTGAAAACTAAGATAAATAAAAGTAACATTTTAAAAAAAAATGAATTTAAAATAACATTTTCAATAAATAGTTACTTATGTTCATTACTCTTCTATTTTTTATCAATTTAATATTCCTTATTTATCCTGTCAAAATTCTGAGCAAAAATAAAAATTGAAATGTAGTGAAAAGTATTATTAAAATTTATAAGAGTAAGTTAATTTTATTGGTCAAAAATTAAACTTTTTTCAATGAATGTTGAACAATTTATAGACTTTTAAGGCTTCGTTTGACCCGGCTTATTTTCTACTTTTCTATTTTTTAAAAATGAATTAGAGAATTATAAAATTGAATTTAGATATATTTCTCCTTAAAAGTATTAGAGAAATAAAGTAAAGAAGTAAAAAATAAAGAGAAGTGGAGTCAAACACAATTTTTTCTTTCTTTACTATTTTTAAGGAGAAGAAAAAAAGTAGAAAAAAAGTTGGGTCAAACGAAACCTAAATAAAGTAGTTCTAATATTTGGAATTTGTTTGTGAGATAATTAAAGTCTGACTAATATTACTTATGTTGTTATAAGAGACAATGTGTATTTTATACTAATTAAAAATCAGATGTATATGGTCTATATTATAAATCATATACATTTATATTAAAATGAATCTATAATGTGTATTGTCTCTTAAAGCTCTATTCAAAATAACATTGGAGTTCGCCCAAATAAACCATTATTAAACTAAGCTCATTAATCACTTAAAATTAATTATTTATGTATATAAAAAAAAAACTTTTTGTTTGCAAAAAAAATATTTAAAAACAGTTTTAGATATGATCACTGTCAATGTAAGCTAAGCTCAATTGATAGATGTATTGTATGTAATGTGCAAGAATCAGAGTTCGGATTTTGGCACATCCATTTACTCATCTTTAAGGGGTGAAACTATAAAGTTAGGATCCTCCTTTTTACTCAAAAGAAATGAAAATCTCCATTAATAAAAGTAGTGTCGGTCTTGACTTTTAGGAGTCCAAGACAAATAATAAAAATAGACCCTTAATAAAAATATAAAAAAACAAAATTTATAAAAAATAATATCATATATTCATCGAAAAAAGTAGGTCGTATATTCAAATAGTAAATAACATAAACAATATCAAAAATAGTCCCTTATCCTGATAATAGAGAAGAAAGAACATGCTACTCACTTGAATTGGAAAAATATTGAAATAATAATAAAATAAAAAATGCAACAAAACTTCATGGTGAAGGGTCAAACTCATGACCTCCCTTTCCCAACAAGATCCCATTACCACGCTCAACCACTACACCAACTAGAACTTCGTGATACTTAATACACGCTAATAATATATAATCTAATCAGAAGCAATGGTTCAGAAAAAAATAATATTGAGGCCTCTAATTTTTGGAGGCCCAAAGCTACAACCCAGCGTGCACAGACCCAATTTCGATACTGAATAAAAGATAAAGACACAAACAAGTTTGAATTTAAAAAAAAAAAATCAATATCATCAATCAATCAATATCAATCAATCATCAATATACATTATAAAGGAAGTTACCTAAGCTCCTATATTTCCATTTTGCTTATGTGCCATATATAAATGAGATGCATTTAGTTGTTCTTAGGCTTGTGAAAACTCTATGTCTTCTCTATTAAATTAATTTAATGCATGATTATACAAGTATCAATTAAAAGTAAATCAAGTATTTTTTTAAAGCATATAAGTCAAGAGATTGATATATATGATATTTACTTATAAAGTTAACATACAAACTAAATAATTTAAAATGAAACTTCCTTCTATATATGTTATAAGAGGTTAATATTTTTATTTTTGGCAATAGTAAGAGGTAACATGATATTCAAAAATAAAACTAAATATAAAAATATGTATATTTAAAAATTAAACTTCCTATAATATATTATAAATATGTAAATGATAAATATAGAAATATGGTAAGTTACAAATTATAAAAAAGAAAATCTTAGAATATAATAAAGCAAAAGTAGTTCTTTGACAAGTTTGTCATTTGTCAACTATATAGAGTGTTTTCTATTTTAAAAGTTTCTATTAATAGTATTACTAGAAATAAACCCGCGCGTTGCGCGGATTCGATTCAATTATAAATTAAAATATGTATATAAATGAAAATTAATAATTATGATAAGTATAATCACATTGTTAAATGACAAATATTTTTATTTATTCCTTTTAAATTGTGATTATTAAAAATATTTGATATTTTATTTTTATCAAAATAATGTTGGATATTTGCTATCTTAAAAATAGGAGAAAATTTAAAAATATGTAAAGTATGTAGTATTGGATTTATTTATTTATGTTTTTTTTTTGTTCTTGAATTAAATAATATAATATATTCAATTTATTTAAATTTAACAGAAATATAGTTTAATATGTAAGGAATATGTTTTAATATATTTTATAAATATTATTTTTTTACTTCATTTTTTATAAATATATGTTAATAAGTAAATATGTATTATCATGCAGTTATAGTTGTATCATAGGAATCCCTAAGATTTAGTCAAATAAAAAAAAATCTCTAAGATCAAATATAATTATTTGTATTCATTGTAATTAATCTTTTATATATTAATTTTATTTATGTTAGTTTTTTTAATTTTAAAGAGAAGACACATGGTAATGTTTTATTAAAAATTAGAAATATTCTTAGAGTGCCAATAAGCATAATACTTGCTTAGGAGCTTGAGTAGCTTCTCTTTATAAATAAACTATGTAATGAAAATAATTTTATAAATAAAAAATAATAATTGTGATAAGTATAATTACATTGCTAATGATAAATATTATTTTAAAATATGATTATATTTAATATTAACATAGTTTGATTCATATTTTAATGTGATAGATTTCTTATAATATTGTATAAGTTGGAAGGGATACTTCATATATTTTATTTTAATATAGTTTACATGTATCTCCAACCTATTTTATTTTATTTCAATATATTGTATAAGTTGGAGGTATATTTGTTATTAATATTTGCGTATCAAAAATGTTGAAATAAGTATTGATTATAGAATATGATTCATATATGGTGTCTTTTGACTTCTTTTTTCATCGGATGTCATTAAAAAAAAAATTACGTTTGAAAAAGTATAACTGCTTACTCCCTTAAGGTACAAAATAGCTTACCTACTTGCTCCCATATCGTTCTTTTGAAGTTTCTTCTCACATATTCACTTAGTGGAGTTTATCCCGATTAAGAGTCCCGATTTTTTAATCTATATTGTTTGGCTTATATTTTTCTTTGCTTGGTCTTTTATTTTTTGTTTGTTTTTCTTTTTCTTGTTGGTGAGGTTTGTCCCTACAAATATATTGTTAGTTTTGTCTCTCTTATTTAATAATATTTGCTTAAAAATTTTGTTTATATTTCTTTTTGACAAATATTTAGTTTATATTTAATATTATATAAATTTGAATTATTTTTTTTGACAATATATAAGTTTTTATGATGATTTCATATATTTGAATTTAGGTCTAGTTACTTGGCTTAGATAAAGACACATAGTATATTATTTTAAAAAAAATTGTCATCTTACTATTTGCTTAAAAAATGTCATCTTGTTTTTACAAATATCTTACTATTTTATTTTAAGTCGAACTTAACTCACTAGGTTAGTTACCTTGGCTATCAAGTCTTCTAACATTGTCCCTTCGCAATTGAAAAATAGATGGTTAAATTGTATGCTAAAAATTAAGTCTATGTCTTTTATCATTTCTCATATCTATAGGGAAGGCAACCATTGTGCCGACAAACTTGCCTCTATAGGTCTTTCTTTGACTGAGCTTACTTGGTGGAATATTGCTCCTGTTAGCATTAGAGAAGACCTTGTTAGAAATAGACAGGGTCTTCCTTATTTTAGATTTTGTTAATATTTTGAGGGTTTGGTTTGGTCCCCCCTTTTGTATTCCATTTTTCTTTTATATAATACTTGAAGTTAAAAAAAAAAAGAACTTAAACATTATTTTAAATCAAAGTAATAATTTTGGAATATTTAGTGAATTTTAATTGCGTGAATGTGTATAAATATATGTTTGATTATATTTTATAAATAAAAATATATATGTAAATATGTTTTTCCTCAAAAAAAAATGTAAATATATTTTAATATCTAAAGTTTCAACAATTTCCAAAATTTATTTTGAAATATGTGCATTAACGAATTTTGCAATTGATGATTTTGTCTTTCCATCCTTTCATCTTATTTTCAAAAAAATATGCACTAATATTTCATTGATTTCTTTTAAAATTTCTTCTCAAATAATCGTTTGTTAAAATTATATCCCATATTTTATTGGACTGAATATTTTATCTTCTTTTTTCTATGCTTAATTCTTATTCTCTCTCTATATAGCTCTCTCTCTATTTTAACCTTTTTATTTTATTTTGATGTATTTTTTCTCTCACATTTTGTCTTTTTTTTTTTTTAATTTAACAATTTTTATTCTTGTTTTAAATTTAGTTAGCGCTTATTAGAATGTAATATTCTTATTGCATATAAATAAAAGAATGTAATACTCCTTTTTATTGTATATATAAGTATATAAGAGTACTTTTAAATCATATATTTTTCGTTTATTATAAGCAATTATCATTAATATAATTATATGACTATTTATTTAGAAAAAATTAAAATAGATATGATAATAAGTTTTGTGACTTAAAAATTGTCCTAGGTTAATATATTTTTTTGAAGAAGTGTCCCATGTTAATATTATTAGCATAATGGTGTGAATTGAATTGTAAGAAGATATATTATTTCACAATGTTTCAATGTTTTAATAGAATTGAATTGTAAGAAGTTATATCATTTCACAATCATACAATATAATAAAGTAAGAGTAGATATTTGGCAAGTTTGTCATTTGTCAATTAGTAAGAGTGTTTGCTATTTTTAAAGTTACTATTAGTAGTAATATTTCCTTAAATATGAATTTGAATATTTAATGATATTTTTTGTGATAATCGAAGTAGTAATACTATTCATAATGGGAATAAGTTTGAAAGAACTAATTTCAATGTGGGGGTTTTCAATATTGATCTTTCCAACATTAGTTGTGGTTATTTCAATTCCAATTTCTTCTCTGCATTTATTATTTGCAAGATTTTTACTCTTTTTTTTTTTTGATAAATAATTGAAATTATAAGGAGTACAAGGGGTACTCAGCCCTTACAATTCAAGACAGCAAGTTCAAACATGAAGGCACATCATCGGATTTTGTTGCCAATCCGAATATGATACAGAATGAAAAGGACATGCTAAATTACATAACCAAAACCAAGAAAAAAACTTAACATTATTCATCACCATATCCACATTCACCGAGCCTCCTTGAAACAGAACCTTATTCCTTAGACCCCAAATACTCCACGTAGTAGCCAACCAAATCAAATAACGAAACCTCGAACTTTTCTGAATGTTAACCAGATTGCCAAACCATAAAAAGTGAGACCATCCTGCCTCCCCTATTTTATTCGTGCACCCCACACTAGTGCAAAAGTAAGAATATAATTAGATATTTTACACCTCTTTAATTAAAAACAGGTGTGATAGAGGTATATTGTAACATTAGACACCATGTTTAAAGAAAATAGGTGTAATAATAAAAGATTAGCCATCTAAAATTTATAATACACTTGTTATATAAAAAAGGTGAGAAAAATTATACTTTAGACACCATGTTTAAAGAAAATAGGTGTAATAGTGAAAGACTAGTCACCTAAAATTTATAATACACTTGTTATATAAAAGAGGTGAGAAAAATTATACTTTAGACACTATGTTTAAAGAAAATAGGTGTAATAGTGAAAGACTGGTCACCTAAAATTTATAATACACTTGTTATATAAAAAAGGTGAGAAAAATTAGACTTATTTAATAATAACTTGCTTCAAAATAAATTTAACAATAAATTGCACATTATTCCTTAAAAATAGAAACAAAATTTTATATATATTTTTTTGGTAAGTCACTTTTTATATATTTTGAACATAAACAAACAAATCTTTTTTGTTTTTACTAACAAATCTTTATAAATAGAAAAACAAAAGATACAAATTCTAAAATTTAAAAACAATTTCTCTCTATCAATCTTTTCTATATATCTCACTTAAACCCTTCTCTCCTACCACCGTCACCCTCTACCTCACCAAACACCTTCACCGGGGTCGCCGATTCTCTCCGTTTGCTCTCATCCACTAACGTCACCTCTTATCTCTTCTCGTTTGTTGCTCTAATATATTGGTGAACTTCTTACTTAATCTTTATTTTTATCTCTTCATACATGTATCTACAATAAGAAGGGTTCTTCTACGTTGAACCATAGGGTTTATCTTATATGCGTTATTTCTCTTATATGCATTACGCGCTGCTATCCGAGATTAACTACATATGGTTCATGTATTAAAAGTTTTTTGATGGCTTGTGATTTATTAGGTGTAAGTCTCTCCCAATCATCTTCTCCATCTTCCGAAGCACTATGACAACAACATAATCGGAAGCCGCACCGATCAACAAGAATGCAACATCTTCTCCTTAGGATTTTTCTTGTTTATTTATCTAAATTTTTTAGGTCTATGAGCCACATGTAGTTCTATTTAGAGATTAGGAAGATTATGACATCAAGAATTATTAGGAATTTTGATGTTTTCAATTTGTATGTGATTTGATAATTTTTCCAAGTTTACATGTAATTGAATAATTTGGTGTATTTTTGTTTATTTTGATAATAGTTTTGTTTGATTAATGTAAAAGATAATATATTTTTTTAATATTTCACACCACTATTTTGGAAAAAACAGTTTCGAAGCTCTAAATTTTAGCGTGAAAAACTAGTATTTTACACCCATTAATCATATATACAATAAGGTGTAAATTTATTAAAAAGAGTCTAAATAACAAACAATTTACACCCAATATAATTAAAAACCGGTGTAAAATAGTTGTAATTCAATGTAAATAATGAAAATTTTATACCCGATATAAATAAAAATTGGTGTAATATATATTTTTTAACACCTTTTTTTTACAGGTGTAAATTCTTCATACATATCTCACCGGTTGAATTTACACCGATCTAAAACGGTGTAATATCTCTAAAAAAATGGGTGTTAAAACCCTTTTTTGCACTAGTGCCATCCACAGTAATACCAATTTCCACACATATTGGGCAAAAGAGCAGAAAAAGAAAAGATGGTTGCAATCCTCCTGATGCATAAAACAAAATACACAAAAAGTATCAAACTGATCTATAATAATACCTTTATGTGCCAACGACAACTTTATTGGAAGCTTGGAAAAAAGTAATCTCCAACCAAAAAAACCAATCTTAGAAGGAACTTTAGTTTTCCACATTTTACGTACCGCCACCAACAAATTTAAATCAACGTCAAGAATAGCTTTTGTTTCCAGTAGCGATATGTAACAAGAGCTAACAGAAAATACGCCTATGTTATCCGGTACCCACCGGCACCTATCTGCCTGATTAGGATTCAGCCGGATACTATGAAGCAAAATCCGAAGCTCCCCCAAATCCTCTTCCTCACCGCCTGTTAACTCCTCCTTCCACTCCCATTTCCAACACAGCGTTGCCGCATCCCACTTCTCCTTCAAAACTATGTCCGGATAAAGTTCCTTGGCATATAACGATGGAAACATATGACAAAACGGAAGACGACTCAACCAACATTCTCTCCAAAAACCAACTTGGCCGCCCTCCCCCACCACCGTACGTATGTTATTGCGAAAACAACCATCCTCAACATCACTGAAAGATAACAAATCACGCCACCAAATCGAATATTTACCGGTGCTCAAAGATAAATTACTACTCAAGAAATTCGAATGCATCGGACCATACCGAAAAAGAAGCAATCTCGCCCATAAATCATTCGGTTGTGCAAGACACCTCCACCTCCACTTACTTAAAAGTGCCTTATTGAACAAAGCCAAATTTTTAACTCCCAACCCCCCCACTCCTTAGGACGAAAAATCTGCTCCCAACTCACCCAACAAATCTTGTGCGTCTCCACTCCCCCTCCCCACAAAAAAGATCGTTGTATCCGAACCAACTCCTCAATAATACATTTAGGTGCTTTGTAAAAGGAAAAGAAATAAAGAGGCAAGCTAGATAAAACCGAATTAATCAAAGTTAGGCGGCCTCCGTAAGACAACTGACGGCCTTTCCATACATTCAAATGTTTTGACATAAAATCCACCACCGGTCTCCAAGTCGCACGACGACGGGGATTTGCCCCCACCGGAATGCCCAAAAATTTAAAAGGAATAACATCAGATTGACAAGAAAGAATGCTCGAACCTGCTGCCAAAAAATCAGAGTCGACATTAACACCATATAATTTGCTCTTTAGAAAGTTAATTTTCAGACCAGAAACCAACTCGAATCCTCGCAACTCCGTTTTAATGCACATAAGATTTTCCCATGTTGCTGCCCCCATTTAAATTGTGTCATCAGCAAATTGCAGAATAGAACAACTAAGCGAATCATTAATCTTATACCCGTGAAACTTACGTAACTCAACTGCTGAACGAACCAAACCAGTAAGCCCTTCGGCTGCAATAAGGAATAAAAACGGTGATAAAGGATCTCCCTGCCTGAGACCTTTACTGACAACAAAATCCTCCGTCGGACTGCCATTCACCAAAACGGACATAGTACTATTAAACACGCATGCCCGCATCCACTTCATCCAACCGTCACCAAACCCCATTGATAACATCATACTTTCAAGATACTGCCAACTGATGGTGTCATAAGCACGTTCAAAATCCACTTTAAAAAAGATACAAGCCTCTTTTCTCCTCGTTGCTAAGTCAATAACTTCATTAAGAACAACCACCTCATCAAGAATCTGACGTTGCGGGAGAAATGCCGATTGACAATCAGAAATAATAGGACCCAACACCTATTTCAAGCGATTAACTAGAATCTTTGCAATAATTTTATAAAGACTTCCCACTAAACAAATTGGACGGTAATTAGAAAGCGCAAGTGGATGATCCTTCTTTGGAATGAGTGCCAAAAACGAAGCAGTGACCGCTTTAGGCAAAACAGCACGCCGGTAAAAATCAAGAAGAAAATTCATTAAATCTGATTTGATAACATCCCAACACCCTTTATAAAAATTGAGATTAAATCCGTCCGGTCCCGGACTTTTGTTTCCATCACAACTCCATATAACCTCTTTCACCTCTTCCTCCGTGAATGCCTCCATCAAGCCGACATGATCGTCTTCCGTTAATTTATTAAATTGAATACCATCCAAACAAGGACGTGAATGCCAATCTTCTTGAAAATTCTGCTCAAAATGTACCTTAACTTCTTTTCGTATCACCTCCACTCCTTGCAACCAAATCTCACTTTTTTGAAACCCCAAAATCTGATTCCGCCTACGCCTTCCTTTGACACACGCATGAAAAAATCGAGAGTTAGAATCACCCTCTTGAACCCATTTAGTCCTAGCCTTTTGTTTGAGCAAACTTTCCCTAAATTGTATTTGATCCCAAAAAGATTGATTGAGAGCCTGCAAATTCGAACCTACTCCCTGCTCCCCATTTATCATACCCTCCTCCACCATATTCAACTCATGTACCACTTTCTCAATGTCTAGATCAATGTAACCAAACTAATATTATTAATTGTTAGTAGTTTTGATGATCATATTGTGTGGGAGCCGGAAAATAGTTCTGGAGCTAACTTAGTAATTTTCCTCTGTATTTGTGTGTGCATTAGTTCAGATTACACAACATTATTACAAAATCTAAACTAAATCAAATTGACTACTAATCAAACCACTCAAAGATACAAGGATAGAGTTGATTTCTTTTCATGATTCAGGGATAATATTTTGAACCATAAGAAAATATTACTCCTCAAATTATATATTTTTTATAATTAATATTGTGTAATAATTAAGTAGTTGGAAATTAGCTTCTAACTACTTGAGAAAATAGAAGCTACTTGAAAAAAAATTAGTCAAAAGAGACTCAATAGAAGCAAAGGTACCTGAGGGAGCTTTGAAGAAGGAAAGAGCGTAGACAGGAAGAGAGGTCAAAACAGACTTGAGCAACACGAGACGACCACCAAAAGAAAGATAGAGACTTTTCCAACCAGACAGTCTATGTTTTATTCGATTTAGCATCGGCTTCCAGAAATTCAACCGCCTTGGATTACCACCTATAGGAAGGCCTAGATAAAGGAAAGGAATTTTTCCCACTTTACAACTCAGAGCGGACGCAGCCTCACGTAACCAAGAATCAGCGATATTAACCCCGACCAACACACTCTTGTGAAATTCTCTGGTTATTTATTTTCACATAGTGTTATTCTCTGGTTGTCGGTTTTGACAACGGCCATGGTTTTTTCTCCAGTTTTGGAGTTTCCACGTTATATTCTTGTGTTGTTGATTGCGCTCCTGTTTATTTTTACTTCTTCGGCACTGGTATTTACCCAACAGTGGTATCAGAGCTTCCGGTTTGATGAGATATCAAGATAGATATCCTGGTATGTGCTGAAGAGGAGTAATGATGCAGTGCTTATGTGATTAAAAAGCTGCATGGAGGAGTTGATGCAATGTGGGTTACACAAGGCGTTTTGGGCATGAAATTGTCCACGTAGAGCAAAAGACTCTGAGGTAAGTGCTAGCAATATTTATCTTGTATCGGGAAATTGTGGTGTCTTTATGGTATTTCCGCTATACCATGGGAAAGGACATGTTATTGCTAATGGATTCAAAACAACACACGGGCATTGGTCGGAATTGATGCAAGGTGTGTCGTGAGATGTGTTGATGGCTAAAGAACTTTCTAAAAGCCAACATGGGAGTTGCACCATAATCTTTCAGCAGGTTTCAACATGAAATTATTGGGATGGTTTTGTTTCAAGTGAAGAAAAATCTTAGGATGGTTTAGTTCTAAGTGAAGAAAATCTTGGGATGGTCTAATTCTAAGTGAAGAAAATTCTTGAAATGCTTTAGTTTCAAGTGTAGTGTACTCTTGATGGTGGATTATGATAATTTGATTTGTTAGTTTTGACATTGAGAATTATGATTGTCGGTGAAGATAATGATTGTTGGTATAGACAATAGAAGCGGAAGATGAAACTCCTACAATCAAGGTGGAAATTGTTGGGATTGATTGTTGGTGTAGACATTGAAGATTGAAGACCATTACTGTTGGGTTTTTGTATGTTGGCTACATTTTGCAAAAACAACTACTAGGCAAATGCTGAGACAAATGCTGTAGCATGTGGAACAGCATTGTGTGACCTGATTGTTGCGCGCCAACACGCGCTATATTTATGTGCAAGATCATCTGGAGATTTTATGAAGTTTTATATTTAACCTAGCGTGCTGATCAAGATGCGCTTGGCTGATGAAGTGTAAAAGGCTGTCGCCTTGGTGTATTTCCATAATTAACTTTGATATATTTTTGGAAACAATATTATTGCACTTGAAGAATTGTTAGCTGAACCTGACAACGTCCAAGCTATGTTTTGAAGCCCAAACCAATGACTGCTCAGTACTATATATATGTGAAGACACAAACCCTAGTTTTGTGGGAGAAAAACCGTGTGTGTACTAAAGCGTGTGTCTTAAGGTTTTAGGTTTTCTTGTTAGTTGTGAGTCTTGATTGTATCCTCTGATTCAAGTCAAGTACTCTGTGTTTTGTGTTGTAATGGTGTACTGCTCTTAAGCTTTGAAGTACGGAGTTAGTTGTGTCCTTAGAGTGTGACTCTTAAACAATCAAAAGAACAAGTGTGTTGAATAACAGTGCTGTCTGTACTGTTAGTTGAGAATTGAGACGGGGTCTCATATCTAGGACTTCCTAGGTAGGGCATTCATTGGTAGGGTCTAGGTGCAAAGACAAGTAGTGAGGCTACGTTGTGCTTTTCACTAGAACTACAATAGTGGAGTTCATTCCTGGATTGGTATCCCTTAGACTAGGGCAATTGCGCCGAACTGGGTTAACAAACTCACTGTGTTCTTTATTATTCTGTCACGTTTATTTTACTTTGCTTCGCTGCGTTTTATTATTATTGTGTGACAAGTGCTCGGACACGTGCTCTAACATTGTGCACAACATTTGTCTGTCTGGTTGGCAGAATTTCAATTGGCATCAGAGCAGGCACCTTGCCTGATTGAGTGAGCTCCAGGGAAGATATTTCTGGCTAAGATGGACAAAGAAGGAGGACTAATGAATAGACCACCACTTTTGATTGGTGATGCTAACTATGATGACTGGAAGTCTAAAATGACTACGTTTTTGAAATTCATGGATCACAAAACATGGAGAGCTGTGGTTGTAGGATGGGAACCTCCTGTGGTTACTACTCGTAAGGAAGGAGAGACTGTCACTAAGCTGAAACCTGAGGACGAATGGAGCAAGGATGAAGAAGCATGGGCCAATGCAAATTCAAGGGCTCTAAATGCCTTAACGAATGGAGTTGATGCGCACATTTTCAAACTGATAAAAAAATGTACTATTGCTAAGGAAGCATGGAAGAAACTCCGAACTGTTCATGAGGGTAACTCAAAAGTAAGGAGCTCAAGGCTGCAACTTTTGACCAGTAAGTTTGAGAACTTGAAGATGAAGGATGATGAAAGCATTCAAGATTTCCACATGAGAATACTCGAGTTTGATAATCAATTTGATGCCTTGGGAGAAAATATTTCTGAAGAAAACCTGATAAACAAAATGCTTAGGTCACTACCTAAGAAATTTGACATGAAGGTTACTGCTATAGAAGAAGCCAAGGACATCTCAGAATTGAGAATGGGTGAACTAGTGGGGTCTTTACAAACGTTTGAAATGGCTGTAAATGAGAGATCTGAAAAGAAGACAAAGAGCATTGCTTTTGCCTCTAAATCTGAGGAGACTGATCAACAGAATGATATGGAGGCTGATGATAGTTTAACTGAAACTATGGTGATGTTGGGTAAGAAATTTAATAAGGCTTTCAAACGGTTTGACAGACAAGCCAAGACATATGCTCCAGACAACAGTCACAACATAAATAGAAATATCAACAATCTGAGGAAATCAAAAATAGATGACAAGACAAGTCTAGGCAAAAGAGTTCAATGTCATGAGTGTGAAGGCTATGGTCATGTCAGGTCTGAATGTGGAACGTATCTTAAGAAGCAAAAGAAAGGGATGACCGTCTCTTGGTCAGATGAAGATGAGTTTGAAGAAGAATCTGAATCTGCCAAACATGTGATTGCTTTAACTGGAACTTGTACATCTGAGGCTGAATCACACGACGGTGAAATGACTTATGATGAATTAGTTGATTGTTATAAGGGATTATGGCTCAAAAGTGTAGAAGTTGGTAACACTGCAATAAGACAAAAGAAGACCATTGCTATACTGCAAGCTGACAAGAACGAACTCCTGAAGGAAAATCTAAGACTTGAGGGTGAGGTTACTATATATAAATCAAAGATTGATAGCATGAACAAGCAATTAAGGATGCTGAATACTGGAACTGATAAGCTAGAAGAAATTCTAGAGGTAGGACAGATCTCTAATAACTCTAAAGGTATTGGTTTCAATTATAGCTCACTACATCATCAAAAATCTGTGCCTGTGACGAAGTTTGTTCCTGCTGTTTGAACCTATGACCCAACTATGTCAAGACAGATGCCCCAGCATCATGTGAGACAACAGATAACCAGAAATTATTCCAAATCAAAGAAAAGATATTCTGGTTGGGTATGTTATCACTGTGGAAGAAAGGGACACATTTGACCTTATTGCTTCAAACTGTATGGGTATCCAGACAAAACTTATTCATCAAGAACTGAGCCTACTATGAAGAATGTCAAGCAATCATGGAAGCAAAAGAGCAATACTGTGGATCCAAATCAAGCAGAATCTGAAAGTGTGGAGATTGCTCAAATTGCTCATACATCTCTAAGAGCATAATCTAGTAGTGATTGGTATTTTGATAGTGGATGTTCAAGACACATGACTGGAAATAGAGATTATCTAACAAATGTCTTGCCTTATGCTACAAGTTTTGTGACTTTCGGTGATGGAGCCAAAGGAGAGATTAAAGGTATAGGGTCACTGATCAATGAAGGGCTACCTAAACTTGACAAGGTTCTTCATGTGAAAGGGCTAACTGCTAATCTTATAAGCATAAGTCAACTATGTGACAAGGGTCTGAAGGTCAACTTTACAAAGGATGAATGTCTAGTTATTGATAGTAAAGGTGATCTCCTGATGAAAGGAGAAAGGTCAAAGGATAACTGTTATCTATGGGTCTCTCAAGACAAAGCTGAGTTGTCTACATGTTTAATAACTAAAGAGGATGATGTGAAACTGTGGCACCAAAAGCTTGGACATCTAAACCTCAAAAGCATGAAGAAAGCTATTGCTGAAGGAGCCATCAGAGGTTTACCAAGGCTTCAGATTCAAGAAGGAAGCATATGTGGAGAATGTCAGATCGGAAAACAGACAAAGATGCCTCACTAGAAGCTTCAACATATGACCAGATCTAGAGTACTTGAGTTATTGCATATGGACTTAATGGGACCTATGCAAGTTGAGAGCTTAGGAGGAAAGAAGTATGCTTTTGTCATGGTAGATGATTATTCTAGATACACTTGGATTGACTTCATCAAAGCTAGATTGGTTGCTAAGGTTATGCTCAAATTGAAGGAGTAGATTTTGGTGAGAATTTTGCCCCTGTAGCTAGACTAGAAGCTATTAGACTATTACTTGGAATTGCATGTATTCTCAAATTCAAGCTGTATCAAATGGATGTCAAGAGTGCATTTCTGAATGGTTATTTGAATGAAGTAGTCTATGTGGAACAGCCCAAAGGCTTTATTGATCCAGCCTTTCCAAATCATGTCTACAAGTTGAAGAAAGCATTGTATGGATTGAAACCAGCTCCTAGAGCTTGGTATGAGAGGCTTACTGAGTTCTTGGTGAACAATGGCTACAGGAAGGGAGTTAATGACAAGACACTTTTTGTGAAAGATGAGAGGGGAAAGCTTATGATTGCACAGATATATGTTGATGATATAGTCTTTGGAGGAATGTCTGACCAGATGGTAGAGCATTTTGTTCAGCAAATGCAATCTGAATTTGAGATGAGTCTTGTAGATGAGCTGAATTTCTTTCTAGGTCTTCAAGTAAAACAAATGGAAGACACTATATTTATCTCTCAGAGTATGCTAAGAATATGGCCAAGAAATTTGGTATGGAGAATGCTGCCACCAAAAGAACTCCTGCTCCTACACATGTCAAGCGATCCAAAGATGTCAAGGGAGAAGATGTAGATCAAAGTTTATACAGAAGTTTGATAGGAAGTCTTCTTTATCTAACTGCAAGTATACCTGATATCACATTTGCTGTTGGAGTATGTGCTAGGTACCAAGCTGAACCAAAAATTAGCCATCTGACTCAAGTGAAGAGAATTTTAAAGTATGTGAACAACACCAGTGATTATGGTTTGTTGTATTCTCATGGAGAGAGTACTATGTTAGTAGGATATTGTGATGCTGACTGGGCTGGAAGTGCAGATGATAGAAAAAACACTTCTGGTGGATGTTTCTTCCTAGGTAACAATCTTATATCTTGGCTTAGTAAGAAACAAAATTGTGTTTCCTTATCAACTGCTGAGGCTGAGTACATAGCTGCAGGCAGTAGTTGTACACAATTGGTGTGGATAAGACAGATGCTGAGTGAGTACAACGTCAAGACAGATGCTATGACATTATATTGTTACAACTTGAGTGCAATCAATATCTCTAAAAATCCTATACAACATAGTAGGACTAAGCACATTGATATCAGACATCATTTTATCAGAGATTTGGTTGAAGAAAAAATTGTTGCTATTGAACATGTTTCAACTGAGGAGCAATTAGCAGATATATTTACAAAAGCTCTTGATATTGCCCAATTTGAAAAACTGAGAAGGCGGTTAGGCATTTGCCTAATTGAGGAATTGTAGCAGTTATTGTGTGTGAGGCGTGCATCAGTTATTTTCTCTCTCCTCAACCGCTACTTGCACGCCTATCAAGGAAGTGAATCAAAACTTCCCTTAAACAAAACAATCACACGCAATCATCATTATTCTTTACAAAGCTTTTCTGAAACGCTCAACTGCTCACTTGCCGCTCCCATCGTCATTCAAAAATTCTCAATTTCTCAAATCTTCAGAAACTTTACTACTACCATGTCTGATTCATCAAACTCTCCTATCGCAAACGAACAAGCTTCTCCTACTGTTCCAAAACCAACTTCACCGGAGATCATGAATATTCAACCGCTTGCGACTATAACTGACTCAAAAGCGCTTAAACAGCGTCCTAAAACACTTGTGTCAAGGAGAAAGAGCAACAGAAGAGGATCGACTCCGTTAGCAACGAAGAAGACTCAAAAAACAAGAGGTAAGAAAACTCCTGTTGTTTAGAGAATAGGTCTCACCATGCATGGTCTTTATTGCAAGGAAAATCTGTTCCAATCGACTGTTGTAGAACCAAATGTTGACACTTCTGTCAATAGATCTGATGAAAAGACCTCTGAGGGAGATGAACCGTTTGTTGAAACCCTAGGTTCTGTTAATCCTAAGGTAGATGACAAATTAGATGCTGAAGAGTTAAATTTGCATGATGTTGACCATGCTGATGTTAATGACAAGACGGTTATTGATGATGTTACTGTTGCTGAGAAAGTTGCTTTGACAGAGGAAAATGTTGAACCCTCTGCTGATAAGCCAGATGCTGTGTCAGATGCTCAAGCATCTTTGGCACAAGCCAATGTGGAGTTTTTGGATGTTCCAAACACTCCTGAAACTGTGAGTACTCATGAAAATGATTCTCCCAAGCCTCAAGATCTAAATGATGATGCTTAGAAAGATGTTAGTCAGGTTGAGACTCTGAATGTTGAACCAATTGATGTGGTTCATGTTGATGAAGTGGAGTCTGAGGATAGATCTTTGGAAAAGACTCCCTCTATTGTTATTGCTCGCAGGATAAGGAGCAAATCTGTTGTTGATGCATCTACTGCTGGTAAAGATGCTAAGGGAGGAAAGAAGAAATTGGCTGATACTGGGAAGAAGCCTGTTGGTCCCCAAAAGTCTTGGAGTAAAGTCACTCCCAAGGCTGATCAGAAAAAGAAGAATCTCAAAAGGAAGGATCATCCTACAATTGATTCTGAGTTTGAGGTTGCTGAGACAGATGCTGCCTCATCAGGTGGAGCATCTAGAAAAACTGTCAAGGGAATGAAGGTTCCTTTGGATATTCCTCCAGCCCCTCTGGATAATGTCTCCTTTCATCTGGAAAGTGGAGCTACACGCTGGAAATTTGTTTATCATAGAAGACTTGGACTTGAAAAGAATCTGAAGGCTGATGTATTCAAGTGCCAAGAGCTGGTTGATGTGCTGGAATATGCTGGGTTGATGAAGACTGTGAAGAATCTGGGTAATTGCTATGACAAACTAGTGAGAGAATTCATTGTCAACATCTCTGAAGACTGTGATGACTCAAGGAACCCTGAGTACAGGCAAGTTTTTGTTCGTGGCAGGTGTGTAAACTTTTCTCCTCAAGTCATAAATGCTTATCTTGGAAGACCTGTTGAAGACATTCCTGAGTTAGAGGTGACTGATGACACCATATGCAAGGCTATCACAGGTAATAAGCTAAGACACTGGCCTGGACATTTGTCCTCTGCAAAATTATCTCCCTTGTTTGCTGCTTTGAACAAAATTGCTGCTCATAACTGGTCCCCCACTACTCATTACAACTCTGTTGCATCTGGTTTGGCAAAGCTTATATATGCAGTAGGTACTAAGTCCGCATTTGATTTTGGTTCTTACATTTATTATCAATTCTTGGAACAAGCTAAATCTTTTGCTGTTAAGTTCCCCATTCCCTTTCCAACTCTTGTGTGTGGTATCATTCTACAACAACATTCGGATATTTTAGCGAGCTCAGATGAGCCTGCTAGGAGGCCTAGTCCCTTGGGTTTGGATTGTAAGTTGATATCCCAGCCACATGCTGATGATTTGGCTGGCACATCTGTCCAGTCAACTGGTATTATGGATAGACAGGCTATGATTGCTGAACTTACTGAGGTCAATTTAGATTTGGGTGCAAAGAAGCTTAAGGTTGACAGGGTTATAGCTGCTTTGAAAGCTGAGGCTGAAGCTGAGGGTGAGCTGAATGCCCAAGGTCTTGACAAGGAAGAAGAAGGAGGAAATGGTAATGCTTCTGCTGCTGGTGACACTGAGGAAATGTCTGATGTCTCTGATGAGACTGCCTCTTTCTGATGCTTGTGTAATTTTTTTTCTTTCATTCATTTACTCTGCACCTATGTGTGCTCTATGGTCTGTAATAACTCTATTTGTGGCCTCTCTGTGCCTCTATCACTCTGTGACCTCTGTGACTGATGTGCTACTCTATGCCATTCCTTATACATTATTGATGTTTGTCAGAATTTATAGCTAAGAAGGGGGAGTAGTAGTATATGTTAGAAATTAATTTTTCTTATGAAGATGATCTGTTGCATGCTCTTGAAGTTACTATGCTATGTTTATGCATGAAGACGTATTGTTAGAATTCTTTTTCTTATGATCTGAAGATGCTCAGACACATGCTATGTTTGGACAGATGCTCTGACATTTGTCTCATTGAAGTAAGTATGTTATTTTATATGCATGCATGGTTTGAGGGGAAGCGCGTATGTTATGTGATGTGAATGCATGTGTTGAGGGGGAGCACGTATCTCTGATCTCTATCTGTTGTGGAAGAATTATTTTTTAAGAGTATGTTTTCATCTCTTTATATGAACCCACTATATATATGTTCATTTTATCTGGCTATTTCTGTGAGGCTAGACGTATTATGATGAATGCCTCTGATATTGTTACAAGCTATCTCTGTTCAAGGAATTCTCTTGGAGGTAGTTTCGTTATATGCCATGATTGGTTTGGTTGTGAATGCCTATGCATGATGTGGACTTGAAGAAGTTCTGTGTATCTCTCCAAGAACTGGCTTTAGATTGTTTTAGCCAAAATTTTGCCAAAGGGGGAGATTGTTGGGTTTTTGTATGTTGGCTACATTTTGCAAAAACAACTACTAGCCAAATGCTGAGACAAATGCTGTAGCATGTGGAACAGCATTGTGTGACCTGATTGTTGCGCGCCAACACGCGCTATATTTATGTGCAAGATCTTCTGGAGATTTTTTGAAGTTTTATATTTAACCTAGCGTGCTGATCAAAACGCGCTTGGCTGATGAAGTGTAAAAGGTTGTCGCCTTGGTGTATTTCCATAATTAACTTTGATATATTTTTGGAAACAATATTATTGCACTTGAAGAATTGTTAGCTGGACCTGACAACGTCCAAGCTATGTTTTGAAGCCCAAACCAATGACTGCTCAGTACTATATATATGTGAAGACACAAACCCTAGTTTTGTGGGAGAAAAACCGTGTGTGTACTAAAGCGTGTGTCTTAAGGTTTTAGGTTTTCTTGTTAGATGTGAGTCTTGATTGTATCCTCTGATTCAAGTCAAGTACTCTGTGTTTTGTGTTGTAATGGTGTACTGCTCCTAAGCTTTGAAGTACGGAGTTAGTTGTGTCCTTAGAGTGTGACTCTTAAACAATCAAAAGAACAAGTGTGTTGAATAACAGTGCTGTCTGTACTGTTAGTTGGGAATTGAGACGGGGTCTCATATCTAGGAGTTCCTAGGTAGGGCATTCATTGGTAGGGTCTAGGTGCAAAGACAAGTAGTGAGGCTACGTTGTGCTTTTCACTAGAACTATAATAGTGGAGTTCATTCCTGGATTGGTATCCCCTAGACTAGGGCAATTGCGCCGAACTGGGTTAACAAACTCACTGTGTTCTTTATTATTCTGTCACGTTTATTTTACTTTGCTTCGCTGCGTTTTATTATTATTGTGTGACAAGTGCTCGGACACGTGCTCTAACATTGTGCACAGCATTTGTCTGTCTGGTTGCCAGAATTTCAATTACAATCAAGGTGGAGATTTTTTGGGTTGATTGCAATGTAAGTCCCACATTGCTAATGAAGGAAAATAAAAGGTCAAGAAAATTATATTGAAGAAGTCCCACATTGCTTAAAAAAGTGGAGAATGGGAGAGTTCAATGCTATATAAAGAGACCTCAAGTTCCTTGTTTCAATACACCAGTCAGAAACACTTTAAGTTTATATCTAACTTTGTTTTCTCTTATGCTCTGGTTTTAGGGTATTGTGAGATGTAGTTAGGTATTTTCTTTGGAGGGTGTGTGGGTGTACTGGGGGCCGGGATGGTTGAGGCTAGTCTATGTGTTGTAACAATTTTCACATAGTGTTATTCTCTGTTATTCTATATGTTGTAACAATTTTCACATAGTGTTATTCTCTGGTTGTCGGTTTTGACAACAGCCGTGGTTTTTTCTCGGGTTTTGGAGTTTCCACGTTATATTCTTGTGTTGTTGATTGCGCTCCTGTTTATTTTTACTTCTTCGGCACTAGTATTACCCAACAGTGGTATTGGAGCTTCTGGTTCGAGCTTCTGGCTCGATGAGATATCAAGATAGATATCCCTGTATGTGCTGAAGAGGAGTAATGATGCAGTGATTATGTGATTAAGAAACTGTATGGAGGAATTGATGCAATCTGCGTTACACAAGGCGTTTTGGGCATGAAATTGTCCATGTGCAGCAAAAGACTCTGAGGTAAGTGCTAGCAATATTTATCTTGTTTTGGGAGATTGTGGTGTCTTTATGGTATTTCCGCTATACCATGGGAAAGGATATGTTATTGCTAGTGGATTCAAAACAACACACAGACATTGGTTGGCATTCATGCAAGGTGTGTGGTGAGATGTGTTGATAGCTGAAGAACTTCCTGAAAGCCAACATGGGAGTTGCACCATAAGCTTTCAGCATGTTTCGACATGAAATTCTTGGGATGGTTTAGTTCCAAATGAAGAAAATTTTTAGGATGGTTTAGTTCTATGTGAAGAAAATCTTGGGATGGTCTAATTCTAAGTGAAAAAAATTCTTGGAATGGTTTAGTTTCAAGTGTAGTGTACTCTTTATGGTGGAGTATGATTATTTGATTTGTCGGTTTTGACATTGAGAATTATGATTGTTGGTGAAGATAATGATTGTCGGTATAGACAATAGAAGCGGAAGATGAAACTCCTACAATCAAGGTGGAGATTGTTGGGGTTGATTGTCGGTGTAGACATTGAAGACCAATACAATCAAGGTGGAGATTGTTGGGGTTGATTGCAATGTAAGTCCCACATTGCTAATGAAGGAAAATAAAAGGTCAAGAAAATTATATTAAAGAAGTCCCACATTGCATAAAAAAGTGGAGAGTGGGAGAGTTCAATGCTATATAAAGAGACCTCTAGTTCGTTGTTTCAATACACCAGTCAGAAACACTTTAAGTTTATATCTGACTTTGTTTTCTCTTATGCTCTGGTTTTAGGGTATTGTGAGATGTAGTTAGGTATTTTCTTTGGAGGGTGTGTGGGTGTACTGGGGGCCAGGATGGTTGAGGGTAGTCTATGTGTTGTAATAATTTTCACATAGTGTTATTCTCTGTTATTCTATGTGTTGTAACAATTTTCACATAATGTTATTCTCTGGTTGTCGGTTTTGACAACGGCCGTGGTTTTTTCTCCGGTTTTGGAGTTTCCACGTTATATTCTTTTGTTGTTGATTGCTCTCCTTGTTTATGTTTTTACTTCTTCGGCACTTGTATTACCCAACAAAAATTTCATATCCTTTCACATTTCCACATATTGGACTTTTTCATTATCAATGTTTTGTTCCAATATCCAATTTCCAACCCACAATATAGTATTTCTATCTTCTCTCCTAAGGCATACGTACGGTGGCTTCTCTCATTTTGTCTTTATCAAATTTCCTTTCTCCCTTCATCCTCTTTATCAATTTTATTATTATTACAAATTTCAAATTTTATCTTCTTCACTCAACTCTCCGCATTCTTTTCATATCCTCTTTTTGTATGAGATGAAAATATATGTTAGTAAGTTTAGTGTTTCAATATTTGTGCAGTGTGATGGAAAAGATAGGACCATTCCAAATGACTCTGTCTTCTAATTTAAAGGTAAATATTTTTGTTCTTCTTTTACTTAATTGTTTTTATATTTTTATTCCAAATGCTATTATTATTATTATTATTATTATTATTATTATTATTATTTGTCTTTAATTTGTATGAATTTGGGACAATAATATAGAAAATGTTCTTCAAGCACGACAAATAATATTATTAGTGGATGCTCTTGAATGAAATAATTTAGTTGGCAATGCAAATAATTTCTTATGTCAAGATTCATTTATTCAAAATATTTTCTCTATGTTTTAATTTATTTCAAATGCTATTATATTTTTTGTGGCACTTTAATGTCTATCAGCTATTGATCCAAGTAAAGAGTGATTTGATAAAAATAATATAATAGCATTTGAAATAAATTAAAACACAGAGAGTTACCATTTAAATACCAACTTTTGTGGCTTACTTTTTTTGTTTTTTACTAGTTGTTTGTTTGCTTTCATAGGTCAATACTACTAATGAATAATGATCTTTGGAACTAATAAGTAAGATAGAGATATGATAAAAAATAAGGCCAATGTTAAACAGTGCTCCTGGGGCACTGTTTAAGGAAATATAAATTCTAATGGTTCCCACTTGTTTTATATGGATGGAAGAGAAATAAAGCTTCAGTAATTAGTACATTAAAAAGGTGAAGAGAGAGAAATGTAGCGCTTGAGTTTTTATTATTGCAGCCCCTTTTCATCTTTCATTTATTCACATCACCAATCCAAATTCTAGAACTTTTAACATCTAAAATTTTTTTTTTGGTACTTTTAATCTTTCCCTTTCAACCACCGATCTCTCTCAACACCTCTTAGTTCTCTCTTTCTTGATTATTTTCAAGCGTCGACTGCCGCCGTCACCGTCTTCACCACAGTGTTCTTCCCGTGTTGCTCAATTTTTTTTGTTCACGAATGAACCCTCAATTTCAAATCTTCTGTTGTGGCCAGTGGGTGGACAGAGAACAGCGGTGGAAGAGGTTGGCCAGTGGTCAAGGGAGTTGTAGATGAGAGAGTAAGAGATGAAAGAGAGAGAGTAAGCTCTCTTAAATTAGTTGTAGAGAAGAGAGCAACAATGGAGGAGAGTGAAAGCTAATTTTAATTATTTCTATTTTAAATTTATGAATGAAAAAAAATAGTACGTGTAAGAAGATTAAAGGACGCACACATGGATTTAAAAGAGATAGACACAACTTGTAATAATAATTAATCCATTAAATGCAAAAAAATAAAATTAATCCATCTATCAATGTATATCAGTGGGTCCCATTAATATTTATTCTTTCTTAAACAGTGCCCTTGGGGCACTAATGAAAAACCTTGCCCTTAGGGCAATGGTTAAGAAAACAAAAATGGTAAAAATTCTCTTGAAATTTGTATTTACTACTTTTCTAAAACAATAAACACAATTTCCAATACAACTATTTCATTTTTTAATAACCTTAACTAGTGCCCTTGGGGCACTAGTTAGCAAGACCCAATAAAACAATAGTAGATCTTAGGCAGATTTGTCATTTGTGAACTTCTAAAAATGCTTACTATTTTTAAAGCTTCTATTATTTGTAATATTTCTATACTTATCTAGAATTATATATTTTTTATTTATTTTAAGTTTTAATTGTTCATTTATTTTTTATTTTTTTAATTTTTGAACAGCTTAATTGTTCATTTATGCTAAAGGCTTATTTACAATATATCACACACATATTCCCAAAAAATTGAAAAGGCACGGTAAATTGAAAAATGTGTGCCATTGACACCTGTTCATGTTCGCTATACAAAGTTTCATTTGTTTGTATCATTAGAATATTTAATTTTTCCATCGTTTAATTAGTATTATTTCTCTTTACCAAAAAAAAATACAATATTTTCTCTAATTATTTCATTTGTGTGCAATAATAAAATAGAACACAAATTTTTGCTACAATGCAATATTATAGTTTTTTTTTTCCGTAGCAAGAATCAATTTATTATTCTTTCCGGTTTAAATTTTTTATTCTATCAATTTGTAATTCTATGCTTTATAAAGTGTTTAAGTTGGTTTTGTGATTATCCTTCATTTAACATATTTTTCCCAAATTTTGTTTGTTTTTAACTATAAGCTTGGTGTTTATCAAATTGGAAATGGCTCATTCCTAAAATCATTTTTCGTAGAATATGACACTATGACTCTATTTGATAAAATTAGTGAATATCTGATAAGCTACCTTATAGTTGATGGCTAATAATTTATAGTTGATAACTTATAAAAATGTTAGATGGCTGATGAACTATGTCAGATGACTGAAAGCTGATAAGCTAATTAAAATGTTTAATAAAATTAGTTGTTCAATTGGTAATAAATTTAAATCAATATTAGGTTGTAACTATTTTCTGTCTTTATTGTCTTTGTTACTCAAGTAATAGAGTTAAACAAGCTGCTAAAGTATTCAATTGCAATGAATGTGTAAATGTTCTCTTTTTTTATTCCCAAAGTCAGTTTTGCGATTTGATTAGTTATATATTTTGTTTTTAGAAATAAAAAAGCAATTTGTCTCAATCGACAGGGATTAATATATATAATAAATCATTCTTCAATAATTGAAAAAACAATTCTCTTTGGTTTTGATTTTTTGTATTATTAGTATAGTTCTAAAACTTTATCGAAAATTTTAAACAATAATGTATAAAATATAATTTTTTTTAAAAAATGTATTTCCCGTTCACGGCACGGGTATGCACAGTAGTTATGAATAAATTTAGTAGTTGTAGTCTAATCTAAACATATACAACTTCTAAAATAAAAAATATTGCATTGAATATATAAAAAATAATTATGATGGTAGAAGAATGTGTATAAATTGGCGCAATTTGAAAAAGTTGGATACCCGTTTTTGACCAAAAAATATATTGTTTGTTAACCGATTTATTAGAATAAATATATTTTCTTGAGTAAAGATTTTTAGCGGTAATGAGATATTCACTTGCAAACGTCCCCCTCTCGGGCTGGTAATAAATGAGAAAACCTCACGAGAATAAAATTGAGATACTTGCGTGCACTTGGACATCCAATTAACACAACTGATCATAGCATAAACTACAAAAGGGTCGTGACATACATGGAATTTTCTGTTTAATCATTCACCTTCTTTGTCGTACAATGAAACAATAAACACACCATACATATGACATATCTTGTTAGTAGTCCCAATCAACAAAAGAACAAGTGAAAGGATAAAAATAATATACTACGACTATTCTCCATAATTCTA